>CM070675.1:10870344-12070344 GCA_036346575.1 Dendrocalamus sinicus | reverse complement strand
TTTACAATTCAGCAACACGTCTTTAAAATCATCATCATGAACATAATGCTCCTTAATTGTTTCCAATCCAAAAATTTTGAAGTCAAGTTGTGAGAGCATGGTATATCTCCTAGACAATGCATCAGCAATAACATTCTCCTTTCCCTTTTTGTGTTTTATGACATAAGGAAAGACTCTATGAATTCAACCCACTTGGCATGCCTACGGTTCAATTTTGCTTGACTTCTAATATGCTTTAATGACTCATGATCAGAATGAATGATAAATTCTTTGGGCCATAAATAATGTTGCCATGTCTCTAAAGTTCGAACTAGTGCATATAATTCCTTATCATAAGTAGAATAGTTCAAACTAGGCCCACTCAATTTTTCACTAAAGTATGCCACAGGTTTACCTTCTTGCAACAGCACACCACCCAATCCAATTCCACTAGCATCACATTCTAGCTCAAAAGTCTTACTAAAATCTGGAAGTTGGAGTAATGGTGTATGTGTTAACTTATCTTTCAATGTGTTGAAGGCGTCTTCCTGTGCATTCCCCCAAGTAAACGACAACCCCTTTTTAGTGAGTTCATTCAATGGTGCAGCGATGGTGCTGAAATCCTTCACAAAACGACGATAGAATCCAGCAAGTCCTAGAAAACTTCGCACCTGTGTGACCGTTTTAGGAGTCGGCCAACTCTGGATTGCCTCAACCTTGGCTTGATCAACTTCAATGCCCTGTGGAGTAACAACATAGCCAAGAAAAGAGACTCGATCCGTGCAAAATGTGCACTTCTCAACGTTACCAAATAAACGTGCAGTACGTAAAGATTCAAAAACAGCACGTAAATGGCAAAGGTGTTCCTCTAGTGATCTACTATATATCAATATATCATCAAAATAGACCACTACAAATTTTCCAATGAAAGCACGCAAAACCTCGTTCATTAATCTCATGAATGTGCTAGGTGCATTAGTTAAACCAAATGGCATCACTAACCACTCATACAAACCGAACTTAGTTTTAAATGCTGTTTTCCATTCATCTCCCAATTTCATGCGAATTTGGTGGTACCCACTCATAAAATCAACTTTAGAGAAAACAATAGAGCCACTTAATTCATCAAGCATATCATCTAACCTAGGAATAGGGTGACGATATCTAATGGTAATGTTATTGATCGCTCTACAGTCCACACACATACGCCATGATCCATCTTTCTTAGGAACTAAAATTACCGGAACAGCACAAGGACTAAGAGACTCACGCACATAACCTTTATCAAGCAATTCTTGAACTTGACGCTGAATCTCCTTAGTTTCTTCCGGATTGGTCCTGTATGGCGCACGATTAGGCAAAGATGCCCCGGGAATCAAATCAATCTGGTGCTCAATCCCTCGCACTGGTGGTAGCCCTGGTGGCACATCCTTTGGAAAGACATCCATGTACTCCTGCAAAAGATTAGTGACAGCAGGAGGCACAGAAGAAGGTACCTCCTCAAATGAAAATAAGGCTTGTTTGCAAAGTAAGGCATAGCAAACAGAAGTACTATCATCCAGCTCATTCATATCAGACTTAGTAGCAAGAAAACATGTACCCTTCAATTTAATCTCATTTTTCGTCTCATGAACAGATTTAGAGTTTTTCTTCTTATGTTGCTCAAGTTCGCTTGCAACAATCTGATTTTCACTTCTATTATGCTCCTGATTTTTCTCTCTATTAGCTCTAGCAATCTCATCTTTGAAAATAGCTTCAGGAGACATAGGATGTAACACAATTTTCTTGTCATGATGCACAAAGAATATTGGTTTGTCTTACCATGATGTAGTGAATCTTTATCATATTGCCACGGTCTACCTAACAGCATAGAGCATGCTTGGATAGGAACAACATCGCATTCTACAACATCATGATAAGAACCAATAGCAAAATTTACTCTCACCATTCGTGTTACCTTCACCTTGCCGCTGTTATTGAACCATTGAATGTAGTACGGTTGTGGGTGAGGTTTGGTGTTCAACGCAAGCTTCTCCACCATATCGGAGCTCACCAAGTTGTTGCAGCTCCCTCCATCAATTATCACTCGGCATGAGCGTTCCTTCACGACGCACTTTGTTTGGAAAAGGATGTGCCGCTGATTTTGCTCCGCCCTCTCCATTTGTGCACTCAACACACGCTGCACAATGAGGCTCTCATAGCGCTCCGCATCTTCAGCACCAATGTGCTCTTCTTCTTGCTCCTTCCCACTACCTGCATGGTCAGCTGCAAGCATAGCATATGTATCCTCATCCAAATCACTAGCAGAAGAATACTCACCATCATCTCTCACAATCAGAACACGCTTGGTTGGGCACTCACTCCTCACATGGCCATACCCCTTGCATTGATGACATTGGATATCCCTCGTTCGTCCCGTAGATGCAACGGACGAAGAGCTCTTCGCATGTGCTTGGGCTGTCCCCTTTGTTGCTTCGGATGCCCGAGATGCCGAATTTGATGATGAGAACCGTGGCTTGCTGTTGGAGGAAGAAGGTGCAAGGGGTTGGCTTGATGGTGCGGCAGATGCACGTGGAGACCAAATGTTTCCACGACCTGCAGAAACGTTTGTCCTAGTGCTCGCGCGTCGTCCCTGTACTTCTCTTTCAGCTTTACAAGCAAGATGAAATAAACGAGTGATAGAATTATATTCCTTGTAAGCTAAGATGTCCTGAATTTCCCGATTCAAACCACCCATAAACCAAGCCATAGCGGCTTCCTCAGTTTCCTCTAAGTCACAACGCAGCATGCCTGTTTGCAATTCTTGAAAATATTCCTCTACGGTTTTACTACCTTGCCTCAATTGTTGCAACTTATGTAACAAATCACGTGCATAATATGAGGGAAGAAATCTAGCTCGCATGATTCTTTTTAATGCATCCCAAGTTTGTGGTATGGTGAAAGGATTTTTCTTACAATATTCACTCCACCAAACAGACGCAAAGTCAGTAAACTCACTAGTAGCAGCCCTAACCCTTTTATTTTCAGGGAATGCATGACAAGCAAATTTCTGATCAACAGCCAATTCCCAAGTGATATAAGCATCTGGGTTATATTTTCCACCAAAAGGTGGCATAGTGAACTTAATCTTACCAAGCGATTCATCATTCTCACGTACCTCATTCCGGCGTGGTTGACGATGACGGTGAGCGTCCTCATCATCATCAATCTCAGTGTCAGCCGCATATTCGTCTCCACCATTTTCGTCCACCCTGCTGCCCAAGACACCAGTATTGGCACGAGTACGCTGAGTTGGTGCAGCGGGAGATGCACGGCCCCTCTCATCAAGACGTCTCAAAATCTCAGCAAGTGAAGCGTTTACGGTGCCAACGGAAGCCTCTAATGTTGCAAGCGTAGTCTTGGTGTCGATCTGCGCGGCCTCCAATCGGCCAAGGCGTTCGTTGGTGACCCGTATATCCTCATCAAGTCCCTCAGTGTGCAGCTTCATTTGGCGCTCAAAGTGTTGTATGATGCCCCTAGTCCGAGGGGAATGTGGTGCTGCCCGCAGGTCCTCTGGTTCTCCTGACATTGTTAGAAGAACACAAGAAACAAACCAAGAAGAGAATAATAAAACAGCAGGTTATGCCCTCACAACTACTGGGATGTGGTTAAATCAAGTCGCACACTCTCAACCTGTTCTGTCAAGCTCTTACAAGTTCTTACCACAGCGAGCAGGAGGTGATGGCAGCCGACAAGTCAAGACAATATCTCCTGGAAATTGGGTGTATCGCTGCCTCGGTCGCTAGTCCCTGTGATGTGGTAGCCAAATCTGTGGAGCTATAGGTGGGCTGAGAGTGAACAAAGGATAACTAGAACCACATTAGTCAAAGGAAGTTGAATAATCGGTCAACGACGGCACCGTGCTGGCCCTAGGCTAGACCGTACTAGAGACGCGAGCCTAGAACACAAACGAGTACACCACGCAGAAAAACAACTAGATGACACTGCACACGGAGTTCCGGAGCTCGAAAAAGGATGCCGTCTGTGCGGGGAACCTTAGAATCACTTGTAGAAGGGCTCTGCCAATTTTGAGCGAATTCTGAGAAACTTGATTTTTCCTCGGTTTGCGGGCCCGTTTTGAGGGCCTAAACGACGTTTTTTGGGGTCGAAGCTGCCGCGTAAGTGCCTGGTGGCTTACGCGGATCTGAAATCTCCAGTTTTCCCTATCTTCGGATTTCCTTTCCAACGGATCAAGAATCGACTCAATCGGAGGTCGTATGCAAAAGTTAGCTGTTTCTCTCTCCTCTGTCTTTTTTTTCTTTTTTTTTTTTATGCCGCGGCTCTTTCTAAACGCGGCTGCCTGTTCCTTCTTTTCTCTCTCTCTTTTTTTTCTTTCTTTTTTTTACACACACGACGCGGCTGAATCCGACTTTGTGTCTTACTCCGAGACCAACTAGGGCAAAGCCTCCCTAGAAACCGAGTTCGGATCTAACTGCAACGGTGATACCAAGACGTGAATAGAACTCGAAACTCTAAAGGAACTAGACACTAAGACCAGCAAAGGACACGACGATGCAACCGAAGACTCAACAAACAAAGACTATGCAGCAATAGATAAAGGCTCAAATTGTTTCGGATCTACTATTTTTTTTTTGGTTTTCTGGACTGTAGGTAAAAAAATGCAAAGACTAGATAAGATCTCTCACCGATCAACCTTGAGCTCTGATACCAACTGATAGGACTAGGGGTCCCGATCTTTCGATGAGTGGTAGATTCGATTGGGGAAGGAGATGGCGTTGACGACCGACTACAACCATCCAAGGCGTTGCGCCTTAGCGATCGATACACCAACTCCAGAGATTGTTCGTGACCTTGTCGGCGCACGATCAACCTAACCACGAGGGTTCTTGTTCCTGCAAGCAATCAAAGAACAAGCAAGAACAAGATGAACAGCAACACAATTTGCAAATAACGATGTAAGTTTCAATCGAAAACAGAAAACGGTGGGGTTCCGAAGACAAGTATTCGGGCGGTCTAGCCGACACGCGCGAGTACAAGGCAAAGCAGCAAAAGCTAACTTAGTCTAAACAAAACCCAAACCCTAGAAGAGGGTGCGGCTGCCTATTTAAGGGTCATGGAAGGTGGAGGGTCGGCCAAAACACAAGGAAGCCAAATAGGACTCGAATTACAAGGCCCAAGGCCCACTTTGACTCGGACTGGAAAAGTGACATGAATTGTTTTGCAGTTTCTGGTCGACTCGGATGGAATTTGGAGGTGAGGCCGAATCCATCTGAAAGTAGACTTCAAGAGCTTTCCAACGAGTACTCACGGGCCCCGAGAAACCTTTTGGATCAAAAGTTACGGCCGTTTGAAGTAGGTGCTGTCAACATGGCCGAATCCGAGTCAAACTCGTGAACAGGACTTGGTTTGCGCTTGACGGTTCCACTTCTATACTTGAGCTCATGTGGTTCTTCCCCATGGTTCCTAATGACAATTAAATCATCACAAGAATTAAGTAGTATTCCATTCTTTGAAACATTTGTATGCAAACTTAGGAACGCATTCACCTGATGGTTAAGTTGACGTGCTCGCGCTCTAGTCATTGGTCCTTGTATCATAGTTTCAGTTTGATATGGAGTCGGCATGGTTGTATGCATGGAAAGGATGTCCTCATCATACCAACTGATGAGGCGATGGGGTCCCGATCTTCCGATAGGATGATAACTTCGATTTTGGTGGAGGTGACCCTTGCGATCCGACTACAACCGAACGACGTCGCTTGCGCCTTAGCAATCGCTGAACCAACCCCAAGATGTTATCAACCGTGCCAAGAACGCGGTTGACCTGACCACGATGGTCTATTCCTGCATGCAACCGAAGAACAAGCAAGAACAAGATAACAAGCAATCTAAAATTGCAAATATTGATATTGAGATCAAAAGGTGGGATTCCGACGGCTGTCTTGACAGGTGGTCGTCCGACACACCTGAAGAACAGAAGTTTGCATAATAGCTAAACCTAAACTCAACGAAATCCAAGTCCAAGCAACGGAGGCGGTGGCTCCTTTATAGGGAGAACAACCAGGGGTGGCGTCCAAGTGCATGCCCTAAGGTTACAAGGCCCATGGGCCCAAGTGGTGGTGGCGCAACACCCTTTTTGACTCGGACTCAGAGACCAACGTGGACTCTTTTGATGATTGCGGCCGGCTCAGATGGAATTGGAAGATGAGGTTGGATCCATTGGAAAGTAGACTTCATAAGCTTTCCATGAAGTACAAGATCATCCCAAACGGAGTCCGTATGAGGAAGTTATGCCCGTTTGAACTTGCACCATTGCAGCAGTCCGAGTCTGATTCCAGTACGTGACCAACGTGGACTCTTTTAACAATTGCGGCCGGCTCGGATAGTATTTGAAGATGAGGTTGGATCCGTTGGAAAGTAAACTTCATAAGCTTTCCATGAAGTACAAGAACGTCCCAAACGGAGTCCGTATGAGGAAGTTATGCCCGTTTGAACTTGGTACCATCACAGCAGTCCGAGTCTGATTCCAAAACGTGTCCAACTCGAATTCGTGCTTGACTTGGTCCCAAAGTGACGTGGTGACCTCCATTGTTCCTTCCATGCATGTCCAGGACTCCATGTCCCTTTCCTTCATCCCTTCCCAAGTCCTAAGCACAATTAAATCACTTGCATTAGGTAGCGGTCTATTCTCAGTAACATATGAAGGCTGAAGAAACAAATTCACCTTTAGTTCAATCTTGATATTGGGCGCGATTGTCGTATGTGTTTGTGGCATGGTCACATCAGTTCTACCGCCGCTTTGTGAAGGATTTCAGCACCATTGCCGCTCCATTGAATGAGCTTACCAAGAAGGGCGTGCTATTTGTTTGGGGCGCCGCACAGGAGAACGCCTTCGCCACATTAAAAGATAAGTTAACACATGGACCTTTACTCAAACTCCCTGATTTCAATAAAACTTTTGAACTAGAATGTGATGCAAGCAGAATTGGTTTAGGTGGTGTGTTGTTACAAGAAGGCAAACCTGTAGCATACTTCACTAAGAAATTGAGTGGGCCTAGTTTGAACTATTCTACTTATGACAAGGAGTTATATGCACTCTTTCGAACTTCAGAAACTTGGCAACATTATTTATAGCCCAAAGAATTTGTTATACATTCTGATCATGAATCTTTAAAGCATATTCGATGTCAAGGAAAACTGAACCGTAGACATGCAAAGTGGGTTGAATTTATTGAGTCTTTTCCCTATGTCATAAAACACAAGAAGGGAAAGGAGAATGTTATTGCTGATGCTTTGCTAGGAGATATGCCATGTTATCACAACTTGACATCAAAATTTTTGGATTAGAGACTATTAAAGAGCAATATGTGCATGATGCTGATTTTTCGGAAATACTGTTGAATTGTAAAGAAGGGAAAATGTGGAATAAATTTGTCATTAATGATGGGTTTGTGTTTAGAGCCAACAAGTTGTGCATTCCTGCTAGCTCCATTCGTTTGTTGTTGTTACAGGAAGCACATGGAGGCGGATTGATGGGACATTTTGGTGTGAAGAAAACGGAAGATATACTTGCTGCTCATTTCTTTTGGCCAAAGATGAGACGGGACGTTGAGCGCTATGTTGCTCGCTACACTACATATCAAAGAGCTAAGTCACGACTTAATCCTCATGGTTTATACATACCCTTACCTGTTCCTAGCGTTCCGTGGGAAGACATTTCGATGGCCTTTATTTTAGGATTGCCTGGAACAAAGAAGGGGAGGGATAGTATATTCGTGGTTGTTGATAGATTTTCTATGATGTCCCATTTTATACCATGTCATAAGAGCGATGATGCTACCAATATTGCTGATTTATTCTTTCGTGAAGTTATTCGCTTGCATGGTGTGCCTAATACTATAGTTTCAGATCGTGATGCTAAATTCCTTAGCCATTTTTGGAGAACTTTGTGGGCTAAATTGGGGACTAAGTAGTTATTTTCTACTACTTTCCATCCCCAAACAGATGGACAAACCGAGGTTATAAAAGAACTTTGTCTACAATGCTTAGGGCTGTGTTGAAAAAGAATTTAAAAATGTGGGAAGAATGCTTGCCTCATATTGAGTTTACTTACAATCGTTCGTTGCATTCTACTACAAAGATGTGCCCTTTTGAAGTTGTTTATGGTTTTGTGCCTCGTGCTCCTATTGATTTAATGCTTATTCCATCATCGGAGAAAGTGAACCCTGATGCTAAACAGCGTGCTGAATTGATTTAAAAATGCATGAGACAACTAAGGAGAATATAGAGCGCATGAATGCTAAATAAAAACTTGCTGGTAGTCAGGGAGGAAACATTTAACTTTGGGAAAATTGCTCTCATGCCACAAAGTTAAGCGCCATCCTCCCAATTGCCACAAACTTGAGTGGCTTTGTTATTATGCCACACACTTCACCCTTTTTTCTTTGTTTTGCCCCTTTTGCATTTTCAGGGACTGGAAATGACCATTTCCCTCGCCATCAGCAGCAGCGCGCGTTGTCGCTGCTCGAGGCCTTGGCGCGCGCTGGCGCGCGCGCGGCCGGCGCGATGGCGCGTCGCGGCGCGCTGCCGCCGCGGATGGCGAGCGCGCGCGCGCCGGCGCGCTGACGGCGGATGGCGCGCGGAGGCGAGCGCGGCGCCGTCGCGGCGATGGCGCGCGGAGGCGGAGCGCGAGCTGGCGCGGCGCGGCGGCGCGCGACGGCGGATGGCGCGCGAGGCGAGCGCGAAGCGCTGGCGCGCGGCGCGCGCGGCGGCGGATGGCGCGTCCGCCGACGCGCGCGCTCGCGCTCCGCCTCCGCGCCATCCGCCGCCCGCGCCGCCGACGCGCGCCGCGCTCCGCTCCGCCTCCGCGCGCCATCCGCCGACAACGCGCGCGCTCCGCCTCGCTGCGCCATCCGCCGTCCGCTGCCGCCGGCGCTCGCGCTCCGCCATCCGCTGCCGCGCTGCCTGACGCGCCGCCCGCGCGCTCCGCCTCCGCCGCCGCCGGCCGCGCGCCCGCGCTCGCGCTCCGACAGCTCCGACGCTCGCTGCACTGTTGACGAGGGCAAAATGGTCATTTCCAGTCCCTGAAAATGCAAAAGGGGCAAAACAAAGAAAAAAGGGTGAAGTGTGTGGCATAATAACAAAGCCACTCAAGTTTGTGGCAAATGGGAGGATGGCGCTTAACTTTGTGGCATGAGAGCAATTTTCCCTTTAACTTTTGAACCTAGGGATCTTGTTTGGTTGCACTTAAGAAAAGATAGGTCCCCTGAATTGAGAAAATCAAAATTGATGCCAAGAGCTGATGGTCCTTTCAAGGTGTTAGAAAAGATTACTGATAATGCATACAAGCTTGACCTGCCTGCAGATTTTGGGGTTAGTCCTACTTTTAACATTGCAGATTTGAAGCCCTACTTAGGAGAAGAGGACGAGTTTGAGTCGCGGACGACTCAAATGCAAGAAGTGGAGGATGATGAGGACATCCCTTCTGTGGATACAACTTATCCACTGCAAGTGTTCCAGGGAGCACTTACTCGGGCTCGGGCTCGTCAACTTAATTACCAGGTGAATTCATTCCTGGGTTCATATATTACTGAGAATAGACCGCTACCTAAAGCAAGTGATTTAATTGTGCTTAGGAACCTGGGAAAGGACGCAGGAAAGGGACATGGAGTCTTGGACATGCATGGAAGGAATAATGGAGGTCACCACGTCACTTTGGGACCAAGTCAAGCACAAATTCGAGTTGGACACGTTCTGGAATCAGATTTGGACTACTGCGATGGTACCAAGTTCAAACGGGCATAACATCCCCATACAGACTCCGTTTGGGACGTTCTTGTACTTCGTGGAAAGCTTATGAAGTCTACTTTCGAACGGATCCAACCTCATCTTCAAATTCCATCTGAGCCGGCCGCAATCATCAAAAGAGTTCACGTTAATTTCTGAGTCCGAGTCAAAAAGGGTGCTGCGTCACCACCACTTGGGCCCATGGGCCATGTAACCCTAGGGCGTGCACTTGGACACCCCCCTGGTCGTTCTCCCTTATAGGAGCCGCCGCCTCCCATGCTAGGACTTGGATTTCATTGAGTTTAGATTTAGCCATTGTGCAAACTCTGTTCTTCAGTTGTGTCTGACGACCACCTGTCAAGATAGCTTCGAAATCCCAACTTTGTTATTCGCAATACCATCTATGCTTATTTCATATTCGCAATATCAGATTGCCTACATCTTATTCTTGCTAGTTCTTCGATTGCTCGTAGGAATTGAACTTTGTGTTCAGGTTGATCGTGCTCCCAGCAAGGTCAATAACACCTCGGAGTTGGTTCAGCAATTGCTAAGGCGCAAGCATCATCATACGGTTGTAGTCGGATCGTGAGAGTCACCTCCACCAAAATCGATAGTTATAAATCTCATCGAAAGATCGGGCACCTCGTCTCCATCAGCTCGCTAAGTGCGAAGGGTCTCGCCAAGTGCACACCCTAGGGTTACAGGGCCCATGGGCCCAAGTGGTGGTGGCGCAGCACCCTTTTTGACTCGGATTCAGAAACCAACGTGGATTGTTTTGATGATTCCGGCCGGCTCGGATGGAATTTGAAGATGAGGTTGGATCCGTTGGAAGGTAGACTTGATAAGCTTTTCATGAAGTGCAAGAACGTCCCAAACGGAGTCCATATGAGGATGTTATGCCCGTTTAAACTTGCACCATTGCAGCAGTCCGAATCCGATTCCAGTACGTGCCCAACACGGACTCTTTTGATGATTGCGGTGCATACAGAAGGAATTTAGAAGTGATACCATATCCATTTGAAAGAGGACGAGAAAAGCTTTCCAGCAAGTACTCGTGGACCTCAAACGGACTTCATATGTGAATGTTATGCACATTTGAAGTTGGGCCTGTCAGGCTGAATCCAAATTGATCTAGAGGCCGAATTGGGTTCCAAAATGTGTCCATCTTGAACTCCTGCTTGAATTGGTGTAACAGTGACGTGGTGCTGTAAAAATATATATTTTTATCATTAGGTAGCATCATATTCTCATTTAAAATATGTTGAGGCTGAAGAAACGAATTCACCTTTAGTTCAATCTAGATATTGGGCTATTGTCGTATGTGTTTGTGGCGTGGTCACATCATCCTCCCCTTCTTGACAGAAAACTGTCCCTCGGTTTTAACAAATGTGTAGCCTCACGTATCGCATGATCTTGATCATAAATCTCAGTTATACACTACAAGATGGCAGAGATTTGGTGGCACATAATTTATGGTGGCATTTGTCTTAAGTGCCCCTTCAAATAAATAAGACGGCACTTATTTCCATCCACGGCACTTGATATCATGGCATATAGTATATGCCACGAAAAAATAAATGCTGACACTTTCATGTGCCATGTTATCTTTATTCAACTATGGCAACTATTATATGCCACGGTAGAGAAATATAGGGCAAATTTATGTGCCGCGGTAGTTATATATTAGTGCAGGCAAATTATATGCCAGCTAAAATAAACCACGGCACATATGAAAATTTTAGCGGGAAGGAAAAAAATTGGCGCGTGGACGCGAGGCAAAACTGGCCAAAACCAGCTGTGTAAACCCCTCTGATCATATTTCTCACCCACCCATCTCTCTCCAGGGGCGGACCCACACACGGCACAAGCCCGGCGCGTCCAGTCATTCCGCCGCCGCCGGTTCGCTTGCCGCACGCGCCGCCTCCATCCTCGAATCCGCCGCCGAGGACCCTCGCGTCCTCCTCCGCCGCCGCCTCCAGTCGATCCGCCGGTTCGCCTGCCGCACGCGCCGCCTCCATCCTCGAATCCGCCGCCGAGGACCCCCGTGTCCTCCTCCGCCGCCGCCTCCAGCCGATCCGCCGGTTCGCCTGCCGCACGCGCCGCCTCCATCCTTGAATCCGTCGCCGAGGACCCCCGCGTCCTCCTCCGCCGCCGCCTCCAGTCGATCCACTGGTTTGCCTGCCGCACGCACCGCCTCCATCCTTGAATCCGCCGCCGAGGACCCCCGCATCCTCCTCCGCCGTCGCTGGGAGCTCGCCTCCGTTCTCCACTTTCTCCGGGTGAGTCCGCTTCGCCTAGGGTTTCTATTCTCTCTCGGTTTCAAGGTGCTGGATTCATGGGGTTTCGGTTTGGGGTTTCCAGGTGTTCGAGCCGGTGATCAAGGGGGACTTGGCGCTCTCCGCGGAGGAGATCGAGACGGCGTTCATTTCCAACAACCACGACCTCGCTCGCATTCACATTGCCCTTTTGAAGGTAGTTTATTCGTCTCCCTGACATTTTTTGTCTTAAGATAGGCATCACAGATTATGAAGGACTTTCTCAACTTTCCATCTGTATGTTTGCTAGTCGAATGACCATGTTTTATTCTGGCAATGTGCATGATGCACAAATAAAAAAGCTGCTGAATTGGGAATTTGAGTTCTCCTGATAGACTAGTTTAGCTGATCATTGTCCTGAAGCAAACAAAAGTAGGGAGCTGACTTTGCTTCTCTGATATTTTGGATGCCGCAAGGTGACACGCGTGAATCTAGTTTCAAAAGATTTTAATTCGGTTGCTAGATTGGCACTTCTTGATGCAAAGACTGCATCTCTCCAACTGAAAGATTCTCAAGGTTGTTGATGGATGGATACTAGCAACTGCCAAGGAAATATCAGATTGGTGGTCATGGGTAGGTTGCTAGTTTTGCACTGCTTGGCTTTTCGCTAATGTAAATAAAAATAGAGTAGCTCCTGACCTTAATATTATTTTGGTTTCAGGTTGCTGAAGGAGCAAACCTGTTTAGAACTAATCCAGGGTACACATGAGCGCTTTGTAAATAAGGCTTTTGTCTGTGTATCACTGGAACCTATTTGTCTGTGCAGGAAAGAAGTTGAGACATATATAAGCAGCAAGATCCAATCAAACGTTTGTTTATACTTAAAGCGCTCTGTGAAGTTCGCTCAGAGGTACTGCTTTATGAAAACATTTCAATTAGTCAAATTAAGCTAGCTGAGCATTTTGCTTAACTAAATATCAACAAGTTCTCATAACTATTTTACTACACATGTGCTTGATAGAAATTATCTAACCTGCAGCAAAATTTGAGACTTCTATGTATATTTGAGACTAATACAGTTGACTTAATGTTGGTATCCACCAACTATTTGGTTACTGCTATGATGGATTTTTAGTTTACTTGTGTGCATGCAGTCGAATTAATGAGGATATAGTAAAGTATATACAGTAGATTGCAAATAGTTGCTATGTATGCAGTGATATTGTTTTTTGAGAGATAGAGGTGGATATTTCTTGAAGAGAAAAAATATTATTTTTTCAGACTAGCTGGTGCTCTATCACCCATAAATCTATAAGTCAGTCGGTATAAAATATCTATTTTAGCCCATATATTACATGTAACAGATGGTAAGGGACAACTCTAGAATATATAGTTTTAAATCAGTAAAATAAAAATTGCACAAATTTTGTTGAAAGGGCCTAATAATTTAAACTGTACACCATAGGTACACAATTGAGTACCAAGAGATGTTTTTGATATGAAAGCAAGAGATGAGGAGGAAAATGATGAAGCTAGGTTGAACTATTTTAACGAGACCATACAGCCTTTAAGTAACAATGAGTTAGTCAGAGAAGTTTTTGAAAATGAAATTTGTGCTAGAACTGATATCAGTGGGATGCTCATTGATGAATCACTGGATAAACTGATGTGGTATAAATTTAGCAATTTTTTCCATTTATATTCACAACATTTTTAAGTACAGGGAAGGGGGACTTATATTTAAACAAGCACATTACAATTTCTAAGTTCTGTGCATGTCTGCTTTTATATGTCATAACTTACATTGTAAGTACTTTATTGTTGTTTTGTTATTCGTTATGCAGGACCAAAGATGGAAGGAAGGGAAGTAAACGAAAAAGGCGGTAAAGTGCAGTATGAGATTGACCGTGAAAATAAGATTAAGAATAATTATGCCCTACTAAAAAAACTAAATCTCCACCACTACACCCCGAAAAATATTGTTGAAATTGCTAAGCCAGGGTCTTCTCAGCCTAAAAGAATGGCTCAAAAGGTAAGCCATATAATTTCTATACATTGTTATATATTAATTCTATAAATGCTGCAAGTTGTTGACTGCTGATGACATCAATAGGCTGATGCTGGACAGCCCCAATTAAATCCTGAAAATGAAATAGAAGTAGAAGATGATCCAGACTATGTTGCTGAGAATGATGAAGAAGAAGATGATTATGATGATGTGGATGGCGATGAAGCTGAGAATGACACCGATTGCCAGTTGGTACCTGTAGAAAGGAAAGTGAGAGGTCCAACAAAAATGAGGTCAATCTTTAGAAATAGAGGAGCAGTGAAAATATTCGTCAAGATCAATAGATATGGCCAGCCATGTGGCATAAAAACATGTAACGTCACAAACTTCATTGCTACTCTAGTCAAAGGGGGAGATATAACACTGAAGAAAAAAGATTGGAGACTGGTGAAGAATAAAGAGATGATATGGACCACTGTTTTAGTAAGTGCCTGATATATGTGATCATTTATTGTTTTAGTTTAATAAAGAATTGGCTTCTGGTTCATGTCCTCAGAAAAAACAAGGAGAGGTAAAAGTAAAGTGTACATGCAAATTTTGGTCTTATATGTTGGAGAATAGTACTTATATATTTACATTTCCTGTTGTAGGGTGCTAAGGAAGTTGCTCTACTTTCACTTACTGAAAATAAAATTGTGGCACATGGAAGACTTAGATGCACAGATAAAACTGTTGCATATGCTGATGGTCTACCCTTGGGGGATTTTTATGAGATCTTAGTTGATGTTGTTCTTGATAAGAATATACTGCTACCTAGAGTCCAAGGGCAACCTACTAAGTTGGGCACTACAGTTGGTCGGTGCATTTTGTGGCCAAATCAAAATGTATGAAATCTGTTTCAATAATTAAAGGTATAGGATATGCCAAATAATAACGAATGATCCCATTTATTATATTATAGGTTGTGCAACCAGATGGATCGACTCTGAATATACCCAAGCGTGGAAGAGGTATTAATAACTACTTGTGCCCATCTAAGTTTCTCAGTTAGTTATGCTATGGAGCTACTTATAAGCTCATGGTACTCAATTTAATCTTAATAAGAATAATGATAAGTATATAGCTGTATAGTTCTACGCTAGCTGAACATTTTGATAAATTAGTTGCAATTAACTATTTCTGAATATTTTGATAAATTAGTTGCAATTAACTATAGAGAAATTTGATGATTTGATTCGATGGGTCATCTCTTGTATTTCTTGTAAAGAGACAGCCAATATTTCTTGTATTCAAGTAAGTCAGCATCGATAGGCTGTCAGAGTCTTGCATTTGTTCACTTCCATTCTGCTTGTTCACTAGTTTCCTGCACAAATTTGATCAACAAGTGGTTCGTTAGTACCCCCATCCCACTGCACAAGCAAAACCCCAACCATGGGCAATGCAATTAAGATTAGTAAAGAAGGAGCCAATCAACAGGCATGCTGCGTTGTGACTTAGAGGAAACTGAGGAAGCCGCTATGGCTTGGTTTATGGGCGGTTTGAATCGGGAAATTCAGGATATCTTAGCTTACAAGGAATATAATTCTATCACTCGTTTATTTCATCTTGCTTGTAAAGCTGAAAGAGAAGTACAGGGACGACGCGCGAGCACTAGGACTAACGTTTCTGCAGGTCGTGGAAACATTTTGTCTCAACGTGCATCTGCCGCACCATCAAGCCAACCCCCTGCACCTTCTTTCTCCAACAGCAAGCCACGGTTTTCATCATCAAATTCAGCATCTCCGATAAGGTGGAGAAGCTTGCGTTGAACACCAAACCTCTCCCACAACCTTACTACATTCAATGGTTCAATAACAGCGGCAAGGTGAAGGTAACACGAATAGTGAGAGTAAATTTTGCTATTGGTTCTTATCACGATGTTGTAGAATGCGATGTTGTACCTATGCAAGCATGCTCTATGCTGTTAGGTAGACCGTGGCAATATGATAAAGATTCACTGCATCATGGTAAGACAAACCAATATTCTTTTGTGCATCATGACAAGAAAATTGTGTTACACCCTATGTCTCCTGAAGCTATTTTCAAAGATGAGATTGCTAGAGCAAATAGAGAAAAAATCAGGAGCATAATAGGAGTGAAAATCAGATTGTTGCAAGCGAACTTGAGCAACATAAAAAGAAAACTCTAAATCTGTTCATGAGATGAAAAATGAGATTAAATTGAAAGGTGCATGTTTTCTTGCTACTAAGTCTGATGTGAATGAGCTGGATGCTAGTACTTCTATTTGCTATGCCTTACTTTGCAAACAAGCTTTATTTTCATTCGAGGAGGTACCTTCTTCCGTGCCTTCTGCTGTCACTAATCTTTTGCAGGAGTACATGGATGTCTTTCCAAAGGACGTGCCACCAGGGCTACCACCAGTGCGAGGGATTGAGCACCAGATTGATTTGATTCCCGGGGCATCTTTGCCCAATCGTGTGCCATACAGGACCAATCCGGAAGAAACTAAGGAGATTCAGCGTCAAGTTCAAGAATTGCTTGATAAAGGTTATGTGCGTGAGTCTCTTAGTCCTTGTGCTGTTCCGGTAATTTTAGTGCCTAAGAAAGATGGATCATGGCGTATGTGTGGACTGTAGAGCGATCAATAACATTACCATTAGATATCGTCACCCTATTCCTAGGTTAGATGATATGCTTGATGAATTAAGTGGCTCTATTGTCTTTTCTAAAGTTGATTTGCGTAGTGGGTACCACTAAATTCGCATGAAATTGGGAGATGAATGGAAAACAACATTTAAAACTAAGTTCGGTTTGTATGAGTGGTTAGTGATGCCATTTGGTTTAACTAATGCACCTAGCATATTCATGAGATTAATGAACGAGGTTTTGCGTGGTTTCATTGGTAAATTTGTAGTGGTCTATTTTGATGATATATTGATATATAGCAGATCACTAGAGGAACACCTTTGCCATTTACGTGCTGTTTTTGATGTTTTATGTAACGCACGTTTATTTGGTAACCTTGAGAAGCGCACATTTTGCACGGATCGAGTCTCTTTTCTTGGCTATGTTGTTACTCCACAGGGGATTGAAGTTGATCAAGCCAAGGTTGAGGCAATACAGAGTTGGCCAACTCCTAAAACGGTCACGCAGGTGCGGAGTTTTCTAGGACTTGCTGGATTCTATCGTCGTTTTGTGAAGGGTTTCAGCACCATCGCCGCGCCATTGAATGAGCTCACTAAAAAGGGGGTGCCGTTTACTTGGGGGAATGCACAGGAAGACGCCTTCAACACATTGAAAGATAAGTTAACACATGCACCACTATTCCAACTTCCAGATTTTAGTAAGACTTTTGAGCTAGAATGTGATGCTAGTGGAATTGGATTGGGTGGTGTGCTGTTGCAAGAAGGTAAACCTGTGGCATACTTTAGTGAAAAATTGAGTGGGCCTAGTTTGAACTATTCTACTTATGAAAAGGTATTATATGCTCTAGTTCGAACTTTAGAGACATGGCAACATTATTTATGGCCCAAAGAATTTGTCATTCATTCTGATCATGAGTCATTAAAGCATATTAGAAGTTAAGGAAAATTGAACCGTAGGCATGCAAAGTGGGTTGAATTCATAGAGTCTTTTCCTTATGTCATAAAACACAAAAAGAGAAAGGAGAATGTTATTGCTGATGCATTGTCTAGGAGATATACCATGCTCTCACAACTTGACTTCAAAATTTTTGGATTGGAAACAATTAAGGAGCATTATGTCCATGATGATGATTTTAAAGACGTGTTGCTGAATTGCAAAGAGGGAAAAACGTGGAATAAATTTGTTCTAAATGACGGATTTGTGTTTCGAGCTAACAAACTATGCATTCCAGCTAGCTCCGTTCGTTTGTTGTTGTTATAGGAAGCGCATGGAGGTGGGCTGATGGGGTATTTTGGAGCGAAGAAGACGGAAGACATACTTGCTAGTCATTTCTTTTGGCCAAAGATGAGACGTGATGTGGAACGTTTTGTTGCTCGCTGCACTACATGTCAAAAGGCGAAGTCACGACTTAATCCTCACGGTTTGTATATGCCTCTACCTGTTCCTAGTGTGCCTTGGGAAGATATTTCTACGGACTTTGTTTTAGGACTGCCTAGGACAAAGAAGGGGAGGGATAGCATATTTGTTGTTGTGGATAGATATTCTAAGATGGCACACTTCATACCATGTCATAAAAGTGATGATGCTACCAATATTGCTGATTTGTTCTTTCGTGAAGTTGTTCGTTTGCATGGTGTGCCAAATACAATAGTTTCCGATCGTGACACTAAATTCCTTAGCCATTTTTGGAGAACTTTATGGGCTAAATTGGGGACTAAGCTGTTATTTTCGACTACATGTCATCCCCAAACTGATGGGCAAACTTTGTGAATAGAACTTTATATACCATGCTTAGGGCTGTTTTGAAAAAGAACATTAAAATGTGGGAAGAATGCTTGCCTCATATTGAATTTGCTTATAATCGTTCGCTGCATTCTACTACAAAGTTGTGCCCTTTTGAGATTGTCTATGGCTTTGTGCCTCGTGCTCCTATTGATTTGCTACCACTTCCATCTTCGGAGAAGTTAAATTTTGATGCTAAACAGCGTGCTGGCTTGATGTTGAAAATGTATGAGACAACCAAAGAAAATATTGAACGCATGAATGCTAAATATAAACTTGCTGGTAGTAAAGGAAGGAGGCATTTAACTTTTCAACCGGGTGATTTAGTTTGGTTGCATTAGAGAAAAGAAAGATTTCCTGAATTGAGGAGGTCTAAGTTGATGCCTAGAGCTGATGGTCCTTTCAAAGTGTTGGAAAAGATTAATGACAATGCATAAACTTGAGTTGCCTGCAGATTTTGGGGTTAGTCCCACCTTTAACATTGCAGATTTGAAGCCATATTTGGGAGAAGAAGATGAGCTTGAGTCGCGGACGACTCAAATGCAAGCAGGGGAGGATGATGAGGACATCCTTTCCATGCATACAACCATGCCGACTCCACATCAAACTGAAACTATGATACAAGAACCAATGACTAGAGCGCGAGCACGTCAACTTAACCATCAGGTGAATGCGTTCCTAAGTTTGCATACAAATGTTTCAAAGAATGGAATACTACTTAATTCTTGTGATGATTTAATTGTCCTTAGTAACCATGGGGAAGAACCACATGAGCTCAAGTATAGCATCAAGCGCAAACCAAGTCATGTTCATGAGTTTGACTCGGATTCGGCCTTGTTGACAGCGTCTACTTCAAACGGCCATAACTTTTGATCCAGAAGGTTTCTCGGGGCCCGTGAGTACTCGTTGGAAAGCACTTGAAGTCTAATTTCAGATGAATCTGGCCTCACTTCCAAATTCCATCCGAGTCGGTCAGAAACTGCAAAACAAGTCACATCACTTTTCCAGTCCGAGTCAAAGTGGGCCTTGGGCCTTGTAATTCGAGTCCTATTCGGCTTCCTTGTGTTTTGGCGGACCCTCCACCTTCCGTGTACCTTAAATAGGCAGCCACACCCTCTTCTAGGGTTTGGGTTTTGTTTAGACAAAGTTAGCTTTTGCTAAAGGCCTTGTACTCGCGCGTGTCGGCTAGACCGCCCGAATACTTGTCTTCGGAACCCCACCGTTTTTCTGTTTCCAATTGAATCTTACATCGTTGTTTGCAATTGAGTTGCTGTTCGTCTTATTCTTGCTTGTTCTTCGATTGCTTGCAGGAACAAGAACCCTCGTGGTTAGGTTGATCGTGCGCCGACAAGGTCAGGAACAATCTCTGGAGTTGGTGTATCGATCGCTAAGGCGCAACGTCCTTGGATGGTTGTAGTCGGGTCGTCAACGTCATCTCCTTCCCCAATCGAATCTACCACTCTCATCGAAAGATCGGGACCCCTAGTGCTATCAGTTGGTATCAGAGCTCAAGGTTGATCGGTGAGAGATCTTATCTAGTCTTTGCATTTTTTTACCTACAGTCCAGAAAACCAAAAAAAATAGTAGATATATTCCCCAAAATCCGAAACAATTTGAGCCTTTATCTATTGCTGCATAGTCTTTGTTTGTGGAGTCTTCGGTTGCATCGTCGTGTCCTTTGCTGGTCTTAGTTTCTAGTTCCTTTAGAGTTTTGAGTTAGATCCGAACTCGGTTTCTAGGGAGGCTTTGCCCTAGTTGGTCTCGGAGTAGGACACAAATTCGGATTCAACCGCGTCGTGTGTGTAAAAAAAAGAGAGAGAGAAAAGAAGGAACAGGCAGCCGCATTTAGAAAGAGCCGCGGCATAAAAAAAAAGAAGAAAAAAGAAGAAAAAAAAAGACAGAGGAGAGAGAAACAGCTAACTTTTGCATACGACCTCCGATTGAGGCGATTCTTGATTCGTTGGAAAGGAAATCAGAAGACAGAGCGAAAAAAAGAAGTCTGGAAAAACTGGAGATTTCAGATCCGCGTAAGCCTCCAGGCACATACGCGGCAACATCGACCCCATAAAACGTCGTTTAGGCCCTCAAACGGGCCCGCAAACTGAGGAAAAATCAAGTTTCTCAGAATTCGCTCAACATTGACAGAACCCTTCTATACGTGATTCTAAGGTTCCTTGTGAAGACGGCATCCTTTTTCGAGCTCCGGAACTCCGTGTGCAACATCATCTAGTTTCTTTCTGCACGGTGTGTTTTTGTTTGTGTTCTAGGCTCGCGTCTCTAGTACGGTCTAGCCTAGGACTAGCACTGTGCCGTCGTTGAGCGATTATTCAACTTGCTTTGACTAATGTGGTTCTAGTTATCCTTTGTTCACTCTCAGCCCACCTATAGCTCCACAGATTTGGCTACCACATCACAGGGACTAGCGACCGAGGCAGCGATACTGATAGGACTAGGGGTCCCGATCTTTCGATGAGAGTGGTAGATTCGATTGGGGAAGGAGGTGACGTTGACGACCCGACTACAACCATCCAAGGACGTTGCGCCTTAGCGATCGATACACCAACTCCAGAGATTGTTCGTGACCTTGTCGGCGCACGATCAACCTAACCACGAGGGTTCTCGTTCCTGCAAGCAATCGAAGAACAATCAAGAACAAGATGAACAGCAACTCAATTGCAAATAACGATGTAAGATTCAATCGAAAACAGAAAACGGTGGGGTTCCGAAGACAAGTATTCGGGCGGTCTAGCCGACACGCGCGAGTACAAGGCAAAGCAGCAAAAGCTAACTTAGTCTAAACAAAACCCAAACCCCAGAAGAGGGTGCGGCTGCCTATTTAAGGGTCACAGAAGGTGGAGGGTCGGCCAAAACACAAGGAAGCCGAAAAGGACTCGAATTACAAGGCCCAAGGCCCACTTTGACTCGGACTGGAAAAGCGACATGAATTGTTTTGCAGTTTCTGGTCAACTCGGATAGAATTTGGAGGTGAGGCTGGATCCATCTGAAAGTAGACTTCAAGAGCTTTCCAACGAGTACTCACGGGCCCCGAGAAACCTTCTGGATCAAAAGTTACGGCCATTTGAAGTAGACGCTGTCAACAAGGTCGAATCCGAGTCAAACTCGTGAACAGGACTTGGTTTGCGCTTGACGGTTCCACTTCTATACTTGAGCTCATGTGGTTCTTCCCCATGGTTCCTAAGGACAATTAAATCATCACAAGAATTAAGTAGTATTCCATTATTTGAAACATTTGTATGCAAACTTAGAAACGCATTCACCTGATGGTTAAGTTGACGTGCTCGCGCTCTAGTCAGTGGTCCTTGTATCATAGTTTCAGTTTGATATGGAGTCGGCATGGTTGTATGCATGGAAAGGATGTCCTCATCAGATACACTCAATTTCCAGGAGATATTGTCTTGACTTGTCGGCTGCCATCACCTCCTGCTCGCTGTGGTAAGAACTTGTAAGAGCTTGACAGAACAGGTTGAGAGTGTGCGACTTGATTTAACCACATCCCAGTAGTTGTGAGGGCATAACCTGCAGTTTTATTATTTTTCTCTTCTTGGTTTGTTTCTTGTGTTCTTCTAACAATGTCAGGAGAACCAGTGGACCTGCGGGCAGCGCCACATTCCCCTCAGACTAGGGGCATCATACAACACTTCGAGCGCCAAATGAAGCTGCACACTGAAGGACTTGATGAGGATGTACGGGTCACCAACGAACGCCTTGGCCAATTGGAGGCCGCGCAGATCGACAACAACACTACGCTTGCAACATTGCAGGCTTCCGTTGGCACCGTCAACGCTTCACTTGCTGAGATTTTGAGACGTCTTGATGAGAGGGGCCGTGCATCTCCCGCTGCACCAAGTCAGCGTACTCGTGCCAATATTGGTGTCTTGGGCAGCAGGGTGGACGAAAATGGTGGAGACGAATATGCGGCTGACACTGAGATTGATGATGGTGAGGACGCTCACCGTCATCGTCAACCACGCCGGAATGAGGTACGTGAGAATGATGAATCGCTTGGTAAGATTATGATGAAGACGAGGTGCCCGATCTTTCGATGAGATTGATAACTATCGATTTTGGGTGGAGGTGACCCTGGCGATCCGACTACAAACGCACGACGTCGCTTTTGCATTAGCAATCACTGAACCAACTCCGAGATGTTATTGATCTCACTGGAAGCGCGATCAACCCGAACACGAAGTTCAATCCCTGCGAGCAATCGAAGAACTAGCAAGAATAAGATGTAGGCAATCTGATATTGCGAATATGAATGAAGCACAAATTGTATTGCGAATCACAAAGGTGGGATTCCGAAGATGTCTTGACAGGTGGTCGTCCGACACAACTGAAGAACAAAAGTTTGCACAATGGCTAAACCTAAATTCAACGAAATCCAAGTCCTAGCAACGGAGGCGACGGCTCCTTTATAGGGAGGACGACCAGGGGGGCGTCCAAGGGCACGCTCTAGGGTTACAAGGCCCATGGGCCCAAGTGGAGGTGGCGCAGCACCCTTTTTGACTCGGACTCAGAAACCAATGTAGAGTCTTTTGATGATTGCGGCCGGCTTAGATGGAATTTGAAGATGAGGTTGAATCCGTTGGAAAATAGACTTCCTAAGCTTTCCATGAAGTACAAGAACGTCCCAATCGGAGTCCGTATGAGGAAGTTATGCCCGTTTGAACTTGGTACCAACGCAGCAGTCCGAATCTGATTCCAGAACGTGTCCAACTCGAATTCTTGTTTGGCTTGGCCCCAAAGCGACGTGGTGAACTCCATTATTCCATCCAGGCATGTCCATGACTCCACGTCCCTCTCCTTCATCCTTTCCCAGGTTCCAAAGCACAATTAAATCACTTGCATTAGGTAGCGGTCTATTCTCAGTAATATACGAACCTAGGAATGAATTCACCTGGTAATTAAGTTGACGAGCACGAGCTCGAGTGAGTGGTCCTTGTAACACTTGCTGTGGCTGAGTTGTATCCATGGAAGGGATGTCCTCATCAGATTAAGTTCACTATGCCACCTTTTGATGGAAAATATAACCCTGATGCTTATATCACTCGGGAATTGGCTGTTGATCAGAAATTTGCTTGTCATGCATTCCCTGAAAACAAAAGGGTTAGGGCTGCTACTAGTGAGTTTACTGACTTTGCGTCTGTTTGGTGGAGTGAATATTGTAAGAAAAATCCTTTCACCATACCACAAACTTGGGATGCATTAAAAAGAATCATGCGAGCTAGATTTGTTCCCTCATATTATGCACGTGATTTGTTACATAAGTTGCAACAATTGAGGCAAGGTAGTAAAAGCGTAGAGGAATATTTTCAAGAATTGCAAACAGGCATGCTGCGTTGTGACTTAGAGTAAACTGAGGAAGCCGCTATGGCTAGGTTTATGGGTGTTTTGAATCGGGAAATTCAGGATATCTTAGCTTACAAGGAATATAATTCTATCACTCGTTTATTTCATCTTGCTTGTAAAGCTGAAAAAGAAGTACAGGAACGACACGTGAGCACTAGGACTAACGTTTCTGCAGGTCGTGGAAACATTTGGTCTCAACGTGCATCTGCCGCACCATCAAGCCTACCCCCTGCACCTTCTTCCTCCAACAGCAAGCCACGATTTTCATCATCAAATTCGGCATCTCGGGCATCCGAAGCAACAAAGGGGACAGCCCAAGCACATGCAAAGAGCTCTTCGTCTGTTGCATCTACGGGACGAACGAGTGATATCCAATGTGAGGAGTGAGTGCCCAACCAAGCGTGTTCTGATTGTGAGAGATGATGGTCAGTATTCTTCTGCTAGTGATTTGGATGAGGATACATATGCTATGCTTGCAGCTGACCATGCAGGTAGTGGGAAGGAGCAAGAAGAAGAGCACATTGGTGCTGAAGATGCAGAGCGCTATGAGAGCCTCATTGTGCAGCGTGTGTTGAGTGCACAAATGGAGAGGGCGGAGCAAAATCAGCGGCACATCCTTTTCCAAACAAAGTGCGTCGTGAAGGAACGCTCATGCCGAGTGATAATTGATGGAGGGAGCTGCAACAACTTGGTAAGCTCCGATATGGTGGAGAAGCTTGCGTTGAACACCAAACCTCACCCACAACCTTACTACATTCAATGGTTCAATAACAACGTCAAGGTGAAGGTAACACGAATGGTGAGAGTAAATTTTGCTATTGGTTCTTATCACGATGTTGTAGAATGCGATGTTGTACCTATGTAAGCATGCTCTATGCTGTTAGGTAGACCGTGGCAATATGATAAAGATTCACTGCATCAAGGTAAGACAAACCAATATTCTTTTGTGCATCATGACAAGAAAATTGTGTTACATTCTATGTCTCCTGAAGCTATTTTCAAAGATGAGATTGCTAGAGCTAGTAGAGAGAAAAATCAGAAGCATAATAGGAGTGAAAATCAGATTGTTGCAAGCGAACTTGAGCAACATAAAAAGAAAACTCTAAATCTGTTCATGAGATGAAAAATGAGATTAAATTGAAAGGTGCGTGTTTTCTTGCTACTAAGTCTGATGTGAATGAGCTGGATGCTAGTACTTCTATTTGCTATGCCTTACTTTGCAAACAAGCTTTATTTTCATTCGAGGAGGTACCTTCTTCCGTGCCTTCTGCTGTCACTAATCTTTTGCAGGAGTACATGGATGTCTTTCCAAAGGACGTGCCAGGGCTACCACCAGTGCGAGGGATTGAGCACCAGATTGATTTGATTCCCGGGGCATCTTTGCCCAATCGTGTGCCATACAGGACCAATCCGGAAGAAACTAAGGAGATTCAGCGTCAAGTTCAAGAATTGCTTGATAAAGGTTATGTGCGTGAGTCTCTTAGTCCTTGTGCTGTTCCGGTAATTTTAGTGCCTAAGAAAGATGGATCATGGCGTATGTGTGGACTGTAGAGCGATCAATAACATTACCATTAGATATCGTCACCCTATTCCTAGGTTAGATGATATGCTTGATGAATTAAGTGGCTCTATTGTCTTTTCTAAAGTTGATTTGCGTAGTGGGTACCACCAAATTCGCATGAAATTGGGAGATGAATGGAAAACAGCATGTAAAACTAAGTTCGGTTTGTATGAGTGGTTAGTGATGCCATTTGGTTTAACTAATGCACCTAGCATATTCATGAGATTAATGAACAAGGTTTTGCGTGCTTTCATTGGTAAATTTGTAGTGGTCTGTTTTGATGATATATTGATATATAGCAGATCACTAGAGGAACACCTTTGCCATTTACGTGCTGTTTTTGATGCTTTACGTAATGCACGTTTATTTGGTAACGTTGAGAAGTGCACATTTTGCACGGATGGAGTCTCTTTTCTTGGCTATGTTGCTACTCCACAGGGCATTGAAGTTGATCAAGCCAAGGTTGAGGCAATACAGAGTTGGCCGACTCCTAAAACGGTCACGCGGGTGCGAAGTTTTCTAGGACTTGCTGTATTCTATCGTCGTTTTGTGAAGGATTTCAGCACCATGGCTGCACCATTGAATGAGCTCACTAAAAAGGGGGTGTCGTTTACTTGGGGGAATGCACAGGAAGACGCCTTCAACACATTGAAAGATAAGTTAACACATGCACCATTACTCCAACTTCCAGATTTTAGTAAGACTTTTGAGCTAGAATGTGATGCTAGTGGAATTGGATTGGGTGGTGTGCTGCAAGAAGGTAACCTGTGGCATACTTTAGTGAAAAATTGAGTGTGCCTAGTTTGAACTATTCTACTTATGATAAGGAATTATATGCTCTAGTTCGAACTTTAGAGACATGGCAACATTATTTATGGCCCAAACAATTTGTCATTCATTCTGATCATGAGTCATCAAAGCATATTAGAAGTCAAGCAAAATTGAACCGTAGGCATATAAAGTGGGTTGAATTCATAGAGTCTTTTTCTTATGTCATAAAACACAAAAAGGGAAAGGAGAATGTTATTGCTGATGCATTGTCTAGGAGATATACCATGCTCTCACAACTTGGCTTCAAAAGTTTTGGATTGGAAACAATTAAGGAGCATTATGTCCATGTTGATGATTTTAAAGACGTGTTGCTGAATTGCAAAGAGGGAAAAACGTGGAATAAATTTGTTCTAAATGACGGATTTGTGTTTAGAGCTAACAAACTATGCATTCCAGCTAGCTCCATTCGTTTGTTGTTGTTACAGGAAGCGCATGGAGGTGGGCTGATGGGGCATTTTGGAGCGAAGAAGACGGAAGACATACTTGCTAGTCATTTCGTTTGGCCAGAGATGAGACGTGATGTGGAACGTTTTGTTGCTCGCTGCACTACGTGTCAAAAGGCTAAGTCACGACTTAATCCTCACGGTTTGTATATGCCTCTACCTGTTCCTTAGCCATTTTTGGAGAACTTTGTGGGCTAAATTGGGGACTAACTTGTTATTTTCGACTACATGTCATCCCCAAACTGATGGGCAAACTAAAATTGTGAATAGAACTTTATCTACCATGCTTAGAGCTGTTTTGAAAAAGAACATTAAAATGTGGGAAGAATACTTGCCTCATATTGAATTTGCTTATAATCGTTCGCTGCATTCTACTACAAAGTTGTGCCCTTTTGAGATTGTCTATGGCTTTGTGCCTCGTGCTCCTATTGATTTGCTACCACTTCCATCTTGGGAGAAGTTAAATTTTGATGCTAAACAGCGTGCCGACTTGATGTTGAAAATGCATGAGACAACCAAAGAAAATATTGAACGTGTGAATGCTAAATATAAACTTGCTGGTAGTAAAGGAAGGAGGCATTTAACTTTTCAACCGGGTGATTTAGTTTGGTTGCATTTGAGAAAAAACGATTTCCTGAATTGAGGAGGTCTAAGTTGATGCCTAGAGCTGATGGTCCTTTCAAAGTGTTGGAAAAGATTAATGACAATGCATTAGTTGCCTGCAGATTTTGGGGTTAGTCCCACCTTTAACATTGCAGATTTGAAGCCATACTTGGGAGAAGAAGATGAGCTTGAGTCGCGGACGACTCAAATGCAAGCAGGGGAGGATGATGAGGACATCCTTTCCATGCATACAACCATGCCGACTCCACATCAAACTGAAACTATGATACAAGGACCAATGACTAGAGCGCGAGCACGTCAACTTAACCATCAGGTGAATGCGTTCCTAAGTTTGCATACAAATGTTTCAAAGAATGGAATACTACTTAATTCTTGTGATGATTTAATTGTCCTTAGGAACCATGGGTAGAACCACATGAGCTCAAGTATAGAAGTGGAACCATCAAGCGCAAACCAAGTCATGTTCACGAGTTTGACTCGGATTCGGCCTTGTTGACAGCGTCTACTTCAAACGGCCATAACGTTTGATCCAGAAGGCTTCCTTGTGTTTTGGCCGACCCTCCACCTTCCGTGTCCCTTAAATAGGCAGCCGCACCCTCTTCTAGGGTTTGGGTTTCGTTTAGACTAAGTTAGCTTTTGCTACTTTGCCTTGTACTCACGCGTGTCGGCTAGACCGCCCGATACTTGTCTTCGGAACCCCACCGTTTTTCTGTTTCCAATTGAATCTTACATCGTTGTTTGCAATTGAGTTGCTGTTCGTTTCTTGCTTGTTCTTCGATTGCTTGCAGGAACAAGAACCCTCGTGGTTAGGTTGATCGTGCACCGACAAGGTCACGAACAATCTCTGGAGTTGGTGTATCGATCGCTAAGGCGCAACGCCCTTGGATGGTTGTAGTCGGTCGTCCAACGTCATCTCCTTCCCAATCGAATCTACCACTCATCGAAAGATCGGGACCCCGCAGTGCTATCAGTTGGTATCAGAGCTCATGGTTGATCGGTGAGAGATCTTATCTGGTCTTTGCATTGTTTTACCCACAGTCCAGAAAACCAAAAAAAATAGTAGATCTATTCGCCAAAATCCGAAACAATTTGAGCCTTTATCTATTGCTGCTGTTTGTTGAGTCTTCGGTTGCATCGTCGTGTCCTTTGCTGGTGTTAGTGTCTAGTTCCTTTAGAGTTTCGAGTTCTGTTCACGTCTTGGCATCACCGTTGCAGTTAGATCCGAACTCGGTTTCCAGGGAGGCTTTGCCCTAGTTGGTCTCGGAGTAGGACACAAATTCGGATTCAACCGTGTCGTGTGTGTAAAAAAAAGAGAGACAGAGAAAAGAAGGAACAGGCAGCCGCATTTAGAAAGAGCCGCGGCATAAAAAAAAAAGAAGAAAAAAAAGACAGAGGAGAGAGAAACAGCTAACTTTTGCATGCGACCTCCGATTGAGGCGATTCTTGATCCGTTGGAAAGGAAATCAGAAGATAGAGCGAAAAAAGAAGTCTGGAAAAACTGGAGATTTCAGATCCGCGTAAGCCTCCAGGCACATACGCGGCAACTTCGACCCCACAAAACGTCGTTTAGGCCCTCAAAACGGGCCCGCAAACCGAGGAAAAATCAAGCTTCTCAGAATTCGCTCAAAATTGACAGAGCCCTTCTACACGTGATTCTAAGATTCCTTGTGAAGACGGCATCCTTTTTCGAGCTCCGGAACTCCATGTGCAACATCATCTAGTTTATTTCTGCACGGTGTGTTTTCGTTTGTGTTCTATGCTGGCGTCTCTAGTACGGTCCAGCCTAGGACCAGCACGGTGCCGTCGTTGAGCGATTATTCAACTTGCTTTGACTAATGTGGTTCTAGTTATCCTTTGTTCACTCTCAGCCCACCTATGGCTCCACAGATTTGGCTACCACATCACAGCGACTAGCGACCGAGGCAGCGATACACCCAATTTCCAGGAGATATTGTCTTGACTTGTCGGCTGCCATCACCTCCTGCTCGCTGTGGTAAGAATTTGTAAGAGCTTGACAGAACAGGTTGAGAGTGTGCGACTTGATTTAACCACATCCCAGTAGTTGTGAGGGCATAACCTGCAGTTTTATTATTTTTCTCTTCTTGGTTTGTTTCTTGTGTTCTTCTAACAATGTCAAGAGAACCAGTGGACCTGCGGGCAGTGCCACATTCCCCTCGGACTAGGGGCATTATACAACACTTTGAGCGCCAAATGAAGCTGCACACTGAAGGACTTGATGAGGATGTACGGGTCACCAACGAACGCCTTGGCCAATTGGAGGCCGCGCAGATCGACACCAACACTACGCTTGCAACATTGGAGGCTTCCGTTGGCACCGTCAACGCTTCACTTGCTGAGATTTTGAGACGTCTTGATGAGAGGGGTCGTGCATCTCCCGCTGCACCAAGTCAGCGTACTCGTGCCAATATTGGTGTCTTGGGCAGCAGGGTGGACAAAAATGGTGGAGACGAATATGCGGCTGACACTGAGATTGATGATGATGAGGACGCTCACCGTCATCGTCAACCACGCCGGAATGAGGTAAGTGAGAATGATGAATCGCTTGGTAAGATTAAGTTCACTATGCCACCTTTTGATGGAAAATATAACAATGATGCTTATATCTCTTGGGAATTGGCTGTTGATCAGAAATTTGCTTGTCATGCATTCCCTGAAAACAAAAGGGTTAGGGCTGCTACTAATGAGTTTACTGACTTTGTGTCTGTTTGGTGGAGTGAATATTGTAAGAAAAATCCTTTCACCATACCACAAACTTGGGATGCATTAAAAAGAATCATGCGAGCTAGATTTGTTCCCTCATATTATGCACGTGATTTGTTACATAAGTTGCAACAATTGTGGCAAGGTAGTAAAAGCGTAGAGGAATATTTTCAAGAATTGCAAACAGGCATGCTGCGTTGTGACTTAGAGGAAACTGAGGAAGCCGCTATGGCTAGGTTTTTGGGTGGTTTGAATCGGGAAATTCAGGATATCTTAGCTTACAAGGAATATAATTCTATCACTCGTTTATTTCATCTTGCTTGTAAAGCTGAAAGAGTGATGAGGCGATGGGGTCCCGATCTTCCGATAGGATGATAACTATCGATTTCAGTGGAGATGACTCTTGCGATCCGACTACAACCGTACGAGACGTCACTTGCGCCTTAGCAATCGCTGAACCAACCCCAAGATGTTATCAACCGTGCCAAGAACGCGGTTGACCTGACCACGAAGGTCTATTCCTGCATGCAACCGAAGAACACGCAAGAACAAGGATAGTGAGCAACCTGAAACTTGCTAGATATAAAAGTCGCACAAGGATAGTTGAGGTTCTGTAACACGAATCTGTTGGTCTAGCCGACACAAGAGAACGTGGAGTTTGCACAAGGGGCTAAACTGATCTAAACAAAACCTAAGTCCTAGAAACGGAGGCGGTGGCTCCTATATAGTGAAAACAACCAGGGGAGGCGTCCCAAAGGGTACACCCTAGGGTTACAAGGCCCATGGGCCCAAGTGGAGGTGGCGCAGCACCCTTTTGACTCGGACTCAGAAACCTACGTGAATTGTTTTGATGATTCCGGCCGGCTCGGATGGAATTTGAAGATGAGGTTGGATCCATTGGAAAGTAGACTTGATAAGCTTTCCATGAAGTACAAGAACGTCCCAAACGGAGTCCGTATGAGGAAGTTATGTCCGTTTAAACTTGCACCATTGCAGCAGTCCGAATCCGATTCCAGTACGTGACCAACGTGGACTCTTTTGACGATTGCGACCGGCTCGGATAGAATTTGAAGATGAGGTTGGATCCGTTGGAAAGTATACTTCATAAGCTTTCCATGAAGTACAAGAACGTCCCAAACGGAGTCCGTATGAGGAAGTTATGCCCGTTTGAACTTGGTACCATCACAGCAGTCCGAGTCTGATTCCAAAACGTGTCAAACTCGAATTCGTGCTTGACTTGGTCCCAAAGTGACGTGGTGACCTCCATTATTCCTTCCATGCATGTCCAGGACTCCATGTCCCTTTCCTTTATCCTTTCCCAAGTTCCTAAGCACAATTAAATCACTTGCATTAGGTAGCAGTCTATTCTTAGTAACATATGAAGGCTGAAGAAACGAATTCACCTTTAGTTCAATCTTGATATTGGGCGCTATTGTCGTATGTGTTTGTGGCGTGGTCACATCAAAGAGAAGTACAGGGACGACGCGCGAGCACTAGGACTAACGTTTCTGCAGGTCGTGGAAACATTTGGTCTCAACGTGCATCTGCCGCACCATCAAGCCAACCCCTGCACCTTCTTCCTCCAACAGCAAGTCACGGTTTTCATCATCAAATTCGGCATCTCGGGCATCCGAAGCAACAAAGGGGACAGCCCAAACACATGCAAAGAGCTCTTCGTCCGTTGGATCTACGAGACGAACGAGGGATATCCAATGTCATCAATGCAAGGGGTATGGCCATGTGAAGAGTGAGTGCCCAACCAAGCGTGTTCTGATTGTGAGAGATGATGGTCAGTATTCTTCTGCTAGTGATTTGGATGGGGATACATATGCTATGCTTGCAGCTGACCATGCAGGTAGTGGGAAGGAGCAAGAAGAAGAGCACATTGGTGCTGAAGATGCAGAGCGCTATGAGGGCCTCATTGTGCAGCGTGTGTTGAGTGCACAAATGGAGTGGGCGGAGCAAAATCAGCGGCACATCCTTTTCCAAACAAAGTGCGTCGTGAAGGAACGCTCATGCTGAGTGATAATTGATGGAGGGAGCTGCAACAACTTGGTAAGCTCCGATATGGTGGAGAAGCTTGCGTTGAACACCAAACCTCACCCACAACCTTACTACATTCAATGGTTCAATAACAGCAGCAAGGTGAAGGTAACACGAATGGTGAGAGTAAATTTTGCTATTGGTTCTTATCACGATGTTGTAGAATGCGATGTTGTACCTATGCAAGCATGCTCTATGCTGTTAGGTAGACCGTGGCAATATGATAAAGATTCACTGCATCATGGTAAGACAAACCAATATTCTTTTGTGCATCATGACAAGAAAATTGTGTTACATCCTATGTCTCCTGAAGCTATTTTCAAATATGAGATTGCTAGAGCTAGTAGAGAGAAAAATCAGAAGCATAATAGGAGTGAAAATCAGATTGTTGCAAGCGAACTTGAGCAACATAAAAAGAAAAACTCTAAATCTGTTTATGAGATGAAAAATGAGATTAAATTGAAAGGTGCATGTTTTCTTGCTACTAAGTCTGAGTGAATGAGCTGGATGCTAGTACTTCTATTTGCTATGCCTTACTTTGCAAACAAGCTTTATTTTCATTCGAGGAGGTACCTTCTTCTGTGCCTCCTGCTGTCACTAATCTTTTGCAGGAGTACATGGATGTCTTTTCCAAAGGACGTGCCACCAGGGCTACCACCAGTGCGGGGGATTGAGCACCAGATTGATTTGATTCCCGGGGCATCTTTGCCCAATCGTGCGCCATACAGGACCAATCCGGAAGAAACTAAGGAGATTCAGCGTCAAGTTCAAGAATTGCTTGATAAAGGTTATGTGCGTGAGTCTCTTAGTCCTTGTGCTGTTCCGGTAATTTTAGTGCCTAAGAAAGATGGATCATGGCGTATGTGTGTGGACTGTAGAGCGATCAATAACATTACCATTAGATATCGTCACCCTATTCCTAGGTTAGATGATATGCTTGATGAATTAAGTGGCTCTATTGTCTTCTCTAAAGTTGATTTGCGTAGTGGGTACCACCAAATTCGCATGAAATTGGGAGATGAATGGAAAACAGCATTTAAAACTAAGTTCGGTTTGTATGAGTGGTTAGTGATGCCATTTGGTTTAACTAATGCACCTAGCACATTCATGAGATTAATGAACAAGGTTTTGCGGCTTTCATTGGTAAATTTGTAGTGGTCTATTTTGATGATATATTGATATATAGCAGATCACTAGAGGAACACCTTTGCCATTTACGTGCTGTTTTTGATGCTTTACGTAATGCACGTTTATTTGGTAACGTTGAGAAGTGCACATTTTGCACGGATGGAGTCTCTTTTCTTGGCTATGTTGTTACTCCACAGGGCATTGAAGTTGATCAAGCCAAGGTTGAGGCAATACAGAGTTGGCCGACTCCTAAAACGGTCACGCGGGTGCGAAGTTTTCTAGGACTTGCTGTATTCTATCGTCGTTTTGTGAAGGATTTCAGCACCATCGCTGCACCATTGAATGAGCTCACTAAAAAGGGGGTGCCGTTTACTTGGGGGAATGCACAGGAAGACGCCTTCAACACATTGAAAGATAAGTTAACACATGCACCATTACTCCAACTTCCAGATTTCAGTAAGACTTTTGAGCTAGAATGTGATGCTAGTGGAATTGGATTGGGTGGTGTGCTGCAAGAAGGTAAACCTATGGCATACTTTAGTGAAAAATTGAGTGTGCCTAGTTTGAACTATTCTACTTATGATAAGGAATTATATGCTCTAGTTCGAACTTTAGAGACATGGCAACATTATTTATGGCCCAAACAATTTGTCATTCATTCTGATCACATGGTATGAGCGTTCCTTCACGACACACTTTGTTTGTAAAAGGATGTGCCGCTGATTTTGCTCCGTCCTCTCCATTTGTGCACTCAACACACGCTGCACAATGAGGCTCTCATAGCGCTCTGCATCTTCAGCACCAATGTGCTCTTCTTCTTGCTCCTTTCCACTATCTGCATGGTCAGCTGCAAGCATAGCATATGTATCCTCATCCAAATCACTAGCAGAAGAATACTCACCATCATCTCTCACAATCAAAACGCGCTTACATGGGCATTCACTCTGCACATGGCCATACCCCTTGCATTGATGACATTGGATATCCCTCGTTCGTCCCGTAGATGCAATGGATGAAGAGCTCTTTGCATGTGCTTGGACTGTCCCCTTTGTTGCCTTGGATGCCCGAGATGCTGAGTTTGATGATGAAAACCGTGGCTTGCTATTGGAGGAAGAAGGTGCAGTCGGTTGGCTTGATGGTGCAGCAGATGCACGTTGAGACCAAATGTTACCACGACCTGCAGAAACGTTAGTCCTCATGCTCGCGCGTCATCCCTGTACTTATCCAATATGAGAGGGAAGTAAAATTTAGTACTTATCCAATGCCTATGTGTTCATCTCTTTTTGCACCATCTAGTATGGACAATCTGAATAAAGATGATGAATTATGGAAGAACTTACAAATCTTTTCACCCTTGCTAGATAAATTTGCTAATGCTCAATTGAGATACAATTACATAGATGAATTTTGCTTGACTCCAAAAGTTGTAGCTTTGCCCATATGTGCCACCACTGCAAGTTTACAACTTGAGAGATTTGAATTACATAAATTCTTCACTTACAATTGCAAAACTAGTTGCAATAATTGCTGTGTGAGAAATTTTGATTTGCTCATTAACATATATGATTACTCTTGGGTTAATAATACAATGAGCTTTTATTATCACTGTTGTTTTATAACATTAATTGTGGAACAATGGAGAACTACTAAAACGGATGACATATACATATACCATGCATACACCTTGGCTTCTTTGTTACCCTATTTTCAGCTTATCAAAGGCCGAGGACGGCTTTGTTTGCAAGAAGGGGAGGATGATGAGAACATGTACTCTATGGATACAATCATATTTCCTATGTTTGTTGTTCCAATTACAAGAACTCCTACACATCACTTAAATTATCAGGTGAGTTCATTTCAAACAGGTTTCAATTTGTTTGACAAAGAACTTATGATATTACATAATGAGAGTTTGTTGCGTTTGTTATCATATACCGAGATTTACGATCAAGATCATGCAATACGTGAGGCTACACATACGTTAAAACCGAGGACGGTTTTCTGTCAAGAAGGGGAGAATGATGTGACCACGCCACAAACACATACGACAATAGCGTCCAATATCAAGATTGAACTAAAGGTGAATTCGTTTCTTGAGCCTCAACATATTTTAAATGAGAATACGATGCTACGTAATGATGAAAATATATATATTTACAGCACCACGTCACTTTTACACCAATTCAAAAGAGTCCTTGTTGGACCCGTACTGGAATCAGATTCGGACTGCTGCAATGGTGCAAGTTTAAATGGACGTAACTTTCTCATACGGACTCCGTTTGGGACGTTCTTGGACTTGATGGAAAGATTATCAAGTATACTTTCTAAAGTATTCAACCCCATCTTCAAATTCTATCCGAGACAGCCGCAATCATAAAAGAGTCCGTGTTGGTCACGTACTGGAATCAGATTCGGACTGTTGCAATGGTGCAAGTTGAAACGAACGTAACTTTCTGATACGGACTCCGTTTGGGACGTTCTTGTACTTCATGGAAAGATTATGAAGTCTACTTTCCAACGGATATAACCTCATCTTCAAATTCCATCCGAGCCGGCTGCAATCATCAAAACAATCCACGTTGGTTTTTGAGTCCGAGTCAAAAGGGTGTTGCGCCACCACCAATTGGGCCCATGGGCCTTGTAACCCTAGAGCATGCACTTGGACGCCCCTCCTGGTTGTTCTCCCTATAAAGGAGCCACCGCCTCCCTTGTTAGGACCAGGATTTCGTTGAGTTTAGGTTTAGCCATTGTGCAAACTTTGTTCTTCAGTTGTGTCGGACGACCACCTGTCAAGACTACCTTCGGAATCCCACCTTTTGATCTCAATTTATATATTTGCAATTTCAGATTGCTTGTTATCTTGTTCTTGCGTGTTCTTCGATTGCATGCAGGAATATACCTTCGTGGTCAGGTCAACCGCGTTCTTGGCACGGTTGATAACATCTTGGGGTTGGTTCAGCGATTGCTAAGTCGCAAGCGACGTCGTTCGGTTGTAGTCGGATCGCAAGGGTCAACTCCGCCAAAATCGAAGTTATCATCCTATCGGAAGATCGGGACCCATCACCTCATCAGTTGGTATCAGAGCTTCAGTTCACCGGTAGGAATTCTTTGTATCCCTAGTTAGTAGATTGATTTTTATTTCCCATAGTCCAGAAAAATTGCCCCACAAAAAAGAGTTAATTTCCCGCTATCCAAACCCCGTTTTGCTTTTCAATATGTTAGTTTTGGTTTGCTAAATTGAATTTGTGTCTGTCTTAGCATTGTCTAGTTGTTGGTTGTATCTTTGTTCCAATAAAAATCCAAACAAAAAAATCCCCCACCCCAAACCCTAATTCCAATTTCGGCTGATCCATCCTTTCTCTGCAGTCGCCACAAAAACGCCATAACTTTTGATTCCGAGATTATTTTTGAGTGAGACCACCTCCATTAGATTCAAAACTTCATTGTCCATCTATCTGTAAAATTTCACATCATTCCAGCAAGGCAGTTAAGAGATATCTGTGGTGAAAGTTGACCCAAAATTCCAGATTGAATCTGCAACAGCCGGGAGTTGTGAAGTTTGTGCGAATTTTTCCGTCGGTTTCCAGAACTTGGCCCCAAAACAAAAGTTGTAGAAAAAGCCGTCAGGAAATGGAGAAAAAAACAATCATTCAAAAAAAGGCAACTGACAAAAAGTTACGGCCGAAATACCGACGTGCTGTCCAGTGGACAGAAATCTTCAGTTTTCAAGTTTTGGATCAATCTTTGTGGTCTTCAATTGCAGATTGCATTCGATTGAATTATCTTGTATTTACCACTCTCATACATTGCCATACATTGGTCAGGTCAACCGCGTTCTTGGCACGGTTGATAACATCTTGGGGTTGGTTCAGCGATTGCTAAGGCGCAAGCGACGTCGTTCGGTTGTAGTCGGATCGCAAGGGTCAACTCCGCCAAAATCAAAGTTATCATCCTATCGGAAGATCGGGACCCATCAACTCATCAAGGGCTCTGACAATTTTGAGCGAATTCTGAAAAACTTGAATTTTTCTCGGTTTGCGGGCCCGTTTTGAGGCCCTAAAAGATGTTTTTTGGGGTCGAAGTTGCCGCGTGTGTGCCTGGAGGTTTATGCGGATCTGAAATCTCCAGTTTTTCCAAACTTCTTTTTTTCGCTCTATCTTCTGATTTCCTTTCCAACGGATCAAGAATCACCTCAATCGGAGGTCGTATGCAAAAGTTAGCTGTTTCTCTCTCCTCTTTCTTTTTTTTACCGCGGCTCTTTCTAAGTGCGGCTGCCTGTTCCTTCTTTTCTCTCTCTGTTTTTTTTTCACACACGACGCGGTTGAATCCGAATTTGTGTCCTACTCCGAGACCAACTAGGGCAAAGCCTCCCTAGAAACCGAGTTCGGATCTAACTGCAACGGTGATACCAAGACGTGAACAGAACTCGAAACTCTAAAGGAACTAGACGCTAAGACCAGCAAAGGACACGACGATGCAACCGAAGACTCAACAAACAAAGACTATGCAGCAATAGAGTAAGGCTCAAGTTGTTTCGGATTTTGGGGAAAAGATCTACTTTTTTTTTTGGTTTTCTGGACTGTAGGTAAAAAAAGATGCAAAGACTAAATAAGATCTCTCACCGATTAACCTTGAGCTCTGATACCAACTGATAGCACTAGCGGTCCCGATCTTTCGATGAGAGTGGTAGATTCGATTGGGGAAGGGGATGACGTTGACGACCCGACTACAACCATCCAAGGACGTTGCGCCTTAGCGATCGATACACCAAGGGGATGGTTCCTAAGGACAATTAAATCATCACAAGAATGGAATACTACTTAATTCTTACCGGAACAGCACAAGGACTAAGAGACTCACGCACATAACCTTTATCAAGCAATTTTTGAACTTGACGCTGAATCTCCTTAGTTTCTTCCGGATTGGTCCTGTATGGCGCATGATTGGGCAAAGATGCCCCGGGAATCAAATCAATCTGGTGCTCAATCCCTCGCACTGGTGGTAGCCCTGGTGGCACGTCCTTTGGAAAGACATCCATGTACTCCTGCAAAAGATTAGTGACAGCAGGAGGCACAGAAGAAGGTACCTCCTCGAATGAAAATAAAGCTTGTTTGCAAAGTAAGGCATAGCAAATAGAAGTACTAGCATCCAGCTCATTCACATCAGACTTAGTAGCAAGAAAACATGCACCTTTCAATTTAATCTCATGAACAGATTTAGAGTTTTTCTTTTTATGTTACTCAAGTTCGCTTGCAACAATCTGATTTTCACTCCTATTATGCTTCTGATTTTTCTCTCTACTAGCTCTAGCAATCTCATCTTTGAAAATAGCTTCAGGAGACATAGGATGTAACACAATTTTCTTGTCATGATGCACAAAAGAATATTGGTTTGTCTTACCATGATGCAGTGAATCTTTATCATATTGCCACGGTCTACCTAACAGCATAAAGCATGCTTGCATAGGTACAACATCGTGATAAGAACTAATAGCAAAATTTACTCTCACCATTCGTGTTACCTTTACCTTGCTGCTGTTATTGAACCATTGAATGTAGTAAGGTTGTGGGTGAGGTTTGGTGTTCAACGCAAGCTTCTCCACCATATCGAAGCTTACCAAGTTGTTGCAGCTCCCTCCATCAATTATCACTCGGCATGAGCGTTCCTTCACGACGCACTTTGTTTGGAAAAGGATGTGCCGCTGATTTTGCTCCGCCCTCTCCATTTGTGCACTCAACACACGCTGCACAATGAGGCTCTCAAAGCGCTCTGCATCTTCAGCACCAATGTGCTCTTCTTCTTGCTCCTCCCACTACCTGCATGGTCAGCTGCAAGCATAGCATATGTATCCCCATTCAAATCACTAGCAGAAGAATACTGACCATCATCTCTCACAATCAGAACACGCTTGGTTGGGCACTCACTCCTCACATGGCCATACCCCTTGCATTGATGACATTGGATATCCCTCGTTCGTCCCGTAGAAGCAACAGACGAAGAGCTCTTTGCATGTGCTTAGGCTGTCCCCTTTGTTGCTTCGGATGCCCGAGATGCCGAATTTGATGATGAAAACCGTGGCTTGCTGTTGGAGGAAGAAGGTGCAGGGGTTGGCTTGATGGTGCGGCAGATGCACGTTGAGACCAAATGTTTCCACGACCTGCAGAAACGTTAGTCCTAGTGCTCACGCGTCGTCCCTGTACTTCTCTTTCAGCTCTACAAGCAAGATGAAATAAACGAGTGATAGAATTATATTCCTTGTGAGCTAAGATATCCTGAATTTCCCGATTCAAACCACACATAAACCTAGCCATAGTGGCTTCCTCAATTTCCTCTAAGTCACAACGCAGCATGCCTGTTTGCAATTCTGGAAAATATTCCTCTACGCTTTTACTAGCTTGCCTCAATTGTTGCAACTTATGTAACAAATCACGTGCATAATATGAGGGAACAAATCTAGCTCGCATGATTTTTTTTAATGCATCCCAAGTTTGTGGTATGGTGAAAGGATTTTTCTTACAATATTCACTCCACCAAACAGACGCAAAGTCAGTAAACTCACTAGTAGCAGCCCTAACCCTTTTGTTTTCAGGGAATGCATGACAAGCAAATTTCTGATCAACAGCCAATTCCCAAGTGATATAAGCATCAGGGTTATATTTTCCATCAACAGCCAATTACCAAGCGATTCATCATTCTCACGTACCTCATTCCGGCGTGGTTGACGATGACGGTGAGCGTCCTCATCATCATCAATCTCAGTGTCAGCCGCATATTCGTCTCCACCATTTTCGTCAACCCTGCTGCCCAAGACACCAATATTGGCACGACTACGCTGACTTGGTGCAGCGGGAGATGCACGGCCCCTCTCATCAAGACGTCTCAAAATCTCAGCAAGTGAGGTGTTGATGGTGCCAACGGAAGCCTCCAATGTTGCAAGCGTAGTGTTGGTGTCGATCTGCGCGGCCTCCAATTGGCCAAGGCGTTCGTTGGTGACCCGTACATCCTCATCAAGTCCTTCAGTGTGCAGCTTCATTTGGCGCTCAAAGTGTTGTATGATGCCCCTAGTCCGAGGGGAATGTGGCGCTGCCCGGTGGTCCACTGGTTCTCCTGACATTGTTAGAAGAACACAAGAAACAAACCAAGAAGAGAAAAATAATAAAACTGCAGGTTATGCCCTCACAACTACTGGGATGTGGTTAAATCAAGTCGCACACTCTCAACCTGTTCTGTCAAGCTCTTACAAGTTCTTACCACAGCGAGCAGGAGGTGATGGCAGCCGACAAGTCAAGACAATATCTCCTGGAAATTGGGTGTATCGCTGCCTCGGTCACTAGTCGCTGTGATGTGGTAGCCAAATCTGTGGAGCTATAGGTGGGCTGAGAGTGAACAAAGGATAACTAGAACCACATTAGTCAAAGCAAGTTGAATAATCGCTCAACGACAGCACCGTGCTGGTCCTAGGCTTGACCGTACTAGAGACGCGAGCCTAGAACACAAACGAAAACACACCGTGCAGAAAGAAACTAGATGATGTTGCACACGGAGTTCCGGAGCTCGAAAAAGGATGCCGTCTTCACAAGGAACCTTAGAATCATGTATAGAAGGGCTCTGTCAATTTTGAGCGAATTCTGAGAAACTTGATTTTTCCTCGGTTTGCGGGCCCATTTTGAGGGCCTAAACGACGTTTTTTGGGGTCGAAGTTGCCGCGTATGTGCCTGGAGGCTAACGCGGATATGAAATCTCTAGTTTTTCCAGACTTCTTTTTTCGCTCTATCTTCTGATTTCCTTTCCAACGGATCAAGAATCGCCTCAATCGGAGGTCGTATGCAAAAGTTAGCTGTTTCTCTCTCCTCTGTCTTTTTTTTTCTTCTTTTTTTTTTATGCCGCGGCTCTTTCTAAATGCGGCTACCTGTTCCTTCTTTTCTCTCTCTCTTTTTTTACACACACGATGCGGTTGAATCCGAATTTGTGTCCTACTCCAAGACCAACTATGGAGAAGCCTCCCTAGAAACCGAGTTCAGATCTAACTACAACGGTGATACCAAGACGTGAACAGAACTCAAAACTCTAAAGGAACTAGACACTAAGACCAGCAAAGGACACGACGATGCAACCGAAGACTCAACAAACAAAGACTATGCAGCAATAGATAAAGGCTCAAATTGTTTCGGATTTTGGGGAATAGATCTACTATTTTTTTTGGTTTTCTGGACTGTAGGTAAAAAAAATGCAAAGACTAGATAAGATCTCTCACCGATCAACCTTGAGCTCTGATACCAACTAATAGCACTGGGGGTCCCGATCTTTCGATGAGAGTGGTAGATTCGATTGGGGAAGGAGATGACGTTGACGACCCGACTACAACCATCCAAGGACGTCGCGCCCTAGCAATCGATACACCAACTCCAGAGATTGTTCGTGACCTTGTCGGCGCACGATCAACCTAACCACGAGGGTTCTTGTTCCTGCAAGCAATCGAAGAACAAGCAAGAAACGAACAGCAACTCAATTGCAAACAACGATGTAAGATTCAATTGGAAACAGAAAAACGGTGGGGTTCCGAAGACAAGTATCGGGCGGTCTAGCCGACACGCGCGAGTACAAGGCAAAGTAGCAAAAGCTAACTTACTCTAAACAAAACCCAAACCCTAGAAGAGGGTGCGGCTGCCTATTTAAGGGACACGGAAGGTGGAGGGTCGGCCAAAACACAAGGAAGCCGAATAGGACTCGAATTACAAGGCCCAAGGCCCACTTTGACTCGGACTGGAAAAGTGATGTGACTTGTTTTGCAGTTTCTGACCGACTCGGACGGAATTTGGAAGTGAGGCTGGATCCTTCTGAAAGTAGACTTCAAGAGCTTTTCAACGAGTACTCACGGGCCCCGAGAAACCTTCTGGATCAAAAGTTATGGCCGTTTGAAGTAGACGCTATCAACAAGGCTGAATCCGAGTCAAACTCGTGAACATGACTTGGTTTGCGCTTGATGGTTCCACTTCTATACTTGAGCTCATGTGGTTCTTCTCCATGGTTCCTAAGGACAATTAAATCATCACAAGAATTAAGTAGTATTCCATTCTTTGAAACATTTGTATGCAAACTTAGGAACGCATTCACCTGATGGTTAAGTTGACGTGCTCGCGCTCTAGTCATTGGTCCTTGTATCATAGTTTCAGTTTGATGTGGAGTCGGCATGGTTGTATGCATGGAAAGGATGTCCTCATCATCCTCCCCTGCTTGCATTTGAGTCGTCCGCGACTCAAGCTCATCTTCTTCTCCCAAGTATGGCTTCAAATCTGCAATGTTAAAGGTGGGACTAACCCCAAAATCTGCAGGCAACTCAAGTTTATATGCATTGTCATTAATCTTTTCCAACACTTTGAAAGGACCATCAGCTCTAGGATTGAGTTTTGACTTTGCTTTATGGCATGTGATGCATCTTTGAACAAATCTCTCGACGTCGCGCCTCATCTTTGGCCAATAGAAGTTATTGGCCAACGTCATGTATGTCTTCTCTCTTCCAAAGTGACCCATCAATCCTCCTGCATGAGACTCCTGCAACAGTTGCAATCGCACAGAAGAATCTGGAACACATAGTTTGTTCATGCGAAAGAGAAAACCACCATGAACATGAAACTTATCCCACCCTTTCCCATGCTTGCAATTGGAATATGGTGCTGAAAAGTCATGATCAGAAAGCATATAAATCTTTCAAACTTTCTAGCCCTGGAACTTTCACTTCCAATTGAGTGGAAGCACATGTTTTCTAGACAATGCATCAGCTACCACATTTTCCTTGCCTTTCTTGTATTTAACAACGTATGGAAAAGTCTCGATGAATTCGAACCACTTAGCATGTCTACGGTTTAGTGTAGCTTGACCATTCAAATATTTCAAAGCTTCATGATCATAATGAATAACAAATTCTTTAGACCAAAGATAATGTTGCCAAGTCTCTAATGCGCGCACAAGAGCATACAATTCTTTGTCATAAAGAGGATAATTCAATTGTGCACCATGAAGTTTTTCACTAAAATATGCAACAGGTTTTCTTTCTAGCATGAAAACACCATCAATACCTATTCCACTAGCATCACATTCAATCTCAAAAGTTTTAGTGAAATCAGGTAAAACAAGCAATGGTGCTTCAGTTAAACATTTCTTCAATTCAGCAAAAGCTTTGTCTTGTTTTTCTCCCCACTCAAAAGTGACTCCTTTTTTTGTTAATTCATTTATTGGGGCAGTAATGGTGCTAAAATCTTTCACAAATCGGCAATAGAAACTAGCAAGCCCATGGAAGCTACGAATTTGACTAACATTTACTGCGGTAGGCCAATTGCGAATAGCTTCAATTTTAGATTCATTAACTTCAATTCCATGAGCTGAGACAACATAGCCTAAGAACACCACTTTGTTTGTGCAAAAGGTACACTTCTCAAGATTAGCATACAACTTCTAGCACTTGTCTAATGTGTTCAACATGTTCTTCCAATGAGCGGCTATATATCAAGATGTCATCAAAATATACTACCATGAATTTTCCAATGAAATGTCTCAAGACATGGTTCATTAATCGCATGAATGTACTAGGAGCATTAGATAAACCAAAAGGCATCACTAACCATTCATACAATCCAAATTTGGTTTTAAAAGCTGTCTTCCACTCATCACCATGTTTCATTCTAATATGATGATATCCGCTACGCAAATCAATCTTAGAAAAGATAGTGGAGCCACTCAATTCATCAAGTATATCATCTAACCTAGAAATAGGATGACGATAACGAATGGTGATATTGTTGATAGCCCTGCAGTCTACGCACATTCTCCATGCACCATCTTTCTTATGAACAAAGATACGGGGAGGGGTCCCGATCTTCTCAGTGAGGAACCATGGATAGTTGATGCGAAGTAGACGATGTCGCTAGTTGAACACTCGTGCCAATGCACGAACCCCCAACTCTTCGGAATACACCCAAAACACACCTGATAATTGTTCGTCGCGACACCACGAACGACGAACGCCAAGTCCCCAATTCCCAATGGAACGACGGCTTGACCTTGAATTGCAGAACAAACAATGGATCGCCTGGTTCTCTCTCAAAGTCCTCGTATGAACTCTGGTGTTGAAAGAACAAGCAATAGCTATGTTTCAATCTTATGCACAAATTGGTCTCCCGGATACAAGGGAGGGGCAAGGGTACTTAAGGCGCCCTCCCTGACTCATGAACGACCTAGGGCCGGCTAGACATGCCGAATCAAATTCTAATTCGACTAAGACCCAAAAACACACAAAAAGGAAAATCCTAACTTAAATCCGTCTCATTGTTTTGGCCATAGCAGCACGACCGTAAGTCTTTTGAAGCTGGGGCCATACCCATTGTGTGGGCCTTGGAATAAGCTTTCAAATAAGTCCAAGAACACCCCAATCGGATTCCGTATGTTAAAGTTATGGCCTTTCATTACAAGTCTGTTGGGCTGTCCCGAACTGAATCGAATTGAATTCCGAGTTGATTCTGAGATGAATTTCGGTTTGGCTTGTGGAAGATCCGAATTGGGCTTGAATTCTTGGGCTTTTCTCCTCTTGCTTGACCCACTTGATGATACGGGAGGGGTCCCGATCTTCTCAATGAGGAACCGTGGATAGTTGATGCGAAGTAGACGATGTCGCTAGTTGAACACTCGCGCCAATGCATGAACCCTCAACTCTTTGGAATACGCCCAAAACACACCGGATAATTGTTCGTTGCGAGACCACAAACGACGAACGCCAAGTCCCCAATTCCCAATGTAACGACAGATTGACCTTGAATTGCAGAACGAACAATGGATCGCCTAGTTCTCTCTCAAAGTCCTCGCATGAACTTTGGTGTTGAAAGAACAAGCAATAGCTATGTTTCAACTTATGCACAAAATTGGTCTCCCCTAAAGGCTGCCAATACAAGGCTTATATAGCCCCTTGGGACGTCCATATGGTCCCCAAACCAAGTACAACTCAACCCTATATGGTTTTGGATATGAACTCTCACAAAAAGGAAATTATATTTTTCACCCATCATATTGTTTCGGTCATAACTTTTTATCCGTAATGAATTTGAAGGTGGGACTAGATCCATTTCGTATCCCTTGAAATTATCTTTCCAACGAGTACAAGAACACTTGAATCGGACTCCGTTTGTGAAAGTTATGGCCTTTTTAGTAACTGCCTGTCAGGCTGTCCTGAACCGAATCCGAATTGAATCCTGATTTGAATCCGAGTTTGAATTGATGAACCATGTTTTAGGGCAATTCATTGGTAAATTTGTGGTTGTTTACTTTGATGACATCTTAATCTATAGCCGCAATTAATCTGAACATGTCGAACATATTGGACAAGTGCTACATGTGTTGCGAACAACTAGGTTATTTGGTAATCTAGAAAAGTGGACGTTTTGCAAAGACAAAGTTGTTTTCTTGGGATACGTTGTTTCAGTACATGGTATAGAGGTAGATGAATCAAAAGTTGAATCAATTCGAAATTGGTCAACTCCCATCAATGTGAGTCAAATTAGAAGCTTCCATGGGTTGGCTAGTTTCTATAGAAGATTTGTGAAGGACTTCAGTACTATAGCTGCCCCATTAAATGAGCTAACCAAAAAGGGAGTTGCGTTTGTGTGGGGGGTGGCACAACAAAAAGCTTTTGCTGAACTTAAGAAACGTTTGACTGAAGCCCCTTTTCTTGTTTTGCCTGATTTCACTAAGAGCTTTGAGATTGAATGTGATGCTAGTGGAATTGGCATAGGAGGAGTGTTGATGCAAGAGGGTAGACCGGTTGCTTATTTTACTGAGAAATTGAACGGTGCTCAATTGAATTATCCGGTCTATGATAAAGAACTTTATGCGTTAGTGCGAGTTTTAGAAACTTGGCAGCATTACTTGTGGCTCAAGGAATTTGTTATTCACTCAGATCATGAGGCTTTAAAGTATTTGCGTGGTCAAGCCAAATTTAATCGATGTCACGCCAAGTGGATAGAATTCATTGAATCTTTTCCTTATGTTGTCAAATACAAGAAAGGGAAGAAAACGTGGTTGCTGATGCTCTTTCTAGGAAACATGTGCTTTTAACTCAATTAGGAGTACAAGTTCCTGGATTGGAGAGTTTGCGTGAGTTATATGCTAATGACCATGATTTTGCTGCTCCTTATTCACATTACAAAGATGGGAAAGGCTGGGATAAGTTTCATATACATGATGGATTCTTGTTTCGAGCTAACAAGCTTTGCGTTCCAGAATCGTCCGTTCTGCTTTTGTTGTAGAAATCTCATGCAAGGGGCCTAATGGGGCATTTTGGACGTGAAAAGACATTGCTTATGTTGAGCGATCACTTTTACTGGCCTAAGATAAGGCGTGATGTGGACAAGTATGTGCAACGTTGCATGACTTGTCAAAAGGCAAAATCAAAGCTCAATCCACACGGTTTGTATACTCATCTTCCTGTTCCTGATGCTCCTTGGGAAGATAAGATATTAGCATGGACTTTGTGTTGGGATTACCTAGGACTAAGAGAGGGAGAGATTCTGTTTTTGTTGTTGTGGATCATTTTCCAAAATAGCACATTTTATTCCTTGTCATAAGACGGAGGTCGTGAATCGCACCCTTGCTATGTTGCTATGGACAATGATCAAGAAGAACATCAAAGAGTGGGAAGATTGTTTGCCGCACGTGGAGTTCGCTTATAACCGGGTTGTGCATTCTACTACTCAACTGTGTCCGTTTGAAGTGGTATATGTCTTAAAACCACTTACACCACTTGATTTGCTTCCACTTCCACACCAAGAAAGAGGTAATATGGATGCCTCCAAGCGTGCAGATTTTGTGAAGAAGATTCACTTCAAAACTAAAGAAGAAATTGAGAAGAAATCAAAGTGTTACGCTGAGAAGGCTAACAAACACCGCAAGAAAATGTTATTTTAGTCGGGAGACTTAGTTTGGGTTCATTACCGCAAGGACCGTTTTCCTAACCGACGCAAGTCCAAATTATTGCCACGGGGAGATGGGCCTTTCAAAGTGCTTGAAAAAGTCAATGGCAATGCATACCAAATTGAGTTACCGGGCGATGACTATGGAGTTAGTTCGACCTTTAATGTTGCTGATTTAAAACCATTCTTCTGTCCGGAGGATTCATATCATACAACGTCGAGGACGACGTCTTTTCAAGAGGGGGAGAATGATGAGGCCACCCTTGCCCTAACTCCTCCAATTGAACCAACAGGACCGATTACGCGAGCACGAGCCAAGAAGCTCCAACCGCAGGTGACTTTGTTCTTTAAATAATACAATTTTGAAAAGATTTTGCTACTACCTAATTCTAGTATGCTGTGCATACTTAGGTATGAGGAGGAGCCCACTCATGAAGGTCGATGCGTTTCGGACAAGGAAAGTTCTAACTTCAACGAACTGTGCGCTGCAAAGAATTCCAAGCAGAGACGTTCGGACCGTCCGAACTGTTCTCCTCGAACGTTCGGACCGTCCAAATAGCCTCCACAAGCGGTGCGTCACGAGAGTCCCAGACGGAGACGTTCTGATGTGACCACGCCACCATCACATACGACCATAGCTCCCAATATCAAGATTGAACTAAAGTACCACATCACTTTTGCACCAATTCAAGCAAGAGTTCAACTTGGACATGTTTTGGAATCCAATTCGGCCTCCAGATCAGTTCAGACTCAGCCTGACGGCCCAACTTCAAATGTGCATAACTTTCACATACGGAGTCCATTTGAGGTCCACGAGTACTCGATGGAAAGCTTTTCTCGTCCTCTTTCCAATGGATCTAGCCTCATCTCCAAATTCGTCCTGTGCTTGCCGCAATCACTTAAAGAAGGTGCTGCATCACCTGTTTTGGTCAAATTGGGCCTTGTAATGTTTGGGCCCAAAGAGGAGGTGCCTCCCCAGCTAGGCCCATACTGTTCACGCATTACTATTCACGTGAACAGTGCCGTGAATAGTACCACCCCCTTTTTCCTTAGTTTTGTGTGGCTTTCCCACCCCTATTTAAGGAGGCTGCACCCTTCTAGTTTTCTTGGATTTCGTTTGATTAGTTTTTCCGTTGTGAAATCTTTTGTTCTTCGCTTGTGTCGGCTAGACCAACCGTAAAGAACCTTCTGCGGAATCCCACCTTTTGAGCTTAATATAAATATTTGCAATTTCAGATTGCTTGTTATCTTGTTCTTGCGTGTTCTTCGGTTGCATGCAGGAATAGATCTTCGTGGTCAGGTCAACCGCGTTCTTGGCACGGTTGATAACGACTCGGAGTGTGGTTTAGCGATTGCTTGGCGTTCTGGTCGTGACCGGTTAGTAGCCGCTCGTCAAAGTCGTTCTCCTCCAAATCGAAGTTATCATCCTATCGGAAGATCGGGACCCCGTCGCCTCATCACGTTCGGACCGTCTGGACGTTTTCCTTTGAACGTTCGGACCGTCCGAATCAAGAGGCGTGTTCGGTCCAGACTGTTAAGAGTTGTTCGAAGTTTGTAAAGTAGAGTTTGTTTCGATTTCTTGATCCGAGTTGCTTTTCTATTTCGAATTAGTTTCTATCTAGGGCCACACCATGTGGTGCCAATATAAGGCCAGGCATAGTTTCATTGTTAGGGTACCACTTTTTCATATTGAAATTAGAACAGCACATTGCTTGTTTCTTTTCACCAAAGTATCCATGCGAGGATTACTTGAGAGGAATTGAGCGATCGTTCTTGAATCAAGGTTGTGTTTGCTTTTCCATTGGGAATTGAGGGCACAACGTTTCTCCAGTCGTGGTCTCGTGGAGAAATCCATTGGTGTATCTTGGCGAATTTCCAAAGAGCTGTGAGTCCTTGCATTGGCACGGGTGTACAGCTAGAGAGATTGGTTGAGAGACACTAGTTATCGTGATCCTACGTCGAGAAGATCAGGGCCGCCCGTATCAAATGGCTAAGGAATTTAGTGTCACGATCGGAAACTATTGTATTTGGCACACCATGCAAGCGAACAACTTCACGAAAGAACAAATCAGCAATGTTGGTAGCATCATCACTTTTATGACATGGTATGAAGTGTGCCATCTTAGAAAATCTATCAACGACAACAAATATGCTATCCCTCCCCTTCTTTGTCCTAGGCAATCCTAAAACAAAATCCATAGAAATATCTTCCCAAGGCACACTAGGAACAGGTAGAGGCATATACAAACTATGAGGATTAAGTCGTGACTTAGCCTTTTGACATGTGCAGCGAGCAACGAAACGTTCCACATCATGTCTCATCTTTGGCCTAAAAAATGACCAGCAAGTATGTCTTCCGTCTTCTTCACTCCAAAATGTCCCATCAGCCCACCTCCATGCGCTTCCTGCAACAACAACAAACGAACAGAGCTAGCTGGAATGCATAGATTGTTAGCTCTAAACACAAATCCATCATTTAGGACAAATTTATTCCACGTTTTTCCCTCTTTACAATTCAGCAACGCATCTTTAAAATCTTCATCATGAGCATAATGCTCTTTAATTGTTTCTAATCCAAAAATTTTGAAGTCAAGTGTGAGAGCATGGTATATCTCCTAGACAATGCATCAGCAATAACATTCTCCTTTTCTTTCTTGTGTTTGATGACATAAGGAAAAGATTCTATGAATTCAACCCACTTTGCATACCTACGGTTCAATTTTCCTTGACTTCTAATATGCTTTAATGACTCGTGATCAGAATTAATGACAAATTCTTTGGGCCATAAATAATGTTGCCATGTCTCGAAAGTTCGAACTAGAGCATATAATTCCTTATCATAAGTAGAATAGTTCAAATTAGGCCCACTCAATTTTTCACTAAAGTATGCTACAGGTTTATTGATACAGGGTCGCCTGATCTTCTCGACGTAGGATCAAGATACTCATGTGGATTTGATGAACCGTAGTGATCCCCCGTTGCCAATGCAAGAGTTAGCACTCTATAATTCGCCCAACCTCACGTGCTGAACTTCACGACCACCGATGAAGTTCCATCGCGCTCCCAATTCCCAGCGGAAAGGTTGAATGTTCCTGATTTCGATAACTCCCAATTCTCCCTCAAGTTGGTTCGGCCAACAGAAAGAACAAGTGTATTCTATTATCAAAAGTTGTTTGAAGAACAATAGGGGGGTGGCTGCAACTTAAAGCCAACCCTAACCTCCGCACGCACGCACTTGGGCCTAAGGCCGAGTTCAATCTGGTTTACGAATACTAAAACAATTCGGAATTAAACACTAACCAATTACATGGATGGATTATGCAATCTCAGCCCACTATTGGCACGCAGGCCCACATACTCGTCAATTGGCGCATGGGCCTCTTCCTCAAGTCTTGGCTGCATGGGGCTTCCCTCCTTTAGACATGTGACCGCATGGGCCTCCTCCATTGTGGTCGCATGGCTTTCTTTCTCCATGGGGCTAGCCCGTTGGTCCTTCCATCCTTGTTCTTCCATTGCTTCAAATCTGAGAACGCATAATGTATTTGCATTAGGTAGTATACCATTCTCATCTAATGCAATCAGAAATTCTTTAAGAAACAAAAGCACCTGTTGTTGTAGTAGCTTTGCTCTTGTCATAGGGCCTGTTGGAACCTCATCACTAGCTTTATCATACACCCTTGGAGTGGCAGGTGAATGCGTAGTAGAGATGTCCTCATCATCCTCCCCTTCTTGAAAAGGAGTCGACCTCGACTCTGTACAACTTGTCCAAGAAGGGTGATAAATCAGCAACATTAAAGGTAGAACTTACCCCATAGTCATCTCCAGGAAGCTCAATCTTATATACATTGTCATTGATCTTGGCAAGAACTTTAAAAGGTCCATCACCACGGGGCATCATTTTAGATCTACGCTTCTCCGGAAAGTGATCTTTGCGAAGGTATACCCGCACTAAATCACCTGGTTCAAAAAGCATTTTCTTTCTAGACTTGTTAGCTTTGGAAGCATAAGCACACACCTTCTTTTCAATTACCTCTTTGGTTGTGGCATGGAGCTTTTTCACAAAATTAGCACGTTTAGAAGTCTCTATATTAGCGCGTTCTTGTAGTGGGAGTGGAAGCAAATCAAGTGGCGTGATTGGTTTGAAACCATACACCACCTCGAATGGACACAATTGAGTTGTAGAATGTACCGCCCTGTTATATGCAAACTCCACATGCGGTAGACAATCTTCCCACTCTTTCAAGTTCTTCTTTATCATGGTACGTAGCAATGTTGAAAGTGTGCGGTTCACCACCTCCGTTTGCCCATCTGTTTGTGGGTGACAAGTCGTTGAAAACAATAACTTTGTCCCAAGCTTGGCCCACAAAGTCTTCCAAAAGTAGCTCATGAACTTGACGTCACGATCTGAAACAATGGTTCTTGGCATTCCATGCAATCTCACAATCTCCCTGAAAAACAAGTCAGCTACATGCGACGCATTGTCGCTCTTATGACAGGGAACAAAATGTGCCATTTTGGAGAACCTATCCACAACAACAAAGACCGAATCCCTCCCCCTCTTGGTCCTAGGCAGTCCTAACACAAAATCCATACTAATATCTTCCCAAGGAGCACTAGGAACAGGAAGTGGAGTATACAAACCATATGGATTGAGTTTTGATTTCGCCTTATGACATGTGATGCATCTTTGAACGAACCTCTCGACGTCTCGCCTCATTTTTGGCCAATCGAAGTGATCAGCCAACATCATGTAAGTCTTCTCTCTCCCAAAATGCCCCATCAATCCTCCTGCGGCACTCCAGACAGCACGTGCACTAGGAGCAAAACTTCCACTAGATATATTAGTTTTAAACAAATTGAAACGAGATGTTGTTTTACCTCCTGTTGGTGCTACTTTGGGCATGTAGGATGAAGTTCTTGTTGCCCTCATGTCTTGTTCAACTTGTCTTTCAGCCATGGTTGCTTGATGTACCAACTCCACCATGTTGTTGTAAGGCTGAAATTCCGTGATGCGCTTGATGGAAGGGTGTAAACCAGCAAGGAATCGCACCATTGTTTGCTCTTCTTGCTCATATACATTAGCTCGAATCATCGCCATCTCCATCTGTTTGTAGTACTCCTCCACCGTGAGGGTTCCTTACTTCATTTGCTGCAATTTGTCAAACAAATCACGCTTGTAATGTTTGGGAACAAACCTTGCTCTCATGTGGTTCTTCATCTCTTCCCATGTAGCGATGGGAGGGTCGTCATTCCCTCTCCTTTGATTTTGTACTTGTTCCCACCATATGAGTGCATAATCAGAAAATTCAAGTCCCGCCATGTGAATTTTCTTCTCCTCTGAATAATTGTGCAAGCAGAACACCTTGTCCACCTTGAGCTCCCAGTAAGGTATTCCTCCAGGTCATGTGTACCTGAAAATGTTGGCATGGTAAATTTAAGCTTACCAAACATGATAAGAACATGTACCCTATGGACATAATCATATTTGCTATAATTGTTATTCGAATTACAAGAGCTCCTACGCACCACTTAAATTATCAGGTGAGTTCGTTTCAAACAGGTTTCACTTTGTTTGACAAAGAACTTATGATATTACATAATGAGAATATGCATAACTTGTGATCACATGGATGAATTGAAGCTTGTTGTTTTCAACAACAACTCTTGTATGCTCAATCTTGTTCATTTTGAAAGAAAAATAAAATTTAGTGATCATTCAATGCCTATGTGTTCTTCTCTTCTTGAACCATCTAACATTGACAATCTGAATAATGAAATTGATGTATGGAAGAACTTGCAAATGTTTTCACCCATAATAGATGAATTTGCTATTGCTCAATTGATATCTGATTATATGAAAGAACTTTGTTTGATTCCAAAAGTTGTAGCTTTACCCATATGTGCCACCACTAGAAGTATACAACTTCAAAGATTTGAATTGCATAGATGCTTCACTTACATTTGCAAAACAAGTTGCAATAATTGTTGTGTGAGAAATTTTGATTTGCTCATTAACATATATGATTACTTTTGGGTTAATAATATAATGAGCTTTTATGATCACTGCTGTTTTATAACATTAATTGTGCAACAACGAAGAACTGTTAAAACGGATGACATATACATATATCATGCATACACCTTGGCTTCTTTGTTACCATACTTTCAGCTTATCAAAAGCCGAGGACGGCTTTATTTTCAAGAAGGAGAGAATGATAAGAACATGTACCCTATGGATATAATCATATTTGCTATAATTGTTATTCGAATTACAAGAGCTCCTACGCACCACTTAAATTATCAGGTGAGTTCGTTTCAAACAGGTTTCACTTTGTTTGACAAAGAACTTATGATATTACATAATGAGAGTCTGTCGCGTTTGTTATCATGTACCGAGATTTATGATCAAGATCATACAATACGTGAGGCTACACAAATGTTAAAACCGAGGACGGTTTTCTGTCAAGAAGGGGAGGATGATGTGACCACGCCACAAACACACACGACAATAGCGCCCAATATCAAGATTGAACTAAAGGTGAATTCGTTTCTTCAGCTAAAACATATTTTAAATGAGAATATGATGCTACCTAATGATGAATATATATATTTTGACAGCACCACGTTATTTTTACATCAATTCAAGCAAGAGTTCAAGTTGGGCACGTTTTGGAATCCAATTCGGCCTCCAGATCAATTCGGATTCAGCCTGATAAGCCCAACTTCAAATGTGCATAACTTTCACATACGAAGTCCGTTTGAGGTCCATGAGTACTTGTTGGAAAGTTTTCCTTATCCTCTTTCCAATGGATCTGGTATCACCTCTAAATTCCTTCTGTACGCACCGCAATCATCAAAAGAGTTCGTGTTGGACACGTACTGGAATCGGATTCGGACTGCTGCAATGGTGCAAGTTTAAACGGGCATAACTTCTTCATACGGACTCCGTTTGGGACGTTCTTGTACTTCATGGAAAGCTTCTCAAGTCTACTTTTCAATGGATCCAACCTCATCTTCAAATTCCATCGGAGCCGGCCGGAATCATCAAAACAATCCACGTAGGTTTCTGAGTCCGAGTCAAAAGTGTGCTGCGCCACCTCCACTTGGGCCCATGGGCCTTGTAACCCTAGGGTGTACCCTTTGGGACGCCTCCCCTGGTTGTTTTCACTATATAGGAGCCGCCGCCTCCGTTTCTAGGACTTAGGTTTTGTTTAGATCAGTTTAGCCCCTTGTGCAAACTCCACGTTCTCTTGTGTCGGCTAGACCAACAGATTCGTGTTACAGAACCTCAACTATCCTTGTGCGACTTTTATATCTAGCAAGTTTCAGGTTGCTCACCATCCTTGTTCTTGTGTGTTCTTCGGTTGCATGCAGGAATCGACCTTCGTGGTCAGGTCAACCGTTGATAGCACTAGGGGTCCCGATCTTTCGATGAGAGTGGTAGATTCGATTGGGGAAAGAGATGACGTTGACGACCCGACTACAACCATCCAGGGACGTTGCGCCTTAGCGATCGATACACCAACTCCAGAGATTGTTCGTGACCTTGTCGGCGCACGATCAACCTAACCACGAGGGTTCTTCTTCCTGCAAGCAATCGAAGAACAAGCAAGAACAAGATGAACAGCAACTCAATTGCAAATAACGATGTAAGATTCAATCCAAAACAGAGAAACGGTGGGGTTCGAAGACAAGTATTCGGGCGGTCTAGCCGACACGCGAGTACAAGGCAAAGCAGCAAAGCTAACTTAGTCTAAACAAAACCCAAACCCTAGAAGAGGTGCGGCTGCCTATTTAAGGGTCACGGAAGGTGGAGGGTCGGCCAAAACACAAGGAAGCCGAATAGGACTCGAATTACAAGGCCCAAGGCCCACTTTGACTCGGACTGGAAAAGCAACGTGAATTGTTTTGCAGTTTCTGGTCGACTCGGATGGAATTTGGAGGTGAGGCCGGATCCATCTGAAAGTAGACTTCAAGAGCTTTCCAACAAGTACTCATGGGCCCGAGAAACCTTCTGGATCAGAAGTTACGGCCGTTTGAAGTAGGCGTTGTCAACAAGGCCGAATCCGAGTCAAACTCGTGAACAGGACTTGGTTTGCGCTTGACGGTTCCACTTCTATACTTGAGCTCATGTGGTTCTTCCCCATGGTTCCTAAGGACAATTAAATCATCACAAGAATTAAGTAGTATTCCATTCTTTGAAACATTTGTATGCAAACTTAGGAACGCATTCACCTGATGGTTAAGCAGACGTGCTCGCGCTCTAGTCATTGGTCCTTGTACCATAGTTTCAGTTTGATATGGAGTCGGCATGGTTGTATGCATGGAAAGGATGTCCTCATCATCCTCCCCTTCTTGCATTTGAGTCGTCCGCGACTCAAGCTCATCTTCTTCTCCCAAGTATGGCTTCAAATCTGCAATGTTAAAGGTGGGACTAACCCCAAAATCTGCAGGCAACTCAAGTTTATATGCATTGTCATTAATCTTTTCCAACACTTTGAAAGGACCATCAGCTCTAGGCATCAACTTAGACCTCCTCAATTCAGGAAATCTTTCTTTTCTCAAATGCAACCAAACTAAATCACCCGGTTGAAAAGTTAAATGCCTCCTTCCTTTACTACCAGCAAGTTTATATTTAGCATTCATGCGTTCAATATTTTCTTTGGTTGTCTCATGCAATTTCAACATCAAGTCAGCACGCTGTTTAGCATCAAAATTTAACTTCTCCGAAGATGGAAGTGGTAGCAAATCAATAGGAGCACGAGGCACAAAGCCATAGACAATCTCAAAAGGGCACAACTTTGTAGTAGAATGCAGCGACGATTATAAGCAAATTCAATATGAGGCAAGCATTCTTCCCACACTTTAATGTTCTTTTTCAAAACAGCCCTAAGCATGGTAGATAAAGTTCTATTCACAACTTCAGTTTGCCCATCAGTTTGGGGATGACACGTAGTCGAAAATAACAGCTTATTCCCCAATTTAGCCCATAAAGTTCTCCAAAATGGCTAAGGAATTTAGTGTCACGATCGGAAACTATTGTATTTGGCACACCATGCAAACGAACAACTTCACGAAAGAACAAATCAGCAATATTGGAAGCATCATCACTTTTATGACATGGTATGAAGTGTGCCATCTTAGAAAATCTATCCACAACAACAAATATGCTATCCCTCCCCTTCTTTGTCCTAGGCAGTCCTAAAACAAAGTCCATAGAAATATCTTCCCAAGGCACACTAGGAACAGGTAGAGGCATATACAAACCGTGAGGATTAAGTCGTGACTTAGCCTTTTGACACGTAGTGCAGCGAGCAACAAAACGTTCCACATCACGTCTCATCTTTGGCCAAAAGAAATGACTACCAAGTATGTCTTCCGTCTTCTTCGCTCCAAAATGCCCCATCAGCCCACCTCCATGCGCTTCCTGTAACAACAACAAACGAACGGAGCTAGCTGGAATGCATAGTTTGTTAGCTCTAAACACAAATCCATCATTTAGAACAAATTTATTCCACGTTTTTCCCTCTTGGCAATTCAGCAACACGTCTTTAAAGTCATCATCATGAACATAATGCTCCTTAATTGTTTCCAATCCAAAAATTTTGAAGTCAAGTTGTGAGAGCATGGTATATCTCCTAGACAATGCATCAGCAATAACATTCTCCTTTCCCTTTTTGTGTTTTATGACATAAGGAAAAGACTCTATGAATTCAACCCACTTTGCATGCCTACGGTTCAATTTTGCTTGACTTCTAATATGCTTTAATGACTCATGATCAGAATGAATGACAAATTCTTTGGGCCATAAATAATGTTGCCATGTCTCTAAAGTTCGAACTAGAGCATATAATTCCTTATCATAAGTAGAATAGTTCAAACTAGGCCCACTCAATTTTTCACTAAAGTATGCCACAGGTTTACCTTCTTGCAACAGCACACCACCCAATCCAATTCCACTAGCATCACATTCTAGCTCAAAAGTCTTACTAAAATCTGGAAGTTGGAGTAATGGTGCATGTGTTAACTTATCTTTCAATGTGTTGAAGGCGTCTTCCTGTGCATTCCCCCAAGTAAACGGCACCCCTTTTTAGTGAGCTCATTCAATGGTGCAGCGATGGTGCTGAAATCCTTCACAAAACGACGATAGAATCCAGCAAGTCCTAGAAAACTTCGCACCTGCGTGACCGTTTTAGGAGTCGGCCAACTCTGTATTGCCTCAACCTTGGCTTGATCAACTTCTATGCCCTGTGGAGTAACAACATAGCCAAGAAAAGAGACTCGATCCGTGCAAAATGTGCACTTCTCAACGTTACCAAATAAACGTGCATTACGTAAAGCATCAAAAACAGCACGTAAATGGCAAAGGTGTTCCTCTAGTGATCTGCTATATATCAATATATCATCAAAATAGACCACTACAAATTTACCAATGAAAGCACGCAAAACCTCGTTCATTAATCTCATGAATGTGCTAGGTGCATTAGTTAAACCAAATGGCATTACTAACCACTCATACAAACCGAACTTAGTTTTAAATGCTGTTTTCCATTCATCTCCCAATTTCATGCGAATTTGGTGGTACCCACTACGCAAATCAACTTTAGAGAAGACAATAGAGCCACTTAATTCATCAAGCATATCATCTAACCTAGGAATAGGGTGACGATATCTAATGGTAATGTTATTGATCGCTCTACAGTCCACACACATACGCCATGATCCATCTTTCTTAGGCACTAAAATTACCGGAACAGCACAAGGGCTAAGAGACTCACGCACATAACCTTTATCAAGCAATTCTTGAACTTGACGCTGAATCTCCTTAGTTTCTTCCGGATTGGTCCTGTATGGCGCACGATTGGGCAAAGATGCCCCGGGAATCAAATCAATCTGGTGCTCAATCCTCGCACTGGTGGTAGCCCTGGTGGCACGTCCTTTGGAAAGACATCCATGTACTCCTGCAAAGATTAGTGACAGCAGGAGGCACAGAAGAAGGTACCTCCTCAAATGAAAATAAAGCTTGTTTGCAAAGTAAGGCATAGCAAATAGAAGTACTAGCATCCAGCTCATTCACATCAGACTTAGTAGCAAGAAAACATGCACCTTTCAATTTAATCTCAGTTTTATTCTTATGAACAGATTTAGAGTTTTTCTTTTTATGTTGCTCAAGTTCACTTGCAACAATCTGATTTTCACTCCTATTATGCTCCTGAGTTTTCTCTCTACTAGCTCTAGCAATCTCATCTTTGAAAATAGCTTCAGGAGACATAGGATGTAACACAATTTTCTTGTCATGATGCACAAAAGAATATTGGTTTGTCTTACCATGATGCAGTGAATCTTTATCATATTGCCACGGTCTACCTAACAGCATAGAGCATGCTTGCATAGGGACAACATCGCATTCTACAACATCGTGATAAGAACCAATAGCAAAATTTACTCTCACCATTCGTGTTACCTTCACCTTGCCGCTGTTATTGAACCATTGAATGTAGTAAGGGTGTGGGTGAGGTTTGGTGTTCAACGCAAGCTTCTCCACCATATCGGAGCTCACCAAGTTGTTGCAGCTCCTCCATCAATTATCACTCGGCATGAACGTTCCTTCACGACGCACTTTGTTTGGAAAAGGATGTGCCGCTGATTTTGCTCCGCCCTCTCCATTTGTGCACTCAACACACGCTGCACAATGAGGCTCTCATAGCGCTCTGCATCTTCAGCACCAATGTGCTCTTCTTCTTGCTCCTTCCCACTACCTGCATGGTCAGCTGCAAGCATAGCATATGTATCCTCATCCAAATCACTAGCAGAAGAATACCCACCATCATCTCTCACAATCAGAACACGCTTGGTTGGGCACTCACTCCTCATGGCCATACCCTTGCATTGATGACATTGGATATCCCTTGTTCGTCCCGTAGATGCAACGGACGAAGAGCTCTTTGCATGTGCTTGGGCTGCCCCCTTTGTTGCTTCGGATGCCCGAGATGCCGAATTTGATGATGACAACCGTGGCTTGCTGTTGGAGGAAGAAGGTGCAGGGGGTTGGCTTGATGGTGCGGCAGATGCACGTTGAGACCAAATGTTTCCACAACCTGCAGAAACGTTAGTCCTAGTGCTCGCGCGTCGTCCCTGTACTTCTCTTTCAGCTTTACAAGCAAGATGAAATAAACGAGTGATAGAATTATATTCCTTGTAAGCTAAGATATCCTGAATTTCCCGATTCAAACCACCCATAAACCTAGCCATAGCGGCTTCCTCAGTTTCCTCTAAGTCACAACGCAGCATGCCTGTTTGCAATTCTTGAAAATATTCCTCTACGCTTTTACTACCTTGCCTCAATTGTTGCAACTTATGTAACAAATCACGTGCATAATATGAGGAACAAATCTAGCTCGCATGATTCTTTTAATGCATCCCAAGTTTGTGGTATGGTGAAAGGATTTTTCTTAGAATATTCACTCCACCAAACAGACGCAAAATCAGTAAACTCACTAGTAGCAGCCCTAACCCTTTTGTTTTCAGGAATGCATGACAAGCAAATTTCTGATCAACAGCCAATTCCCAAGTGATATAAGCATCAGGGTTATATTTTCCATCAAAAGTGGCATAGTGAACTTAATCTTACCAAGCGATTCATCATTGTCACGTACCTCAGCCCGGCGTGGTTGGCGTTGGCGGTGAGCGTCCTCATCATCATCAATCTCGGTGTCGACCGCATAATCGTCTCCACCATTTTCGTCCACCCTGCTGCCCAAGACACCAATGTTGGCACGAGTACGCTGAGTCGGTGCAGCGGAGATGCACGCCCCTCTCATCAAGACGTCTCAAAATCTCAGCAAGTGAGGTGTTGATGGTGCCAACGGAAGCCTCCAATGTTGCAAGCGTAGTGTTGGTGTCGATCTGCGCGCCTCCAATTGGCCAAGGCGTTCGTTGGTGACCGTACATCCTCATCAAGTCCTTCAGTGTGCAGCTTCATTTGGCGCTCAAAGTGTTGTATGATGCCCCTAGTCCGAGGAATGTTGCGCTGCCCGCAGGTCCTCCGGTTCTCCTGACATTGTTAGAAGAACACAAGAAACAAACCAAGAAGATAAAAATAATAAAACTGCAGGTTATACCCTCACAACTACTGGGATGTGGTTAAATCAAGTCGCACACTCTCAACCTGTTCTGTCAAGCTCTTACAAGTTCTTACCACAGCGAGCAGGAGGTGATGGCAGCCGACAAGTCAAGACAATATCTCCTGGAAATTGGGTGTATCGCTGCCTTGGTCGCTAGTCCCTGTGAGGTGGTAGCCAAATCTGTGGAGCTATAGGTGGGCTGAGAGTGAACAAAGGATAACTAGAACCACATTAGTCAAAGCAAGTTGAATGATCGCTCAACGACGGCACCGTGCTGGTCCTAGGCTGAACCGTACTAGAGACGCGAGCCTAGAACACAAACGAAGACACACCGTGCAGAAAGAAACTAGATGGCGTTGCACACGGAGTTCTGGAGCTCGAAAAAGGGTGCCGTCTTCACAGGGTACCTTAGAATCACGTGCAGAAGGGCTCTGTCAATTTTGAGCGAATTCTGAGAAACTTGATTTTTCCTCGGTTTGCGGGCCCGTTTTGAGGCCCTAAACGACGTTTTTTGGGGTCGAAGCTGCCGCGTATGTGCCCGATGGCTTACGCGGCTCTGAAATCTCCAGTTTTCTTTTTTCACTCTATCTTCCGATTTCCTTTCCAACGGATCAAGAATCGCCTCAATCGGAGGTCGTATGCAAAAGTTAGCTGTTTCTCTCTCCTCTGTTTTTTTTTCTTCTTTTTTTTTATGCCGCGGCTCTTCTAGATGCGGCTGCCTGTTCCTTCTTTTCTCTTTTTTTTTTCACACACGATGTAGTTGAATCCGAATTCGTGCCCTACTCCAATACCAATTAGGGCAGAAACCGAGTCCTACTCCAAGTCCAATTAGGGCAGAAACCGAGTCCTACTCCAAGTCCAATTAGGGCAGAAACCGAGTCCTACTCCAAGACCAATTAGGGCAGCAACCGAGTCCTCCTCTTTTTTTTTTTTCCTCCTATGACAGTTCGGATCTAACTGCAACGGTGAGTCCAAAACGTGAACAGAACTCGAAACTCTAAAGGAACTAGACACTAAGACCAGCAAAGGACACGACGATGCAACCGAAGACTCAACAAACAAGGACTATGCAGCAATAGATAAAGGCTCAAATTGTTTCGGATTTTGGGGAATAGATCTGATCTGCTATTTTTTTTTGGTTTTCTGGACTGTAGGTAAAAATTGCAAAGACTAGATAAAATCTCTCACCGATCAACCTTGAGCTCTGATACCAACTGATAGCACTAGGGGTCCCAATCTTTCGATGAGAGTGGTAGATTCGATTGGGGAAAGAGATGACGTTGACGACCCGACCACAACCATCCAGGGACGTTGCGCCTTAGCGATCGATACACCAACTCCAGAGATTGTTCGTGACCTTGTCGGCATCGATCAACCTAACCACGAGGGTTCTTGTTCCTGCAAGCAATCGAAGAACAAGCAAGAACAAGATGAACAGCAACTCAATTGCAAGTAACGATGTAAGATTCAATCGAAAACAGAAAGCGGTGGGGTTCGAAGACAAGTATTCGGCGGTCTAGCCGACACGCGCGAGTACAAGGCAAAGCAGCAAAGCTAACTTAGTCTAAACAAAACCCAAACCCTAGAAGAGGTGCGGCTGCCTATTTAAGGGTCACGGAAGGTGGAGGGTCGGCCAAAACACAAGGAAGCCGAATAGGACTCGAATTACAAGGCCCAAGGCCCACTTTGACTCGGACTGGAAAAGCAACGTGAATTGTTTTGCAGTTTCTGGTCGACTCGGATGGAATTTGGAGGTGAGGCCGGATCCATCTGAAAGTAGACTTCAAGAGCTTTCCAACAAGTACTCATGGGCCCTGAGAAACCTTCTGGATCAAAAGTTACGGCCGTTTGAAGTAGGCGTTGTCAACAAGGCCGAATCCGAGTCAAACTCGTGAACAGGACTTGGTTTGCGCTTGACGGTTCCACTTCTATACTTGAGCTCATGTGGTTCTTCCCCATGGTTCCTAAGGACAATTAAATCATCACAAGAATTAAGTAGTATTCCATTCTTTGAAACATTTGTATGCAAACTTAGGAACGCATTCACCTGATGGTTAAGCAGACGTGCTCGCGCTCTAGTCATTGGTCCTTGTACCATAGTTTCAGTTTGATATGGAGTCGGCATGGTTGTATGCATGGAAAGGATGTCCTCATCAACCGTGTTCTTGGCACGGTTGATAACATCTTGGGGTTGGTTCAGCGATTGCTAAGGCGCAAGTGACGTCTCGTACGGTTGTAGTCGGATCGCAAGAGTCATCTCCACCGAAATCGATAGTTATCATCCTATCGGAAGATCGGGACCCCATCGCCTCATCAGTTGGTATCAGAGCTTCAGTTGACCGGTAGGAATTCTTTGTATCCCTAGTTAGTAGATTGATTTTTATTTCCCATAGTCCAGAAAAATTGCCCCACAAAAAGAGTTAATTTCGCTGTCCAAACCCCGTCGTGCCTTTCAATCTGTTAGTTTTGGTTTGCTAAATTGAATTTGTGTCCGTTTTAGCTTTGTCTAGTTGCTGGTCATATCCTTGATTCCAAAAAAAATCAAAACAAAAAAAATCCCCACCCCAAACCCTAATTCCAATTCGGCTGATTTTTCCTTCCTCTGCAGCCGCCATCAAAAACGCCATAATTTTTTATTCCGATCTTATTTTTGAGTGAAACCACCGCCATTAGATTCAGAACTTCATTGTCCATCTGTCTGTAAAATTTCACGTCATTAAAACAAGGCAGTTAAGAGATATCTGCGGTGGAAGTTGACCTAAAATTCCAGATTGAATCTGCAACAGTCGGCACTTGTGAAATTTGTGCGAATTTTTCGGTCGGTTTCCAGAACTTGGCCCCAAAACACAAGTTGTAGAAAAAGCCGTCAGGAAATTGAGAAAAAAAGAATCATTGAAAAAGACAACTGACAGAAAGTTACGGCCGAAATACCGACGTGCTGTCCAGTGGACAGAAATCTCCAGATTTCAAGTTTTGGGTCAATCCTTGTGCTCTTCAATTCCAGATTGCATTCGATTGAATTATCTTGCATTTACCACTCCTATACATTACCATACACATATTTTAGCCTTCTTCCATCCTTGGTTGATCAGCAACATAGGCTAAGTGCTAGATACGAACTATAATTCAATTCTGTGCAATTTCTGAAATTAATTGATTGTTTTTCCTTTGCTACAAAATACATAGCCTATCCAAGCTCCACCTTTCTACTAACCGAACAGGTCTCTCTGTACCTTGCAATCGCTCTACTCATCACTTGAGTTAGATTTATCACGAACCAGCCACCGGTTGCACCACCTGTTTGCTTTGGTAAGAACTCGTAAGAATTTGGTAAGAGCTTGAGAGATGTGTGACTTGATATGAGCCTCCATACCCTAGTAGTTGATAGGAGCATTTACTTGTGATTTGTTTCCTTATTTTCTACTAACAATGACAGGCTTGAGAAAATTGGTAGATTATGATGTCATCGCGGGCAGATTTGAACTCGAAGGGAAACAATTACCGGTATATATCTTGCCACTCACCGCTGAGAGTACGTCGTCGGATTACTTCTTGTGGGTTACTATGATGGATAGCTACTTTGAAAGACAAGATCTTGATCCTTATGAGAAGATGAGCATGGCAAGGACGGCGCTGATTGGTGATGTTCAACATTGGTGGTCAAATCTCGAGTTCCATTATATATACACATGGGAGGAGATGAAAAAGAAATTGCGACATCGTTTTGTACCTCCAGCACCCAAGGTCACAAGCGAGGTGCAACCTGAGGTAACTGAAAATGTTGATATTGTTTTGGTTCCTACTCCATCTACAGATACCACCGAAATCGATAGTTATCATCCTATCGGAAGATCGGGACCCCATCGCCTCATCAGTTCAACATTGGTGGTCAAATCTCGAGTTCCATTATATATACACATGGGAGGAGATGAAAAAGAAATTGCGACATCGTTTTGTATCTCCAGCACCCAAGGTCACAAGCGAGGTGCAACCTGAGGTAACTGAAAATGTTGATATTGTTTTGGTTCCTACTCCATCTACAGATACCACCGAGATACTTGAAGAGGTGAAGGTTGATCTAGTGCATCCTATGCCATTAGAGGAGAAGTTTGAGGTACCTACAGTATCTGATGAGGACGATAATGACAAAGGTACTGATTTGGTGCTACAACAAGACATAGATCAACCTTGTGAGTATATACCTGCTGTAGTGCAATCTTTTGATATTCCTTGTGTTGACTTGAACGAACCATGTGCTGATCTAAATTCTCATAATTTTGCACATGTTGAATTAATTACACATAAGGAAGTATTTGATAGAATATCCCCTGCTGATGCATTGTGCTATATCATGCTTAATGAGGCCGTTAGTTTGGATTGTGCTATGGAGAAAGTTTCTGAACTTGCATGTTCGAAATTCTTGTTTAGTGCCTACACCCCTGGATATAAGTTTAATTTGATTGGAGATTATGGTGTTGGAAATCAATTTCTTGTATATCGAATATGCATAACTTGTGATCACATGGATGAATTGAAGCTTGTTGTTTTCAACAACAACTCTTGTATGCTCAATCTTGTTCATTTTGAAAGAAAAATAAAATTTAGTGATCATTCAATGCCTATGTGTTCTTCTCTTCTTGAACCATCTAACATTGACAATCTGAATACTCAAATTGATGTATGGAAGAACTTGCAAATCTTTTCACCCATAATAGATGAATTTGCTATTGCTCAATTGATATCTGATTATATGAAAGAACTTTGTTTGATTCCAAAAGTTGTAGCTTTACCCATATGTGCCACCACTAGAAGTATACAACTTCAAAGATTTGAATTGCATAGATGCTTCACTTACATTTGCAAAACAAGTTGCAATAATTGTTGTGTGAGAAATTTTGATTTGCTAATTAACATATATGATTACTTTTGGGTTAATAATATAATGAGCTTTTATGATCACTGCTGTTTTATAACATTAATTGTGCAACAACGAAGAACTGTTAAAACGGATGACATATACATATATCATGCATACACTTTGACTTCTTTGTTACCATACTTTCAGCTTATCAAAAGCCGAGGACGGCTTTATTTTCAAGAAGGAGAGAATGATAAGAACATGTACCCTATGGATATAATCATATTTGCTATAATTGTTATTCGAATTACAAGAGCTCCTACGCACCACTTAAATTATCAGGTGAGTTCGTTTCAAACAGGTTTCACTTTGTTTGACAAAGAACTTATGATATTACATAATGAGAGTCTGTCGCGTTTGTTATCATGTACCGAGATTTATGATCAAGATCATACAATACGTGAGGCTACACAAATGTTAAAACCGAGGACGGTTTTCTGTCAAGAAGGGGAGGATGATGTGACCACGCCACAAACACACACGACAATAGCGCCCAATATCAAGATTGAACTAAAGGTGAATTCGTTTCTTCAGCTTAAACATATTTTAAATGAGAATATGATGCTACCTAATGATGAATATATATATTTTGACAGCACCACGTTATTTTTACATCAATTCAAGCAAGAGTTCAAGTTGGGCACGTTTTGGAATCCAATTCGGCCTCCAGATCAATTTGGATTCAGCCTGATAAGCCCAACTTCAAATGTGCATAACTTTCACATACGAAGTCCGTTTGAGGTCCATGAGTACTTGTTGGAAAGTTTTCCTTATCCTCTTTCCAATGGATCTGGTATCACCTCTAAATTCCTTCTGTACGCACCGCAATCATCAAAAGAGTTCGTGTTGGACACGTACTGGAATCGGATTCGGACTGCTGCAATGGTGCAAGTTTAAACGGGCATAACTTCTTCATACGGACTCCGTTTGGGACGTTCTTGTACTTCATGGAAAGCTTCTCAAGTCTACTTTTCAATGGATCCAACCTCATCTTCAAATTCCATCGGAGCCGGCCGGAATCATCAAAACAATCCACGTAGGTTTCTGAGTCCGAGTCAAAAGTGTGCTGCGCCACCTCCACTTGGGCCCATGGGCCTTGTAACCCTAGGGTGTACCCTTTGGGACGCCTCCCCTGGTTGTTTTCACTATATAGGAGCCGCCGCCTCCGTTTCTAGGACTTAGGTTTTGTTTAGATCAGTTTAGCCCCTTGTGCAAACTCCACGTTCTCTTGTGTCGGCTAGACCAACAGATTCGTGTTACAGAACCTCAACTATCCTTGTGCGACTTTTATATCTAGCAAGTTTCAGGTTGCTCACTATCCTTGTTCTTGTGTGTTCTTCGGTTGCATGCAGGAATCGACCTTCGTGGTCAGGTCAACCGTGTTCTTGGCACGGTTGATAACATCTTGGGGTTGGTTCAGCGATTGCTAAGGCGCAAGTGACGTCTCATACGGTTGTAGTCGGATCGCAAGAGTCATCTCCACCGAAATCGATAGTTATCATCCTATCGGAAGATCGGGACCCCATCGCCTCATCAAAACTTATTGATGCGGATACGCACATGCTTAGCACTTTTAAGTCAAATACATTATTTCACTGGAAAGAAGTATTGAGCCGTGTTAAATATTGACAGGTGAGTTTGTTTTCCAATGAATTTCCTTCTATTCGTGGAAACGATATACTACCTTATGCCAAATTATTGTTTATTATTAGGTTTGAATATTGGATGATTCCGGGGCCAAAGCAATGGAGAAGCACTAGGAGGGTAATCATATTTGCTACCAAGAACAAAAAGCTCAAAGCCCATGGAAATGGAAAGGAGAAAGCCAATCAGCCCATGCAGCTGATCAAGGAGGAAAGAAGCCCATGCAGTGGGAGAGCAAAAAGTGAGGAGTCCAAGGACTTAAACTACAAGTTTTGGATAGGATTTTCAAGCCAAATTTGAACTTCCCACGTGCTCAATCCAATTCAAACTCGGATTCAACTCAGAATTCAATTCGAATTCGGTTCGGGATAGCGTGACAGGCAGTTACTAAAAAGGCCATAACTTTCACAAATGGAGTCCGATTCAGGTGTTCTTGTACTCGTTGGAAAGATAATTTCAAGGGCTACGCAGTGGATCTAGTCCCACCTTCCAATTCGTCATGGATAAAAAGTTATGACCAAAACAATATGATGGGTGGAAAATATAGTTTTCTTTTGTGAGAGTTCATATCTAAAACCATATAGGGTTGAGTTGTACTTGGTTTGGGGACCATATGGACGTCCCAGACGGCTATATAAGCCTTTTATTGGCAGCCTTTAGGGCACATACCACTTTTGATAATAAAATACTCTTGTTCTTTTTTATGACCGACCCAACTTGAGGGAATTGGGAGTTTGCTGAAATCGTGATCGTTCAATCTTTCCGTTGGGAATTGGGAGCGCGATGGAACTTCATCGGTGGTCGTGAAGTTCAGCACGTGTGGTTGGGTGAATTATACGGGCGACCCCATATCACTTATCCTCGTTTGGGCGTTCATCGCCGTGACGATTACGGCGGTGGTAGCCGTTGTCATAGTGAAGAAAAGTCATCATCGTCAAAACGAGGTGCTCCTCCGCCACGGCCTCTGATGTGATCACGCCACAAACACATACGACAATAGCGCCCAATATCAAGATTGAACTAAAGATGAATTCGTTTGTTCAGCTTCAACATATTTTAAATGAGAATATGATGCTACCTAATAATGAAAATATATATTTTGGCAGCCCCACCTCATTTTTACACCAATTCAAGCAAGAGTTCAAGTCGTAGACGTTTTGGAATCCAATTCGGCCTCCAGATCAATTCGGATTCAGCCTGACAGGTCCAACTTCAAATGTGCATAACTTTCACATACGAAGTCGGTTTGAGATCTATAAGTACTTGTTGGAAAGCTTATCAAGTCTACTTTCTAAAGGATTCAACCCCATCTTCAAATTCTATCCGAGCCGGCCGCAACCGTTAAAAGAGTCTGTGTTCGGCATGTACAGAAATCGGATTAGGACTGCTGCAATGGTGCAAGTTTAAACGGACATAACTTCCTCATACGGACTCCGTTTGGGTCGTTCTTGTACTTCATGGAAAGCTTATGAAGTCTACTTTCGAATGGATCCAACCTCATCTGTAAATTTGATAGGACTAGGGGTCCCGATCTTTCGATGAGAGTGGTAGATTCGATTGGGGAAGGAGATGACGTTGATGACCCGACTACAACCATCCAAGGACGTTGCGCCTTAGCGATCGATACACCAACTCTAGAGATTGTTCGTGACCTTGTCGGCGCACGATTAACCTAACCACGAGGGTTCTTGTTCCTGCAAGCAATCGAAGAAAAAGCAAGAACAAGATGAACAGCAACTCAATTTGCAAATAACGATGTAAGATTCAATCGAAAACGGAAAACGGTGGGGTTCCGAAGACAAGTATTCGGGCGGTCTAGCCGACACGCGCGAGTACAAGGCAAAGCAGTAAAAGCTAACTTAGTCTAAACAAAACCCAAACCCTAGAAGAGGGTGCGGCTGCCTATTTAAGGGTCACGGAAGGTGGAGGGTCGGCCAAAACACAAGGAAGCCAAATAGGACTCGAATTACAAGGCCCAATGCCCACTTTGACTCGGATTGGAAAAGCAATGTGAATTGTTTTGCAGTTTCTGGTCGACTCGGATGGAATTTGGAGGTGAAGCTGGATCCATCTGAAAGTTGACTTCAAGAGCTTTCCAACGAGTACTCACGGGCCCTGAGAAACATTCTGGATCAAAAGTTACGGCCGTTTGAAGTAGGTGCTATCAACAAGGTCGAATCCGAGTCAAACTCGTGAACAGGACTTGGTTTGCGCTTGACGGTTCCACTTCTATACTTGAGCTCATGTGGTTCTTCCCCATGGTTCCTAAGGACAATTAAATCATCACAAGAATTAAGTAGTATTCTATTCTTTGAAACATTTGTATGCAAACTTAGGAACGCATTTACCTGATGGTTAAGTTGACGTGCTCGCGCTCTAGTCATTGGTCCTTGTATCATAGTTTCAGTTTGATATGGTGGAGTTGGCATGGTTGTATGCATGGAAAGGATGTCCTCATCAAAATTCCATCTGAGCCGGCCGCAATCATCAAAATAGTCCACGTTGGTTTCTGAGTTCGAGTCAAAAGGGTGCTGCGCCACCACCACTTGGGCCCATGGGCCTTGTAACCCTGGGGCATGCACTTGGCTGCCACCCCTGGTCGTTCTCTCTATATAAGAGCCGACTAGGATTTCGTTGAGTTTAAGTTTAGCCATTATGCAAACTTCTGTTCTTCAGTTGTGTCGGACGACCGCCTGTCAAGATAGGCTTCGAAATCCCACCTTTTGATCTCAATCTATATATTTGCAATTTCAGATTGCTTGTTATCTTGTTCTTGCGTGTTCTTCGATTGCATGCAGGAATAGACCTTCGTGGTCAGGTCGACCGCGTTCTTGGCACGGTTGATAATATCTTGGGGTTGGTTCAGCGATTGCTAAGGCGCAAGCGACGTCGTACGGTTGTAGTCGGATCGCAAGGGTCACCTTCACCAAAATCGATAGTTTGATTCCTATCGGAAGATCGGGACCCGATCGCCTCATCAGCCTCCATGTCCATGGCCCCTCCCCGGACCATGGAAGCCTTCCCCTTCACCTCTACCTGGTAAGGGTGGACGAATGGCGTTTGCCACCACACGGTCCCGTCTGTGTTGCGCTTCTTGGTCACCTCGAGCAATGCCCGCTTCCTCATCTCGTGGAGGGATGCCACCCCCACGATGAACACTGCCTTTCTCTTCTGGCGATCGAAGTGCGTGCACCACGTCGTTCACAATGTTGGTACGTAGTACATTCATTTGTTGGTTCATCTCAATGTGCATGTCTTGTGTGGAGTTGCTGATCTCTGCCTTGAGTTGCTCCTCCAAAGCAGAAGTAGTAGCGGCGAACTCATTGCGCAAAGTTCCCCTCAAAGCTTGGAATTGAAAACGTGTCACTGGGGAATTCAGACCTTGCTCCTCTCCCATGATGTCGTCTCCACCTGACATGGTTAGTAACACAAAAGCCACAAATATATGGGTAATATGTGGAGTCACTCAATCTCACTTTTCTTCTCCCAAGTAAAGTTCTTACCTTTCCAAAGTGAATTGAGGCCAAAAGAAACATACACTTGGTGGTGGCTACAATGACAAGTGATGATCAAGAGGATTTAAAAGTGACTCACAATTGCACGGCAAAGGATATTTTGTGGAGCTTGGTTAGGAAGTATTTATCCTACACGATTTGAATTTCACGATGTTGTAATATTAAGTAATAATCCAATCTAGAAAATATTGCCTATGTGCTGATCCAATATATATAAATGAAGTGTATGAACGCACACGCAAATATCAATGTGACTCAATGCAACAAAGGAATGAGCTAGATGGAAACAATCCGGAAAGTTAGCTCGTTTGCATCAAGTACTAGGAAAGATGCTAGCCAATTGCAATACAAGAAAAGAGGGCACATGATTGCTCAAGAATTTTAGTTACTCAAACTAAAAAATGAACTAGAACTACTCACCCAATCAACCTTCTCTCTCTCTCTCTCTTTTTCTCTTTTTTTGCTCACCTCTTTTTTTTTGCTACCTTGCCAATCACCCAAATATGTTCAACTCACTTATCTGAGTCTTTTGAGGTATATGGGTCACAAACTTTTTTGGGAAGGTAGGGGTATAAAGGTATATGTTCTCTCTCTCTCTAAACTTTGAAAAAAATTTTTGATTGGCCGGGGTGAGTGATGCACAAGCCCAATGTTCAGCTAGGACTATTCAGGAGCAGCCCTCAATGCAATATCAATGACTAGTCTCAAGTATTCAAAGGATATAAGTGAAGCTCGTATGTATGGTGTTCAGAAATCAACGAGCACACTAACTCCTCTCTTGGTTTTCGGATAACACCTCCCTAGGGTTGGTTTCGGATGGCAACTTCAAAACGGATTCGGAAGTGGACAGCTAGCCAAAACCGACATGGACTCTAAGGTTGTACTCGGATTGATCTAGGAGGAGTTGTAGACACGGACTCAACTTCAAGAGTAATATGAATCTACTTTTTTTTTGTTTTATGGGGACACAAGATCAAGTTACGCAAAGGAACACAAAGATCAGCACGTAAACAAAATTTCTAATGGATCAAGACTTAATAAAACTCACGAAAAATAGCTGATGCGAAACTAGGGTTTGGATTTCTTTTTTGTGTGTTTTCGGTTTATGGACTATAGGACATCAAATAATAAATTGAAATTTAAAGGGATAAGATCCTACCGAGTTAACCGTGCTCTGATACCAAGATGATACGGGGTCACCTGATCTTCTCGACATAGGATGGATACTCACAGGAGTCTTGATGAATCGTAATGATCCTCCAATGCCAATGCAAGGGACGAACACTCTTTAATCCGCCAAAACACACTCGTGTTGATTTCGCCGACCACCAATCTAAGATCAATCGTGCACCCAATTCCCAGAGGAAAGGCTGAACGATCTTGATTGAAGAAGACACTCCTAGTTCCCATAGGAACTTCTGCAGCAATGTTGAACTCGAAAACTTTAATAGATTAATTTTTGTCAAACGTGGTCTGTCTTGAACAAAAGGGATACAAAGGGGTTTTATAGTGCTTCCCCGAACTCACGCTAGGAAAGCCTTGGCTGAATCAATCTCTAATTCGGTCAAGGTTTCCTATTCTAATTCCTTAAATTTAGCAAGTTTGTTTGCTTTAATTTCGGGCTAAGCCCCTATCCTATTACAAGACCGAGATTGAGGTAGATTCGGTCGGCTTTTGGGCACACAGGCCACATCTTGTGCACACCATGAGATTTGTGATCACGTGGCCTTCCATTGATTTAATGGCTGCTTGGTTGAGACTTTCTTGGACGCATATATCTTAGTTCCTTGCTCGCATGGACTCTCATCCTCTTGACTCGTGGCTGGTTGGACCTTCTCCACTTGATCTTCCATTGCTTCGAATCTGAGAAGGCACAACATATTTGCATTAGGTAGTATGCTATTCTCATCTAACGTATTAGAAGACTCTCTAAGAAACAAAAATATCTGTTTTTGAAGTAGTTTAGCTCTTGCTCTTGTCATAGGATCTTTCGGAGCCTCATCACTAGCTTTGTCATGCACACTTGGAGTGGACGACGAATGTGTAATAGAGATGTCCTCATCACTTAGCATCCTCTTGCAATTGTCGTTCTGCCTTTGTAGCTTGATACACTAACTCATAAAGGTTGTTATAGGGCTAAAAATTGACAATTCTTTTGACTTGATGGTTCAAACCTGAGAGGAAGCGTGCCATGGTTTGCTCTTCTTGTTCTTGCACCTTGGCTCGAATCATGACTAACTCCATCTCCTTGTAGTACTCCTCCACAGAATGTTTTCCCTGCTTCATATTCTGCAATTTATCAAATAGATCACGTTTGTAATGACGAGGAACAAAACGGGCTCTCATTTCTCGCTTCATCTCTTGCCATGATGCAATAGGGACTTTTCCATTCTCAGCTCTTTGAGTAATGACTTGTTCCCACCAATCCAAAGCGTAACCTTCAAACTCAAGTGATGCCAACTGTATCTTTCTCTCATCCGTATAGCGATGCATACGGAATATTTTGTCAACCTTCAATTCCCAAGTGAGATACTCCTCGGGATCAGTCCCACCTACAAATTGGGCATGGAAAACTTGAGATTGCCCAATCCATCATCTTCATTGCGTGGACGACGATAGTGGTCATTGTAATGCAAAGCAAAATCACCATCCCCTTCCATGGCATGTGCAGCACCACCACGGCCTCCACCTAGACCTTGGCCACGCCCTCCATGGCCTCCACCTCGTCCTCCGAGCTGTGGTGGACGCACCACGTTGGCCGCCACTCGGTGTTGCGGTGCAGGAGGTACATGGGCAGCAGTTTCTCCTCCTTGAACACTTGCTTCATCGCCACCATTGTGAGCTTGTATGAGCCTAGTGAGGGCTCCAATGTCCTCCCGCAATTGGCGCACATTTTCATCAGCTTGTATCTCCATATTTTGCATCTCCCTTGCAATTTGATCAGCAAAAGCATCATGCTTCTCATGGAGTTGATCGAGCCGTTGGCATAGCTCACGTTGAAAGTGTTCACGGAGTGCCCCAAATTGATATTGCTTGACAAAAGCTTGAGTTTCATTTGTCTCACCACTCTCATCATGGTGTTCTCCTCCACCTGACATGGTTAGCTATGCAAGAAACAAATAGCTATGTAGAATAATGCTTTATGGAAATCACTCAATCTCACTATGTCCTCTCTCCAAGTAAAGCTCTTATCCTTCCGAAGTGAATTAAGGCCAATAAACTTACACCTGGTAGAAGTGACAACATCAACGTGATGATTAAGCGAATTCAAGAGTGTTCACAACTTGCACAACAATGGTTATATGGTGGAGCTTGGTATGGAAATGCTTCTCCTACTCAATCTGAATTTCACGATGTTGTAAGATTATGTAATAATCCAAGCTAGAAACTTTGCCCCATGCTGATCCAATAGGTTTAAGTGAAGTATATGAACGCACACGCAAAGATCAATGTGACTTAATGCAAACAAAGGAATGAGCTAGTTGGAAGCAATCTGAAACTAATGATGAAATAGCTCGTTTGCATAAGTACTAGGAGAGACGCTAGCCAATTGCAATAACAAGAACAGAGGGCACAAGATTGCTCAAGAATTTTAGTGACTCAAACTGAAACTATGAACTAGACCCACTCACCCAAATCAGCCTTCTCTCAATTTTTTTTGGGTTTTTTTTGCTCGCCTCTTTTTTTTGCTACCGAGCCACTGACCCAAATATGTTCAACTCACTGTTCTGAGTCTATTGAGGTATAGGGGTCACAAACTTTTTGTGGAAGGTAGGGGTATAAAGGTAATTAAAAGATACTCTCTCTCTAAACTTTGAAAAAAAAATTTGATCCGCTGGAGTGGGTGACGCACAAGCCCAATGTTCAGTTATAAGTATTCAGGAGCAGCCCTCAATGCAATATCAATGGCTAGTCTCAAGTATTCAAAGGATATAAGTGAAGTTGTATGTATGTGTTCGGTTATTGCACAAAGCAAAGCAACCCACGAAGCACCTCCCTAGAGTTGGTTTCGGATGGCAGAATTCCAAACGGTTTCGGGGAAGTGGACAGCTAGCCAAAACCGACGTGGATTCTACTCGGATTGCTCTTGGAGAGGTTGTAGATTCAGATTCGACTCTAAGAGTAAATTGAATCTACTTTTTGTGGACGCTAATTGAGGGATTCAACCAGCGGATTTTTTTTAGGTTTCACGTGGACACAAGATCAAGTTACGCGAAGGAACACAAAGATCAGCACCTAAACAAAAATTCTAATGGACTAAAACCTAATAAAACTCACGCGAAAATAACATATGCGAAACTAGGGTTTGGATTTCTTTTGTTTTCGGTTTATGGACTATAGGACAGAAGTAAAACAATCTAAAAGTAAGGGTAAATAATTCTACCGAGTAAACCGCGCTCTGATACCAAGATGATACGGGGTTGCCCAATCTTCTCGACGTAGGATCAAGATACTCACGTGAATTTGATGAACCGTAGTTGATGCGGACATCACACCTTCGATTCCAACCACATCTCCTCCTACTGCTACAACTCCAGAAGCAATTCAAGGACCCGTCACTCGAGCCCGTGCACGTGAACTCAATTATGTGATCCTTCTAAGGAATGAAGGTCAAGAAGATGGCAAGGAATGAGAGACAAATAAAAGGTGCTGCGCCACCTACCTTTGGGGCTGGGCCCATGTAATAAAGTCATATTTAGGCAGTTTAGGAAAGGTTAGGAGGAGATTTCGCCCTACCTTACTTGCTGGCCGAATTCCCCTCCCCCTCTCCTATTTAGTTCAGGCTGAGCTCTCCTTGTGACTGGGGGTTTTCTTTTGTTTAAGTTTAGCCGTTGTGCAAACACCGATCTTCAGTTGTGTCCAACGACCACCTGCCAGACAGCAATTGTGAAACCCCACATTCGAGTGATTTCACTTTGCCTACATCTTGTTCTTGCTTGTTCTTCAATTGCTTGCAGGAATTGAACCTCGTGTTCAGGTTGATCTCGCTGTTCCAGCACGGTCAATAACCATTTGGAGTTGGTTCTGCGATTGCTAAGGCGCCCACGACCTGTTCGTTCGTAGTCGGATCGCGAGAGTCACCACCAACCAATCGATATTTATCCTCTCACCGAAAGATCGGGCACTCCAGTCCTATCAAGTGGTATCAGATTTCAGGTTGCTCGGTGAGATCTTCCCTAGTTTTACAGTTCGTTTTCATTCCTATTGTCCACATAAAAGCCAAACAAAAATATATCTAGGTTAGTTCCTGCTGTCCTATACCCTTTTAGGCCTTGCATCTTTCTTTTCAGTAGTTTGCATTGTTGAGTTAATTCGAGTTGCTGGTTCGCCTCGCATCAACCACAGATCACCTTGGCGCGCACATCACCCGCACTACCATGTTTACGTTCATTCACCTTCCTTAGTTTGTTCTTAGCGATCTGGTTCTCCCTTCTCCGAAAGGCACACCACCCCCTAGAAAAAGGAAGGAACCTGCCTCTGCTCTCTCGGTTTGATTAGGAAGGAAACCAGTGTGACACCAGAAAAAGGCACGGTGAAAAAAAAAGAAAGAAAGAAAGGAAAGGAAAACCGCACTGCCAAAAAAAACAAAAAAAAACAAAAGAGAAGGAAAGAAGGTCATACAAAAGGAAAGAAACCGCTGCTGTGATTTCCTTTTCTGTGCCACAGTCACACGGTAGGAACCCAATCGCAAGTTTCCCAATCCACAAAATTAGGAAGGAAAGTCACCCCTTGACCCCTGCGCAGAGGCTTCTTTGTTTCAAGAGAGAGAGAGAGAGATAGCAAAGGGTTACTTCCACATTTTCAGTTCATCTTTCATACAAAAAAATTACCGTTCATCTTTTGAGACTAGATGTTGCATACTACTTAAGCTAGGGGTTGTTTGCATTGCACTACCTTCCTTTGGGCAGGTGCTCTACGTCGTGCGAACTTTTCAGTACCCTAACCAGTGGCTTTGAGTAGTCGGCTAGCGTCTCTCCTAGTACTTGGTGCGAGATTCATCCTTTGCTTGCATTAAGTCACGTTATTCTTTGTGCACAACCCTGTTGACACGTTTCTTCCTTTGTTTGGATCAGCAACTTATACTTGTATTTTGAGCACTTGTTCAACTTTGCATTTGCTGAATTGATCATGCTAATCCTTGCTACAAAGTGAAACATTCCTATAGCTCCACAGATTTTTACAGCAAACAGATTTCATGTCCCTGGCAATCGCTCCATCCAATCTCCGTTGGTTGACGCCGTTGGTTGCAGGTCACCCCTGCTGGCTTGGTAAGAATTGGTAAGAACTTGATAACGGTTTTAGCCGAGTGATCTGAACAACACTACTTCCTATTAGTTGTAGGGCACACTTGTTTTCCTTTCTCTATTGCATTCTTGCGCTCATAGGACCTTCGGAGGAACCGGGGACACCATACAACATTTGATGAGGACATCCCTTCCATGGATACAACACATCCATGGCAAGTGTTACAAGGACCACTTACTCGAGCTCGTGCTCGTCAACTTAATTACCAGGTGAATTCATTCCTAGGTTCATATGTTACTGAGAATAGATCGCTACCTAATGCAAGTGATTTAATTGTGCTTAAGAACATGGGAAAGGATGAAGGTGATAGGACTAGGGGTCCCGATCTTTCGATGAGAGTGGTAGATTCGATTGGGGAAGGAGATGACGTTGACGACCCGACTACAACCATCCAAGGACGTTGCGCCTTAGCGATCGATACACCAACTCCAGAGATTGTTCGTGACCTTGTCGGCGCACGATCAACCTAACCACGAGGGTTCTTGTTCCTGCAAGCAATCGAAGAACAAGCAAGAACAAGATGAACAGCAACTCAATTTGCAAATAACGATGTAAGTTTCAATCGAAAACAGAAAACGGTGGGGTTCCGAAGACAAGTATTCGGGCGGTCTAGCCGACACACGCGAGTACAAGGCAAAGCAGCAAAAGCTAACTTAGTCTAAACAAAACCCAAACCCTAGAAGAGGGTGCGGCTGCCTATTTAAGGGTCACGGAAGGTGGAGGGTCGGCCAAAACACAAGGAAGCCAAATAGGACTCGAATTACAAGGCCCAAGGCCCACTTTGACTCGGACTGGAAAAGTGACGTGAATTGTTTTGCAGTTTCTGGTCGACTCAGATGGAATTTGGAGGTGAGGCCGGATCCATCTGAAAGTAGACTTCAAGAGCTTTCCAACGAGTACTCACGGGCCCCGAGAAACCTTCTGGATCAAAAGTTACGGCCGTTTGAAGTAGGCGCTGTCAACAAGGCCGAATCCGAGTCAAACTCGTGAACAGGACTTGGTTTGCGCTTGACGGTTCCACTTCTATACTTGAGCTCATGTGGTTCTTCCCCATGGTTCCTAAGGACAATTAAATCATCACAAGAATTAAGTAGTAATTCATTCTTTGAAACATTTGTATGCAAACTTAGGAACGCATTCACCTGATGGTTAAGTTGACGTGCTCGCGCTCTAGTCATTGGTCCTTGTATCATAGTTTCAGTTTGATATGGAGTCGGCATGGTTGTATGCATGGAAAGGATGTCCTCATCAGAAGGAGAGGGACGTGGAGTCATGGACATGCATGGAAGGAATAATGGAGTTCACCACGTCACTTTGGGGCCAAGCCAAACAAGAATTCGAGTTGGACACGTACAGAAATCGGATTAGGACTGCTGCAATGGTGCAAGTTTAAACGGACATAACTTCCTCATACGGACTCCGTTTGGGATGTTCTTGTACTTCATGGAAAGCTTAAGAAGTCTACTTTCCAACGGATCCAACCTCATCTTCAAATTCCATCTGAGTCGGCCGCAATCATCAAAAGACTCCACGTTGGTTTCTGAGTCCGAGTCAAAAAGGGTGCTGCGCCACCACCACTTGGGCCCATGGGCCTTGTAACCCTAGGGCGTGCCCTTGGACGCCCCCCTGGTCGTTCCCCCTATAAAGGAGCCGCCGCCTCCATTGCTAAGACTTGGATTTCGTTGAATTTAGGTTTTAGCCATTGTGCAAACTTTTGCTCTTCAGTTCTGTCGGACGACCACCTGTCAAGACATCTTCGGAATCCCACCTTTGTGATTCGCAATACAATTTGTGCCTCATTCATATTCGCAATATCAGATTGCCTACATCTTATTCTTGCTAGTTCTTCGATTGCTCGCAGGGATTGAACTTCGTGTTCAGGTTGATCGCGCCTCCAGCGTGGTCAATAACACTTCGGAGTTGGTTCAGCGATTGCTAAGGCGCAAGCGTCGTCGTACGGTTGTAGTCGGATCGCCAGGGTCACCTCCACCCAAAATCGATAGTTACCAGTCTCATCGAAAGATCGGGCACCTCGTCTTCATCAAGTGGTATCAGAGGACCAGGTTGCTCGGTGAGAATTTCCAGTTTACCATACATTAGATTGCTATTCCTTACCTAGAGTACACAAAAACCAAAAAATTTAGCAGTAGATCAATCTGTCCAAACCAGTCTTAGCCTCGCAATTTTTCTTTTTAGTACATTGCATTGTTGAACTTTCGGTTGCATCGTCGTGTCCTTTGCTGGTCTTAGTGTCTAGTTCCTCTAGAGTTTCGAGTTCTGTTCACGTTTTGGTCTCACCGCTGCAGTTAGATCCGAACTACCACGGTGAGGAAAGGAAAGGACGAGGACTCGGTTTCTAGGGAGGCTTTGCCCTAGTTGGTTTCGGAGTAGGCCACGATCTCAGAGTTGGTTTCGGAGTAGGCCGCGATCTCAGAATTGGTTTCGGAGTAGGCTCTCAGAGTTGGTTTCAGAGTAGGCCACGATCTCAAAGTTGGTTTCGGAGTAGGCCACAATCTCAGAGTAGGTTTCAAAAGAGAAAAGAAGAAACAGGCAGCCGCTTTTAAAAGAGCCGCGGCAAAAAAAAAAGAGGAGAGAGAAACAGCTAACTTTTGCATACGACCTCCGATTGAGGCGATTCTTGATCCATTTGAAAGGAAATCAGAAGATAGAGTGAAAAAAGAAGTCTGGAAAAACTGGAGATTTCAGATCCGCGTAAACCTCCAGGCACACACGCGGAGCTCCGACCCCAAAAAATGTCGTTTAGGCCCTCAAAACGGGCCCGCAAACCGAGGAAAATGAAGTTTCTCAGAATTCGCTCAAAATTGGCAGAGCCCTTCTACAAGTGATTCTAAGGTTCCCCGTGCAGACGGCATCCTTTTTCGAGCTCCGGAACTCCGTGTGCAGCGTCATCTAGTTTCTTTCTGCGCGGTGTACTCGTTTGTGTTCTAGGCTCGCGTCTCTAGTACTGTCTAGCCTAGGGCCAGCACCAACCGGCGTTGAACGATTTTTCAGCTTGCATTTCTGAATTGATTATTGCTACTCCTTGCTACCAAACTTGAGCTTTCCCAGCTACACCGTTTCTACACCGTACAGGCTGAGCTTCACCTAGCAATCGCTTCATCCAATCTTCGCAGATATATTGTCATCGCTGGTTGCCGATCGCCCTGTGTGCTTGGTAAGAATTGGTAAGAATTCGATAGAATGTTTGAGTGCGAGCGATTTTTGAACCACCATATCCTAGTACTTGTTAGGGACATATTCTTGTGTCTTTGCTAAAAATGGCAGGTTCTGGAGAGTTTTCATATCAGAACTCATCTCATAGTCCTCGTACGAAGGGAATCATACAACATTTCACACGCGAAATGAATCGTCGTGCGGAGGGCCTTGAGGAGGATGTCAGAGTTACAAATGAGCGACTTGCTCAACTCGAGGGCGCCCAGATTGAGACAAACACAACGCTAGCTGCGATGAGGAAAGCACAAGGTATCACTAACAATTCTTTGGCAGATATTATGGCGCGCCTTGAGGAGATTGCCCAAGCTTCGGCTGTTGTTCCCCCTGCTATGACGGTAGAGGGACAAGATGAAGTTGACAATGTGCGTTTCAACCGACAGGGTATGCAAAGAGATCCCCCACGACGTGAGGTACGTGACCACGATGATGCTTTTGCTAAGGTTAAATTCACTATGCCCTCTTTTAATGGTAAATATGATCCGGATGGTTATCTTGATTGGGAACTAGCTGTTGATCAAAAATTTACTTGCCATGATTTTCCTGAGAACAGACGAGTTAGGGCTGCTACTAGTGAATTTACCGATTTTGCTTCTATTTGGTGGAAAGAACATTGCCGTCAACATCCCAATAACATACCAAACACTTGGGAGGCTTTAAAATTGCTTATGCGCCATCGATTTGTTCCCTCATATTATGCTCGTGATTTGTTAAATAAACTGCAACGTTTACAACAAGGTGCAAAGTCTGTGGAAGAATACTATCAGGAATTACAAATTGGTATGTTGCGCTGTGGGTTAGTTGAGAATGAGGAGGCATCAATGGCTAGGTTTTTGGGAGGGTTGGATCGTGAAATTCAGGACATTCTTGATTACAAAGATTACAACTCTATGACTAGATTGTTTCATCTTGCTTGCAAAGCTGAACAAGAATTGCAGGGACGCCAGACGAGAACGCGATCTAACTTTTCTGCAGGTCGCACAAATTCATGGACGCCGCGTACACCTTCTTCCTCATCCACTTTGGCGCCCCCACCATTACCCTCCAACAGCAAGCAGCGCCCTACTACGTCAAATTCAGCGCCACGAGTTTCCGAAGCACCCAAATCAGCACCACAACTTTCTGCAAAAACTTCCTCTTCGGTTGCTTCGACAGGACGGACGAGGGACGTTCAATGCCATCGATGCAAAGGCTTTGGACACATGATGCGGGACTGTCCAAGCAAGCGAGTATTGATTATACGCGATGATGGTGGGTATTCTTCTGCTAGTGATCTTGATGATGAAACATATGCTATGCTTGCAAATGACCCTGCAGGACATGATGATGAGTCTGACCATGAGGAGGAACATGTTGGCGCCGAAGATGCCGACAAGTATTTGAGCATTATAGTGCAACGCGTACTAAGTGCTCAAGTGTCTCGTTCCGAGCAAAATCAGCGCCATAATTTGTTCCAAATCAAGGGCGTTGTCAAGGAACGCTCGATTCGAATAATTATTGATGGTGGAAGTTGCAACAACTTGGCGAGTATGGATATGGTGGAGAAGCTTGCTTTGCCAACCAAACCTCATACCCACCCATACCATATTCAGTGGTTCAACAACAGTGGTAAGTTAAAGGTAACACGGACGGTAAGAGTACACTTTTCTATGGGTTCATACCATGATTATGTTGATTGCGACGTTGTTCCTATGCAAGCTTATTCATTGTTATTAGGAAGACCTTGGCAATACGATACTGATTGTGTGCATCATGGTAGGAATAATCAATATTCTCTCATGTTTAATGGAAAGAAAATTGTGCTGCATCCTATGACTTATGAACAAATTGTTAAAGATGATCTTGCTAGAGCTAGTAGAGAGAAAAGCCGAGAGAATGCTGAGAGCGAAAATCAGATTGTAGCAAAAGAGCTTGAGCAACATAAAAAGAAAGAACCAAAATTTGTTCATGCGAAGAATAAACAAATTCAATTGAAAGGTGCTTGTTTCCTTGCTACCAAATCTGACATGACTGAGCTGAATGCTAGTGATTCTGTTTGCTATGCACTAGTTTGCAAAGAAGCTTTGTTCTCCTTTGAGGATATCCCTCCTTCGTTGCCATCTGCTGTCACTAACATTTTGCAGGAGTACCAAGATGTCTTTCCAAAGGACATACCACCGGGGCTGCCACCACTTCGTGGGATTGAGCATCAAATTGATTTAATTCCCGGTGCATCTTTGCCCAACCGCGCACCATACAGGACCAATCCAGAAGAAACTAAAGAAATTCAGCGCCAAGTTCAAGAGTTGCTTGATAAAGGGTATGTGCGCGAATCCCTTAGCCCTTGTGCTGTTCCGGTCATTTTAGTACCAAAGAAGGATGGGTCATGGCGCATGTGTGTGGATTGTAGAGCAATCAATAATATTACCATTAGGTATCGTCATCCTATTCCTAGGTTAGATGATATGCTTGATGAATTGAGTGGATCTGTTGTCTTTTCCAAGGTTGACTTGCTAGTGGTTATCATCAAATCCGCATGAAATTAGGCGATGAATGGAAAACGGCATTAAAAACCAAGTTCGGGTTATATGAGTGGTTAGTAATGCCTTTTGGTTTAACTAATGCACCTAGTACCTTCATGAGACTAATGAATGAGGTTTTACGTGCTTTCATTGGTAAATTTGTGGTGGTTTATTTTGATGATATATTGATATATAGCAAATCATTAGAGGAGCATCTTGACCATTTACGTGCTGTTTTTAATGCTTTATGTGATGCACGCCTATTTGGTAACCTTGAGAAGTGCACCTTTTGCACCGATCGAGTTGCGTTTCTTGGCTATGTTGTTACTCCACAGGGAATTGAAGTTGATCAAGCCAAGGTTGAAGCAATCCAGAGTTGGCCGACTCCTAACACGGTCACACGGGTGCGGAGTTTTTTAGGACTTGCTGGGTTCTACCGCCGCTTCGTGAAGGATTTCAGCACCATCGCCGCACCATTGAATGAGCTTACCAAGAAGGGTGTGCCATTTGTTTGGAGCACCGCACAGGAGAACGCCTTCACCACATTGAAAAATAAGTTAACACATGCACCCCTACTCCAACTTTCTGATTTCAATAAGACTTTTGAACTAGAATGTGATGCTAGCGGAATTGGAATTGGTGGTGTGTTGTTACAAGAAGGCAAACCTGTAGCATACTTTAGTGAGAAATTGAGTGGGCCTAGTTTGAATTATTCTACTTATGGTAAGGAGTTATATGCACTTTTTCGAACCTTACAAACTTGGCAACATTATTTATGGCCCAAAGAATTTGTTATACATTCTGATCATGAATCTTTAAAGCATATCCGAAGTCAAGGTAAACTGAACCGTAGACATGCAAAGTGGGTTGAATTTATTGAGTCTTTTCCTTATGTCATAAAACACAAGAAGGGAAAGGAGAATGTTATTGCTGATGCTTTGTCTAGGAGATATTCCATGCTATCACAACATGACTTCAAAATTTTTGGATTAGAGACCATTAAAGAGCAATATGCGCACGATGCTGATTTTTCAGAAATACTGTTGAATTGTAAAGAAGGGAAAATGTGGAATAAATTTGTCATTAATGATGGGTTTGTGTTTAGAGCCAACAAGTTGTGCATTCCTGCTAGCTCCGTTCGTTTGTTGTTGTTACAGGAAGCACATGGAGGCGGGTTGATGGGACACTTTGGTGTGAAGAAAACGGAAGACATACTTGCTGCTCATTTCTTTTGGCCAAAGATGAGACGGGACGTCGAGCGCTACGTTGCTCGCTGCACTACATGTCAAAAAGCTAAGTCACGACTTAATCCTCACGGTTTATACATGCCCTTACCTGTTCCTAGCGTTCCGTGGGAAGATATTTCGATGGACTTTGTTTTAGGATTGCCTAGGACAAAGAAGGGGAGGGATATAGTATATTCGTGGTTGTTGATAGATTTTCTAAGATGGCCCATTTTATACCATGCCATAAGAGCGATGATACTACCAATATTGCTGATTTATTCTTTCGTGAAGTTATTCGCTTGCATGGTGTGCCTACTACTATAGTTTCAGATCGTGATGCTAAATTCCTTAGCCACTTTTGGAGAACTTTATGGGCTAAATTGGGGACTAAGCTGTCATTTTCAACTACTTGTCATCCCCAAACTGATGGACAAACTGAGGTTGTGAATAGAACTTTGTCTACAATGCTTAGGGCTGTGTTGAAAAAGAATTTAAAAATGTGGGAAGAATGCTTGCCTCATATTGAGTTTGCTTACAATCGTTCATTGCATTCTACTACAAAGATGTGCCCTTTTGAAGTTGTTTATGGTTTTGTGCCTCGTGCTCCTATTGATTTAATGCTTCTTCCATCTTCGGAGAAATTGAACCCTGATGCTAAACAACGTGCTGAATTGATTTTAAAAATGCATGAGACAACTAAGGAGAATATAGAGCGCATGAATGCTAAATATAAACTTGCTGGTAGTCAGGGGAGGAAACGTTTAACTTTTGAACCTGGGGATCTTGTTTGGCTGCATTTAAGAAAAGATAGGTTCCCTGAATTGAGAAAATCGAAATTGATGCCAAGAGCTGATGGTCCTTTCAAGGTTTTAGAAAAGATTAATGATAATGCATACAAGCTTGAACTGCCTGCAGATTTTGCTGTGAGTCCCACTTTTAACATTGCAGATTTAAAGCCCTACTTGGGAGAAGACGACGAGTTTGAGTCGAGGACGACTTAAATGCAAGAAGGGGAGGATGATGAGGACATCCCTTCCATGGATACAACACATCCACAGCAAGTGTTACAAGGACCACTTACTCGAGCTCGTGCTCGTCAACGTAATTACCAGGTGAATTCATTCCTAGGTTCATATGTTACTGAGAATAGACCGCTACCTAATGCAAGTTATTTAATTGTGCTTAGGAACATGGGAAAGGATGAAGGAGAGGGACGTGGAGTCATGGACATGCATGGAAGGAATAATGGAGTTCACCACGTCACTTTGGGGCCAAGCCAAACAAGAATTCGAGTTGGACACGTTCTGGAATCGGATTCGGACTGCTGCGAGGAAGCCAAGTTCAAACGAGCATAACTTTCTCATACGGACTCCGTTTGGGATGTTCTTGTACTTCATGGAAAGCTTAAGAAGTCTACTTTCCAACGGATCCAACCTTATCTTCAAATTCCATCTGAGTCGGCCGCAATCATCAAAAGACTCCACGTTGGTTTCTGAGTCCGAGTCAAAAAGGGTGCTGCGCCACCACCACTTGGGCCCATGGGCCTTGTAACCCTAGGGCGTGCCCTTGGACGCCCCCCCTGGTCATTCCCCCTATAAAGGAGCCGCCGCCTCCATTGCTAAGACTTGGATTTCGTTGAATTTAGGTTTTAGCCATTGTGCAAACTTTTGCTCTTCAGTTCTGTCGGACGACCACCTGTCAAGACATCTTCGGAATCCCACCTTTGTGATTCGCAATACAATTTGTGCCTCATTCATATTCGCAATATCAGATTGCCTACATCTTATTCTTGCTAGTTCTTCGATTGCTCGCAGGGATTGAACTTCGTGTTCAGGTTGATCGTGCATCCAGCGTGGTCAATAACACTTCGGAGTTGGTTCAGCGATTGCTAAGGCGCAAGCGTCGTCGTACGGTTGTAGTCGGATCGCCAGGGTCTCCTCCACCCAAAATCGATAGTTACCAGTCTCATCGAAAGATCGGGCACCTCGTCTTCATCAACATTCTCCTCGAACAAAGGGCATCATTCAGCATTTTGAGCGGCAAGTGGGGCTGCAAGTAGATGCACTTGCAGAGGATGTTCAGGTCACAAACGAGCGCCTTGGCCAGCTTGAAACCACTCAACTTGGTACAGGTGCAACGCTCAATGAAATGAAGACAGCCCAAGCCACCACCAACACCAATCTAGCCACCATCATGACACGGCTTGAGGAGTTGTCCCAGCAGCTTGCAGATGTTGTCCAATGCCAAGCTGCCCACAGTGAGGTTGACGAACAGGGCGAAACTGATTATGGTGGTGACACCGAGCATGCAGATCTTTCCAACAATAACAACGATCGGGAACTTCGTCACCGGCGTGCAAATCAGCGAGGTATGCCCCAACACCACCACCGACGTGCGGTACGTAATCAGGATGATCCCTTTGCTAAGGTTAAATTCATTATACCCGCATTTAATGGCAAATATGATCCTAATGCTTATCTTGATTGGGAACTTGCTGTTGATCAAAAATTTGCATGCCATGCTTTTCCCGCACATAATCAAGTTAGGGCTGCTACTAGTGAGTTTACAGATTTTGCTTCTATTTGGTGGCGCGAACATTGCAGCAAACATCCTAATAACATCCCCACCACTTGGGAAGCATTAAAAGTGCTCATGCGACATAGATTTGTCCCCTCGTACTATGCTCGTGATATGCTTAATAAATTGCAGCGATTGCGTCAAGGTACAAATTCCGTTGAAGAGTACTTTTCAGGAGCTGCAAATTGGTATGCTTCATTGTGGTTTAGTTGAGAATGACGATGCAGCTATGGCACGACTTTTGGGTGGCCTGAACCAAGAAATTCAGGATGTGCTTGATTATAAGGAGTACAATAATATTACTCGTTTGTTCCATCTTGCTTGTAAAGCTGAACGTGAAGTGCAGGGACGCCACACGAGGACACGTGCTAACTCTTTTACAGGTCGAACCACCTCGTTCAAACCAGCCACTACACCTGCGTCCGCTTCACAGCCGGCTGCACCGTCTCCATCCAGCAGCAAACCACGAGCTTCGGCACCAAATCTATCCACCTCGGCAATGACCAAAGCTCCACCAGGGGATCCAGCACCAAGTGCATCTGTTGCTTCCACCGGACGCACAAAAGATATCCAATGCCATCGCTGCAAAGGCTATGGACATGTCATACGCGACTGCCCAAACAAGCGTGTGCTGATTATACGTCATGATGGTGAGTATTCTTCAGCTAGTGATTTAGATGAAGCCACATATGCTATGCTTGCCACTGACATTTCAGGACACGACGAAGAACATGTTGCTGCTGATGATGCCAACAAGTATTTTAGCCTTGTCGTGCAACGTGTACTCAGTACGCAGGTTGCACCACAGGAACAAAACCAGTGGCACAATCTGTTCCACACCAAAGGCGTTGTTCAAGAGCGGTCAATTCGCATCATCATCGATGTGGGGAGCTGCAACAACTTGGCAAGCACCGATCTGGTGGAGAAGCTTGCTCTCCAAACTCGGCCACATCCCCATCCATACCACATCCAATGGCTCAACCAAGGTGGTAAGATGAAGGTAACTGATGAGGCGATGGGGTCCCGATCTTCCGATAGGATGATAACTATCGATTTTGGCGGAGGCGACCCTTGCGATCCGACTACAACCGAACGACGTCGCTTGCGCCTTAGCAATCGCTGAACCACACTCCAAGTTGTTATCAACCGTGCCAAGAACGCGGTTGACCTGACCACGAAGGTCTATTCCTGCATGCAACCGAAGAACACGCAAGAACAAGATAACAAGCAATCTGAAATTGCAAATATTGATATGAAGATCAAAAGGTGATATGAAGATCAAAAGGGAGGCGGCGGCTCCTTTATAGGGAGAACAACCAGGAGGGGCGTCCAAAGTGCATGCTCTAGGGTTACAAGACCCATGGGCCCAATTGGTGTTGGCGCAGCACCCTTTTGACTCGGACTCAAAAACCAACGTGGATTGTTTTGATGATTGCAGCCGGCTCGGATGGAATTTGAAGATGAGGTTGGATCCGTTGGAAAGTAGACTTCATAAGCTTTCCATGAAGTACAAGAACGTCCCAAACGGAGTCCGTATAAGAAAGTTACGTTCGTTTCAACTTGCACCATTGCAGCAGTCCGAATCTGATTCCAGTACCTGACCAACACGGACTCTTTTGATGATTGCAGCTGTCTCGGATAGAATTTGAAGATGGGGTTGAATCCCTTAGAAAGTAGACTTGATAAGCTTTCCATCAAGTCCAAGAACTTCTCAAACGGAGTCCGTATGAGAAAGTTACGTCCGTTTAAACTTGCACCATTGCAGCAGTCCGAGTCTGATTCCAAAACGTGTCCAACTCGAATTCGTGCTTGACTTGGTCTCAAAGTGACGTGGTGACCTCCATTATTCCTTCTATGCATGTCCAGGACTCCATGTCCCTTTCCTTCATCCTTTCCCAAATTCCTAAGCACAATTAAATCACTTGCATTAGGTAGCTGTCTATTCTCAGTAACATATGAAGGCTGAAGAAACGAATTCACCTTTAGTTCAATCTTGATATTGGGCGATTGTCGTATGTGTTTGTGGCGTGGTCACATCATCCTCCCTTCTTGATAGAAAACCGTCCTCGGTTTTAGCATATGTGTAGCCTCACGTATTGGATGATCTTCATCATAAATCTCGGTACATAATAACAAACGCAACAAACTCTCATTATGTAATATCATACGTTCTTTATCACACAAAGTAAAACCTTTTTGAAACGAGCTCACCTTATAATTTAAGTGATGTGTAGGAGCTCTTGTAATTGGAACAACAAGCATAGCAAATATGGTTGTATCCATAGGGGTCGTGTCCTCATCAGTAACACGCTCAGTACGTGTACACTTTGCTATGGGTTCGTATCATGATTATGTTGATTGTGATGTTGTTCCGATGCAAGCATGCTCTTTGCTGCTAGGTAGACCTTGGCAATATGATACAGCTTGTGTGCACAATTGATGAGGGCATCACACCTTCAGTTCCAACCACATCTCCTCATACTGCCACAACTCCAGAAACAATTCAAGGACCGATCACTCGAGCTCGTGCACGTGAACTCAATTATGTGATCCTTTTAAGGAATGAAGGTCAAGACGATGGCAAGGAATGAGAGACAAATAAAAGGTGCTGCGCCACCTATCTTTGGGGCTGGACCCATGTAATGTTTAGGCAGTTTAGGAAGGTTAGGAGGAGATATCGCCTGCCTTACCTGCTGGCCGAATTCTCCTCCTCCCTCTCCTATTTAGTCCTGGCCGAGCTTCCCTTGTGAGTTGGGTTTTCTTTTGTTTAAGTTTAGCCATTGTGCAAACACTGATCTTCAGTTGTGTCCAACGACCACCTGCCAGACAGCAATTGTGAAACCCCACATTCGAGTGATTTCAGTTTGCCTACATCTTGTTCTTGCTTGTTCTTCGATTGCTTGCAGGAATTGAACCTCGTGTTCAGGTTGATCTTGCTGTTCCAGCACGGTCAATAACCATTTGGAGTTGGTTCTGCGATTGCTAAGGCGCCCACGACCTGTTCGTTCGTAGTCGGATTGCGAGAGTCACCACCAATCAATCGATATTTATCCTCTCACCGAAAGATCGGGCACTCCAGTCCTATCAACAATGGTCGAACAAACCAATACTCACTCATCTTTAAGGGCAAGAAAATTATTTTGCATCCAATGTCCCCTGAACAGATAGTGAAAGATGAACTTGCTAGGGCAAATAGAGAGCAAAAACAAAGTGAGAATCAGATTTTACAAAAAGAGATCAAACTAAAAGCTCCTATTTTACTAGCTACACAAGCTGACCTTGATGAGTGGGATGCTACTAGTTTTCCTTGCTATGCTTTCATGTGCACTCATGTGCTATTCTCACTTGATGATGCACCATCTTTTGTTATGCCTCTTGCTGTCACTAAGCTTTTGCAGGATTGCTCCGATGTTTTCCCAAAGGATGTTCCTGCAGGCCTTCCTCCCCTCCGTGGAATTGAACACCAGATTGATCTCATTCCGGGAGCGTCATTGCCCAACCGTGCACCATATCGCACCAACCCAGACGAGACGAAAGAAATTCAGCGACAAGTACAAGAATTGCTTCATAAGGGCTACATTCGTGAGTCTCTTAGCCCATGTGCTGTTCCTGTTTTGCTAGTACCCAAAAAGGATGGCTCATGGCGCATGTGTGTTGATTGTCGCGCCATTCATAATATAACAATCCGCTATCGTCATCCTATACCTAGGTTGAATGATATGCTTGATGAGCTAAGTGGCGCTGTTGTGTTCTCTAAGGTTGATTTGCGTAGTGGGTACCATCAAATTCGCATGAAATTGGGGGATGAATGGAAAACAGCTTTCAAAACAAAGTTTGGTTTATATGAATGGTTAGTCATGCCTTTTGGATTGACTAATGCTCCCAGCACTTTCATGAGATTAATGAACGAAGTTTTGCGGGCTTTCATAGGCAAATTTGTGGTTGTCTATTTTGATGATATACTGATTTACAGCAAATCTTTGGAGGAACATTTGTATCATTTACGTGCTATTTTTGATGCTTTGCGAACTGCACGACTTTTTGGGAACTTGGATAAGTGTAGTTTTTGCACGGACCGTGTGTCTTTTCTTGGCTATGTTGTTACAGCACAGGGTATTGAAGTGGATAGCGCCAAGATCGAAGCAATACAAAGCTGGCCAACTCCTACCACGGTGACGCAGATTTGGAGTTTCCTCGGGCTTACTAGTTTCTATTGCCGCTTTGTTAGTGATTTCGGCACCATCGCCGCCCCACTAAATGAACTCACGAAGAAAGGTGTTCCCTTCTCTTGGGGTCCAGCTCAGGATGACGCCTTCATGACTTGAAAGATAAGTTAACACATGCACCTTTGCTTCAGCTTCCTGATTTTACTAAGATGTTTGAGCTAGAATGTGATGCTAGTGGAATTGGGTTGGGTGGTGTGTTGCTACAAGAGGGCAAACCAGTTGCTTATTTCAGTGAGAAATTAAGTGGCCCTAGTCTGAACTATTCCACTTATGATAAAGAGTTATTTGCTTTGGTTCGAACCTTGCAAACATGGCAACATTACTTATGGCCTAGAGAATTTGTATTTCATTCTGACCATGAATCTTTGAAGCATATTCGAAACCAATCAAATCTGAATCATAGGCATGCTCGTTGGGTGGAATTCATTGAGTCTTTCCCTTATGTCATCAAACACAAGAAAGGGAAAGAAAATGTCATTGCCGATGCCTTGTCTCGTCGATACACTATGCCCTCACAACTTGATTTCAAAATTTTTGGGCTACAAACCGTGAAAGAGCAGTATGTTCTTGATCATGATTTCAAGGACGTGGTACTGAATTGCAAAGATGGACGAACGTGGGGAAGTTCTTCATGGATGATGGATTTGTGTTCCGAGCTAACAAGCTGTGCATACCAGCTAGTTCTATTCGCCTTTTGTTGTTACAGGACGCACATGGCGGTGGCCTCATGGGACATTTTGGCGTTAAGAAGACGGAGGACATTCTTGTAGATCACTTCTTCTGGCCCAAGATGCGACGCGATGTGGAGAGATTTGTCGCTCGCTGCACTACATGTCAAAAAGCTAAGTCACGACTCAGTCCCCATGGTTTATATATGCCTCTCCCTGTTCCTAATGTTCCTTGGGAGGATATTTCAATGGACTTTGTCCTAGGATTGCCTAGAACCAAGAGGGGAAGGGACAGCATCTTCGAGTTGTAGACAGATTTTCCAAAATGGCTCACTTCTTACCTTGTCACAAGAGCGATGATGCTACTAATGTTGCTGATTTATTCTTTCGTGAGATTGTTCGCTTGCATGGTGTGCCCAAAACAATAGTCTCAGATCGTGATACAAAGTTCCTAGTCATTTTTGGAGAACTTTGTGGAACAAATTAGGGACTAAGTTGCTGTTCAGCACTACATGTCATCCCCAAACTGATGGTCAAACTGAGGTTGTTAATAGAACTTTATCTACCATGCTTAGGGCTGTCTAAATAAAAATCTGAAACTTTGGGAAGAATGTTTACCTCATATTGAATTTGCTTATAATCGTGCCATACATTCAACCACCAAGATGTGCCCTTTTCAGATTGTATATGGGTTCATACCTCGTGCTCCAATTGATTTAATCTCTGTTTCAGACACCGAGGACTTGAATTTTGATGCTAACCAACGTGCAGATCTGATCTTGAAAATACATGAACAAACAAGGAAGAATATTGAGCGTATGAATGTAAAGAATAAACTTGCAGGTAGTAAAGGAAGACAACATTTGACCTTTCAACCTGGTGATTTAGTTTGGTTGCATTTGAGAAAGGATCGATTCCCAGCATTGCGCAAGTCCAAATTGATGTCGCGAGCTGATGGTCCTTTCAGGATTCTTGGAAAAATAAATGATAATGCATATAACTATGTTTCAATGTGCGACTGCAGATTTTGGGGTTAGTCCTAGTTTCACATTGCAGATTTGAAGCCATACTTGGGAGAAGAAGATGAGCTTGAGTCGAGGACGACTCAAATGCAAGAAGGGAGGATTATGAGGACATCCTTTCCATGCATACAACCATGCCGACTCCATATCAAACTGAAACTATGATACAAGGACCAATGACTAGAGCGCGAGCACGTCTGCTTAACCATCAGGTGAATGCGTTCCTAAGTTTGCATACAAATGTTTCAAAGAATGGAATACTACTTAATTCTTGTGATGATTTAATTGTCCTTAGGAACCATGGGGAAGAACCACATGAGCTCAAGTATAGAAGTGGAACCGTCAAGCGCAAACCAAGTCCTGTTCACGAGTTTGACTCGGATTCGGCCTTGTTGACAACGCCTACTTCAAACGGCCGTAACTTTTGATCCAGAAGGTTTCTCAGGGCCCATGAGTACTTGTTGGAAAGCTCTTGAAGTCTACTTTCATATGGATCCGGCCTCACCTCCAAATTCCATCCGAGTCGACCAGAAACTGCAAAACAATTCACGTCGCTTTTCCAGTCCGAGTCAAAGTGGGCCTTGGGCCTTGTAATTCGAGTCCTATTCGGCTTCCTTGTGTTTTGGCCGACCCTCCACCTTCCGTGACCCTTAAATAGGCAGCCGCACCCTCTTCTAGGGTTTGGGTTTTGTTTAGACTAAGTTAGCTTTTGCTGCTTTGCCTTGTACTGCGCGTGTCGGCTAGACCGCCCGAATACTTGTCTTCGGAACCCCACCGTTTCTTTGTTTTGGATTGAATCTTACATCGTTATTTGCAATTGAGTTGCTGTTCATCTTGTTCTTGCTTGTTCTTCGATTGCTTGCAGGAAGAAGAACCCTCGTGGTTAGGTTGATCGTGCGCCGACAAGGTCACGAACAATCTCTGGAGTTGGTGTATCGATCGCTAAGGCGCAACGTCCCTGGATGGTTGTAGTCGGGTCGTCAACGTCATCTCTTTCCCCAATCGAATCTACCACTCTCATCGAAAGATCGGGACCCCTAGTGCTATCACCGTCGAGGACGACTCCAAATCAAGAAGGGGAGGATGATGCGAACATCACACCTTCGATTCCAACCACATCTCCTCCTACTGCTACAACTCCAGAAGCAATTCAAGGACCCGTCACTCGAGCCCGTGCACATGAACTCAATTATGTGATCCTTCTAAGGAATGAAGGTCAAGAAGATGGCAAGGAATGAGAGACAAATAAAAGGTGCTGTGCCACCTACCTTTGGGGCTGGGCCCATGTAATAAAGTCATATTTAGGCAGTTTAGGAAAGGTTAGGAGGAGATTTCGCCCTACCTTACTTGCTGGCCGAATTCCCCTCCCCCTCTCCTATTTAGTTCAGGCTGAGCTCTCCTTGTGACTGGGGGTTTTCTTTTGTTTAAGTTTAGCCGTTGTGCAAACACCGATCTTCAGTTGTGTCCAACGACCACCTGCCAGACAGCAATTGTGAAACCCCACATTCGAGTGATTTCAGTTTGCCTACATCTTGTTCTTGCTTGTTCTTCGATTGCTTGCAGGAATTGAACCTCGTGTTCAGGTTGATCTCGCAGTTCCAGCACGGTCAATAACCATTTGGAGTTGGTTCTGCGATTGCTAAGGCGCCCACGACTTGTTCGTTCGTAGTCGGATCGCGAGAGCCACCACCAACCAATCGATATTTATCCTCTCACCGAAAGATCGGGCACTCCAGTCCTATCAGAATGACACAATAATTGATTCATACATATACCATACGTATGTGTTTTTCTTTTTATCTACTACGCCTTCAGATGTTCCTGATATGCTAAGCAAAAGAAGTGTTGATGACAAATATGTATACCATGGATATACGTTGTATTCTTTGCTTAGTACAATTCCAGGCTACCAAAAGCCGAGGACGGCTTTTCTTGAAGAAGGGGAGGATGATGCGGATATGCACATGATTAATTTGAATATTATGATGAGTCCGGGGCAAAGCAATGGAGAAGCACAAGGAGGTTAATCATATTTGCTACCAAGAAGCAACCCATGCAGCTGATCACGGAGGAAAATAGCACATGCAGTGGGAGAGCAAAAGGGGAGAAGGCCAAGGACTTAAACTACAAGTTTTGGATAAGATTTTCAAGCCAAATTCGGACTTCCCACGTGCTCAACCCAATTCAAACTCGGATTCAACTCAGAATTCAATTCGGATTCGGTTCGGGACAGCCTAACAGGCAGTTACTAAAAAGGCCATAACTTTCACAAACGGAGTCCGATTCAGGTGTTCTTGTACTCGTTGGAAAGATAATTTCAAGGGATACGCAATGGATCTGGTCCCACCTTCAAATTCATCACGGATAAAAAGTTATGATCGAAACAAGATAATGGGTGAAAAATATAGTTTTCTTTTTGTGAGAGTTCGTATCCAAAACCATATAGGGTTGAGTTGTAATTGGTTTGGGGACCATATGGACGTCCCAATGGGCTATATAAGCCTTGTATTGGCAGCCTTTAGAAGGCGACCAACTTTATGCATAAGATTGAAACATAGCTATTGCTTGTTCTTTCAACACCAAAGTTCATGCGAGGGCTTTGAGAGAGAATTAGGCGATCCACTGTTCGTTCTGCAATTCAAGGTCAAGCCGTCGTTCCATTGGGAATTGGGGACTTGGCGTTCGTCGTTTGTGGTCTCGCGGGAATCAAATCAATCTGGTGCTCAATCCTTCGCACTGGTGGTAGCCCTAGTGGCACGTCCTTTGGAAAGACATCCATGTACTCCTGCAAAAGATTAGTGACAGCAGGAGGCACAAAAGAAGATACATTCTCGAATGAGAATAAAGCTTGTTTGCAAAGTAAAGCATAGCAAACAGAAGTACTAGCATCCAGCTCATTCACATCAAACTTAGTAGCAGGAAAACATGCACCTTTTAATTTAATCTCATCTTTCTTCTCATGAACAGATTTAGAGTTTTTCTTTTTATGTTACTCAAGTTTGTTTGCTACAATCTGATTTTCACTCCTATTCTGCTCCTGATTTTTCTCTTTACTAGCTCTAGCAATCCCATCTTTTAAAATAGCTTCAGGAGACATAGGATGTAACACAATTTTCTTGTCATGATGCACAAAAGAATATTAGTTTGTCTTACCATGATGCAGAGAATCTTTATCATATTGCCACGGTCTACCTAACAGCATAGAGCATGCTTCCATAGAAGTAACATCGCATTGTACAACATCATGATAAGAACCAATAGCAAAATTTACTCTCACCATTCGTGTTACCTTCACCTTGCCGCTGCTATTGAACCATTGAATATAGTAAGGTTGTGGGTGTGGTTTAGTATTCAATGCAAGCTTCTCCAGCATGTCGGAGTTCGCCAAGTTATTGCAGCTCCCTCCATCAATGATCACACGGCATGAGCGTTCGTTCACGACACACTTTGGAAAAGGGAGTGCCGCAGATTTTGCTCCATCCTCTCCATTTGCGCACTCAACACACGCTCCACAATGAGGCTCTCATAGCGCACTGCATCTTCAGCACCAATATGCTCTTCTTCTTGCTCCTTCCCACTACCTGCATGGTCAGTTACAAGTATAGCATATGTATCCTCATCCAAATCACAAGCAGAAGAATACTCACCATCATCTCTGATGAGGCGATGGGGTTCCGATCTTCCGATAGGATGATAACTTCGATTTTGGTAGAGTTGACCCTTGCGATCCAACTACAACCGTACGACGTCGCATGCGCCTTAGCAATCGCTGAACCACACTCCAAGTTGTTATCAACCGTGCCAAGAACGCGGTTGACCTGACCACGAAGGTCTATTCCTGCATGCAACCGAAGAACATGCAAGAACAAGATAACAAGCAATCTGAAATTGCAAATACATAAATTGAGTTCAAAAGGTTGGATTTTGAAGGCTGTCTTGACAGGTGGTCGTCCGACACAACAGAAGAACAGAAGTTTGCACAATGGCTAAACCTAAACTCAACGAAATCCCACTCCTAGATGAGGAGACGACGACTCTTATATAGAGAGAACGACCAGGGGCGGCGGCCAAGGTGCACGCCCCTAGGGTTACAAGGCCCAAAAGGCCTAAGTGGAGGTGGCACAGCACCCTTTTGACTTGGACTCAGAAATCAACGCGGACTCTTTTGACGATTGCGGCCGGCTCGAATAGAATTTGAAGATTGCGTTGAATTCTTTAGAAAGTAGACTTGATAAGCTTTCCATCAAGTCCAAGAACGTCCCAAACGGAGTCCGTATGAGAAAATTACGTCCGTTTAAACTTGCACATTGCAGCAGTCCGAATCCGATTCCAGTACGTGCCCAACGCGGACTCTTTTGACGATTGCGGCTGGCTTGGATAGAATTTGAGGATGGGGTTGAATCCTTTAGAAGGTAGACTTGATAAGCTTTCCATCAAGTCCAAGAACGTGCACCATTGCAGCAGTACGAATCCGATTCCAGTACGTGCCCAACACGCACTCTTTTGATTATTGCGGTGCGCACAGAAGGAATTTAGAGGTGATACTAGATCCATTGGAAAGAGAATGAGAAAGGCTTTCCAACAAGTACTCGTGGACCTCAAACGGACTTCATATGTGAAAGTTATGCACATTTGAAGTTAGGCCTGTCAGGCTGAATCCGAATTGATCTGGAGGCCGAATTGGATTCCAAAACGTGTTCATCTTGAACTCTCCCTTGAATTGGTGTAAAAGTGATGTGTTGCTGTAAAAATACATATTTTTATCATTAGGTAGCATCATATTCTCATTTAAAATATGTTGAGGCTGAAGAAACGAATTCACCTTTAGTTCAATCTTGATATTGGGTGCTATTGTAGCACCGTATGTGTTTGTGGCGTGGTCACATCATCCTCCCCTTCTTGACAGAAAACCGTTCTCGGGTTTAACATATATGTTGATAGCACTAGGGGTCCCGATCTTTCGATGAGAGTGGTAGATTCGATTGGGGAAAGAGATGACGTTGACGACCCGACTACAACCATCCAGGGACGTTGCGCCTTAGCGATCGATACACCAACTCCAGAGATTGTTCGTGACCTTGTCGGCGCACGATCAACCTAACCACGAGGGTTCTTCTTCCTGCAAGCAATCGAAGAACAAGCAAGAACAAGATGAACAGCAACTCAATTGCAAATAACGATGTAAGATTCAATCCAAAACAGAGAAACGGTGGGGTTCCGAAGACAAGTATTCGGGCGGTCTAGCCGACACGCGCGAGTACAAGGCAAAGCAGCAAAAGCTAACTTAGTCTAAACAAAACCCAAACCCTAGAAGAGGTGCGGCTGCCTATTTAAGGGTCACGGAAGGTGGAGGGTCGGCCAAAACACAAGGAAGCCGAATAGGACTCGAATTACAAGGCCCAAGGCCCACTTTGACTCGGACTGGAAAAGCGACGTGAATTGTTTTGCAGTTTCTGGTCGACTCGGATGGAATTTGGAGGTGAGGCCGGATCCATCTGAAAGTAGACTTCAAGAGCTTTCCAACAAGTACTCATGGGCCCCGAGAAACCTTCTGGATCAAAAGTTACGGCCGTTTGAAGTAGGCGTTGTCAACAAGGCCGAATCCGAGTCAAACTCGTGAACAGGACTTGGTTTGCGCTTGACGGTTCCACTTCTATACTTGAGCTCATGTGGTTCTTCCCCATGGTTCCTAAGGACAATTAAATCATCACAAGAATTAAGTAGTATTCCATTCTTTGAAACATTTGTATGCAAACTTAGGAACGCATTCACCTGATGGTTAAGCAGAGCGTGCTCGCGCTCTAGTCATTGGTCCTTGTATCATAGTTTCAGTTTGATATGGAGTCGGCATGGTTGTATGCATGGAAAGGATGTCCTCATCATCCTCCCCTTCTTGCATTTGAGTCGTCTGCGACTCAAGCTCATCTTCTTCTCCCAAGTATGGCTTCAAATCTGCAATGTTAAAGGTGGGACTAACCCCAAAATCTGCAGGCAACTCAAGTTTATATGCATTGTCATTAATCTTTTCCAACACTTTGAAAGGACCATCAGCTCTAGGCATCAACTTAGACCTCCTCAATTCAGGAAATCTTTCTTTTCTCAAATGCAACCAAACTAAATCACCCGGTTGAAAAGTTAAATGCCTCCTTCCTTTACTACCAGCAAGTTTATATTTAGCATTCATGCGTTCAATATTTTCTTTGGTTGTCTCATGCAATTTCAACATCAAGTCAGCACGCTGTTTAGCATCAAAATTTAACTTCTCCGAAGATGGAAGTGGTAGCAAATCAATAGGAGCACGAGGCACAAAGCCATAGACAATCTCAAAAGGGCACAACTTTGTAGTAGAATGCAGCGAACGATTATAAGCAAATTCAATATGAGGCAAGCATTCTTCCCACACTTTAATGTTCTTTTTCAAAACAGCCCTAAGCATGGTAGATAAAGTTCTATTCACAACTTCAGTTTGCCCATCAGTTTGGGGATGACACGTAGTCGAAAATAACAGCTTAGTCCCCAATTTAGCCCATAAAGTTCTCCAAAAATGGCTAAGGAATTTAGTGTCACGATCGGAAACTATTGTATTTGGCACACCATGCAAACGAACAACTTCACGAAAGAACAAATCAGCAATATTGGAAGCATCATCACTTTTATGACATGGTATGAAGTGTGCCATCTTAGAAAATCTATCCACAACAACAAATATGCTATCCCTCCCTTCTTTGTCCTAGGCAGTCCTAAAACAAAGTCCATAGAAATATCTTCCCAAGGCACACTAGGAACAGGTAGAGGCATATACAAACCGTGAGGATTAAGTCGTGACTTAGCCTTTTGACACGTAGTGCAGCGAGCAACAAACGTTCCACATCACGCCTCATCTTTGGCCAAAAGAAATGACTACCAAGTATGTCTTCCGTCTTCTTCGCTCCAAAATGCCCCATCAGCCCACCTCCATGCGCTTCCTGTAACAACAACAAACGAACGGAGCTAGCTGGAATGCATAGTTTGTTAGCTCTAAACACAAATCCATCATTTAGAACAAATTTATTCCACGTTTTTCCCTCTTGGCAATTCAGCAACACGTCTTTAAAGTCATCATCATGAACATAATGCTCCTTAATTGTTTCCAATCCAAAAATTTTGAAGTCAAGTTGTGAGAGCATGGTATATCTCCTAGACAATGCATCAGCAATAACATTCTCCTTTCCTTTTTTGTGTTTTATGACATAAGGAAAAGACTCTATGAATTCAACCCACTTTGCATGCCTACGGTTCAATTTGGCTTGACTTCTAATATGCTTTAATGACTCATGATCAGAATGAATGACAAATTCTTTGGGCCATAAATAATGTTGCCATGTCTCTAAAGTTCGAACTAGAGCATATAATTCCTTATCATAAGTAGAATAGTTCAAACTAGGCCCACTCAATTTTTCACTAAAGTATGCCACAGGTTTACCTTCTTGCAACAGCACACCACCCAATCCAATTCCACTAGCATCACATTCTAGCTCAAAAGTCTTACTAAAATCTGGAAGTTGGAGTGATGGTGCATGTGTTAACTTATCTTTCAATGTGTTGAAGGCGTCTTCCTGTGCATTCCCCCAAGTAAACGGCACCCCCTTTTTAGTGAGCTCATTCAATGGTGCAGCGATGGTGCTGAAATCCTTCACAAAACGACGATAGAATCCAGCAAGTCCTAGAAAACTTCGCACCTGCGTGACCGTTTAGGAGTCGGCCAACTCTGTATTGCCTCAACCTTGGCTTGATCAACTTCTATGCCCTGTGGAGTAACAACATAGCCAAGAAAAGAGACTCGATCCGTGCAAAATGTGCACTTCTCAACGTTACCAAATAAACGTGCATTACGTAAAGCATCAAAAACAGCACGTAAATGGCAAAGGTGTTCCTCTAGTGATCTGCTATATATCAATATATCATCAAAATAGACCACTACAAATTTACCAATGAAAGCACGCAAAACCTCGTTCATTAATCTCATGAATGTGCTAGGTGCATTAGTTAAACCAAATGGCATTACTAACCACTCATACAAACCGAACTTAGTTTTAAATGCTGTTTTCCATTCATCTCCCAATTTCATGCGAATTTGGTGGTACCCACTACGCAAATCAACTTTAGAGAAGACAATAGAGCCACTTAATTCATCAAGCATATCATCTAACCTAGGAATAGGGTGACGATATCTAATGGTAATGTTATTGATCGCTCTACAGTCCACACACATACGCCATGATCCATCTTTCTTAGGCACTAAAATTACCGGAACAGCACAAGGGCTAAGAGACTCACGCACATAACCTTTATCAAGCAATTCTTGAACTTGACGCTGAATCTCCTTAGTTTCTTCCGGATTGGTCCTGTATGGCGCACGATTGAGCAAAGATGCCCGGGAATCAAATCAATCTGGTGCTCAATCCTCGCACTGGTGGTAGCCCTGGTTGCACGTCCTTTGGAAAGACATCCATGTACTCCTGCAAAGATTAGTGACAGCAGGAGGCACAGAAGAAGGTACCTCCTCAAATGAAAATAAAGCTTGTTTGCAAAGTAAGGCATAGCAAATAGAAGTACTAGCATCCAGCTCATTCACATCAGACTTAGTAGCAAGAAAACATGCACCTTTCAATTTAATCTCAGTTTTATTCTCATGAACAGATTTAGAGTTTTTCTTTTATGTTGCTCAAGTTCACTTGCAACAATCTGATTTTCACTCCTATTATGCTCCTGATTTTTCTCTCTACTAGCTCTAGCAATCTCATCTTTGAAAATAGCTTCAGGAGACATAGGATGTAACACAATTTTCTTGTCATGATGCACAAAAGAATATTGGTTTGTCTTACCATGATGCAGTGAATCTTTATCATATTGCCACGGTCTACCTAACAGCATAGAGCATGCTTGCATAGGGACAACATCGCATTCTACAACATCGTGATAAGAACCAATAGCAAAATTTACTCTCACCATTCGTGTTACCTTCACCTTGCCGCTGTTATTGAACCATTGAATGTAGTAAGGGTGTGGGTGAGGTTTGGTGTTCAACGCAAGCTTCTCCACCATATCGGAGCTCACCAAGTTGTTGCAGCTCCCTCCATCAATTATCACTTGGCATGAACGTTCCTTCACGACGCACTTTGTTTGGAAAAGGATGTGCCGCTGATTTTGCTCCGCCCTCTCCATTTGTGCACTCAACACACGCTGCACAATGAGGCTCTCAAAGCGCTCTGCATCTTCAACACCAATGTGCTCTTCTTCTTGCTCCTTCCCACTACCTGCATGGTCAGCTGCAAGCATAGCATATGTATCCTCATCCAAATCACTAGCAGAAGAATACCCACCATCATCTCTCACAATCAGAACACGCTTGGTTGGGCACTCACTCCTCACATGGCCATACCCTTGCATTGATGACATTGGATATCCCTTGTTCGTCCCGTAGATGCAACGGACGAAGAGCTCTTTGCATGTGCTTGGGCTGCCCTTTGTTGCTTCGGATGCCCGAGATGCGAATTTGATGATGACAACCGTGGCTTGCTGTTGGAGGAAGAAGGTGCAGGGGTTGGCTTGATGGTGCGGCAGATGCACGTTGAGACCAAATGTTTCCACGACCTGCAGAAGCGTTAGTCCTAGTGCTCGCGCGTCGTCCCTGTACTTCTCTTTCAGCTTTACAAGCAAGATGAAATAAACGAGTGATAGAATTATATTCCTTGTAAGCTAAGATATCCTGAATTTCCGATTCAAACCACCCATAAACCTAGCCATAGCGGCTTCCTCAGTTTCCTCTAAGTCACAACGCAGCATGCCTGTTTGCAATTCTTGAAAATATTCCTGTGCGCTTTTACTACCTTGCCTCAATTGTTGCAACTTATGTAACAAATCACGTGCATAATATGAGGGAACAAATCTAGCTCGCATGATTCTTTTAATGCATCCCAAGTTTGTGGTATGGTGAAAGGATTTTCTTAGAATATTCACTCCACCAAACAGACGCAAAATCAGTAAACTCACTAGTAGCAGCCCTAACCCTTTTGTTTTCAGGGAATGCATGACAAGCAAATTTCTGATCAACAGCCAATTCCCAAGTGATATAAGCATCAGGGTTATATTTTCCATCAAAAAGTGGCATAGTGAACTTAATCTTACCAAGCGATTCATCATTGTCACGTACCTCAGCCCGGCGTGGTTGACGTTGACGGTGAGCGTCCTCATCATCATCAATCTCAGTGTCAGCCGCATAATCGTCACCACCATTTTCGTCCACCCTACTGCCCAAGACACCAATGTTGGCACGAGTACGCTGAGTCGGTGCAGCGGGAGATGCACGGCCCCTCTCATCAAGACGTCTCAAAATCTCAGCAAGTGAGGTGTTGATGGTGCCAACGGAAGCCTCCAATGTTGCAAGCGTAGTGTTGGTGTCGATCTGCGCGGCCTCCAATTGGCCAAGGCGTTCGTTGGTGACCCGTACATCCTCATCAAGTCCTTCAGTGTGCAGCTTCATTTGGCGCTCAAAGTGTTGTATGATGCCCCTAGTCCGAGGGGAATGTTGCGCTGCCCGCAGGTCCTCCGGTTCTCCTGACATTGTTAGAAGAACACAAGAAACAAACCAAGAAGATAAAAATAATAAAACTGCAGGTTATACCCTCACAACTACTGGGATGTGGTTAAATCAAGTCGCACACTCTCAACCTGTTCTGTCAAGCTCTTACAAGTTCTTACCACAGCGAGCAGGAGGTGATGGCAGCCGACAAGTCAAGACAATATCTCCTGGAAATTGGGTGTATCGCTGCCTTGGTCGCTAGTCCCTGTGAGGTGGTAGCCAAATCTGTGGAGCTATAGGTGGGCTGAGAGTGAACAAAGGATAACTAGAACCACATTAGTCAAAGCAAGTTGAATGATCGCTCAACGACGGCACCGTGCTGGTCCTAGGCTAGACCGTACTAGAGACGCGAGCCTAGAACACAAACGAAGACACACCGTGCAGAAAGAAACTAGATGGCGTTGCACACGGAGTTCTGGAGCTCGAAAAAGGGTGCCGTCTTCACAGGGTACCTTAGAATCACGTGCAGAAGGGCTCTGTCAATTTTGAGCGAATTCTGAGAAACTTGATTTTTCCTCGGTTTGCGGGCCCGTTTTGAGGGCCTAAACGACGTTTTTTGGGGTCGAAGCTGCCGCGTATGTGCCTGATGGCTTACGCGGCTCTATCTTCCGATTTCCTTTCCAACGGATCAAGAATCGCCTCAATCGGAGGTCGTATGCAAAAGTTAGCTGTTTCTCTCTCCTCTGTTTTTTTTTCTTCTTTTTTTTTTCTTTTTTTCTTTTTTATGCCGCGGCTCTTCTAGATGCGGCTGCCTGTTCCTTCTTTTCTCTTTTTTTTTTCACACACGATGTAGTTGAATCCGAATTCGTGCCCTACTCCAATACCAATTAGGCAGAAACCGAGTCCTACTCCAAGTCCAATTAGGCGAAACCGAGTCCTACTCCAAGACCAATTAGGGCAGCAACCGAGTCCTCCTCTTTTTTTTTGCCCTCCTATGACAGTTCGGATCTAACTGCAACGGTGAGTCCAAAACGTGAACAGAACTCAAACTCTAAAGGAACTAGACACTAAGACCAGCAAAGGACACGACGATGCAACCAAAGACTCAACAAACAAGGACTATGCAGCAATAGATAAAGGCTCAAATTGTTTGGATTTTGGGAATAGATCTGATCTGCTATTTTTTTGGTTTTCTGGATTGTAGGTAAAAATTGCAAAGACTAGATAAGATCTCTCACCGATCAACCTTGAGCTCGATACCAACCGATAGCACTAGGGTCCCGATCTTTCGATGAGAGTGGTAGATTCGATTGGGAAAGAGATGACGTTGACGACCCGACTACAACCATCCAGGGACGTTGCGCCTTAGCGATCGATACACCAACTCCAGAGATTGTTCGTGACCTTGTCGGCGCACGATCAACCTAACCACGAGGGTTCTTCTTCCTGCAAGCAATCGAAGAACAAGCAAGAACAAGATGAACAGCAACTCAATTGCAAATAACGATGTAAGATTCAATCCAAAACAGAGAAACGGTGGGGTTCCGAAGACAAGTATTCGGCGGTCTAGCCGACACGCGAGTACAAGGCAAAGCAGCAAAAGCTAACTTAGTCTAAACAAAACCCAAACCCTAGAAGAGGGTGCGGCTGCCTATTTAAGGGTCACGGAAGGTGGAGGGTCGGCCAAAACACAAGGAAGCCGAATAGGACTCGAATTACAAGGCCCAAGGCCCACTTTGACTTGGACTGGAAAAGCGACGTGAATTGTTTTGCAGTTTCTGGTCGACTCGGATGGAATTTGGAGGTGAGGCCGGATCCATCTGAAAGTAGACTTCAAGAGCTTTCCAACAAGTACTCATGGGCCCCGAGAAACCTTCTGGATCAAAAGTTACGGCCGTTTGAAGTAGGCGTTGTCAACAAGGCCGAATCCGAGTCAAACTCGTGAACAGGACTTGGTTTGCGCTGACGGTTCCACTTCTATACTTGAGCTCATGTGGTTCTTCCCCATGGTTCCTAAGGACAATTAAATCATCACAAGAATTAAGTAGTATTCCATTCTTTGAAACATTTGTATGCAAACTTAGGAACGCATTCACCTGATGGTTAAGCAGACGTGCTCGCGCTCTAGTCATTGGTCCTTGTATCATAGTTTCAGTTTGATATGGAGTCGGCATGGTTGTATGCATGGAAAGGATGTCCTCATCATATGTAGTCTCACGTATTGCATGATCTTGATCATAAATCTCGGTATATGATAACAAACGCAACAAACCCTCATTATGTAATATCATAAGTTCTTTATCAAGCAAAGGAAAACCTCTTTGAAACGAGTTCACCTGATAATTTAAGCGATGCGTAGGAGCTCTTGTAATTGGGGCAACAAGCATAGCAAATATGGTTGTATTCATAGGGGTCATGTCCTCATCATCCTCCCCTTCTTGGAAACAAAGCCGTCCTCGGCTTTTGATAAAGTGAAAGTGTGATAACAAAGAAACCAAGGTGTATGCATGGTATATGTATATGTCATCCATTTTAACAGTTCTTCGTTGTTGCACAATTAATATTATAGCACAGCAGCAATCATAAAAGCTCATTGTATTATTAAACCAAAAGTAATCATATATGTTAATAAACAAATCAAAATTTCTTACACAATAATTATTGCAACTTGTTTTGCAAATGTAATTGAAGCATTTATGCAATTCAAATCTTTGAAGTTGTAAACTTGTTGTGGTGGCATATATGGGCAAAGCTACAAGTTTTGAAATCAAACAAAGTTTATCCATATAATCAGATTTCAATTTAGCAATAGCAAATTCATCTAGTAAGAGTGAAAAGATTTGCAAGTTCTTCCATACATCAATTTCATTATTCAGATTGTCAATGTTAGATGGTTCAACAAGAGATGCGGCAAGCACAGGAGGAATTTGGAGATGAGCCTAGATTCATTGGAAAGAGGACGAGAAAAGATTTCTATCGAGTACTCGTGGACCTCAAACGGACTCCGTATGTGAAAGTTATGCACATTTGAAGTTGGGCCATCATGCTGAATCCGAACTGATCTGGAGGCCGAATTGGATTCCAAAACGTGTCCAAGTTGAACTCTTGCTTGAATTGGTGTAAAAGTGATGTGGTGCTACAAAAATATATATTTTCATCATTAGGTAGCATCATATTCTCATTTAAAATATGTTGAAACTGAAGAAACGAATTCACCTTTAGTTCAATTTTGATATTGGGCGCTATAGTCGTATGTGTTGGTGGCGTGGTCACATCAGTACTTCTCTTTCAAGTTTACAAGCAAGATGAAATAAACAAGTGATAGAATTATATTGCTTGTAAGCTAAACTGTCTTGAATTTCACGATCCAAACCACCCATAAACCTAGCCATAGCAGCTTCCTCAGTTTCCTTTAAGTCACAACGTAGCGTTCCTGTTTGCAAATCTTGAAAATATTCCTCTACGCTTTTATTACCTTGCTTCAATTGTTGCAACTTATGTAACAAATCACGTGCATAATATGAAAAAACAAATCTAGCTTGCATGATTATTTTTAATGCATCCCAAGTTCGTGGTATGGTTAAAGGATTTTTCTTACAATATTCACTCCACCAAACAGACGCAAAATTAGTAAACTCACTAGCAGCAGCCCTAACCCTTTTGTTTTCAGGGAATGCATGACAAGCAAATTTCTGATCAACAGCCAATTCCCAAGTGATATAAGCATCAGGGTTATATTTTCCATCAAAAGGTGGCATAGTGAACTTAATCTTACCAAGTGATTCATCATTCTCACGTACCTCATTCCGACATGGTTGATGATGATGGTGAGCGTCCTCATCATCATCGATCTTAGTATCAGCCGCATATTCGTCTCCACCGTTTTTGTCCACCCTGCTGCCTAAGACACCATTGTTGGCACGTCTACGCTGAGTAGGTGTAGCAGGAGTAGCCGTAGGGGATGCACGGCCCATCTCATCAAGACGTCTCAAAATCTCAGCAAGTGAGGCATTGACAGTGCCAACGGAAGCCTCCAATGTTCCAAGCGTAGTGTTGGTGTCGATCTGCGTGGCCTCTAATTGATTAAGGCATTCATTAGTGACCCGTACATCCTCATCAAGTCCCTCAATGTGTAGCTTCATTTGGCACTCAAAGTGATGTATGATGCTTCTAGTCCGAGGGGAATGTGGTGCAGCCCTCGGGTCCACTGGTTCTCCTGACATTGCTAGGGAAACACACGAGAACAAACAAAGAAGAGAAAAATAATAAAACTGCAAGTTATGCCCTCACAACTACTGGGATGTGGTTAAATCAAGTCGACACTCTCAACCTGTTCTGTCAAGTTCTTATAGTTCTTACCATAGCGAGCAGGAGGTGATGGCAGCCGACAAGACAAAACAATAACTCCTGGAAATTGGGTGTATCGTTGCCTCGGTAGCAAGTCCCTGTGAGATAGTAGCCAAATCTATGGAACTATAGGTGGGCTGAGAGTGAACAAATGATAACTAGAACCACATTAGTCAAAGCAAGTTGAATAATCGCTCAACAACGGTACTGTGCTGGTCCCAGGCTAGACCGTACTAGAGACGCGAGCCTAGAACACAAACGAAAATACTGTGCAGAAAGAAACTAGATAACGTTGCACATGGAGTTCGAAAGCATGAAAAAGGATGCCGTCATCACAGGGAACCTTAGAATCACGTGTAGAAGGGCTCCGTCAATTTTGAGCGAATTCTGATAAACTTGATTTTTTCTCGATTTGCGGGCCCGTTTTGAGGCCCATCACACGGAGTTCTATCTTCTCGTTTCCTTTCCAACGGATCAAGAAATGCCTCAATCGGAGGTTGTATGCAAAAGTTAGACTTTTTTCTATTTTTTCTTTTTTTTCACAGACACAAAACGGTTGAATCCGAAATCGTGTCCTACTCCGAAACCAACTAGGGCAAATCCTCCCTAGAAACTGAGTTCTCCTTTTCTACCCTCATTGTGGTAGTTCGGATCTAACTGCAACGGTGAGCCCAAAACGTGAACAAAACTCGAAACTCTAGAGGAACTAGACACTAAGACCAGCAAAGGACACGACGATGCAACCAAGACTCAATAAACAAAGACTATGCAGCAATAGAGTCAGGCTCAAATTGTTTCGGATTTTGGAGAAAACATATCTAATCTACTATATTTTTTCGTTTTCTGGACTGTAGGTAGAAAAAGATGCAAAGACTAAATAAAATCTCTCACCGATCAACCTTGAGCTCTGATACCAACTGATAGCACTAGCGATCCTGATCTTTCGATGAAAGTGGTAGATTCGATTGGGGAAGGAGATGACGTTGACGACCCGACTACAACCATCCAAGGACGTTGCGCCTTAGCGATCGATACACTATCTCCAGAGGTTGTTCGTGACCTTGTCGGCGCACAATCGACCTAACCACGAGAGTACTTGTTCCTGTGAGAGACCAGGTGGTCGTGACTCCATGTGAATGATGAGTAATTGACAAAGGTTTAGGATAGTTGAGTTTGGTTTGAGTGGTTCGGAGTCGAGCCGTTGCGTGGCGCAATCGGGCTCGGTCGGACTTTGGTCAAACTTGGTCATTTGGGCTTAGGATGTATATTCTAATGTTTCGACAAGTTTGGACTTCGTCTGTGGTAAGTGTGATGGTATTTACGCTTTCATGTGTCGAGCGGTGCTATTTGACGTGTTTTCTTGTCTGTGTGATTGCAGGACGTCGAGTTGGAGTCGTGGCGAGACACGGTGGACCGGACTAGGCGTAGGTTGCACTGAGGTCAGAACGGTCGGGATGTGTCGAAGACGATGTGGACTCGAGGTGGTTGCGAGGCGTGCGAGGCGAGGAGCGCGGAAGCTTCCCGGAAGGTGCAAGAGGGGCGAATCGGGAAATTCGCAAGGCTGCACGAGCGGGAGCGGGCTCCGTTGGACGTAGCGGGCGTAACGGGGCAGAGACCCGTTAGCCAAGCGCTATAAAAGGAGAGGAGGGGCTGCATGCCCACTTGAGCACTTGTGAGAGAATTAGGGTTTTATAGTCAAAAGAGGCTTTGATGGCTTGCTTTGGCTTTAGGCTTTAGTTGGTGAGAATTGTGGCAGTGGCAAAGTAGTGCTCCCTCTGTCCTCTACGATGGTTTCAATGTGAGACTCCTCTCTCTGTGTTTTCTTCCTCCCAAGAAGTGGTGAGATTCTTGGTGATGAGGACATCGCTAGTAATGCCAAAGGTAGTAATGAGACTTCAATAACAGGACCAATAACAAGAGCACGAGCCAAGAAACTACAATCTCAGGTGAACCTGCTCCTTAATGAACATGTCATTAATTTTAATGAGAATTGTATACTGCCTAAAAATAATGTTTTACTTGTGCTCAGGTTTGAAGAGTCAGCGATGGATGGAGATCAACGATATGTGGACGTCATCCAAGGAAGCACAAGTCTACGGCATGAATAATGATCGGCCCATGAATAGAGCCCCGCGTGAACAGTGCACGTGAACAGTAAAAGCCGTGAACAGTGCGCGTGAACAGTAAAAGGCCCATGAACAGTAACCGTACGGCCCATGAACAGTACCGTGCTACAGTGCGCGTGAATAGTACCACATGGGGAGTTTAGTGTTGAATAGTCTTGGGCTGAGACTATATATTGAGGGGTAGACCCCCATTGTAAAAGGGAACCACTTTTGATATTAAAAATACTCTTGTTCTTTCTGTTGGCCGAACAACATTGAAGGAATTGGGAGTTTGTCAAAAATCAAGATCGTTCAACCTTTCCGCTGGGGTTGGGAGCGATAGAACTTCATCTGGTGGTCGTGAAGTTCAACACGTGTGATTGGGCGAATTATAGAGTGCTAACTCTTGCATTGGCAACGGGGGATCACTACGAATCATCAATTCCACGTGAGTATCTTGATCCTACGTCGAGAAGATCGGGCGACCCCGTATCATCTTGGTATCAGAGCGCGGTTTACTCGGTAGGATTATTTACCCTTACTTTTAGATTGATTTATTTTTGTCCTATAGTCCATTAAACTGAAAATTGCAACAAAAATTAACCAAACCCTAGTTTTTGCATCTGTTAATTTTGTGAGTTTTGTTAGGTTTTGATCCATTAGAATTTTTGTTTAGGTGCTGATCGTTCGTGTTTATTTGCGTAGCCTAATCTTTGTGTCCAATCCAAAAATCAAAAAAAAAAATCTTGCTGATATTCTTTTCATCAATGGAGACTAGCTGTTGAATATTGCATCTAGGGCTGCTCTTGAGTACTTTACACCTTGCTGAATATTTGTGACCTGTGCAAAACCAAAAGAACAATTCAACCTAGTTTGGCCTTTGAAAAAAAAAGGAAGTTGAGCAAAAAATAAATAGTGGAGGAAAGAAAGAAAGAAAGAAAGAAAAAGCGTTGGCCGAATTTGGGTGAGTTCTTAATCCATAAATTCAGATTGTGTAATTTAATCTCTTGAGCAATCTCGTGCCCTTACATTCATATCATTGCAATTGGCTAGCGTCTCTCCTAGTACTTGGTGCAAAACGAGCTATCTAATCTTTAATTTCAGATTGACTCTAGTTAGCTCATTCCTTTGTTTGCATCGAGTCACATTAATCTTTGCGTGTGCGTTCATATACTACACTTAAATCTTTTGGATCAGCACTTATGATAGCACTAGGGGTCCCGATCTTTCGATGAGAGTGGTAGATTCGATTGGGGAAAGACATGACGTTGACGACCCGACTACAACCATCCAGGGACGTTGCGGCTTAGCGATCGATACACCAACTCCAGAGATTGTTCGTGACCTTGTCGGCGCACGATCAACCTAACCACGAGGGTTCTTCTTCCTGCAAGCAATCGAAGAACAAGCAAGAACAAGATGAACAGCAACTCAATTGCAAATAACGATGTAAGATTCAATCCAAAACAGAGAAACGGTGGGGTTCCGAAGACAAGTATTCGGGCGGTCTAGCCGACACGCGCGAGTACAAGGCAAAGCAGCAAAAGCTAACTTAGTCTAAACAAAACCCAAACCCTAGAAGAGGGTGCGGCTGCCTATTTAAGGGTCACGGAAGGTGGAGGGTCGGCCAAAACACAAGGAAGCCGAATAGGACTCGAATTACAAGGCCCAAGGCCCACTTTGACTCGGACTGGAAAAGCGATGTGAATTGTTTTGCAGTTTCTGGTCGACTCGGATGGAATTTGGAGGTGAGGCCAGATCCATCTGAAAGTAGACTTCAAGAGCTTTCCAACAAGTACTCATGGGCCCCGAGAAACCTTCTGGATCAAAAGTTACGGCCGTTTGAAGTAGGCGTTGTCAACAAGGCCGAATCCGAGTCAAACTCGTGAACAGGACTTGGTTTGCGCTTGACGGTTCCACTTCTATACTTGAGCTCATGTGGTTCTTCCCCATGGTTCCTAAGGACAATTAAATCATCACAAGAATTAAGTAGTATTCCATTCTTTGAAACATTTGTATGCAAACTTAGGAACGCATTCACCTGATGGTTAAGCAGACGTGCTCGCGCTCTAGTCATTGGTCCTTGTATCATAGTTTCGTTTGATATGGAGTCGGCATGGTTGTATGCATGGAAAGGATGTCCTCATCAACTTAGGCAAAGTATTCTAGCTTGGATTATTACTTAACTTTACCACATCAAGAATTTCAGATTGCTAGGATATACACTTCCATACCAAGCTCCACCATATAACCGTTGTTGTGCAAGTAGTGAACACTCTTGAATTCGCTTAATCATCACGTTGCTGTTGTCACTTCTACCAGTGTAAGTTTTTATTGGCCTTAATTCACTTCGGAAGGGTAAGAACTTTACTTGGGAGAGAAAATAGTGAGATTGAGTGATTTCCACATATATATATGTTGCATAACCAACCATGACAGGATATTCAACAATTCGTTCCTCTTGGTGTGGACAAAATAGGAATGAATCTTCAGTATTTCGTTCCTCATGGTGCGATTCCAATCCCAACAATGTCTCTTTCGTTTTATGGAAGTGAAGATCCAGAGGAGTATCTTGAGTGGGAATGGCGAATGGAGAAAGAGTTTAGATTTCAGAAGCTTCCCAAGGACCAAGAATTGATGCGAGCCACTATGCAGTTTAGAGACTATGCTTATAGTTGGTGGCAACAATTATCTGGAAAACGATTCATTAGATCTTGGTCAGATTTGAAGGTGATCATGAGAACTGAATTTGTGCCAACCTATTATGAGCGGGAATTGCTTCACCATGTGGAGAGCATCACACAAGGAGTAACACTGTTCAAGATTACTATAATGAGCTAAAGCGTGCATTGCGACGTGCGGTGTCACTAGTGCAATAAAAGAACAGGTATACTTCAAAGGAGGCTTGAATTATAAGATCCCTGCTGCACTTCAATGTAAATATTTAGTAGCACGCATGATCTTGTGAATTGTGCTATTGAGGAGGAGAAGAGACTTATGGATATGCGTACACCACAGTTTCATCCAAGTCCATACTTCAATTCTTATGCCTCAACAAGTGTGACACATGAGAAGATGACCGAGCATGGGACTTTCCCTTCGGTCAAGAAGACATGTACTGCTGGCCCATTGCTACAAACAAAACTTGAGATGCATCAAAACCCATGTGAGAATGAGAGCCACATAGCCAAATTGAGTGAGAGTGTTAAAAAGAGTGAGCTGTGTGATTCCACCATATGTGAGTTTGAGAGCATCCAAATTGAGAGTGCGAGAGATACACCAAAAGAAAAGAGAGAAGTAGAAGATAGACAAAGCGAGGTTGATTTTGAAACTAACACTTTAATACCTACTTCTAGTGTTGTTTCTCATATTGTGCAGGTTGAAATTGAAGATGAGGACTTAAACATTCAACAACCGGCATCATTGGAAGTCAAAGATGAGGAGATAACCACGATTGAAGATGAAGTACTTGCTGTCCCGTTGTTACATCATGATGATTTAATACCTACAACACCTACATCAACTGAGGAGAACAATAAAGGTAACAATATTGGTGCTGAAACTAATTGTGAAACGGTGAGTACTTGTGAGAACTCATACGTGCGAATGAAAATTCCATATTCTGAAATTTCTTTGTTCAATTTATATAATGTGGAATTGATTACTCATAAGGAAGTTCTTACTCGAATATCTCCTAGTGATTCTTTGTACTATATCATGTTTGTTGATCCTAGAGAGCTATCTAGTGTGGTTGAGAATCTTGCTGAAATTTCATGTTTAAAATCACTAGTTAGTGCCTATGCCTACACATATAAGTTCAATTTGATCGGAGATTATGGTGTAGATGACAACTTTTATGTTTATCGAATATGCATTACATGTGATAAGCTTGCTGAGTTGAAATTGCATATTTTGGACAAACAATCTTTTATACCATGTCTTGATCACAATGAGATGAGGTTTAACAATAGTGCTTGCTGTTTAATAAGATTTCTTGTGCCTACTTGTTCTTTTTTCGATGGGCCATCATGTACAAATAATCGAGTAGCGCAGTTGAAGCAAGGAAGGCACTTAAAATTTCTCTTCCATATTTGAACCGTTTGATCTGGTTTTGCCCATTAATGACTTGTCCACGTGCCATCGCAAAGTCGAGGACGACTTTTTCTTATGGGAGGAGAATGGTGTGAATGAAAACATTGCAACGTATGCATTTGATAGCTGTAGTAGTATCAATTGGTTTGTGCAAAACAGTGAGAATAAGAATGACACAATAATTGATTCATATATATACCATGCATATGTGTTGTTCCTTTTATCTACTACGCCTTCAGATGTTCTTGATATGCTAAGCAAAAGAAGTGTTGATGACAAATATCTATACCATGCATATACGTTGTATTCTTTGCTTAGTACAATTTCAGGCTACCAAAAGCCGAGGACGGCTTTTCTTGAAGAAGGGGAGGATGATGAGGACATCGCTAGTAATGCCAAAGCTAGTAATGAGACTTCAATAACAGGACCAATAACAAGAGCACGAGCCAAGAAACTACAATCTCAGGTGAACCTGCTCCTTAATGAACATGTCATTAATTTTAATGAGAATTGTATACTGCCTAAAAATAATGTTTTACTTGTGCTCAGGTTTGAAGAGTCAGCGATGGATGGAGATCAACGATATGTGGACGTCATCCAAGGAAGCACAAGTCTACGGCATGAATAATGATCGGCCCATGAATAGAGCCCCGCGTGAACAGTGCACGTGAACAGTAAAAGGCCGTGAACAGTGCGCGTGAACAGTAAAAAAGGCCCATGAACAGTAACCGTACGGCCCATGAACAGTACCGTGCTACAGTGCGCGTGAATAGTACCACATGGGGAGTTTAGTGTTGAATAGTCTTGGGCTGAGACTATATATTGAGGGGTAGACCCCCATTGTAAAAGGGAACCACTTTTGATATTAAAAATACTCTTGTTCTTTCTGTTGGCCGAACAACATTGAAGGAATTGGGAATTTGTCAAAAATCAAGATCGTTCAACCTTTCCGCTGGGAATTGGGAGCGCGATAGAACTTCATCTGGTGGTCGTGAAGTTCAACACGTGTGATTGGGCGAATTATAGAGTGCTAACTCTTGCATTGGCAACGGGGGATCACTACGAATCATCAATTCCACGTGAGTATCTTGATCCTACGTCGAGAAGATCGGGCGACCCCGTATCACTTGGTGTTCTTGAGGATTGAGAGGAAGGTAAGAGAGTGAGAGACTTGTAATCACACCTTGTCCTAATGTCCATGCGTATCGAGACTCATCTGTACTCCTTTTGATTCAATGAATGAAAATCTGGAGTTTGGATTTCTCCGTTCGTAGCCTCTGTTCTTCGTTTCCCTCTTTGCAAGATTTCTTGATTTTCGTTGTTTTGAGTTCTTTCTTGCTGGGAAGGCCCAAAATGGGTTGCTCTATGATGGGAGGATGCCTCAAGATCATTTGATTGATTTCCCCTAGAGCAAACTTCAATTAATTCCATAATTTGGTTTTTGAGCTCTCTCTGTTCGTGAGTTGCATTTTCTAGGGTTTTGGTTAAAACGAGATTTTCTTGTTGAGATGGCTTGAGATTTGGCTTGAGGAGTCCAGAGGCTATCTAATAGCTATCCTCAAAATTTCGTAGCCAAAGGACCAACGGTTTAGGAGTAATTTGGATTTTTGAGTTTTCTCTGAAGTTTTCCCTGAATTGCTAGGGTTTTGATTTAAATCTCGATTCCCTTCTTGGCTTGAGCTGAAATTTGATCTGGGCTATCCCTTGACTATTGCTATCTTACTTGCAAAATTTCATAGTCAATGGATCATGGATTCAATGGGAATTATAGTTTTAGTGCTGCTCACTGATATTTTCAGGTTTTGCCCCATATTTTGAATTTCTTGTGGTCTTGTGTGTTGCCCTTGTTTTTGAAGTCTCTAGGTTATTTGGTACAAGGTCTTAGCCTTGTGGTAAGAAAAGATTGGAGGAATTTCATCTCTCATTTTCAGTTTGTGGGTGATCTGAAATTTTATTGCTGCAGATTTCAGGCAAAAAACTGCTGCTGTTTACTGCTGTTTTCAGCACTACTTTGCTGCAGTTTTCAGCCACAAGTTGCTGCAGATTTCAGCCAAAAACTGCTGCTGTTTACTGCTGTTTTCCGCACTACTTTGCTGCAGTTTTCAGCCACAAGTTGCTGCAGATTTCAGCCAAAAACTGCTGCTGTTTACTGCTGTTTTCAGCACTACTTTGCTGCAGTTTTCAGCCCCTTCCAGCTGCAGTTTTCAGCTGAAATTGCTGCTGTTTTCATCATCTATTTGCTGCTGTTTTCAGCAGTCAAAATCAGCAATTTGAGGTGCAGTTTTCAGTCCATTTGTGGTGCTGTTTTCAGCCAATTGAAGTGCAGTTTTCAGTCCATTTGAGGTGCTGATTTCAGCCAATTGAGGTGCAGTTTTCAGTCCAAGTCCATTTTATTTTTTTGCCTTCAATTTTCAGCAGAAATCAGTCCTGTTAGGGCAGCATTAGTTTCTCTTGTTGTATGCCCTGTTTGGAGCTTGTCTTCCAGTGATATGTCTCCTTTTTTAGCAAAGTTTGGTTGTATGGTAACAAGACCTTTCAGTGAGCGTGTTTCAACTGTTTCATAGCTTTTGTAGCTATTGGAAGAGTAGAGTTCTTGTGAATACTTTGAGGGTAATTCTGAAGAGGTCGACATTCACCCCCCCTCTGTCGCCATTTCGGTCCTTCATCCTGCAAGAAATCGAAGACAGAAAAACAGTGGGATTCCAAAGACAAGTATTCGGACGGTCTTGCCGACACGCGCGAATACAAGGCAAAGTAGCAAAAGCTAGCTTAGTCTATCAAAAACCCAAACCCTAGAAGAGGGTGCGGCTACCTATTTTAGAGACACGGGAGGTGGAGGATCGGCCAAAACACATGGAAGCTGTAGGATCGTAAGGGCCTTCGCCATCAAAGAGAGTGAAGAACCATCAATTGTTCCAATCAAGCAATGATGTAAAAGACTGGAACCCAATCTAGCTCATGTTCTCCATTCTTGTCAGTTATTCTTACATCACAGGAAACATTGGTCTCACAGTACTGGGTTAGTGAAATAAGATCTAGGAATCCAGTACTGAGACACACGACGAACAGGAGTAACAAAGCTAGAACCAAAGTCACGTGGATGTGAATGATCAGAATGCCGAAAAGAACGTGAATTGTTTGAATTACATCCAAAATCAGCACGTGAACCAGATTTAAAGTTATCATAAAAGTTCTATAAAAACTTAGATTTTGCATGAGATCTAGGAATGAAAAAGGTTGCACGTTCTTGTTTTAAAGCATTCAATCTTTCCTTTCTCTCTTTCTTGGCACGTCTAAAGCAAAATTCATTCAAGTGTCCATCTCTTCCACAACCAATGTGGGACTATTCCAACAATCTCCCCCTTCACACATTAGTGTCCCTCAGCCCTTCACCGCCCCTTCACCGTATACCGACGGTTCCTCAGGGTCCCTTCACCGTACACCGACGGTCCCTCGGGGTCACAATCCATCAGGCATTCACACACTAGTGTCCATTGGGCTAGAGATGTTAGAACTGGGCTCTGATACCACTTGTATTTGACTTGTCTAGAATCATATGTAAATTTTTCTTGCCAAAAGAAAATCTCTCTAAAGTGTCTTTCAGGTACTCATTCTCTTTAGACAGAGTGGGACAAGTTGTGCATTTAACATGTTCATTCACAAGATTTTTAGAAGCACTAGACTGAGCCAATCTTTCTTTTTCAGCAAAATCATTAAGTTGTCTAGTCAATGCTTCTATTTCTGTGTTAAGCTTAGGACACTTAGAACAAGAAGATATCTCATTATAAAGCATCTGTTGAATTGTTTCTTGAGATGAGTTAAGTCTAGCTTCTAATAATTCGCATTTAGAACAAGTTTTAGAATGAACATTTGAAATACTTGATTCTAAACATGAAGAAAAACTAAACTTGAGCTTTCCAATTTCATCATTAGCACATTTCAATTTTTCATCACAAGATCATGGGCTAATCTTAATTCATCAAATTTAGCAGTTACATCTCTAAGTTGATCCATGTTTAAAGCATTAAGTGACCTAGCATTCTCTAACTCAGAATGTAAAATTTGACAAGACTCACAAGATTCATCATCAGGAATTAAAACTCTAAGTCTTGCAATTTCAGAATTTAGAGATTCAATCAAAGTATCGTGTTTCTTAATCTTTTTATCTTTCTTTTCTAGCAAGGTACCAAGTTTAGCAACAGTCTTAACTAAATCATCATAAGAAGGTTCTACCTCATTGTAGTTGTTGCTATCAAGATCATCATTGTCGGTGGAGCTTTTGCTACTTGCCATTAGACACAACCCAATTAAATATTTCTTGCCTTTGCGAGTATCATCCTCGCTGTCTGTGTCCACATCACTCAAATTAATTTGCCTAAGAGCTGAAAGAACACGATGCACCACCTTACGATTCATATAGCCCTTCTTTTTATTCTTCCTTTTTTTCTTTCTCTATCTCTTCTTCCTTCTTATTCTCTTTCGTTGCAAAACTTGCTAGAAACTTTGGACATTTGGGACGAATATGATTGAGATCACCACACTCATAGCACCTTTGAGGACCAAAATTTCCTCTCTTTCTTGATCTCACATTCTGCAAAGCTCTTGTGAAATGTGTAGAGAGGAGTGCCAAATCATCTTCCTGGAGTTGCTCTAGCTGTTCATCGGTTAGTGAAGACAAAGAAGACAAAGCATAGCTAGTAGAAAAATTATCACAATTAGACTTGCTAGATTGTGAAGCTAAAGCAATTGATCTATTACTATTATATTTTCTAGCAATAATATCTAATTCATGAGTTTTCAATTTAGAATAAAGTACATCTAATGTAAGTGTACTCATGACAGTAGATTCTCTAATGGATGTAACCTTCATCTCCCATATAGACATATCTAATGCTCCGAATAATTGATGTGCATTTTCAGCATCAGTATAAGTAACATTAACAGCACGTAGGTTACTAAGAATTTTATAAAAGCGAGCAAAAAGATCATCTATCAATTCACTAGGTTTCATCTCAAAACGCATGTAATCCTTTTTGTACATATCTTGACGTACCTCTTTAATAGTAGATGAACCCTCATGATAATCACATAGTGCTTTCCATACCTCATATGCGGATTTAAGATGCACAACACGATCAAAATCACTTTTTCCTAGTCCTTGAATTATGAGGTTACTTGCCATGCTATTTGCCTCCACTTGTGCTATATTTGATGCTGACACAACATCGTTCTCGGGCACTTGATAAGGCTTGTAGACCTTCTCCCATATTGCAAAGCCTTGAGCTTGAATATATGCCTCCATCTTCGCTTTCCAATACTGAAAATCAACACCATCGAAAACACAAGGTTTTGTGAAATACCTATTCGTCGACATGTTTTCTAATCACCGGTTAAGATTAATTAGAAAAATAAATCTACTCTGATACCACTTGTAGGATCGATTCACACTAAGATAGGCAATCAGAGGGGGCTGAATGATTGCAACACACAGCGGAAACTTTTTAAAAAAAATTATTTTTTGTTTTTTTAATTGTTTAATCTGTAAAAACCAGAAATAACAAAAACAAAAACAGATTTTTTCGATTTTACTGTAGCAAAATACTGTAGCACATACTGTAACAAAGCGCTGTAGCGATACTGTAGCAGTTACTGTAGCGACTAGATAACGATCTGTGAACATGCACGTTTTTGCTCAGACATCCAATCAATTTTTAATTAAAACTAATTCATGTATGTAAGCGAAACAAATACCTAGACATAGATCAATGCATGTAGAATCTATAGGAATCAAAAAAACCAAGAAAAGGGATAATAGATGCGAAATAAAAAACTCACAAACTTTATTCAAAAACTGCGAGCACTGTTCATCCATGTCTTCTATCCAGCCGCCACGCTCTGCTTTTTCTCCTTTGTTTTTTTTCTCCTCTCGCCGTCCCAAAACGCGTACTCTTTTTTTCCTAATAATATCACAACCGGCTGCTGCATATATATATATATATATATATATATATATATATATATACACATATATATATACATATATATATGCATATATATATATATATATATGCAGCCCCCTAAAATACCTCTTCAAAACCTACTTAAAATTCTAATCCAACTCCAACTAGGCCTGAGCCTTTTTACCTCAACTAGACTTTTGGCCCACTAATTTTCAAGGGACCCGAAACCCTTCCTAACACGGGTTTTTCACACTCACGACTTTTTTAACGCGTCATGTGTCGAAGCCTCCAGGACCGCACCTCCCGTAGCTTCTCCACGTATTATCCACCTTTCATCTCCATACGCCCCAAGCATGAGCCCAATCATCTCGTGACCTCCTTAACCATCTAAACCTCGGATATCCCCATCCTAGTTCCGATCCACCTCGTCACCGACCACGATCGCCTCCATGCTCAATCTGCACATGCAAAGACCAAAGAACATTTTTCTGGCACAAGTTCATCTCAACTTGACCAACATCAGTCCGTGCAAGCACCACACACCTCGCATAACATCGTTAAACAAAATCACCAAATATTTATCATAACAAATTAACCATTGTCAATTATTCATCACCAAAATATCCTAAACTTAACCACATGGTCTAACAGAAGCCAAATAGGACTCGATTACAAGGCCCAAGGCCCACTTTGACTCGGACTAAAAAAATTACGTGAATTATTTGGCAGTTTTTGACCAGCTCTGATGGAATTTGGGGGTGAGACTGGATCCATCTGGAAGTAGACTTTAAGAGCTTTCCAACGAGTACTCACGGGCCCCGAAAAACCTTCTGGATCAAAAGTTATGGTCGTTTGAAGTAGACGTTGTTGGGATTGCCAAATCCGAGTCAAACTCGTAAACAGGACTTGGGTTACGCTTGACGGTTCCACTTCTATACTTGAGCTCACGTGGTTCTTTCCCATGGTTCCTAAGGACGATTAAATCATCACAAGAATTAAGTAATATTCTATTCTTTCAAATATTTGTATGCAAACTTAGGAAGCATTCACCTCATGGTTAAGTTGACGTGCTCACGCTCTAGACATTGGTCCTTGTATCATAGTTTCTGTTTGTTGAGCTTGTTGTGGAGTCGGCACAGTTGTATCCATGGAAAGGATGTCCTCATCAAAACCCTTCACCACCAATTGTGCTTTATGGATACGAATATTTTCATCCATTTCTACCTTTTCTTAAAGGTGGGATTCGGAAGGCTGTCTTGACAGGTGTTCGTCTGATACAACTGAAGAACAGAAGTTTGCATAACGGCTAAACCAACGAAATCTCAGTCCTAGCTAAGATGGCGGCTCTTATATAGAGAGAACGACCCCCTAGGGTTACAAGGCACATAGGCCCAAGTGGTGGTGGCGCAGCACCTTTTTTGACTCGGACTCAGAAACTAACGTGGACTCTTTTGATGATTGCGGTCGGTTCAGATGGAATTTAAAGATGAGGTTAGATCCATTGGAAAGTAGACTTCACAAGATTTCTATGAAGTACAAGAACGTCCCAAACGGAGTCCGTATGAGGAAGTTATGTTCGTTTAAACTTGCACCATTGCAGCAGTCCGAATCCGATTCCAGTACGTGTCCAACACGGACTCTTTTGACGATTGCGGCTGGCTCGAATAGAATTTGAAGATGGGGTTGATTCCTTTGGAAATTAGACTTGATAAGCTTTCCATCAAGTCCAAGAACGTCCCAAATGGAGTCCGTATGAGAAAGTTACGTCCGTTTAAACTTGCACCATTGCAGCAGTCCGAATCCGATTCCAGTACGTGCCGAACACGGACTCTTTTGATGATTGCGATGCGTACAGATGGAATTTATAGGTGATACTAGATCCATTGGAAAGAGAAGGAGAAAAGCTTTTCAACAGGTACTCGTGGACCTCAAACGGACTTCATATGTGAAAGTTATGCACATTTGAATTTGAGCCTGTCAAGCTGAATCCGAATTGATCTGGAGGCCGAATTGGATTCCAAAACGTGTCCATCTTGAACTCTTACTTGAATTGGTGTAAAAGTGACGTGGTGTTGTGAAAATATATATTTTCATCATTAGGTAACATCATATTCTCATTTAAAATATGTTGAGTCTGAAGAAACGAATTCACCTTTAATTCAATCTTGATATTGGACGCTATTGGCGTATGTGTTTGTGGCGTGGTCACGTCAGGGTCTATCATCGCTTCCTCGTAACTCTTAAACTCACCATTGTCTAACAATAAAATATTACGTTGAAACCTTATCGGTAATTAATGTGGCCTTTCATACCTACATGGAGCTAGTGCCTCTTCCACAATTTGTACAACATCTTGTACATCCTGTAGAGGTCTAGTAGGAGTTGAAATATTTTTTGATGGTTCCCAAATTTATTTGAGTCACACCGTGCTCCCACAAACTCCTTTTGAGAAACTCTTTCTCCAAAAAGACATCATTTCAGGTAACAAATACTTTGTTCTCATCCCTTTTATAAATGTAACATCCTTAGTTTACTTAGAATATCTTACAAAGAAGCATTTATCAAATTTAGGTGTGATTTTGTCAGATGTCAAATGTTTTACATATAACTTACATCCCATATTTTAAGAAAAAACAACCCGAGATGCTTCCCAGTCCATATCTTATATGGTGTCTTTTCTATGGCTTTTTGATATAACCCTATTTATTGTGAATTTAGCTGTTTCTAGGGCATAATCCTAAAAAACAATGGTAGATCAGATTGGTTCATCATGGACCAAATCATGTCTAACAAGATCCAGTTCCATTGTTCAGACACCCCATTCCATTGAGGCATTCTCAGCAGAGTTTGCTGTGGAACAATTCCATATTGCTTTAGATGATCACCAAACTCGTGGCTCAAATATTCACCTCCACGATTTAATCATAAGTCTTGCCAAGTTGATTATGTACCTCATTCTGAAATTCTTTGAACTTTGTTTCAGATTTATGCCCCATTAAGAAGTTATATTCATATCTACTAAAGTCATCAATAAAAATTATGAAGTTTTGAAAACCACCTCTACCCATTGAGCTCATTGGTCCACATACATATAAAAACCTCCTAGACTAGTGAAGGTGACTTAGTCATTTTGCCATGTAAACAAGACTCGCATATTTCAATTGATTCAAAATTAAATTAGTCTAGAAGACCATCTTTATAGAGCTTCATCATGCGCTTCTCATTTATACCCCTACCTTCCACAAAAAGTTTGTGACCCATATACCTCAATAGACTCAAAACAGTGATTTGAACATATTTGGGTCAGTGGCTCGGTAGCAAAAAAAAAAAAAGAGGCGAGCAAAAAAAATTGAGAGAAGGCTGATTTGGGTGAGTGGGTCTAGTTCGTAGTTTCAGTTTCAGTCACTAAAATTCTTGACCAATCTTGTGCCCTCTACTTTCCTTATTGCAATTGGCTAGCGTCTCTCCTAGTCCTTGATGCAAAATGAGCTATTTCATTATTACTTTCAAATTGCTTCCAGCTAGCTCATTCCTTTGTTTGCATTAAGTCACATTTATCTTTGCGTGTGCGTTCATATACTTCACTTAAACCTATTGGATCAGCACTTGAGCAAAGTTTCTAACTTGGATTATTACTTAATCTTACAACATCGTGAAATTCAGATTGTGTAGGATAAACATTTTCGTACCAAGCTCCACCATATAACCGTTGTTGTGCAAGTAGTGAACACTCTTAAAGTTGCTTGATCATCACTATGCTGTTGTCACTTCTAGCAGGTGTAAGTTTTTATTGGCCTTAATTCACTTCGGAAGGTACGAAATTTACTTGGGAGCGAAAACAATGAGATTGAGTGATTTCCATAAAGCATTATTCTACATAGCTATTTGTTTCTTGCATAGCTAACCATGTCAGGTGGAGAAGAACACCATGATGAGAGTGGTGAGACTAATGAAACTCAAGCATTCGTCAAGCAATATCAATTTGGGGCACTCCGTGAGCACTTTCAACGTGAGTTACGCCAAGGGCTCGATCAACTCCATGAGAAGCATGATGCTTTTGCTGATCAAATTGCAAGGGAGATGCAAAATATGGAGATACAAGCTGATGAAAATGTGCGCCAATTGCGGGAGGACATTGGAGCCCTCACTAGGCTCATACAAGCTCGCAATGGTGGCGATGAAGCAAGTGTTGAAGGAGATGAAGCTGCTGCCCATGTACCTCCTGCACCGCAACACCGAGTGGCGGCCAACGTGGTGCGTCCACCACAGCTCGGAGGACGAGGAGGAGGCCATGGAGGGCGTGGACAAGGTCTAGGTGGAGGCCGTGGTGGTGCTACATATGCGATGGAATGGGATGGTGATTTTGTTTTGCATTACAATGAGCACTATCTTGTCCACGCAATGAAGATGATGGGTTGGGCAAGCTCAAGTTCTCCATGCCCAAGTTTGTAGGTGGGACTGAGCCCAAGGAGTATCTCACTTGGGAATTGAAGGTTGACAAAATATTCCGTATGCATCACTATACGGATGAGAGAAAGATACAGTTGGCATCGCTTGAGTTTGAAGGCTATGCTTTGGATTGGTGGAGAATGGAGTATGATAGGACTAGGGGTCCCGATCTTTCGATGAGAGTGGTAGATTCGATTGGGGAAGAAGATGACGTTGACGACCCGACTACAACCATCCAAGGACGTTGCGCCTTAGCGATCGATACACCAACTCCAGAGATTATTCGTGACCTTGTCGGCGCACGATCAACCTAACCACGAGGGTTCTTGTTCCTGCAAGCAATCGAAGAACAAGCAAGAACAAGATGAACAGCAACTCAATTTGCAAATAACGATGTAAGATTCAATCGAAAACAGAAAACGGTGGGGTTCCGAAGACAAGTATTCGGGCGGTCTAGCCGACACGCGCGAGTACAAGGCAAAGCAGTAAAAGCTAACTTAGTCTAAACAAAACCCAAACCCTAGAAGAGGGTGCGGCTGCATATTTAAGGGTCACGGAAGGTGGAGGGTCGGCCAAAACACAAGGAAGCCAAATAGGACTCGAATTACAAGGCCCAAGGCCCACTTTGACTCGGACTGGAAAAGCGATGTGAATTGTTTTGCAGTTTCTGGTCGACTCGGATTGAATTTGGAGGTGAGGCTGGATCCATCTGAAAGTAGACTTCAAGAGCTTTCCAACGAGTACTCACGGGCCCCAAGAAACCTTCTGGATCAAAAGTTACGACCGTTTGAAGTAGGCGCTGTCAACAAGGCCGAATCCGAGTCAAACTCGTGAACAGGACTTGGTTTGCGCTTGACGGTTCCACTTCTATACTTGAGCTCATGTGGTTCTTCCCCATGGTTCCTAAGGACAATTAAATCATCACAAGAATTAAGTAGTATTCCATTCTTTGAAACATTTGTATGCAAACTTAGGAACGCATTCACCTGATGGTTAAGTTGACGTGCTCGCGCTCTAGTGTTTGGTCCTTGTATCATAGTTTCAGTTTGATATGGAGTCGGCATGGTTGTATGCGTGGAAAGGATGTCCGCTTCTTGCATTTGAGTCGTCCGCGACTCAAGCTCATCTTCTTCTCCCCTTCTTGCATTTGAGTCGTCCGCGACTCAAGCTCATCTTCTTCTCCCAAGTATGGCTTCAAATCTGCAATGTTAAGGTGGGACTAACCCCAAAATCTGCAGGCAACTCTAGTTTATATGCATTGTCATTAATCTTTTCCAAGACTTTGAAAGGACCATCAGCTCTAGGCATCAACTTAGACCTCTTCAATTCAGGAAATCTTTCTTTTCTCAAATGCAACCAAACTAAATCACCCGGTTGAAAAGTTAAATGCCTCCTTCCTTTACTACCAGCAAGTTTATATTTAGCATTCATGCGTTCAATATTTTCTTTTGGTTGTCTCATGCAATTTCAACATCAAGTCAGCACGCTGTTTAGCATCAAAATTTAACTTCTCCGAAGATGGAAGTGGTAGCAAATCAATAGGAGCACGAGGCACAAAGCCATAGACAATCTCAAAAGGGCACAACTTTGTAGTAGAATGCAGTGAACGATTATAAGCAAATTCAATATGAGGCAAGCATTCTTCCCACATTTTATTGTTTTTTTCAAAACAGCCCTAAGCATGGTAGATAAAGTTCTATTCACAACTTCAGTTTGCCCATCAGTTTGGGGATGACACGTAGTCGAAAATAACAGCTTAGTCCCCAATTTAGCCCAAAAGTTCTCCAAAAATGGCTAAGGAATTTAGTGTCACGATCGGAAACTATTGTATTTGGCACACCATGCAAACGAACAACTTCACGAAAGAACAAATCAGCAATATTGGAAGCATCATCACTTTTATGACATGGTATGAAGTGTGCCATCTTAGAAAATCTATCCACAACAACAAATATGCTATCCCTCCCCTTCTTTGTCCTAGGCAGTCCTAAAACAAAGTCCATAGAAATATCTTCCCAAGGCACACTAGGAACAGGTAGAGGCATATACAAACCGTGAGGATTAAGTCGTGACTTAGCCTTTTGACACGTTGTGCAGCGAGCAACAAATCGTTCCACATCATGTCTCATCTTTGGCCAAAAGAAATGACTAGCAAGTATGTCTTCCGTCTTCTTCGCTCCAAAATGCCCCATCAGCCCACCTCCATGCGCTTCCTGTAACACAAATCCATCATTTAGAACAAATTTATTCCACGTTTTTCCCTCTTTGTAATTCAGCAACACGTCTTTAAAATCATCATCATGAACATAATGCTCTTTAATTGTTTCCAATCCAAAAATTTTGAAATCAAGTTGTGAGAGCATGGTATATCTCCTAGACAATGCATCAGCAATAACATTCTCCTTTCCCTTTTTGTGTTTTATGACATAAGGAAAAGACTCTATGAATTCAACCCACTTTGCATGCCTACAGTTCAATTTTGCTTGACTTCTAATATGCTTTAATGACTCATGATCAGAATGAATGACAAATTCTTTGGGCCATAAATAATGTTGCCATGTCTCTAAAGTTCGAACTAGTGCATATAATTCCTTATCATAAGTAGAATAGTTCAAACTAGGCCCACTCAATTTTTCACTAAAGTATGCCACAGGTTTACCTTCTTGCAACAGCACACCACCCAATCCAATTCCACTAGCATCACATTCTAGCTCAAAAGTCTTACTAAAATCTGGAAGTTGGAGTAATGGTGCATGTGTTAACTTATCTTTCAATGTGTTGAAGACGTCTTCCTGTGCATTCCCCCAAGTAAACGGCACCCCCTTTTTAGTGAGTTCATTCAATGGTGCAGCGATGGTGCTGAAATCCTTCACAAAACGATGATAGAATCCAGCAAGTCCTAGAAAACTTCGCACTGCGTGACCGTTTTAGAGTCGGCCAACTCTGGATTGCCTCAACGTTGGCTTGATCAACTTCAATGCCCTGTGGAGTAACAACATAGCCAAGAAAAGAGACTCGATCCGTGCAAAATGTGCACTTCTCAACGTTACCAAATAAACGTGCATTACGTAAAGCATCAAAAACAGCACGTAAATGGCAAAGGTGTTCCTCTAGTGATCTGCTATATATCAATATATCATCAAAATAGACCACTACAAATTTTCCAATGAAAGCACACAAAACCTCGTTCATTAATCTCATGAATATGCTAGGTGCATTAGTTAAACCAAACTTAGTTTTAAATGCTGTTTTCCATTCATCTCCCAATTTCATGCGAATTTGGTGGTACCCACTACGCAAATCAACTTTAGAGAAAACAATAGAGCCACTTAATTCATCAAGCATATCATCTAACCTAGGAATAGGGTGACGATATCTAATGGTAATGTTATTGATCGCTCTACAGTCCACACACATACGCCATGATCCATCTTTCTTAGGCACTAAAATTACCAGAACAGCACAAGGACTAAGAAACTCACGCACATAACCTTTATCAAGCAATTCTTCAACTTGACGCTGAATCTCCTTAGTTTCTTCCGGATTGGTTCCTGTATGGTGCACGATTAGGCAAAGATGCCCCGGGAATCAAATCGATCTGGTGCTCAATCCCTCGCACTGGTGGTAGCCCTGGTGGCACGTCCTTTGGAAAGACATCCATATACTCCTGCAAAAGATTAGTGACAGCAGGAGGCACAGAAGAAGGTACCTCCAATAAGGTTTGTTTGCAAAGTAAGGCATAGCAAACAGAAGTACTATCATCCAGCCTTCAATTTAATCTCATTTTTCGTCTCATGAACAGATTTAGAGTTTTTCTTCTTATGTTGCTCAAGTTCGCTTGCAACAATCTGATTTTCACTCCTATTATGCTCCTGATTTTTCTCTTTATTAGCTCTAGCAATCTCATCTTTGAAAATAGCTTCAGGAGACATAGGATGTAACACAATTTTCTTGTCATGATGCACAAAAGAATATTGGTTTGTCTTACCATGATGTAGTGAATCTTTATCATATTGCCACGGTCTACCTAACAGCATAGAGCATGCTTGCGTAGGAACAACTTCGCATTCTACAACATCATGATAAGAACCAATAGCAAAATTTACTCTCACCATTCGTGTTACCTTCACCTTGCCGCTGTTATTGAACCATTGAATGTAGTAAGGTTGTGGGTGAGGTTTGGTGTTCAACGCAAGCTTCTCCACCATATCGGAGCTCACCAAGTTGTTGCAGCTCCCTCCATCAATTATCACTCGGCATGAGCGTTCCTTCACGACGCACTTTGTTTGGAAAAGGATGTGCCGCTGATTTTGCTCCGCCCTGTCCATTTGTGCACTCAACACACGCTGCACAATGAGGCTCTCATAGCGCTCCGCATCTTCCAATGTGCTCTTCTTCTTGCTCCTTCCCACTACCTGCATGGTCAGCTGCAAGCATAGCATATGTATCCTCATCCAAATCACTAGCAGAAGAATACTCACCATCATCTCTCACAATCAGAACACGCTTGGTTGGGCACTCACTCCTCACATGGCCATACCCCTTGCATTGATGACATTGGATATCCCTCGTTCGTCCCGTAGATGCAACGGACGAAGAGCTCTTTGCATGTGCTTGGGCTGTCCCCTTTGTTGCTTCGGATGCCCGAGATGCCGAATTTGATGATGAGAACCGTGGCTTGCTGTTGGAGGAAGAAGGTGCAGGGGGTTGGCTTGATGGTGCGGCAGATGCACGTGGAGACCAAATGTTTCCACGACCTGCAGAAACGTTAGTCCTAGTGCTTGCGCGTCGTCCCTGTACTTCTCTTTCAGCTTTACAAGCAAGATGAAATAAACGAGTGATAGAATTATATTCCTTGTAAGCTAAGATGTCCTGAATTTCCCGATTCAAACCACTCATAAACCTAGCCATAGCGGCTTCCTCAGTTTCCTCTAAGTCACAACGCAGCATGCCTGTTTGCAATTCTTGAAAATATTCCTCTACGCTTTTACTACCTTACCTCAATTGTTGCAACTTATGTAACAAATCACGTGCATAATATGAGGGAACAAATCTAGCTCGCATGATTCTTTTTAATGCATCCCAAGTTTGTGGTATGGTGAAAGGATTTTTCTTACAATACTCACTCCACCAAACAGACGCAAAGTCAGTAAACTCACTAGTAGCAGCCCTAACCCTTTTGTTTTCAGGGAATGCATGACAAGTAAATTTCTGATCAACAGCCAATTCCCAAGTGATATAAGCATCTGGGTTATATTTTCCATCAAAAGGTGGCATAGTGAACTTAATCTTATCAAGCGATTCATCATTCTCACGTACCTCATTCCGGCGTGGTTGACGATGACGGTGAGCGTCCTCATCATCATCAATCTCAGTGTCAGCCGCATATTCGTCTCCACCATTTTCGTCCACCCTGCTGCCCAAGACACCAGTATTGGCACGAGTACGCTGAGTTGGTGCAGCGGGAGATGCACAGCCCCTCTCAGCAAGTGAAGCATTGACGGTGCCAACGGAAGCCTCCAATGTTGCAAGCGTAGTGTTGGTGTCGATCTGCGCGGCCTCCAATTGGCCAAGGCGTTTGTTGGTGACCCGTACATCCTCATCAAGTCCTTCAGTGTGCAGCTTCATTTGGCGCTCAAAGTGTTGTATGATGCCCCTAGTCCGAGGGGAATGTGGCGCTGCCCGCAGGTCCTCCGGTTCTCCTGACATTGTTAGAAGAACACAAGAAACAAACCAAGAAGAGAATAATAAAACAGCAGGTTATGCCCTCACAACTACTGGGATGTGGTTAAATCAAGTCGCACACTCTCAACCTGTTCTGTCAAGCTCTTACAAGTTCTTACCACAGCGAGCAGGAGGTGATGGCAGCCGACAAGTCAAGACAATATTTCCTGGAAATTGGGTGTATCGCTGCCTCGGTCGCTAGTCCCTGTGATGTGGTAGCCAAATCTGTGGAGCTATAGGTGGGCTGAGAGTGAACAAAGGATAACTAGAACCACATTAGTCAAAGCAAGTTGGATAATCGCTCAACGACGGCACCGTGCTGGTCCTAAGCTAGACCGTACTAGAGACGTGAGCCTAGAACACAAACGAAAACACACCGTGCAGAAAGAAATTAGATGATGTTGCACACGGAGTTCCGGAGCTCGAAAAAGGATGTCGTCTTCACAAGGAACCTTAGAATCACGTGTAGAAGGGCTCTGTCAATTTTGAGCGAATTCTGAGAAACTTGATTTTTCCTCGGTTTGCGGGCCCGTTTTGAGGGCCTAAACGACGTTTTTTGGGGTCGAAGTTGCCGCGTATGTGCCTGGAGGCTTACGTGGATCTGAAATCTCCAGTTTTTCCAGACTTCTTTTTTTCGCTCTATCTTCTGATTTCCTTTCCAACGGATCATGAATCGCCTCAATCGGAGGTCGTATGCAAAAGTTAGCTGTTTCTCTCTCCTCTGTCTTTTTTTCTTTTTCTTTTTTTATGCCGCTGCTCTTTCTAAATGCGCTGCTGTTCCTTCTTTTCTCTCTCTCTCTCTTTTTCTTTTTTTTTACACACGACGCGGTTGAATCCGACTTTGTGTCCTACTCCGAGACCAACTAGGCAAAGCCTCCTAGAAACCGAGTTCGGATCTAACTGCAACGGTGATACCAAGACGTGAACAGAACTCAAACTCTAAAGGAACTAGACACTAAGACCAGCAAAGGACACGACGATGCAACGAAGACTCAACAAACAAAGGCTATGCAGCAATAGATAAAGGCTCAAATTGTTTCGGATTTTGGGGAATAGATCTACTATTTTTTTTGGTTTTCTGGACTGTAGGTAAAAAAATGCAAAGACTAGATAAGATCTCTCACCGATCAACCTTGAGCTCTAATACCAACTGATAGGACTAGGGGTCCCGATCTTTCGATGAGAGTGGTAGATTCGATTGGGGAAGGAGATGATGTTGACGACCCGACTACAACCATCCAAGGACGTTGCGCCTTAGCGATCGATACGCCAACTCCAGAGATTGTTCGTGACCTTGTCGGCGCACGATCAACCTAACCACGAGGGTTCTTGTTCCTGCAAGCAATCGAAGAACTAGCAAGAACAAGATGAACAGCAACTCAATTTGCAAATAACGATGTAAGATTCAATCGAAAACAGAAAACGGTGGGGTTCTGAAGACAAGTATTCGGGTGGTCTAGCCGACACGCGCGAGTACAAGGCAAAGCAGCAAAAGCTAACTTAGTCTAAACAAAACCCAAACCCTAGAAGAGGGTGCGGCTGCCTATTTAAGGGTCACGGAAGGTGGAAGGTCGGCCAAAACACAAGGAAGCCAACTAGGACTCGAATTACAAGGCCCAAGGCCCACTTTGACTCGGACTGGAAAAGTGACGTGAATTGTTTTGCAGTTTCTGGTCGACTCGGATGGAATTTGGAGGTGAGGCTGGATCCATCTGAAAGTAGACTTCAAGAGCTTTCCAACGAGTACTCACGGGCCCCGAGAAACCTTCTGGATCAAAAGTTACGGCCGTTTGAAGTAGGCGCTGTCAACAAGGCCGAATCCGAGTCAAACTCGTGAACAGGACTTGGTTTGCGCTTGACGGTTCCACGTCTATACTTGAGCTCATGTGGTTCTTCCCCATGGTTCCTAAGGACAATTAAATCATCACAAGAATTAAGTAGTATTCCATTCTTTGAAACATTTGTATGCAAACTTAGGAACGCATTCACCTGATTGTTAAGTTGACGTGCTCGCGCTCTAGTCATTGGTCCTTGTATCATAGTTTCAGTTTGATATGGAGTCGGCATGGTTGTATGCATGGAAAGGATGTCCTCATCATTGTTGGTCCCAAATAGCAGTATGTCATCTACGTAAAGACACAGAATGACACCTTCGCCCCTATTAAACCGATAGTAGACACATTTATCGGCTTCATTTACAGAAAAGCCGACCGACGTCAACGTACTATCAAATTTCTCATGCCATTGCTTAGGAGCTTGCTTTAGACCATACAAAGACTTAATCAATCGACATACTTTCCTTTCTTGCCCCTCAACCACAAATCCTTCAGGCTGCTGCATATAAATCTCCTCATCCAACTCTCCGTTTAGGAAAGCGGTCTTTACATCCATTTGATGTACTAGGAGTTTGTATGCAGCAGCTAGTGCTAAAAGCACTCGAATTGTGGGTAAACGGGCCACAGGAGAGTATGTATCAAAATAGTCTTCACCTTCTTTTTGCGTGAAACCTTTAGCCACTAATCGGGCCTTGTACTTTTCAATAGTACCATCAGGTCTGCGCTTTCTTTTAAAGATCCACTTGCAACCTACTGGCTTACAACCAGGCGGGAGATCTGCAATTTCCCAAGTTCCGTTAGCTATGATGGAATCCATCTCGCTACGGACTGCCTCCTTCCAGTAATCCACATCCGGAGATGCGTATGCCTCTGAAAGGGTTCGTGGTTCATCATCCACGACATAGGTGACAAAGTCATCCCCAAGTGACTTCTCGGTCCTCTGTCTCTTACTCCTCCTCAACTCCAAATCTGGAGCAGAGTTATCCACACTAGGAGGAATAGAGAGATCATCTTCAACGATATGTCCACTGTCTTCATTCGGTCTCATAGGAAACACATGCTCAAAGAATGTCGCATCACGAGATTCCATCACTATATTAGTAGCGATGTCACTCACCTCAGATTTGACCACTAAAAATCTATAAGCTGTGCTATTAATAGCATATCCTAGAAAGACACAATCAACGGTCTTAGGACCAAGCTTCCTTTTCTTCGGCAACGGCACATGCACTTTTGCAAGGCATCCCCACGTTCGAAAATAGGATAAGTTGGGTTTTCTCCCCTTCCATCCTTCATAGGGTGTTTCCTCCTGATTGCGAGGTGGAACCCTATTCAGGACATAGTTAGCTGTGAGAACTGCCTCACCCCACCAATAGTCCGACATACCTGAACTCTGAAGCATGGCGTTAACCAAGTCACAAAGAGTTCGGTTCTTCCTTTCGGCTATTCCATTAGATTGGGGTGAGTATGGTGGAGTAACTTCGTGAATTATTCCACTTTCTTCACAGAATTGGGAGAACTCATGTGAGACGTACTCACCGCCTCGGTCCGATCTTAACCGTTTGATTTTCTTTTCTAGTTGATTTTCAACTTCAGCTTTGTAGATTTTAAAGTATTCAAGTGCTTCATCTTTCGACTTAAGTAGATAAATATAGCAATACTTTAAGAAATATCGTTTGCCACCTTTAGTTCATATTCCATTCATCTCACAAAGATCAGAGTGGATTAGTTCAAGTGGAGAAGTGCTTCGCCCTTCAACGCTATGAAAAGGTTTTCGGGGCTGCTTAGCTTGCACACACACTTCGCACTTTGAACCCTTCTCATAATTGTAGCTTGGAATTAAACTCATCTTACTTAACCGCGATATGGCTTCAAAATTAACATGACACAATCGTGAATGCCAAATATCATGAACTTTATTACAATGGGAAACATTGTAAACGTTTACATTATTCAAATCAAGAATGGATAAGCGGAACATACCTTATTTGATTCAAACACAAGCTTTATTCCTTGCCTACATAACATTGACCCGCTAAGACGGTTGCGCTTGATGGTTCCACTTCTATACTTGAGCTCATGTGGTTCTTCCCCATGGTTCCTAAGGACAATTAAATCATCACAAGAATTAAGTAGTATTCTATTCTTTGAAACATTTGTATGCAAACTTAGGAACGCATTCACCTGATGGTTAAGTTGACGTGCTCGCGCTCTAGTCATTGGTCCTTGTATCATAGTTTCAGTTTGATATGGAGTCGGCATGGTTGTATGCATGGAAAGGATGTCCTCATCATCCTCCCCTTCTTGCATTTGAGTCGTCCGCGACTCAAGCTCATCTTCTTCTCCCAAGTATGGCTTTAAATCTGCAATGTTAAAGGTGAGACTAACCCCAAAATCTGCAGGCAACTCCAGTTTATATGCATTGTCATTAATCTTTTCCAACACTTTGAAAGGACCATCAGCTCTAGGCATCAACTTAGACCTCCTCAATTTAGGAAATCTTTCTTTTCTCAAATGCAACCAAACTAAATCACCCGGTTGAAAAGTTAAATGCCTCCTTCCTTTACTACCAGCAAGTTTATATTTAGCATTCATGCGTTCAATATTTTCTTTGGTTGTCTCACGCAATTTCAACATCAAGTCAGCACGCTGTTTAGCATCAAAATTTAACTTCTCCGAAGATGGAAGTGGTAGCAAATCAATAGGAGCACGAGGCACAAAGCCATAGACAATCTCAAAAGGGCACAACTTTGTAGTAGAATGCAGCGAACGATTATAAGCAAATTCAATATGAGGCAAGCATTCTTCCCACATTTTAATGTTCTTTTTCAAAACAGCCCTAAGCATGGTAGATAAAGTTCTATTCACAACTTCAGTTTGCCCATCAGTTTGGGGATGACACGTAGTCGAAAATAACAGCTTAGTCCCCAATTTAGCCCATAAAGTTCTCCAAAAATGGCTAATGAATTTAGTGTCACGATCGGAAACTATTGTATTTGGCACACCAAGCAAACGAACAACTTCACGAAAGAACAAATCAGCAATATTGGTCTTTGTCCTAGGCAGTCCTAAAACAAAGTCCATAGAAATATCTTCCCAAGGCACACTAGGAACAGGTAGAGGCATATACAAACCGTGAGGATTAAGTCGTGACTTAGCCTTTTGACACGTTGTGCAGCGAGCAACAAAACGTTCCACATCACGTCTCATCTTTGGCCAAAAGAAATGACTAGCAAGTATGTCTTCCGTCTTCTTCGCTCCAAAATGCCCCATCAGCCCACCTCCATGCGTTTCCTGTAACAACAACAAACGAACGGAGCTAGCTGGAATGCATAGTTTGTTAGCTCTAAACACAAATCCATCATTTAGAACAAATTTATTCCACGTTTTTCCCTCTTTGCAATTCAGCAACACGTCTTTAAAATCATCATCATGAACATAATGCTCTTTAATTGTTTCCAATCCAAAAATTTTGAAATCAAGTTGTGAGAGCATGGTATATCTCCTAGACAATGCATCAGCAATAACATTCTCCTTTCCCTTTTTGTGTTTTATGACATAAGGAAAAGACTCTATGAATTCAACCCACTTTGCATGCCTACGGTTCAATTTTGCTTGACTTCTAATATGCTTTAATGACTCATGATCAGAATGAATGACAAATTCTTTGGGCCATAAATAATGTTGCCATGTCTCTAAAGTTCGAACTAGATCATTAAACGCTTGTAATGAGAATATAAGTAGACTTGATAAGCTTTCCATCAAGTCCAAGAACGTCCCAAACGGAGTCCGTATGAGAAAGTTACATCTGTTTAAACTTGCACCATTGCAGCAGTCCGAATCCGATTCCAGTACGTGTCCAACATGGACTCTTTTGATGATTACGGTGCGCACAGATGGAATTTAGAGGTGATACTAGATCCATTAGAAAGAGGATGAGAAAAGCTTTCCAACAAATACTCGAGGACCTGAAACGGACTTCATATGTGAAAGTTATGCACGTTTGAAGTTGGGTCCGTCAGGCTGAATCCGAATTGATCTGGAGGCCGAATTGGATTCCAAAATGTGTCCATCTTGAACTCTTACGTGGTGCTGTAAAAATATATATTTTCATCATTAGGTAGCATTATATTCTCATTTAAAATATGTTGAGGCTGAATAAACAAATTCGCCTTTAGTTCAATCTTGATATTGGGCGCTATTGTCGTATGTGTTTGTGGCGTGGTCACATCATCCTCCCCTTCTTGACAGAAAACCGTCCTCGGTTTTAACATATGTGTAGCCTCACGTATTGCATGATCTTGATCATAAATCTCGGTACATGGTAACAAACGCAACAAACTCTCATTATGTAATATCATAAGGTCTTTATGAAACAAAGTAAAATCTCTTTGAAACGAGCTCACCTGATAATTTAAGCGATGCATAGGAGCTCTTGTAATTGGGACAACAAGCATAGCAAATATGGTTGTATCAATAGGGTACATGTTCTCATCATCATCCCCTTCTTGCAAACAAAGCCGTCCTCGGCTTTTTGATAAGCTGAAAATAGGGAAACAAAGAAGCAAAGGTGTATGCATGGTATATGTATATGTCATCCGTTTTGATAGTTCTTCGTTGTTACACCTTTAATGTTATAAAACAGCAGCAATCATAAAAGTTCATTGTATTATTAACCCAAGAGTAATCATATATGTTAATGAGCAAATCAAAATTTCAAACAGCAATTATTGCAACTAGTTTTGTAAATGTAAGTGAAGCATTTATGCAATTCAAATATCTGAAGTTGTAAACTTGCAGTGGTGGCACATATGGGCAAAGCTACAACTTTTGGAATCAAGCAAAGTTCTTCAGTATAATCATATCTCAATTGTGCAATAGCAAATTTATCTAGCAAGGGTGAAAAGATTTTTAAGTTCTTCCATAATTCATCTTCTTTATTCAGATTGTCCATACTGGATGGTGCAAAAAGAGATGAACAAATAGGCATTGGATGAGTACTAAATTTTACTTCCCTCTCATATTGAACAAGATTCAGCACACAAGAATTGTTATCCAAAACAGTAAGCTTCAATTCATCCATGTGATCACAAGTTATGCATATTTGATATACAAGAAATTGATTTTCTACTCCATAATCTCCATCAAATTCAACTTATATCCAGGAGTGTAGGCACTAAACAAGAATTTCGAACGTGCAAGTTCAGAAACTTTCTCCAAAGCATGTGACAATTTCATAGGTAGATCCAACATGATGTAACACAATGAATTACTAGGAGAAATTCTAGTCAAAACTTCTGATGAGGACATCTCTATTACACAATGTTCATCCACTCCAAGTGTGCATGACAAAGCTAGTGATGAGGCTACAAAAGGTCTTATGACAAGAGCAAGAGCTAAGCTACTTCAACAACAGGTGCTTTTGTTTCTTAGAGAGTCTTCTATTATGTTAGATGAGAATAACATACTACCTAATGCAAATATGTTATGTGTTCTCAGTTTTGAAGCAACAGAAGATTAAGTGGAGAAGGACCAAGTGGCATGAGTCATGACAAGAAGAGTCCATGCGGGCAAGGAGCTAATCAACGGAAGGCCACGTGATCACATATCTCATGGCGTGCACAAGATGTGGCCTGCATGCCAAAGGGTGACCGAGTCCAACCCAATCTCGGTCTTGTAATAGGATAGGGGCTTAGCCCGAAAATAAAGGAAACAAATTGCTAAGTTTTAGGAATTGGAAAAGGACACCTTGACCGAATAAGGGATTGATTCGGCCAAGACTTTCCTTGCGTGAGTTCAGGAGGCACTATAAAACCCCCTTGTATCCCCTTTGTTTTGCGGAGACCACGTTTGAGAAAAATCAATCTACTAAAGTTTTCGAGTTTTGCATTGCTACCGCAATTCCTTATGGAATTAGGAGTATCTTCTTCAATCAAGATCGTTCAGCCTTTCCGTTGGGAATTGGGTGCACGATAGATCTTCGCTTGGTGGTCGGCGAAATCAACACGAGTGTGTTTTGGCGGATTAAAGAGTATTCGTCCCTTGCATTGGCATTAGAGAATCATTATGATTCATCAAGACTCCCGTGAGTATCCATCCTACGTCGAGAAGATCGGGTGACCCTGTATCATCTTGGTATCAGAGCGCGGTTTACTCGGTAGGATCTTATCCCTTTAAATTTCAGTTTATTACTTGCTGTCCTATAGTCCATAAGCCGAAAACACAAAAAAATCCAAACCCTAGTTTCACATCTGCTATTTTCGTGAGTTTTATTAAGTTTTGATCCATTAGAAATTTTGTTTACGTGATCTTTGTGTTCCTTCACGTAACTTGATCTTGTGTCCCCATAAAAAAAAAGTAGATTCAATTTACTCTTGAAGTTGAGTCCGTGTCTACAACTCCTCCCAGATCAATCCGAGTACAACCCAGAATCCAAGTCGGTTTTGGCTAGCTGTCCACTTCCGAATCCGTTTGGGAATTGTCATCCGAAACCTACTCTAGGGAGGTGTTAGTGTTCGCGTTGGCTTCCTTGAACACCATACGGCCGAACACCATACATACGAGGTTCACTTATATCCTTTGAATACTTGAGACTAGTCATTGATATTGCATTGAGGGCTGCTCTTGAATACTCCTAGCTGAACATTGGGCTTGTGCATCACTCATCCCGGCCGATCAAAAAAAATTCAAAGTTTAGAGAGAGAGCATCTTTTAATTACATTTATACCCCTACCTTCCACAAAAAGTTTGTGACCCATATACCTCAATAGACTCAGAACAGTGAGTTGAACATATTTGGGTCAGTGGCTCGGTAGCAAAAAAAAAAAGAGGCGAGCAAAACAAAAGAGAGCGAAAAAAGGTGAGGAGGCTAATTTGGGTGAGTGGGTCTAGCTCCTATTGGGTGAGTGATTTGAGCAATCTTGTGTCCTCTATTCTTGTTATTGCAATTGGCTAGCATCTCTTCTAGTACTTCATGCAAACGAGCTATTGTTCCTATTTGTTCCCATCTAGCTCATTCCTTTGTTGCATTGAGTCACATTGATCTTTGCGTGTACGTTCATACACTTCACTTATATTTTTTGGATCAGCACATAGGCAATAATTTCTAGCTTGGATTATTACTTAACTTTACAGCATCGTGAAATTCAGATCGTGTAGGATAAAAACTTCCTAACCAAGCTCCACGTAATATCCTCTGCCGTGCAATTGTGAGTCACTTTTAAATCCGCTTGAGTCACCACCTGTTATTGTAGTCACCACCAAGTGTAAGTTTCTTTTGGCCTCAATTCACTTCGGAAAGGTAAGAACTTTACTTGGTTGCGGAAAAGTGAGATAGAGTGACTCCACATATTACCCATATATTTGTGGCTTTTGTGTCTTCCTTGTGCTACTAACCATGTCAGGTGGAGACGACAACATGGGAGAGGAGCATGGTGTGAATTCCCCGGTGACTCATTTTCAATTCCAAGCTTTGTGGGGAACTTTGCGCAATGAGTTCGCCGCTACTACTTCTGCCTTGGAGGAGCAACTCAAGGCAGAGATCAACAACTCCACACAAGACATGCGCATTGAGATGAACCAACAAATGAATGTGCTATGTACCAACATCGTGAACGACGTGGTGCGCGCACTGCGACCACAACACGAGGAAGGCAGTGTTCATCGTGGGGTGGCATACCTCCGCGAGATGAGGAAGCAGGCGTTGCTCGAGGTGGCCAAGATGCACAACAACGGCGAGATCGCATGGTGGCAAACACCATCCGCCCACCCCCGCCTGGGAGAGGTGCAGGGGGCGGCTTCCATGGTCCGGGGAGGGGCCATGGACATGGAGGCCTTGGTGGGGGAGCACTTCACTTTGACGAGAATGACTTTCTACACTACGATGACGGCTACCACCGCCGTAATCGTTACGGCGAAGAACGACCACACGAGGAGAAATTTGGTAAGCTCAAATTTACAATGCCTTTATTTTCAGGTACACATGAACCCAAAGAATACCTCACTTGGGAGCTCAAGGTAGACAAGGTGTTCCGCTTGCACAACTATTCTGAAGAAAAGAAAATCCATATGGCGGGACTAGAATTCAATGATTATGCCTTGGTTTGGTGGGAACAAGTGCAAAACCAAAGGATGGAGAACAATGAGCCACCCATCACTACATGGGAATAGATGAAGTACCATATGAGGGCAATGTTTGTTCCTAAACATTACAAACGTGATCTTTTTGATAAATTGCAGAATTTGAAGCAAGGGAGTTTCACGATTGAGGAGTACTACAAAGAGATGGAAATGGCTATGATAAAGGCTAATGTTTATGAACAAGAAGAGCAAACTATGGCCCGTTTCCTTGCTGGTTTGCAACCTTCCATCAAGCGAATTGTCGAATTTCAACCCTACAACAACATGGTGGAGTTGGTACATCAAGCCACTAAGGCTGAGAGGCAAGTACAACAAGAAGTGCTCATTCAAGGAGTTCTACGACAGCATGGGCATCACGCTCTGCTTCGCTTCGGTTGGGCACCCACAGTCTAACGGAGCAATCGAGCAGGCAAACGGTGCCATCTCCGCCGGAGTCAAGAAGCGCCTTGTAGGGCTGCCAAAGGGCAAGTGGCCAGGCGAGCTCCACAGCGTCCTCTGGTCCCTCCACACAACGGTGACGCGATTGACGGGATTCACGCCGTTCAAACTTCTCTTCGGCGATGAAGCGATGACGCCCGAGGAAATCAAGGCCGGTTCGAGAAGAGTCCTCGTCCAAGCGCCTGAAGAGGAGCGCCAATTGTCCCTAGACCTTCTCGATGGAGAGCGACTAAGCGCAACTCAGCACGTCATGAAGTACGCACGGCAGATGGTGCGCGCTAGTGGACGCTTCGTATGCCCGTGAGAATTCCAGCCTGGGGATCTCGTCCTCAAAATGGCGCTCCATGCGGAGACGGTCGGCAAGCTGGAATCCAAATGGGAAGGACCGTACATTGTCGCGGAAGCTCTGCAGAAGGGAGCATACCGCCTGGCCACGTTGGAAGGGCAGATACTCCGCCATACATGGAACACAGACAGGCTACGGCGGAACTACGTCTAGGAAGAAGGGGAAGCATGTAGCAACATCGGCACCTTACCCATTGTAAGACGCTCGCCCACGCAAACGGGAAATTAATAAAGCCGACCTTCAGCCAGACTCCCGTCGAGGTCCGCCTCCGCACGCACCTTCACCGTCCAAAACGCGCGGGGGCTTGCCCCCGCGCGCAGTCCATGGATTCTAAATAAGACGTAGCGTTGAGGTCCGCCTCCGCACGCACTCTACGGAGTATAAATAAAACGTAGCGTCGACGTCCGCCTCCGCAGGCACCTTCACCGCCCGCAACGCGCGGGGGCTTGCCCCCGCGCGCAGTCCACGGACTCTAAATAAGACGTAGCATCGAGGTCCGCCTCCGCACACACTCTACGGAGTATAAATAAGATGTAGTGTCGAGGTCCGCCTCCGTACGCACTCTACGAAGTATAAATAAGACGTAGCGCCGAGGTCCGCCTCCGCACGCACTCTACGGAGTATAAATAAGACACAGCGCCGAGTTTCGCCTCCGCACGCACTCTAAGGAGTATAAATAAGATGCAGCGGGGGACGCCTCCGAGCACACTCTACGGAGTATAAATAAGACACAGCATTGAGGCATACCTCCGTGCACACTCTACGTAGTATAAACAAGACGTGGATGTTGTCCCTACGCACTCTATTGAGTATAAACACGACGCGGATGTCCCCGCGCACGTGCGGGCATTGCCCCTGCACGTACTCTCCGGAGTATAAAAAAGACGTTGTTGATGTTCCCACGCACTCTACGGGGTACGAATAAGATGCGGGCATTGTCCTCACGCGTACACTCCGGAGTATAAATAAGACGTGGTTGATGCTCCCACGCACCTCGAGCCTTAACAAGACACACTAGAAGCCTGCCATCGCAGCGCACTATACCTCGCGCGCGTGAAGCACGGAGTGGAACGCTCGCACGTCTACTTCGACTAGGCGCCAGCTCCGCTGCCACCACTTCGAAGGGTAGGGGACGGAGCAATCGCGCGTCTACTTCGACTAGGCGCCAGCTCTGCTGCCCCACTTCGAAGGGTAGGCGACGCAGCACTCCCGCGTCTACTTCGACTAGGTGCCAGCTCCGCTGCCACCCCTTCGAAGGGTAGGGGCCGGAGCAATCGCGTGCCTACTTCGACTAGGCGCCAGCTCCGCTGCCACCACTTCGAAGCGTAGGGGACGGAGCACTCGCGCGTCTACTTCGAGTAGGCCCCAGCTTCCCTGCCACCACTTTGAAGGGTAGGGGACGGAGCACTGGTGCGTCTATTTCGACTAAGCACCAGCTCCGCTGCCACCACTCCGAATGGGAGGGGACGGAGCACTCCGCATCTACTTCGACTAGGCGCCAGCTCTGCTGCCACCCCTTCGAAGGGTAGGGGACGGAGCACTCGTGCGTCTAGTTCGACAAGGCGGCAGCTTCGTTGCCACCACTCCGAATGGCAGGGGACGGAGCACTCGAGCGTCTACTTCGACTTGGCGCCAGCTCCGCTGCCTCCACTTCGAAAGGTAGGCGATGGAGCACTCGCACGTCTACTTCGACTAGGCGCCAACTCCCCTGCCACCACTCCGAATGGTAGGGGACGGAGCACTCGCGCCTCTACTTCGACTAGGCGCCAGCTTCGCTGCCACCCCTTCGAAGGGTAGGGGACGGAGCACTCGCGCGTGTACTTTGACTTGGCGCCAGCTCCGCTGCCACCCTTCAAAGGGTAGGGGACGGAGCACTCGCGCGTCTACTTCGACTAGGCGCCAGCTCCGCTGCCACCCTTCGAAGATTAGGGGACGGAGCACCGCGCGTCTACTTCCACTAGGCACCAGTTCGGCTGCCACCCCTTCTAAGGGTAGTGATGTGACCACGCCACAAACACATACGACAATCGCGCCCAATATCAAGATTGAACTAAAGGTGAATTCGTTTCTTCAGCCTTCATATGTTACTGAGAATAGACCGCTACCTAATGCAAGTGATTTAATTGTGCTTAGGAATTTGGGAAGGGATGAAGGAAAGGGACATGGAGTCCTGGACATGCATGGAAGGAATAATGGAGGTCACCACGTCACTTTGAGACCAAGTCAAGCACGAATTCGAGTTGGACACGTTTTGGAATCAGACTCGGACTGCTGCAATGGTGCAAGTTTAAACGGACGTAACTTTCTCATACGGACTGCGTTTGAGACGTTCTTGGACTTGATGGAAAGCTTATCAAGTCTACTTTCTAAAGGATTCAACCCCATCTTCAAATTCTATCCGAGACAGCCGCAATCATCAAAAGAGTCCGTGTTGGTCACGTACTGGAATCAGATTCGGACTGCTGCAATGGTGCAAGTTGAAACGAACGTAACTTTCTCATACGGACTCCGTTTGGGACGTTCTTGTACTTCATGGAAAGCTTATGAAGTCTACTTTCCAACGGATCCAACCTCATCTTCAAATTCCATCCGAGCCGGCTGCAATCATCAAAACAATCCACGTTGGTTTTTGAGTCCGAGTCAAAAGGGTGCTGCGCCACCACCAATTGGGCCCATGGGCCTTGTAACCCTTGAGCATGCACTTTGGACGCCCCTCCTGGTTGTTCTCCCTATAAAGGATCCGCTGCCTCCCTTGTTAGGACTTGGATTTTGTTGAGTTTAGGTTTAGCTATTATGCAAACTTCTGTTCTTCAGTTGTGTCGGACGACCACCTGTCAAGACAGCCTTCGGAATCCCACCTTTTGATCTTCATATCAATATTTGCAATTTCAGATTGCTTGTTATCTTGTTCTTGCGTGTTCTTCGGTTGCATGCAGGAGTAGACCTTCGTGGTCAGGTCAACCGCGTTCTTGGCACGGTTGATAACAACTTGGAGTATGGTTCAGCGATTGCTAAGGCGCAAGCGACGTCGTTCGGTTGTAGTCGGATCGCAAGGGTCGCATCCGCCAAAATCGAGAGTTATCATCCTATCGGAAGATCGGGACCCCATCGCCTCATCAGTTGGTATCAGAGCTTCAGTTGACCGGTAGGAATTTCTTGTATCCTTAGTTAGTAGATTGATTTTTATTTCCCATAGTCCAGAAAAATTGCCCCACAAAAAGAGTTAATTTCCGCTGTCCAAACCCCGTTGTGCTTTTCAATCTGTTAGTTTTGGTTTGCTAAATTGAATTTGTGTCCGTTTTAGGTTTGTCTAGTTGCTGGTCATATCTTTGTTCCAAGAAAAATCCAAATAAAAAAATTCCCCCACCCCAAACCCTAATTCCAATTTCGGCTGATCTGTCCTTTCTCTGCAGCCGCCACCAAAAACGCCATATCTTTTGATTCCGAGATTATTTTTGAGTGAGACCACCGCCATTAGATTCAAAAATTTATCATCCATCTATCTGTAAAATTTCACATGTTTCCAGCAAGGCAGTTAAGAGATATCTGCGGTGGAAGTTGACCCAAAATTCCAGATTGAATCTGCAATAGTCGGCACTTGTGAATTTTGTGCGAATTTTTAGGTCGGTTTCCAGACCTTGGCCCAAAAACAAAAGTTGTAGAAAAATCCGTCAGAAAACGGAGAAAAAAATAATCATTGAAAAAAAGGCAACTGACAAAAAGTTACGGCCGAAATACCGACACGCTGTCCAGTGGACAGAAATCTTCAGTTTCCAAGTTTTGGAACAATCCTTGTGTTCTTCAATTCCAGATTGCATTCGATCGAATTATCTTGTATTTACCACTCCCATACATTGCCATACACTTATTTTAGCCTTCTTCCATCTTTGGTTGATCAGCAACATAGGCTAAGTGCTAGATACGAACTATAATTCAATTCTGTGCAATTTCTGAAATTAATTGATTGTTTTCCTTTGCTACAAAATACATAGCCTATCCAAGCTCCACTTTTCTACAACCAAACAGGTCTCACTGTACCTTGCAATCGCTATACTCATCACTTGAGTTAAGTTATCACGAACCAGCCACCAGTTGCACCACCTGTTTTGCATTGGTAAGAACTTGTAAGAGCTTGGTAAGAGTTCGAGAGATGTGTGACTTGCGAAGCTCCACCTCCTAGTAGTTTATAGGGACTTACATAATTCTAGTGTATTTCCTTGTTTTCTACTAACCATGACAGGTTCAAGATCACATTGTAGCAATTTTTGTGAGACCAACAACTTGTTGGATCGTATTAATAAGACCCTCACCACCATCAACAACAGAATTGAGGGATCCAATTATCACGACCGTTGTCGACTTCGACAAAATCAACAAGGCACAGGTAGGTTAACAAGAGAGGTATGTGATGATGATGCCAAGTTTACAATTCCGCCATTTGCTGGTAGATATGACCCTGAAGCTTATCTTGATTGGGAAATACAATTAGATGGAAATTTTGCATGCTATGATTTTCCTGATGATGAAAGAGTTAGGGCTGCTACTAGTGAATTCACTGATTTCGCATTATTTTGGTGGAGGAAACAATGTAGACTACCACATGTACCTAAAACTTGGAATGTTTTTGATGTGACCACGCCACATATACATACGACCAAAGTTCCCAAGAATAAACAAAAGGTGAATTCGTTTCTTCGGTTTCAATTTATTTTAAATAAGAATATGATGCTATCTAAAGATGAAAATGTATATTTGTCTAGCTATATAAGGAGGATTGCATTAACGCTACGCGCTCATGGCTGGGGTCCACCTAAAGGGAAGCCAAATAATATATCAAGACCTCAACGCCTTTCCAAACTCTTGCTCAAGGTCACCACGTCACTTTTGGATCAATTCAAGCAAGAGTTCAAGTGGGACACATTTTGGAATCCAATTCGGCCTCCAGATCAGTTCGGATTCAGCTTGACAGGTCCAACTTCAAACGAGCATAACTTTCACATACGGAGTCCGTTCGAGGTCCATGAGTACTTGATGGAAAGCTTTTCACGTCCTATTTCCACTGGATCCAGCCACGCCTGCAAATTCCTTCTGTACGGCCCGCAATCATCAAAAGAAGTTGTTACACCACCTGTTTGGGCCAAATTGGGCCTTGTAATGCATGGGCCTATAGGAAGGTGCTACCCCCCCTATTCATGGCCGAGTACTGTTCACGTGAACAGTAAAATAGTACCACCCCTTTGTTTCTTAGTTTTGTGTGGCTTCCACTCCCCTATTTAAGGAGGGCGCACCCCTGTAGTTTTCTTGGATTTCGTTTGATTAGTTTTTCCATTGTGAAAACTTTTGTTCTTCACTTGTGTCGGCTAGACCAACCGTAAAGAACCTTCTGCGGAATCCCACCTTTTGAGCTTAATATAAATATTTGCAATTTCAGATTGCTTGTTATCTTGTTCTTGCGTGTTCTTCGGTTGCATGCAGGAATAGACCTTCGTGGTCAGGTCAACCGCGTTCTTGGCACGGTTGATAACGACTTGGAGTGTGGTTTAGCGATTGCTTGGCGTTCTGGTCGTGACCGGTTAGTAGCCGCATCGTCAAAGTCGTTCTCCTCCAAATCGAAGTTATCATCCTATCGGAAGATCGGGACCCCATCGCCTCATCAAGTGGTATCAGAGCTTCAGTTGACCGGTAGGAATTCTTTGTATCCCTAGTTAGTAGATTGATTTTTATTTCCCATAGTCCAGAAAAATTGCCCCACAAAAAGAGTTAATTTCCGCTGTCCAAACCCCGTTGTGCCTTTCAATCTGTTAGTTTTGGTTTGCTAAATTGAATTTGTGTCCGTTTTAGCTTTGTCTAGTTGCTGGTCATATCCTTGATTCCATAAAAAATCCAAACAAAAAAAATTCCCCTATCACAAACCCTAATTCCAATTTCGGCTGATTTTTCCTTTCTCTGCAGCCGCCACCAAAAACGTCATAACTTTTGATTCCGAGATTATTTTTGAGTGAGACCACCGCCATTAGATTCAAAACTTCATTGTCCATCTATCTGTAACATTTCACGTCATTCGAGCAAGGCAGTTAAGAGATATCTGCGGTGCAAGTTCACCTAAAAATCCAGATTGAATCTGCAACAGCCGGCACTTGTGAATTTTGTGCGAATTTTTCGGTCGGTTTCCAGAACTTGGCCCCAAAACAAAAGTTGTAGAAAAAGCCGTCAGAAAACAGAGAAAAAATAATCATTGATAAAAAGACAACTGACAAAAAGTTACGGCCAAAATACCGACGTCTTGTCGAGTTGACAGAAATCTGCCATTCTCAGAATTGGGTCAATCCTTGTGCTTTTCAATTCCGGATTGCATTCTATTGAATTATCTTGTGTTCATCACTCCTATACATTGTTACACACTTGCTTTGGCCTTCTCCTATCCTTGTTTGATCAGCAACATAGGCTAAGTGCTAGGTACGAACTATAATTCAATTCTGTGCAATTTCTGAAATTAATTGATTGTTCTCCATTGCTACATATCTAGCCTTCCAAGCTACACCTTTTACTAACCGAGCAGATCACGTCGAACCGACCCTTGCAATCGCTATACACATCACTTGAGTCAAGTTATCACGAACCAGTCACCGGTTACACCACCTGTTTTGCATTGGTAAGAACTTGTAAGAGCTTGGTAAGAGTTTGAGAGATGTTGACTTGTGAAGCTCCACCTCCTAGTAGTTTATAGGGACTTACATAATTCTTGTGTATTTCCTTGTATTCTACTAACCATGACAGGTTCAAGATCACATTGTAGCAATTTTTGTGAGACCAACAACTTGTTGGATCGTATTAATAAGACCCTCACCACCATCAACAACAGAATTGAGGGCTCCAATGATCGCGACCGTTGTCGACTTCGACATAATCGACAAGGTACAGGTAGGTTAACAAGAGAGGTATGTGATGATGATGCCAAGTTTACAATTCCTCCATTTGCTGGTAGATATGACCCTGAAGCTTATCTTGAATGGGAAATACAATTGGGCCCATGGGCCTTGTAACCCTAGAGCATGCACTTTGGACGCCCCTCCTGGTTGTTCTCCCTATAAAGGAGCCGCCGCCTCCCTTGTTAGGACTTGGATTTTGTTGAGTTTAGGTTTAGCTATTATGCAAACTTCTGTTCTTCAGTTGTGTCGGACGACCACATGTCAAGACAGCCTTCGGAATCCCACCTTTTGATCTTCATATCAATATTTGCAATTTCAGATTGCTTGTTATCTTGTTCTTGCGTGTTCTTCGGTTGCATGCAGGAATAGACCTTCGTGGTCAAGTCAACCGCGTTCTTGGCACGGTTGATAACAACTTGGAGTGTGGTTCAGCGATTGCTAAGGCGCAAGCGACGTCGTTCGGTTGTAGTCGGATCGCAAGGGTCGCCTCCGCCAAAATCGATAGTTATCATCCTATCGAAAGATCGGGACCCCATCGCCTCATCAGGTAGGGGAGGAAGTACTCGTGCGTCTAGTTCGGCTAGGCGCCAGCTCCGCTGCAACCACTTCGAAGGGTAGGGGACGGAGCACTCGCGCGTCTACTTCAACTAGGCGCCAGCTCCGCTGTCACCACTTCGAAGGGTAGGGGACGCAGCACTCCCGCGTCTATTTCGACTAGGCGCCAGATCCGCTGCCACCCCTTCGAAGGGTAGGGGCCAGAGCACTCGCGCGTCTACTTCGACGAGGCGCCAGCTCCGCTGCCACAATATCGAAGCGCAGGGGACGGAGCACTCGCGCGTCTACTTCAACCAGGCCCCAGCTCCGCTCCCACCACTGCGAAGAGTAGGGGACGGAGCCCTCGCGCGTCTATTTCGACTAGGCGCCAGCTCCGCTGCCACCACTCCGAATGGTAGGGGACGGAGCACTCGCGTGTCTACTTCGGCTAGGCGGGGACGGAGCACTCGCGCGTCTAGTTCGACAAGGCGCCACCTTCCCTACCACCACTCCGAATGGTAGGGGACGGAGCACTCACGCGTCTACTTCGACTTGGCGCCAGCTCCCCTGCCACCACTATGCGCCAACTCCCCTGCCACCACCCCAAATGGTAGGGGACGGAGCACTCGCGCCTCCACTTCGACTTTGCGCCAGCTGCGCTGCCACCCTACTTCGACTTGGCGCCAGCTCCGCTGCCACCCCTTCGTAGGGTAGGGGACGGAGCACTCGCGCGTCTACTTCGACTAGGCGCCAGCTCCGCTGCCACCCTTCGAAGGTTAGGGGACAGAGCACACGCGCGTCTACTTCGACAAGGCGCCAGTTCGGCTGCCACCCCTTCGAAGGGTAGGGGAGGAAGTACTCGCGCGTCTAGCTCGACTAGGCGCCAGCTCCGCTACCACCACTTCGAAGGGTAGGTGACGGAGCACTCGCGCATCTACTTCGACTAGGCGCCAGCTCCGCTGTCACCACTTCGAAGGGTAGGGGACGCAGCACTCCCGCGTCTATTACGACTAGGCGCCAGCTCCGCTGCCACCACTTCGAAGGGTAGGGGACGGAGCACTCGCGCGTCTAGTTCGACTAGGCGCCAGCTCCGCTGCGACCACTTCGAAGGGTATGGGACGGAGCACTCGCGCGTCTACTTCGACTAAGCGCCAGCTCGACGGCCACCACTAAGCGCCGGAGCTCGGCGGCCACGCCAGCCCTGCCACCACGGTAGGGACGGAGCACTCGCAGCACTCGCGCCCCAACTCCGCTGCCACCGACAGGTTATGGGACGGAGCCTCGCCAGCCCGCTCCAGCCACCCTTCGAAGGGTAGGGGCGGAGCACTTGCATTCGCCAGCTCGCTCTTCGGCGGGTAGGGACGGAGCACTCGACGACCAGGCGCCAGCTCCGCTGCCACCACTTCGAAGGGTAGGGGACGGAGCACTCGCGCGTCTACTTCGACTAGGCGCCAACTCCGCTGCCACCCGTTCGAAGGGTAGGGGACGAAGCACTCATGCGTCTACTTCGACTAGGCGCCAGCTCCGCTGCCACCCATCGAGGGGTAGGGGACGGAGCACCATGGTTGGGAAAACCGGCCGGTAACTGCCGGTAACCGGAAATACCGGTGGCAACCGGGTTTTGAAATACCGGCCGAATTTTTTGAATTGAAGATTTGAATTTTTGACTTACTAATGCAGTGGGTATATTAGATTGGGTATTGTTTTTGATATATTAGGTTGATTAGCTGCTGTTGGAAGTAAAAAAGTGTGAATTATTGTCATTGGCAGCTAGTGTTGATTGGAAGCAAACATGTTGGGCCCATTGTACTGGAAAGGGCATTGGATGCTTGTCCTTGAGAGTGGTTTGCAGCACTTTAGCACTAAAGAAAGGGCAGCAACAGTTGGCCAATTAGAATGGGAGAAGAAATCGGCATCCTGGGGAGAAGGGACTAGCTGTAGCACGCGAGAGAGAGAGAAGAGGAGCAGCTGCAGCAAAGTGCTAGGGGAGAAGAGGAGCAGTTGCAGTAAGAAAGAGAAAAAGAACAGCAGCAGGGCAGCAGCTAGGAGGTGAGTTCATGTCCAACTCCTTCCCTCTTTTGCTCTTGTTATGTGTGGAGATATGTGTTTAAATTGTTGTTATGTCCAGCAGCTAGGAGGTGGGTTCATGTCCAACTCCTTCACTCTTTTGCTCTTGTTGTTATGTGTGGAGATATGTGTTTAAATTGTTGTTATGTCCAGCAACTAGGAGGTGAGTTCATGTAGGTTGGAGATTTGTGTCTTACTGATACATGTTTTTGTTGTCGCATGATATTGTAGTGATGGCTGGTAAAAGTATCAATGTTTGGGACCATGGAGAGAGACTAGGAGGTGCTGGTTGGAAGTGCAGATATTGTAAGCTTACGAAGTCAGGTGGAGGTGTAACACGCCTGAAAGAACATCTTGCTGGGAAGCACGGGGATGTTATTCCTTGCAGTGGGGTTCCGGCGGAAGTGAGAAGGCTCATGCTAGCAAGTATAGAGGAAACGAAGGCCAAGAGAAAATCTATTAGAGATGAGCGCATGAGAATAGAGCAAGTTGCTTCCGATCCTGTAGCGCGTGGTCCATCACGTGAAGATGTCTTTGATGATGATGAGGAAAAGCAGATGGAATAGGCTCGGGGAGAGTTGTTGGAGTTGCACCAGCTCGAGCAGAGGGCAAGAGCCCGGGGTGCGACATTGAACATGGTGGAGGTAGTGGAAGTGCCACAGGAAGGGGTACAGGAAGAAATGCTCTTTCGAGGATGTTTGGTAGGTCGCAGTCTATGAGAGTTGATTCTGATATTTTGCGTAGTCGGGCACCCGTCCAACCCCGCATTGACACTACAAAAATATGCCTTGCGGATTGTCTCACAATGTGTTTCCTCAAGTGGATGTGAACGTAATTGGAGCACATTTGCTTTAGTGCACACCCAATTGAGGAACCGTCTTGGATACAAGAAATTGCATAAGCCTGTATATGTCCACTACAATCTAAGGCTTCGATTGCAGGAGCATGAGATTAGGAATGAAGATAGGGATGTAGATCTTTTTGGAGATCTCATTAATGCCACCATGTATGACAGCGCAAACCCAATCGATGAGTGGCTTGACAGCTCCATGAGCCACTCAGAGCCTCTGCAAGATGAGGAAGGTGAGCCTCCTATGCCATCTACAGTTGTAGTTAATGCCATATCTGAGCATGAACTTGACAAGGCACTTGATGATCAACCGTTGAAGCAATGGACTCAGAAAACTATTGGCAAGTCTCATGTTACAAAAAGAAAAGCTTGTAGCCAACCAACTGAAAAATGGGCTCGAGACTTTGCATCACTTACACAAACAAAGAAACAAGAGGTTGGTAAGAAGAAGAAAAAAGGCATCGATGAGGATATTGTGAGAAGTGATGAAGAGACAGAAACTCCAACATCTGATGCAGTGGAGTACCAAGAGTCTGACGATAGTCTTCGTCATCTAATGATGGTACTGATGGTGGGACATCTCACGATGTGGTACAAGGCCAACAAGACACATGTCAACCATTGGAATTCACCTGTGAGAAAACTTTCACACATGCTACCCAGAAAACTTTCACACATGCTACCCAGGATGAAGACCATGGTTGTCACGAATCAAGAAGATTCAAAACGACCTACACAAGGACCGCCAACGAGATCATCCTCAACCATAGGACTCTTCTTCCTACGCATCATATGTAGCTCAACATCTTTGCCAACTTATGAGCGTCGAGATGCCAACTTACTATCTTCTGCTGATGATTCTCATTCATCATCGGACATCTCTTATCCTCCCAATGCAAGATTTGTTTACCAGTGGGTGGAACCTGTATACTACCAACAAATTTATACTCATTGGTTACAACATGCTCATCCCACATACACTTGGGATCAATATAAAGTCCACCTGGCTCATAATGAAGGACTTGTCCTCATTGATAACAATGAGTACATTGCACAACCTTCGCATTTCTCAACAATGTATTGGTACGAATTGATCCTTCATTAGTGTTTTCACTTTTAATATAGTACTCAAGTTACCATTTATTACTATTAACTTGTGTTTTTATTATTTCAGATGTAACACAACACTACGATGAGAGGGCTTCACCACATGGTCAACACCAAGTTGAATTTATTCAGATGAAGACACTTTTTGACTGAGGTTCAGTTCTTTTTTACCATGGATATGCCAATTTAGAAGGTTTTGTTATATGCCAAAGCATCTCAATTACTTTTGGCCTCATAGTTATAAGAAAATGCTTCAAGAAGGGATTAGTTTGATGTAGTCTTATACGGGTTTAACTTGTTATAAAAAAACCTTAACCTTTTGGCAAAATGTCCACCCATAACTTTCAATTTACGGCAACAAAAGTGGAGCTCCAACTTCTATACTCATTCCACCGGTTTTTCGGTTTTCTCGCCGGTAAAACCGGTAACCGGCCGGCGACCGGTCTCCTCCCGCCCCACCAAAGCAAATCCTTTTGCCAAAATTCAACCGGTTTAAAACCGGGATTTCCGGTTACCGGGCGGTAACCGGCCGGTTACCGGTACCGCCCGGTGGCCGGGATTTGCGCCGGTACCGGTTATTTGATCCTTGCAGAGCACTCGCGCATCTACTTCGACTAGGCGGGATGGAGCACTCGCGCATCTAGTTCGACTAGGCGCCAGGTCCGATGCCACCACTTCGAAGGGTAGGGGACGGAGCACTCGCGCGTCTACTTCGACTAAGAGCCAGCTTCGCTGCCATCCTTCGAAGGATGGGGGACGGAACACTCGCGCGTCTACTTCGACTAGGCGCCAGTTTGGCTGCCACCCCTTTGAAGGGTAGGGGATGGAGCACTCGCGCATCTAGTTCGACTAGGCGCCAGCTCCGCTGCCACCACTTCGAAGGGTAGGGGACGGAGCACTCGCGCGTCTACTTCGACTAGGCGCCAGCTCCGCGGCCACCACTTCGAAAGGTAGGGGATGGAGCACTCGCGCGTCTACTTCGACTAGGCGCCAGCTCCGCTGCCACCACTTCGAAGGGTAGGGGACGGAGCACTCACGCATCTACTTCGACTAGGCGCCAGCTCCGCTGCCACCACTTCGAAGGGTAGGGGACGGAGCGCTCGTGCGTCTACTTTGAATATGATAGCGCTAGTGGTCCCGATCTTTCGATGAAAGTGGTAGATTCGATTGGGGAAGGAAATGACGTTGACGACCGACTACAACCATCCAAGGACGTTGCGCCTTAGCGATCGATACACCAATTCCAGAGGTTGTTCGTGAACTTGTCGGCGCACAATCAACCTAACTACGAGGGTACTTGTTCCTGCAAACAATCGAAGAACAGGCAAGAACAAGATGAACAGCAACTCAATTGCTAATAAACGATGTAGGATTCAATCGAAAACAGAAAAACGGTGGGGTTCCGAAGACAAGGATTCAGGCGGTCTAGCCTGCACGCGCGAGTACAAGGCGAAGTAGCAAAAGCTAACTTAGTCTATCAAAACCCAAACCCTAGAAGAGGGTGCGGCTGCCTATTTAAGGGACACGGAAGGTGGAGGGTCGGCCACAACACATGGAAGCCGAGAAGGACTCGATTACAAGGCCCAAGGCCCACTTTGACTCGGACTGGAAAAGTGATGTGACTTGTTTTGCAGTTTTTGATCGGCTCGCATAGAATTTGGAGGTGAGACTAGATCCATATGAAAGTAGACTTAAAGAGGTTTCCAACGAGTACTCACGGGCCCCGAGAAACCTTCTGGATCAAAAGTTATGGCCATTTGAAGTAGACGCTGTTGGGAAGGTCGAATCCGAGTCAAACTCGCGAACAGGGCTTGGTTTGCGCTTGACGGTTCCACTTCTATACTTGAGCTCACGTGGTTCTTCCCCATGGTTCCTAAGGACAATTAAATCATCACAAGAATTAAGTAGTATTCCATTCTTTGAAACATTTGTATGCAAACTTAGGAACGCATTCACCTGATGGTTAAGTTGACGTGCTCGCGCTCTAGTCATTGGTCCTTATATCATAGTTTCAGTTTGATGTGGAGTTGGCATGGTTGTGTGCATGGAAAGGATGTCCTCATCAGAATAGGCGCCAACTCGGCTGCCACCCCTTCGAAGGGTAGGGGACGGAGCGCTCGCGCGTCTACTTCGACTGGGCGGCAACTCCGCTGCCACCCCCATCGAAGGGTATAGGACAGAGCGCTCGCGCGTCTACTTCGACTTGGCACCAGCTCCGCTGCCACTCCTTCGAAGGGTTGGGGACGGAGTGCTCACGCGTCTACTTCGGTGGCTATCGATAAGCGAGGTAAGGTCGACGTGAAAATCTGACTCTTACATGACATCTGCCAAGGGCAGAGCGGCAGGGAACGAGAAGAAAAGACCTTGGACAAGTATTGCTTCGTTCTTATAAAAGAGGAGGTCGCAGTGCAATCGTACAAATAGGCATCATAATAGCACACACTCAACCCCGGCGTCACGCTTGCGGATTCGCACTGTCTTTGTTGAGCCGAGGAGCTTCCACTTGCGGATTCGCGCCGTCTTCGTTGTGCCGAAGAACTTCCTCGAGCCACCGAAGGAAGTCCACCTTGGCTGCGTCCTCCCCGATGTAGCCCCAGACCCGATTGTGGAAGTTCCGACATCGCCTCGGGCCTGGCACTGATGAAGCCGCAGTGCTCGCCGAAGGATTTGGCACTACGGAGGGTGACGCTTGATCCCTCCTCGATTAGTTCGAGCGTCTGCGTTAGATCCTCAGGACCATGTGTCACATCCGGCACGTCAACGGAAAGGTCCCAGAGGGCCCATTCCAAGGATTCCATCGCCCTCCAGGCTGAACAGACGCATCGTCGAAGGTCCGGTTCCTCTTCACAAGGGATGTGGCGAGTTGGGTCTTCTCCTCCTCCAGCGCGGAGATCTGCTGGAGAAAGGCGGCACGCTCCTCCGCCGCGGCACGCTGGACTTCCTCCGTGGCGCGTTGCGCCGCTGCCACGGCGTCTTTTGCGTGGGATACCACCCTCGCGTTCACAGCCTCCAGCATACAAATGTGCTCGTCCTTGGCGGCGTGAGCCACGTCCACAACACAGAGTTCGTCCTCCAGCACCCTTCGCTTGCGGACATGGGTCTCCTCCAAGGCTCGGCTGAGAACAAGGGTTTGGAAGAAACCGTGGGAGTTAGAAATACACCGGGCAAACTGCAGTAAGTGTTGAGAAGAAAAGCTGCTGTGAGCAATCTACTAGCAAGGGAAAGCAAACTTGAACTCGCACGAAAAGGAAATCAAAGAAGCTGCCGATCAAATTGGACAAAAGAAAAAAAGTTGCAGCCGAGACAACTATACAGTGCAGACGCTTGTCGAGAAGTACAAAGACCATCTGATTCTTGCAGACCTAGCTGTACCGAACTGCAAAACAACAGAGCTGCTTGCTGCCGAGAGAAGCTATTGGACTGAAAAGAAGTAACAGCCTGCTGTCCATAGAACCAGCCGAAAGAAATGCAGCTTGAACTTTTGTCGGCACAAAGAGTACTCAAGTAGAGATAAACCAAGATTAGAGACCATTCACTGCAGCTCTTTTTAAGTAAAAAAATTGGAACTAAGATCCAAATAACAAGTGAACTGGGAGAGATAAAAATCAGACCAAAGACTTGATGCGACTGGCAAACACTGAAATAGAGAATAGTGAGCTAGAACAAAGAAAGCACAGGAATAAACAGAGAGCAGAATACCTCAAGACAAATCATCTCCAAAACAGAAATTTCCATAGAAGGTCAAAGAGATGAATGATTACATAGAGTTTCTTACAGCACCTCACACCTCAAGAACACAAGAACTACCCCATACGCAATTACAAAACAAGGAGAACCAACAACGGCAAGAGAGGCAAAAACACAACAAACTCTAAAAGCCCTAACTACCTCTCTCTCGAGCCATCTCTCTAAATCATACTCTCATTTTCATGAAGGCTACTAGAGAACACCCTCTCTATTTATAGCCTCCACTAATGGGTTTACAACACACTTTACCCATTAGCTCTCAACAACTCATGGCGCTTTATCCACAATCCACTTCCTTTAGTGCAGCTTTGCGTATTCACCAAAACGCCCCTCGTGCACCTTCCAGGAAGCTTCCTTATTCCTTGCCCTCCAAGCCACGCAGCCACCTCGAGTCCTCGTCGTCTTCGGCACACCTCGACCACTTTGACCTCGGCACCACCAGCGCCTAGTCCGGTCATCCCGTGCCTCGCCAAGACTCTACCTCGCCATCCTGCAGCTATCACAGACACGAAACAAATCACATAGCACCGCTCGAAATATTGTAACCATACATTAGCATCAGAAGACATACTCAAAGCCCAAACCGATCGAAACGAAAAATAAACGACTTAAGCACGTTCGACCTAGTTCGAAAAGGTCCGACCGAAACCGACTTTACCACGCAACGACATGGCTCGAACCACACAAACCAAACTCAAACTTTCCCGAACACGCGTCAATTACTCATCACAAACATGGGGTCACAACTATATGGTCTCTCAATCTCCCCCTTGATGAGTGTATTGACAAACACAGAAAAAACGTAAAGTTGAGTTTGTTTTGAAAAAGAAAAGAGAGTCAAACATGGTCGAAAGAAAAGCAAGGAAGCTCATGACCACGTCGACAAACGAAGCACAAACAGAAAGAGCAAATTGTTCTCCAAAGCTCCAGAAAGTCCTAAAAAGGGCTTTTTCTCCGCTATTCTCCCCCTTTTGGCAATAAACACATCAAGATGCAAGGAAGAGAAACAATTATGAGAACGGATAGAATGGCTGAATTTTTATTCATTTTAAGCATGATGAGCCATGAAGATTATCCATAATGACCTTGAAGTATTACACCAAGCCATAACTCATAAATAAGTTATCAAGATCATGATAATGCATGTATAGACAAGCTAGGCCAAATAAGTCATAATCTGAAATTTAGTCGAATTTCATAGCATGGCAAGTTATCCAAGAGTATAGTCTAGCTAAAGGTATCCAAATATGATGCAAGCCATCGCAACAATCTAAGTGGAACCAAGAAGCTAGTGTTGAGTCAATTTAGAGTGCTACACGTTCAAGAATGAGACATTTGTTTAAGTACGTGTTCTTTGTGAAATTAAGCAAATTTAACACATTTGACATGTTTTTCTTTATAAATCTCATGATTGTTTCCAACCAGATTTTTGTGTAGTCATGTGCTAGATCTCAAGCCTTATGCGACCACTCCAAGCGAGAAGCTTAAGAAAATAGTCTGGGTAAACCAAAACTCCACCTGAGTTCATGCCTAGTGCAATGGCAAGCCGTCTCATGAGAAAGAATTGGTGAGATCAGTTTTTTCGCACAAAAGAGATCTTTTTGCTTTCTTAAACGGGTGTACTAACTTATGCTTTATCAAGAAACTAGTATAGCTCAATCTAAAGCTCAACAAAGATTTAAGACTCAACTCAGTCTATTTGACATGGCATGAATCATAAGAGGATAACTAAAGACAGACTAGTCTTAAGAGCTAACATGACATGATTTAATTCAAGTTGTGCATTTTAATAAACTTAACATGGCAAAGACTAGACTACACATATAAAGTCATGATAAATTTAGCAAGTAAGCACAGATCATGGCAAGATGTAATTCATTGTAAACATGTCATAACAGGATAATAATCAAGGCTCCATGTAGTTATAATGCAGAATGAAATGCAAGAAAATCCAGCTCCCCCTCAACATGTGATGCACTTTTAGTTCAAGTTAAGTTATGTCAACATTAAGATCTAAAAGCTCCCAAATGGACTCCCCCTGAACCAAAGCAATAAAAATGAGAAGCTGGCAAGAAAAATAGAAAGGGCAGTCCTTAAAGCATAGACAAGATATAGAGGATACGATAGCTCAGACTGACTCTCATCTACCCCATATGACTCTAGGACTATCAACTGATAATCTAGCATACTAAGGAGCAAACACGTACCCTGTCTACCCGAGGGTGGCCCAACCCTCGCTAGAACCTATAAGAAGTGAGTGAGCTCAACCTAGTGAGAAGAGAAATAGCTAATAAGCAGCATCCTAGAATCACAAGATGAGAGAAAGAAGTCTAAACAATTAGGCGAGAAAACCACTCTAACCTATGCTAGAAGGACTAACCCCAATGCACCCATATGCAATGCAACAGAAAGGAGTAAGAGCATAATAAACATGATAAAGCATGAAGCTTGACTCTCCCTCACAACAGTCCATAAGGACAAACCACCCCAAGCTCTCCCCGCAGAGCTGAAAAATTTGAGCTATCCAAAGGCTTGGTAAAGATTCGGCTAACTGGTGGTCACTCTCCACAAACTGGAGCACTATGTCACCCTTCTCCACATGGTCTCGAAGGAAGTGATATCTGATATCAATATGCTTGGTCCGAGAATGTTGCACTGGGTTCTTAGCAATGTTAATCGCAGAAGTGTTATCACAAAAGAGTGGAACACTGTCGATAACTAACCCAAAGTCCCGCAGGGTCGAGACCATCCAAAGTACCTGGCTGCAACAACTGGCGGCAGCAACGTACTCGGCCTCTGCGGTGGACTGTGCAACACCGGACTGCTTCCTAGAAGACCAAGAAACAAGAGAAGTGCCAATGAATTGGTAGGTGCCAGAAGTGCTCTTCCTATCTATCCTACAGCCGGCAAAGTCTGCGTCCGAGTAGGCTCTCAAGGAAAGACAGGACGAGAAAGAGTACCAGATACCATAGTCAATGGTGGCTTGAAGATACCGAAGAATGCGCTTCACCGCCTGACGGTGAGATACACGAGGAGATGCCTGAAATCGAGCGCACAGACATACGGAGAAGTGTAAATCTGGTCTCGAGGCAGTGAGGTACAAGAGGGAGCCAATCATGCTGCGATACTCCTTCTGATCAACTGGCTCGCCGTCCTCATCTGGGTCAAGTGAAGCTGATGAAGCATAGGAGTGGACACCGGCCTACCATCACTCATATCAAAGCATCTTAGGAGGTCTCGAGTGTACTTGCCCTGATGCAAGAAGGTGCCCTCCCGAGTCTGTTTGATCTGAAAGCCAAGGAAGAAGCTCAACTCCCCATCATGCTCATCTCAAACTCCGAGCTCATGACATCGGGAAATTGGGAAACGAGAGCATGGGAGGAGCCGCCAAAGATGATGTCATCTACATAGATCTGGACAAGTAGAAGGTCACCGCCATGCCTACAAATGAACAAAGTCTTATCTACCTTACCCATCTCAAAACCATGACTCAACAAATAGGACTTAAGCCTCTCATACCAAGCTCTGGGGGCCTGCTTAAGTCCATACAAGGCTTTGGAAAGCTTATAGACATGGTTTGGGTATTTGGGGTTCTCGAAACCTGGAGGCTGTCTCACATAGACCTCTCCTCAATGAAGCCATTGAGGAAGGCACTCTTGACATCCATCTGGTAAAGCTTGAAACCCTTAGAAGCCGCAAAAGCAAGCAGGATTCTAATAGCTTCAAGTCTAGCTACAGGGGCAAAGGTCTCCTCAAAATCTAGACCCTCAACCTGGGAGAAGCCCTGAGCTACCAGTCTAGCCTTGTTCCGAATGACAACCCCATCCTCACTCTGCTTGTTCTTGAACACCCACTTAGTCCCGATGACGTTGTGACCTCATGGGGGCTCAACAAGCGACCAGACCTTGTTTCTCTCGAAATTCTCTAACTCCTCATGCATGGCATTGACCCAAGACTCATCAGAAAGAGCATGACAAACGTCCTTGGGCTCGAATGAGGCAACAAAGGCAGAATGAAGACGGAAGTGAGACATGCCGGATTTTGAGCGTGTGACTCGCTCAAAGATGTCTCCAATCATCTGCTCGGAAGGATGGTCTTTCTGGATATGTCGGGAAGGACCTGGAGGAGATGAAGAAGTGGCCTCTACCTCATGAGCTGATGAGGTAGGAACAGAGCCACTAGCTCCAAAGGAAGCAGAAGGCATGGGCTAATCACCTAGAGGTGCAGTGGAAGAAGGCACCTCAAGGGGAGGATGAGAAACTGGATTGGGCAGACAACCCTCATCACCATCCTCCTCATCGTCCACAAAGATGGGCTCGGACTACTCTAATGAACCTGAGATATCGGGCCTAGTCCCCGGACTGGCCTCGTCTAAGGTCACCTCACAGGTCTCTACCAACTTACTAGACTCGCAGTTCCAAACCCTATACGCTCGCGAAGAAGTCGAGTAGCCTAGAAAGATACCATCACAAGAGCGTGACTCGAATTTATCTAGGTCCCGGACTTCAAAATGAAACACTTGCAACCAAACACACGAAAATGAGAGACACTGGGCTTTCGCCCATATCTCAGCTCATAAGAAGTGCGATGCAAGTGTGCCCGAAAAAAACTATGTTTGAAACATGGCATGCGGTCGCAATAGCCTCAGCCCAAAACTTCCTAGGTGTAGAATACTCATCAAGCATCGTCCTGGCCATCTCGACCAAGGTACGGTTCTTCCTCTCCACGACGCCATTCTGCTGTGGGACATGCGGAGAAGAGAACTGGTGCTCTACACCTGTCTCATCGCAGAACCTCTCAAAGTAGGAATTCTTGAACTCTATGCCATTGTCACTGCGGATCGCTCGTAAGGCACCCGGAAGCTCAACAGAAAGCCTACTGAAAAGACCTCGGAAATGTGTAAACATCCCATCCTTCGAGGCTAAGAAAAACACCCAAGAAAACCTCGAGAAGTCATCGACCACGACAAGAACATACCACTTCCCTCCTGCTGACTGCACTCGAGCTGGTCCAACTATGTCCATGTGGAGCAGCTGTCCCAGTGCATCGGTCATAGTCACTGTGACCGGAGGATGAGAAGCAGCAACCATCTTGCCGTGCCGGCATGGAGCACAAACAATATCTTTGACCATCTTGAGTTTCGGCAAACCATGAATGAGATCGTGGCCGCTAACTTGGGTCAAATGGTCAAATCCAATATGACCAAGTCTCCTATGCCAGAAAGTAAGGTCACGGGACTCAGAAGCAACTAAACACCGGAGAGGATCACCAGAAGACTCAGAAAAATCAGTACGAAAGATCCTCCCATAACGAGAAATCTCGCAAACCAGACTACCCGAAGAATCAAGAATATTGCAAGCGTTTTTCTTAAAGCTCACCTCAAAGCCGTCATCGGTAAGCTGAGAAACAGGAAGTAAATTATACTGCAACTTACTAACCAAGGCAACATCTTTTAAAATAAAAGACTCATTAACGCGCACTGTACCTTTGGCGATCACGCGCCCAGACGAAGCGTCTCCGAAGGTGATCGTTTCATCACCTGGAGCACGAGCTAGGGAAGAGAACCAACAAGAGTCTCCAGTCACGTGTCGAGAACACCTGGAGTCAACAAGCCAAACCCCTCTCTTCCCGCCCGCGAACCTCATCGGAGTCGGAGTAAAGCTCGCTGTCGCTCACTTCGCCCTCAAGGGCCATGAAGCACATGCCGGAGAAGTCATTACCACCCTTGGGGTCTTGCTCGTCCCTCCCATCATCGTCGCTCCACCCCTCCACCTCGCTGAGATTGAGGTCGTCGAAGGCGGTGAGGACGCGATGGAAGAGCTTCTTGGCTTTGCCAAGGTCGCGGAACTTCTTCTTGCCTTGGGCATGAGCTGAGGGCTTCTTGTTGCGGTTCTTGTCGATGTAGTCATTCTTGCTCACGCCGCCGTAGTCTCTCTTGTCCTTCTCCAGCTTGGGGCAGTTTGCCCGAATGTGATTCGGGCCACCACACTCGAAGCAGATCACGGGCCCTCCTATCTTTCTGTCCCTCCTTCTCTTGTAAGCGTGGGAAAATTTTCTGGCTAGGAGGGCTAACTGGTCATCTGCAAGCTGCTCTAACTGATCATCAATTACGTCACAGAGAGCAGCAAGAGAGAATCCACAAGCAACTCGGAAGAAAATCCAGGAGCTGAAATGGGATCGATGACTAAGGCCATCGACTGCGACTTCGACTTACGAGAGACAATGTCAACCTCGTGAGTCTTGAGGCGTGAGTACAACACGTCAAGAGTCAAAGTCGAAAGATCGGGGTGTCCTTGATGGTAGTCATCTTCATTTCCCAAACACGCAAGTCCAAAGCAGCGAGCATCTGACGAGCATTGTCCGAGTCAGGGTATGTGAGACCGACCGCTCGAAGGTTGCTCAGAATCTTGTGGAAACGCGCAAAGCACTCATCGAGGGACTCACCAGCGAGCATTTCAAACTTGTTGTAATCTCGCTTGAACTGGTCCTGTCGAACCATCTTTATCTGGGTGGTGCCCTTATGATATGCATCGAGGGTCACCCAGATGTCATAGGCCGACGTCAGATGAGAGATGCGATCGAACTCGCTTTGGCTCAAACTCTGGATTATGATGTTCCTTGCCTTCGCATTCGCCTCAACATCAAGTATGTTTCCAGGGTTGATGTTCTCATCGGCAGGAACAACATATCATACCTTGACCTTGCGCCAGATGGCGTAGCCCTGAGCCTGGATGTAGGTCTCCATCCGACTCTTCCATAAGGGATAGTGATAGCACTAGGGGTCCCGATCTTTCGATGAGAGTGGTAGATTCGATTGGGGAAAGAGATGACGTTGACGACCCGACTACAACCATCCAGGGACGTTGCGCCTTAGCGATCGATACACCAACTCAGAGATTGTTCGTGACCTTGTCGCACGCGCGATCAACCTAACCACGAGGTTCTTGTTCCTGCAAGCAATCGAAGAACAAGCAAGAACAAGATGAACAGCAACTCAATTGCAAGTAACGATGTAAGATTCAATCGAAAGCGGTGGGGTTCGAAGACAAGTATTCGGGCGGTCTAGCCGACACGCGCGAGTACAAGGCAAAGCAGCAAAAGCTAACTTAGTCTAAACAAAACCCAAACCCTAGAAGAGGTGCGGCTGCCTATTTAAGGGTCACGGAAGGTGGAGGTCGGCCAAAACACAAGGAAGCCGAATAGGACTCGAATTACAAGGCCCAAGGCCCACTTTGACTCGGACTGGAAAAGCGACGTGAATTGTTTGCAGTTTCTGGTCGACTCGGATGGAATTTGGAGGTGAGGCCGGATCCATCTGAAAGTAGACTTCAAGAGCTTTCCAACAAGTACTCATGGGACCCGAGAACCTTCTGGATCAAAAGTTACGGCCGTTTGAAGTAGGCGCTGTCAACAAGGCCGAATCCGAGTCAAACTCGTGAACAGGACTTGGTTTGCGCTTGACGGTTCCACTTCTATACTTGAGCTCATGTGGTTCTTCCCCATGGTTCCTAAGGACAATTAAATCATCACAAGAATTAAGTAGTATTCCATTCTTTGAAACATTTGTATGCAAACTTAGGAACGCATTCACCTGATGGTTAAGCAGACGTGCTCGCGCTCTAGTCATTGGTCCTTGTATCATAGTTTCAGTTTGATATGGAGTCGGCATGGTTGTATGCATGGAAAGGATGTCCTCATCAGATAGTCGATCCCATCAAAGGTCGGGGCTTGGTCGAGTATTTGTCTGTTGCCATGGCTCACAAATCGGTTAAGATCTATAGACGAGAGCTAACCGGCTCGGATACCAATTGTTGGATCGAAATCGGCAACAGAGGGGGAGTGAATGATGCCCTTTAAAAAATCGCCCCCACGGTATCCACAAAAGTCTCTACTCTCCGATAGCTATTGAAGCCATGAAGCGAGAAAATCACAACTTACTGGATATGCAAGAAAGAGCAGGAAATAGCAAGGTCAACAAGACAAGGGAAAGTTGGGAGCTGCAGCCGAAAATGAGAGGTTGATTTCTGTAGACTACCAAAACAGCAAGCAAAATCAGCAAGCAAGAGACCGGCTGCTTGCTGCCCAAAAGAAAATAAAAATAAAAAAATACTAGTGCAAACTGCAGTAAGTATTGAGAAGAAAAGCTGCTGTGAGCAATCTGCTAGCAAGGGAAAGCAAACTTGAACTGAAAGCAAAAAGGAAATCAAAGAAGCTGCCGATCAGATTGGACAAAAGAAGAAAAGTTGCAGCCAAGACAACTATACAGTGCAGAGGCTTGTCGAGAAGTACAAAGACCATCTGATTCTTGCAGACCTAGCTGTACCAAACTGCAAAACAACAAACTGCTTGCTGCCGAGAGAAGCTATTGGACTGAAAAGAAGTAACAGCCTGCTGTCCATAGAACCAACCGAAAGAAATGCAGCTTGAACTTTTGTCGGCACAAAGAGTACTCAAGTAGAGATAAGACTAAGATTAGAGACAATTCACTGCAGCTCTTTTTAAGTAAAAAAATTGGAACTAACATCCAAATAACAAGTGAACTGGGAGAGATAAAAATCAGACCAAAGACTTGATGCGACTGGCAAATACTGAAATAGAGAATAGTGAGCTAGAACAAAGAATGCACAGAAATAAACCAGAGAGCAGAATACCTCAAGACAAATCATCTCCAAAACAGAAATTTCCATAGAGGGTCAAAGAGATGAATGATTACATAGAGTTTCTTACAGCATCTCACACCTCAAGAACACAAGAACTACCCCATACGTAATTACAAAACAAGGAGAACCAACACCGGCAAGAGAGGCAAAAACACAACAAACTCTAAAAGCCCTAACTACCTCTCTCTCGAGCCATCTTTCTAAATCATACTCTCATTTTCATGAAGGCTACTAGAGAACACCCTCTCTATTTATAGCCTCCACTAATGGGTTTACAACACACTTAACCATTAGCTCTCAACAACTCATGGCGCTTTATCCACAATCCACTTCTTTTAATGCAGCTTTGCGTATTCACCAAAACGCCCCTCGTGCACCTTCCAGGAAGCTTCCTCATTCCTTGCCCTCTAAGCCACGCAGCCACCTAGAGTCCTCGTCGTCTTCGGCACATCTCGACCGCTTTGACCTCACACCACCTGCGCCTAGTCCGGTCATCCCGTGCCTCGCCACGACTCCACCTCGATGTCCTGCAGCTATCACAGACAAGAAACAAATCACATAGCACCGCTCAAAATATTGTAATCATACATTAGCATCAGAAGACATACTCAAAGCCCAAACCGATCGAAACGAAAAATAAACGACTTAAGCACGTTCGACTTAGTTCGACAAGGTCCGACCGAAACCGACTGCACCACGCAACGACATGGCTCGAACCACACAAACCAAACTCAAATTTCCCGAACACGCGTTAATTACTCATCACAAACATGGGGTCACAACCACATGGTCTCTCATTGTGGTTGTGTAATGTCGACAGAAGCAAGGCGACAGCAAGAGGTGGAGCTCTCTCTAGCGGCTCCACTCGAGTAGCAATCGCTGCAAGATCGTTATTGGTGCAATCTAGAACCATCTCAAGACGCTCGAAATGTTGAGTCAGTAAGCATGAAAATTTTTGCATGATGACTTTCGTACGAGGCATGAGAGATGCATCTTCCTCAACGTTGGACATGCTATTCTCCCCTTGTGACCTTGAACCTGCTATTGTTCGTAGAAAACAAAGAACAAAACACAATGTATATGTCCCTATTAACTACTAGGTTCTTGAGGCTCAAAAGTCACTCACACTCAAGCTTATACCAAGTTCTTATGAGCTCTTACCAATGCAATAAGGAAGTGGTACAACCAGTGGCTGGTCCGTGATACTTTTACTTGTGAATAGCCCAACGATTATGAGGAACGATACCTGCTGAGTTAGTAGGAAATGGAGCTCGGAAGGCTTCAATATGGTAGCAAGGATTAACAACAATCAAATCAGTAATTTCAAGTTGAATAATTGTTCAATGTACTAGTCAATTTTGCTGATCCAAACCTAGTGAAAGCTAGCTAATGAGCCCAGTGTATGTATGCACACAGAATAATTAATGTGACTTGATGTAAGCAAAAGAAAATCTCACACCAACTACTAGGAGAGATGCTAGCCCACTACTCAAACTTTTGTCTAAGGGCACAAGATTGCACACAAGATGTAGAGCACAAAGACAGGAATAACGTGCAACATAAACAGCCTATAGTTCGAGCAAAAATAATAGCTAGTCTCAACGATGAAAGGGGCAATATTTTATATGGCTTATATATGCTCATTTGAAAGGTTTTGGCAAGATCTACAACTTTTTAGTTGAGGCAAAATCCAAATTCTGAAGGGCAAAAACAGAAACTAAAAACTTGTGACACAGATTTGGGTCCAATGATGACCGATTTTGGGAGGTCTTAGAGGGAAGCTATTGCAAGTGATCACTTGTTTCGATTCCCCTCATCATTAGCTTTCCAACGAGTATAAGAACGTTGAAAACGGACATCGCATGCAAAAGTTATGCCTATTTTACTGAAAGTGTCTTGGAATCGGATTCCTACTCGGACTAGAAACTGACTGAGGCTCAACTTGAAACTGATATATCTTTTAAACCCGTGGGCCAAACTTGATGAATTTTTGTTTGCAAGCTTGTGGCTATATGTTGAAGGCCTCCGCCAACTTGTGCGATTTTGGCGAAAGTTTGACGTGCTTGTCAATTTTTGAGAAGGGGGACACTCTTTTTTTCTCCTTTCTCTTTTTATCCCACCCTATTTTTTCTCACTCTTTTTTCTTCTGTTTTTTTCCTTGAACGACCAAAACCGACTAATTAGGGTTCCCCCTTTTGATTCTTGCTCCTTTTCGAAACCTCAAAGCGGTGGCAGATATTGTAGTATGCCGCGGCGACCGTCTTCTCTGCCGCGGCAGGCGTTTTGGCTGCTACGGCACGGATTGGCAGCGTATGTGGTTACCGTGGCAGGGGATGTGGCAGCGGCGGCCAGGAGCTGAGGTTGCTGCGGTGGAGGTGGCAGGCGTTTTCGGTGCCACAGCAGCAATGACAGGCTATTTTAGGTGCCGCAGTAGGAAGAGTATCAAGGAAGATTGATGACCTACGGTAGGAAGATAAAACACAATAGATGTAACTAGACAAAGATCAGCTAGGCACTAACTAGACTAGAAATAAGCAACTAAACACAACGATGCAATCAAAATTTCAACAAGCAAAATACCGAAAAGAAAATTGCAACGCATAAATTGGTTTGGACATGATGAACAAACCCAATAATTCATGGCTTTTGTGGACTGTAGGTAAAGAAAATTCTCATCGATCAACCTTGAGCTCTGATACCACTTGATTAGCTAATGTTGTCCTGATCTTTCGATGAGAAGGATAATTTTGATTAGATGATGATCAACTTTCACAACACAGGCTATAAACGCAACATGTACAAACGAAGCAATCACTGAACTAATCACCAAGTTATTATCAATCGTGCAAAAGACCCGATTGACCTAATCACGAGGATCAATTCCTATAACAATCGAAGAACAAGTAAGAACAAAGTAACAAGCAATCTGAATTGCAAATATATGAATTGAGTTAAAAAAAAGGTGGGATTTCACAGAGGTTCTTTACAATTGGTCCAGTCAACACAAGCGAAGAACAAAAGTTTTCACAATGGAGAAATTAAGCAAATGAAATCTAAGGTTACTAAAAGGGTGCAGCCTCCTTCAATAGGGGAGGCAAAGCTGTGCAAAACTAAGAAATAAGGGGTGGTACTATTTATGGTACTGTTCACATGAACAATACGGCCGGGAATAGTACAGGCCAAGAAAGGGGGCGCTTTCCCCTTGGGCCCAAACATTACAAGGACCAATTTGGCTCAAACAGGTCATGCAACACATTTTTTTACTGATTGCAGTACACATAGGTGGAATTTAGAGGTGAAGCTAGATCCATTGGAAAGAGGATGAGAAAATCTTTCCAGCGATGACTTGTGGACCTCAAACGGACTTCGTATGTGAAAGTTATGCACATTTGAAGTTAGGCCTGTTAGCCTGAATCTGAATTGATCTAGAGGCCAAATTGGATTCCAAAACGTGTCCAACCTAAACTCTTGCTTGAATTGGTCCAAAAGTGATGTAGTGCTACAAAAAATATATTTTTTTCATTGTTAGATATCATCATATAGTTCATACAATATAAAGATACTCCTAAAAACAAGCTCACCTCATAATTTAAGAGAAGTGTACGAGCTCTTGTAATTGGAATGGCAAGCATAGTAAATATGGTTGTATCCATAGGGGTCATGTCCTCATCACCAACCAACCAAGATTTTATGAAAAACCTAACCCTCATGTGAAATTACCAAGCATTGTCCATAATCGGGGACACGGCTATTCGAATAGTTTTACACTCTGTAGAGGTTGCACAACTTTACCCACACGATATGACCATCTTATAATCTCACTAGTATAACATGCTTCCTTGGGCATGGCGGCCAAGAAGATCACAACAAAGCTTTTACAATGTTCAATCTCAACCTAGTTCCATCCGCTAAGGTTTCACTGTCGAGTAGGTAAATCCCCTAAGCGGTAATTGCTCCCTCTTGCACCAATGTGAATCCATGGCTAAGGCCAAACCACATTCATCTTAATGTCGGAACCGAAATTGAAACATCACAAATTAATCAGCCAGATCCATCCCATACTAGATATGTGGTTATACGATAAGGCTCATATCAATGGCGCGTAAAGTTAAGTCCTTAGACATTACCTAAACGAAACATCCACATCCCAATGTGCTATTGCACCCCCTTTACTACACAATCATTTACCCAAGTAAAAACTATTTTGTATAACCAACACCAATGACACTACCCATGTCATGGTGCACAAATTTTATAAATGTAGTTAACCACCATTATTGTATATCTCATTAAGTCAAAATTGATAATTGATCACATGTGATGATAAGCATGGCTAAACATACTAGTCGTACAACTCATGTCATTCAAATTATCAATGGAGGGATTAACCAAGTTGGACAAAAACTACCAGATACAAAGGTTTGTACTAAAATAGCAATGCATAATAATTTAAAATAAAATAATAAATAAAAAGATTTAAAAATTAGGTTTAACAAGATCAAAGAATATGACTTGCATTGGCCTTGCTCAGTTACCAATTTCTTAATCTTTGGTTCCTACTTCTACTCCTTCGAAGATGTTATCTACTGAGAGAGAAAACGATCGAGACACAAATAAAATTAAATAAAAACCAAACAAACTCAAAAAAAAACCTCAAAACCAAAACTAAAAGATAGAGCTCAATTTTAGATGAATTTAGAAAAAAAGAATCTGGTCAATCAGATCTAGGACGGAGAAGAACGTGCTCTAAGAAAATTAAATCCAAAGGAAAATGTTGAAAATCAGAAATTCTATTGTGTTATGCACTCGATTCATGGAATGACTAGTCTACGGTGAACTCGGCTCATGGACTACTGCACGGTGACTAGGCTTGGATGACGTGGTGGTTGACTAGGCATTAGGCCTGATGTGGCATCATAGATGGCATGACACATGGCACTAGGGCTGAGCTCATAGGGTGATATTCAGCTGATGGGTAGGTGACGTAGCGCAGCCATGTGGCATGGAGACTGGCTCTGGTGCTGACATGGCGAACATGTGGACTGGCATGTGGTGGCCACTTTGGATTAGGGCTAACATGTACAGCTTGTGTGACTTGTGACAAGGTCTACGGGTTCACGAAATAGTGGATCTGGCATGTGGAACCCACCCGTCAGTAGCTTGGTGCATGGTGGATTCGGTTGACGGAAAAGGCGATCCGTGGGTCAGGTGTGGGTGTGGGGTGATGCGGACGGTGTGCGAACTAAGGTGATCCGAGGCACGCGAACCGAGGGGACTGGCCAGCGAGACGGTGGCGCTGGACGGGAGAGGAAAGATTGGCTCGACGGCGGACTCACCGGTGATGAGGTGGCTCGGTGAGCAGCGGCGGACTGCTGACCGACGGGGATGATGAATAGTGAAGATGACGACCTCATCGGCGTTGAAGATGAAAGCGTTGGCGCAAACGAACTCCAGCGCCTGAGCTCGATGAGGACGATGGTGAGGCACGGTGAGAGCAAGCGGCTACAGGACGCAAAGATCAAGGGAGTGGTGTGGCTTTTATACACAGATGTCGAGGAGTCCTAGGCAGACACGGACACCGTGTCCATGAAGAAGACGGCCAGCGGCGCACGGGGAGCAAACACGGACGCCAAGACGAGTTCGCCTCGTGCACGGTGCTGTGAACGGGGAAGATGTACAATGCATGAACCGCTGGATACGTGACACATGGCACAACAAGCGGTCGAGGATGGGACGAACGAGGACCATCGGATTGGCTGGCGCTGCTAGCTTGGATGGTGACATGTGACCAGGGCGGGCCGACGGCTAGTGGGCCGAGCATAGGGAAAGGTGGGCTAGGCTGGAGAGAGGATGAGCCGGCTAGGGTTTCGACCCAAGGCCTTAGGAAATTTTAAATAGGTTTCTGATGTGACCACGCCACAAACACATACGACAATAGCGCCCAATATCAAGATTGAACTAAAGGTGAATTCGTTTCTTCAGCCTTCATATGTTACTAAGAATAGACCGCTACCTAATGCAAGTGATTTAATTGAGCTTAGGAACTTGGGAAAGGATGAAGGAAAGAGACATGGAGTCCTGGACATGCATGGAAGGAATAAGGGAGGTCACCACGTCACTTTGGGACCAAGTCAAGCACGAATTCGAGTTGGACACGTTTTGGAATCAGACTCAGACTGTTGCGATGGTACCAAGTTCAAACGGGCATAACTTCCTCATACGGACTCCGTTTGGGACGTTCTTATACTTCATGGAAAGCTTATCAAGTCTACTTTCCAATGGATCTAACCTCATCTTCAAATTCCATCCGAGCCGGCCGGAATCGTCAAAACAATTCATGTAGGTTTCTGAGTCCGAGTCAAAGGGTGCTGCGCCACCTCCACTTGGGCCCATGGGCCTTGTAACCCTAGGGTGTACCCTTTGGAACGCCTCCCCTGGTTGTTTTCACTATATAGGAGCCACCGCCTCCATTTCTAGGACTTAGGTTTTGTTTAGATCAGTTTAGCCCCTTGTGCAAACTCCACGTTCTCTTGTGTCGGCTAGACCAACAGATTCGTGTTACAGAACCTCAACTATCCTTGTGCGACTTTTATATCTAGCAAGTTTCAGGTTGCTCACTATCCTTGTTCTTGCGTGTTCTTCGGTTGCATGCAGGAATAGACCTTCGTGGTCAGGTCAACCGTGTTCTTGGCACGGTTGATAACATCTTGGGGTTGGTTCAGCGATTGCTAAGGCGCAAGTGACGTCTCGTACGGTTGTAGTCGGATCGCAAGAGTCATCTCCACCGAAATCGATAGTTATCATCCTATCGGAAGATCGGGACCCCATCGCCTCATCAGTTGGTATCAGAGCTTCAGTTGACCGGTAGGAATTCTTTGTATCCCTAGTTAGTAGATTGATTTTTATTTCCCATAGTCCAGAAAAATTGCCCCACAAAAAGAGTTAATTTCCGCTGTCCAAACCCCGTTGTGCCTTTCAATCTGTTAGTTTTGGTTTTCTAAATTGAATTTGTGTCCGTTTTAGCTTTGTCTAGTTGCTGGTCATATCCTTGATTCCATAAAAAATCCAAACAAAAAAAATTCCCCTATCACAAAACCTAATTCCAATTTCGGCTGATTTTTTCCTTTCTCTGCAGCCGCCACCAAAAACGTCATAACTTTTAATTCCGAGATTATTCATGAGTGAGACCACCGCCATTAGATTCAAAACTTCATTGGCCATCTATCTGTAAAATTTCACGTCATTCCAGCAAGGCAGTTAAGAGATATCTGCGGTGCAAGTTCACCTAAAAATCCAGATTGAATCTGCAACAGCCGGCACTTGTGAATTTTGTGCGAATTTTTCTGTCGGTTTCCAGAACTTGTCCCCAAAACAAAAGTTGTAGAAAAAGCCGTCAGGAAACGGAGAAAAAAAGAATCATTGAAAAAAAGGCAACTGAAAAAAAGTTACGGCCGAAATACCGACTTGCTGTCCAGTGGACAGAAATCTTCAGTTTCCAAGTTTTGGGTCAATCCTTGTGCCCTTCAATTCCAGATTGCATTCAATTGAATTATCTTGTATTTACCACTCCCATACATTGCCATACACTTATTTTAGCCTTCTTCCATCTTTGGTTGATCAGCAACATAGGCTAAGTGCTAGATACGAACTATAATTCAATTCTGTGCAATTTCTGAAATTAATTGATTTCTTTCCTTTGCTACAAAATACATAGCCTATCCAAGCTCCACTTTTCTACTAACCGAACAGGTCTCGCTGTACCTTGCAATCGCTTTACTCATCACTTGAGTCAGATTTATCACGAACCAGCCACCGGTTGCACCACCTGTTTGTTTTGGTAAGAACTTGTAAGAATTTGGTAAGAGCTTGAGAGATGCGTGACTTGATTTGAGCCTCCATATCCTAGTAGTTGATAGGAACATTTACTTGTGATTTGTTTCCTTGTTTTCTACTAACAATGACAGGCTTGAGAAAATTGGTAGATTATGATGTCATCGCGGGCAGATTTGAACTTGAAGGGAAACAATTACCGGTATATATCTTGCCACTCACCGCTGAGAGTACGTCGTCGGACTACTTCTTGTGGGTTACTATGATGGATAGCTACTTTGAAAGACAAGATCTTGATCCTTATGAGAAGATGAGCATGGCAAGGACGGCGCTGATTGGTGATGTTCAACATTGGTGGTCGAATCTCGAGTTCCACTATATATACACATGGGAGGAGATGAAAAAGAAATTGTGACATCGTTTTGTACCTCCAGCACTCACGGTCACAAGCGAGGTGGAATCTGAGGTAATTGAAAATGTTGATATTGTTTTGGTTTCTACTCCATCTACAGATACCACCGAGATACTTGAAGAGGTGAAGGATGATCTGGTGCATCTTATGCCATTAGAGGAGAAGTTTGAGGTAAATACAGTATCTAATGAGGACGATAATGACAAAGGTACTGATTTGGTGCTACAACATGACATAGATCAACCTTGTGAGTATATACCTGCTGTAGTGCAATCTTTTGATATTCCTTGTGTTGACTTGAACGAACCATGTGCTGATCTAAATTCTTACAATTTTGCACTTGTCGAATTAATTACACATAAGGAAGTATTTGATAGAATATCCCCTGCTGATGCATTGTGCTATATCAAGCTTAATGAGGCCGTTAGTTTGGATTGTGCTATGGAGAAAGTTTCTGAACTTGCATGTTCGAAATTCTTGTTTAGTGCCTACACCCTTGGGTATAAGTTTAATTTGATTGGAGATTATGGTGTAGAAAATCAATTTTTTGTATATCGAATATGCATAACTTATGATCACATGGATGAATTGAAGCTTGCTGTATTGGACAACAATTCTTGTGTGTTGAATCTTGTTCAATATGAGAAGGAAGTAAAATTTAGTACTCATCCAATACCTATGTGTTCATCTATTTTTGAACCATCTAACATTGACAATCTGAATAATGAAATTGATGTATGGAAGAACTTGCAAATCTTTTCACCCTTACTAGATGAATTTGCTATTGCTCAATTGAAATCTGATTATATCAAAGAACTTTGCTTGATTCCAAAAGTTGTAGCTTTACCCATATGTGCCACCACTACAAGTATACAACTTCAAAGATTTGAATTGCATAGATGCTTCACTTACATTTGCAAAACAAGTTGCAATAATTGCTGTGTGAGAAATTTTGATTTGCTCATTAACATATATGATTACTTTTGGGTTAATAATATAATGAGCTTTTATGATCACTGTTGTTTTATAACATTAATTGTGCAACAACGAAGAACTGTTAAAACGGATGACATATACATATACCATGCATACACCTTGGCTTCTCTGTTACCATACTTTCAGCTTATCAAAAGCCGAGGACGGCTTTACTTTCAAGAAGGGGAGAATGATAAGAACATGTACCCTATGGATATAATCATATTTGCTATACTTGTTATTCGAATTACAAGAGCTCCTACGCACCACTTAAATTATCAGGTGAGTTCGTTTCAAACAGGTTTCACTTTGTTTGACAAAGAACTTATGATATTACATAATGAGAGTTTGTTGCGTTTGTTATTATGTACCGACATTTATGATGAAGATCATGCAATACGTGAGGCTACACATATCCTAAAACCGAGGACGGTTTTCTATCAAGAAGGGCAGGATGATGTGACCACGCCACAAACACATACGACAATAGCGCCCAATATCAAGATTGAACTAAAGGTGAATTCGTTTCTTCAGCCTTCATATGTTACTAAGAATAGACCGCTACCTAATGCAAGTGATTTAATTGAGCTTAGGAACTTGGGAAAGGATGAAGGAAAGGGACATGGAGTCCTGGACATGCATGGAAGGAATAAGGGAGGTCACCACGTCACTTTGGGACCAAGTCAAGCACGAATTCGAGTTGGACACGTTTTGGAATCAGACTCGGACTGTTGCGATGGTACCAAGTTCAAACGGGCATAACTTCCTCATACGGACTCCGTTTGGGACGTTCTTGTACTTCATGGAAAGCTTATCAAGTCTAATTTCCAATGGATCTAACCTCATCTTCAAATTCCATCCGAGCCGGCCGGAATCGTCAAAACAATTCATGTAGGTTTCTGAGTCCGAGTCAAAGGGTGCTGCGCCACCTCCACTTGGGCCCATGGGCCTTGTAACCCTAGGGTGTACCCTTTGGGACGCCTCCCCTGATTGTTTTCACTATATAGGATCCACCGCCTCCGTTTCTAGGACTTAGGTTTTGTTTAGATCAGTTTAGCCCCTTGTGCAAACTCCACGTTCTCTTGTGTCGGCTAGACCAACAGATTCGTGTTACAGAACCTCAACTATCCTTGTGCGACTTTTATATCTAGCAAGTTTCAGGTTGCTCACTATCCTTGTTCTTGCGTGTTCTTCGGTTGCATGCAGGAATAGACCTTCGTGGTTAGGTCAACCGTGTTCTTGGCACGGTTGATAACATCTTGGGGTTGGTTCAGCGATTGCTAAGGCGCAAGTGACGTCTCGTACGGTTGTAGTCGGATCGCAAGAGTCATCTCCACCGAAATCGATAGTTATCATCCTATCGGAAGATCGGGACCCCATCGCCTCATCAGTTTCTAATTCTAGAAATTGCTAGAAATTCAATTGAGCTCTAGAAAATAGCAAATAACACTGGTAAAATCTCAAAAAAATCCAAAACATCCTTGAGACCCAAGGAACCCAAGTAAAATACTTGAAAATATCAAAATTTATTTTAGTCAAATTAAATCCTTTTAATTCATGAAAATTCATTTTAACCTTAATTAATTCTAGAAAAATCCAAATGGTTATTTTCATTTTAAAAGCTTCAAAAAGGCTTTGAAATTTAGGATGTTATAGTCACCAAGTGATATGGGGTCGCCCGATCTTCTCGACGTAGGATGGATACTCACAGGAGTCTTGATGAATCGTAATGATCCTCCAATGCCATTGCAAGGGACGAACACTCTTTAATCCACCAAGACACACTCGTGTTGATTTCGCCGACCACCAAATGAACATCTATCGTGCACCCAATTCCCAGCGGAAAGGCTGAACGATTTTGATTTAAGAAGATACTACTAATTCCATAAGGAATTTCAGCAGCAATGCTAAACTCGAAAACTTTAGTAGATTGATTTTTCTCAAACGTGGTCTGAGCCCTAAAGGCTGCCAATACAAGGCTCATATAGCCCCTTGGGATGTCCATATGGTTCCCAAACCAAGTACAACTCAACCCTATATGGTTTTAGATACGAACTCTAACAAAAATGAAACTATATTCTCCACCTGTCATATTGTTTCGGTCATAACTTTTTATCGGTGATGAATTTGAAGATGGGACTAGATCCATTGCGTAGACCTTGCAATTATATTTCCAACAAGTACAAGTACACCTCAATCGGACTCCGTTTGTGAAAGTTATGGCCGTTTTAATAACTGCTTGTCAGGCTGTCCTGAACCGAATCCGAATTAAATTCTGAGTTGAATCCGAGTTTGAATTGGGTTGAGCACGTGGGAGGTCCGAATTGGGTTTCAAAATCTTGTTCAAAACTTGGGCTTTAAGTTCTTGGGCTTATCCCCTTTTGCTCTCCCACTGCATGGGCTTCTTTCCTCCTTGATTAGCTGCATAGGCTGCTTGGCTTTCTCCTTTCCATCCCCATGGGCTTTGAGCTTTATGTTCTTGGTAGCAAATATGATTACCCTTCTTGTGCTTCTCCACTGCTTTTGCCCTGGAATCATCATAATATTTAATCCTAATAATAAATAAGAATTTGGTATAAGGTAGTATATCGTTCCCACGAATAGAAGGAAATTCATTAAAAACAAATTCACTTGACAATATTTAGTGCGGCTCAATACTTCTTTCCAGTGAAATAATGTATTTGACTGAAAAGTGCTAAGCATGTACGTATCCGCATCATCCTCCCCTTCTTCAAGAAAAGTCGTCCACGGCTTTTGCTAGCCTGAAATTGTACTAAGCAAAGAATACAACGTATATACATGGTATATATATTTGTCATCAACACTTCTTTTGCTTAGCATATCAAGAACATCTGAAGGCGTAGTAATTAAAAAGAAAAACACATATGCATGGTATATGTATGAATCAATTATTATGTCATTCTCGTTGTTCGACACAAACCAGTTAATATAATAACAACCATAAGATGTATACATTGCAATACATTTCATATCATTCTCCCTCCCATGAGAAAAAGTCGTCCTCGACTTTGCTACACATGGACAAGTCATTAATGGGCCAAACCAAATTAAGTTGTTCAAATATGGGGGAGAAAATTTTTAGTTCCTTCCATGCTCCAACTGCGCTACTCTGATTATTTGTACATGATTGTACATTAAAGGATGAATAAGTAGGCTTAAGAAATCTTTTAAAACATGAAGCACTATTGTTGAAACTCATCTCATTGTGATCATGATATGGCACAAAAGTTTGTTTATCCAAAATATGCAATTTCAATTCAACAAGCTTATCACATGTAATGCATATTCGGTAAACATAAAACTTATCATCTATACCATAATTTCCAATCAAATTGAACTTATATGTATATGCATAGGTACTAACTAGTGATTTTAAATACGAAATTTCAACAACATTCTCAATCATACTAGATAGCTTTCTAGGATCATCAAACATAATATAGCACAAAGAATCACTAGGAGATATTTGAGTAAGGACTTCCTTATGAGTAATCAATTCCACATTATGTAAATTGAGCAAAGAAATTTCAGAACATGGAATTTTCATTCGCACATATGAGGTCTCACAAGTACTCACCGTTTCACAATTAATTTCAACGTCAATATTGTTACATTTATTGTTCTCCTCAGTTGATATAGGTGTTGTAGGTATTAAATTATCATGATGTAACAACGGGACAGCAATACTTCATCTTCAACCGTGGTTATCTCCTCATCTTTGACTTCCAATGATGCCGGTTGTTGAATGTTTAATTCCTCATTTTCAATTTCAATCTACACAATGTGAGAAACAACACTAGAAGTAGACATTAATGTGTTAGTTTCAAAATCAACCTCACTTTGTCCATCATCTACCTCTTTCTTTTCTTTTGGTGTTTCTCTCACACTCTCAATTGGGATGCTCTTAAATTCACATAGGGTGGAATCACACAACTCACTCTTTTTAATACTCTCTTTCCCTTTGGCTATGTGGCTCTCACTCTTATATGGGTTTTGATGCATCTCAAGTGTTGTGTAGCAATGGGGCAGCACGTGCACTAGGAGTAAAACTTCCACTAGATGGATTAGTTTTAAACGAATTGAAATGAGATGTGGTTTTACCTCCTGTAGATGTTGTACGGGGAGTGTAGGAAGATGATTTTGAAACCCTCATGTCCTGTTGTACCTGCCCCTCAGCCTTAGTGGCTTGATGCACCAACTCCACCATGTTGTTGTAGGGTTGAAATTCGGCGATTCGCTTGATGGAAGAATGCAACCAGCAAGGAATCGGGCCATAGTTTGCTCTTCTTGTTCATAAACATTAGCCCTTATCATAGCCATTTCCATCTCTTTGTAGTACTCCTCAATCGTGAAACTCCCTTGCTTCAATTCTTCAATTTATGAAGGAGGTCACGTTTGTATTGTTTAGGAACAAACCTTGCTCTCATGTAGTACTTCATCTCTTCCCATGTAGTGATGGGAGGCTCGTCATTCTCTCTCCTTTGATTTTGGACTTGTTCCCACCATATGAGTGCATAATCAGTGAACTCAAGTCCCGCCATGTGAATGTTCTTCTCCTCTGAATAATTGTATAAGCGGAACACCTTGCCCACATTAAGCAACCAAGTAAGGTATTCCTCCAGGTCATGTGTACCTGAAAATGTTGGCATGGTAAATTTAAGCTTTCCAAACTTATCCTCATTGGGACGTTCATCGCCACTACGATTACGACAGTGGTAGTCGTCGTCGTAGTGAAGAAAGTCATCATCGTCAAAACGAGGTGCTCCTCCACCATGGCCTCCATGTTCATGGCCCCTCCCCGGACCATGGAAGCCACCCCCTTCACCTCTTCCTGGTAGGGGTGAACGAATGGCGTTTGCCACCACACGGTCCCGTCTGTGTTGCGCTTCTTGGTCACCTCGAGCAATGCCCGCTTCCTCATCTCGTGGAGGAATGCCACCCCCACAATGAACATTGCCTTCCTCTTGTTGCGGTCGAAGTGCGCGCACCACGTCGTTCACAATGTTGGTACGTAGTACATTCATTTGTTGGTTCATCTCAATGCGCATGTCTTGTGTGGAGTTGTTGATCTCTGCCTTGAGTTGCTCCTCCAAAGCAGAAGTAGTAGCGGCAAACTCATTGCGCAAAGTTCCCCTCAAAGCTTGGAATTGAAAACGAGTCACCGGGGAATTTAGGCCATGCTCCTCTCCCATGTTGTCGTCTCCACCTGACATGGTTAGTAGCACAAAGACATAAAAAGCCACAAATATATGGGTAATATATGAAGTTCACTCAATCTCACTTTTCTTCTCCCAAGTAAAGTTCTTACCTTTCCGAAGTGAATTGAGGCCAAAAGAAACTTACACTTAGTGATGGCTACAATAATAAGTGATGATCAAGCGGATTTAAAAGTGACTCACAATTGCACGGCAAAGGATATTTTGTGGAGCTTGGTTAGGAAGTATTTAGTCTACACAATCTGAATTTCACGATGTTGTAAAATTAAGTAATAATCCAAGCTAGAAAATATTACCTATGTACTGATCCAATAGATATAAGTGAAGTGTATGAACGCACATGCAAAGATCAATGTGACTCAATGCAACAAAGGAATGAGCTAGATGGAAACAATCAGGAAAATTAGCTCGTTTGAATCAAGTACTAGGAAAAGAGGGCACAGGATTGCTCAAGAATTTTAGTTACTCAAACTGAAAATATGAACTAGAACTACTCACCCAATCAGCCTTCTCTCTCTCTCTCTTTTTCTCTTTTTTTTTGCTCACCTCTTTTTATTTGCTACTTTGCCAATCACCCAAATATGTTCAACTCACTGTTCTGAGTCTATTGAGGTATATGGGTCACAAACTTCAAAGGATGCACAAGCCCATGGTTCAGCTAGGACTATTCAGGAGCAGCCCTCAATGCAATATCAATGACTAGTCTCAAGTATTCAAAGGATATAAGTGAAACTTGAATGTATAGTGTTCGGCTGTATGGTGTTCAAGAAAGCCAACACGAACACTAACACCTCCCTAGAGTTGGATTCAGATGGCAAATTCCACACGGATTTGGCAGTGGACAGCTAACCAAAACCGACTTAGATTCTAGGGTTGTACTCGAATTGATCTGGAAGGAGTTAGGGACACGGACTCAACTTCAAGAGTAAATTGAATCTACTTTTTTTTGTTTTGTTTTATGGAGACACAAGATCAAGTTACGCGAAGGAACACAAAGATCAGCACGTAAACAAAATTTCTAATGGATCAAGACTTAATAAAACTCACAAAAAATAGCAGATGCGAAACTAGGGTTTGATTTTTTGTGTGTTTTCGGTTTATGGACTATATGACAGCAAGTAATAAACTGAAATTTAAAGGGATAAGATCTTACCGAGTAAACCGCGCTCGATACCAAGATGATATGGGGTCACCCGAACTTCTCGACGTAGGATGGATACTCACGGGAGTCTTGATGAATCGTAATGATCCTCCAATGCCATTACAAGGGACGAACACTCTTTAATCCGCTAAGACACACTCGTGTTGATTTTGCCGACCACCAAGTGAAGATATATCGTGCACCCAATTCCCAGCGGAAAGGCTGAACGATCTTGATTGAAGAAGATACTCCTAATTCCATAAGAAATTTTAGCAGCAATGCTAAACTCGAAAACTTTAGTAGATTGATTTTTCTCAAATGTGGTCTGAGCCCTAAAGGCTGCCAATACAAGGATTATATAGCCCCTTGGGATGTCCATATGGTTCCCAAACCAAGTACAAGTCAACCCTATATGGTTTTAGATACGAACTCTCACAAAAAGAAAACTATATTCTCCACCTGTCATATTGTTTCAGTCATAACTTTTTATCCGTGATGAATTTGAAGGTATGACCAGATCCATTGCGTAGCCCTTGCAATTTTCTTTCCAACGAGTACAAGAACACCTCAATCGGACTCCGTTTGTGAAAGTTATGGCCATTTTAATAACTGCTTGTCAGGCTGTCCCGAACCGAATCCGAATTAAATTGTGAGTTGAATCCGAGTTTGAATTGAATTGAGCACGTGGGAGGTCCGAATTGGGCTTCAAAATCTTGTTCAAAACTGGGGCTTTAAGTTCTTGGGCTTCTCCCCTTTTGCTCTCCCGAGCTTTATGTTCTTAGTAGCAATATGATTACCCTCCTTGTGCTTCTCCATTGCTTTTGCCCCGGAATCATCATAATATTTAATCCTAATAATAAACAAGACTTTGGCATAAGGTAGTATATCGTTCCCACGAATAGAAGGAAATTAATTAAGAAACAAATTCACCTGACAATATTTAGTGCGGCTCAATTCCAGTGAAATAATGTATTTGACTGAAAAGTGCTAAGCATGTACGTATCCGCATCACCAAGTCCTATTGAGCATTGGCATCACTGCTAGAATCCTAGCGACGTAGGTAATCAACCCCTTGCTAATTGCATCACATGTACTCTTGTTTGTTGAGTGATATCCATATGTTTCGGCCTCAATACTATGCCCTTAGGCCTAAAACAATTTTGATAGCCTAGTCAAGTTAAACCAATATTACTCATCAGCGTCCAACACTTACCCTATCTCATTAAAATAATTAATGGCATCCTACTTTGGAGGACCTACTGATACGGCACTAAGTACCACTTCCACTATATCTATGGAGACCAAGAGGGAGGAAGGCCAAGGAGGACAAGCGACGCGGGCGTGTGCAACGTGGGCTTCCGGTCAAGTGGATTTTCTGCACACGCATAAAATTCATGAGAAAAGACACGATGTTCAAGTGCATGGTGCTGCATGTGTGTGTGTCATGGATGGAATGCATGAAGCTGTAGCACATGAGAAGGAACAAGCCATGTGCATGGAGCCAGACTATCCCTATAATTTGGATTAGTATCTTTAAGTTTGTTTTCTTTCCTTTCAGTTCGGATTAGCTTTTACTTTTTGAGTCCAATTCTTATGTAAAGGTCACGACAAAGTATGAGCATGCGATCAAGCTGGCTAGGAGTCCAAGTAGGAAATGAGTTCATATCGTGGTTGAGTCGGCCTTTGCACCGATGTATGCATGCATGCTTTTGTATAAAGGCTAAGGCCTTGGGCCAGAGAAGCCAGATGACTTTGCATTGAGGTTTATACACAAAAAATATGCCATACAATGGCCAAGTTGTGTTCTATGTAATTTTGTGAATTCGATTAGAATTTATTGGTTACTATGAGGGTTATGTCTGTGGTGATTAATTCCTGTACTGATCCTTGTTGATCGCATCTTTTCTATTGTGTGTTGTGGTGCATACAAGAGGAAGAGTTATCTAGGGCTTGTTTGTGCATGCATCTTGTTGTACAACTGAACCAACCTATTGTTCATTGCTGCCTCCTAGGCTATTCAAGGCTACTGGTGAAGGCGTTTTGCTGCTACGTTCAACTGCTATTGCTGCTACCATCAGAGACTAATCAATTGCTGCTGTTGTTGGATCATGGGGAAGTACTAGGTTTGCTGTTTGGATGACAGGAATAGATGTGACATCACATTATCTTCTACTACTGCTGCTGATTGATCGGTGGAGTCTTTATAGATTTCTTGGAGGCAACCGAAAGTGCTACTCCTGGGTGTTGACCACATGATAAACTACTAGCAGCTGCACTTGTATTGGTGTGCATACCAACATACAATCATCTTGTAGTATTGCTATTGGAGGGCTGCACATGACAACAAGATTGAAGAAGCAGTATTATTAGAGGGAGAAGTGGTTGATCCTGGAAGGTACCATGAAAGATCAGGCTAAATTCACATGCAAATTAGGGTTCAGTAATTTGTGCCATACCACCTACCAGTTAACGATCAAAATTTTGATACGTGCAACAATTGGAAATGCATCAAGTTTTACTTAATTTTTCTAGAGGGATGCTATTCTATCATGTTAAAAACATTCAAAATAATAATAACATGAACAATTGTATAATAGGAACATAAAAATGTTCATATTTAATCATATTAAACTATAAGATAGTATAGTCCTTAGCACAACAATCTCCATCACTACGCTTTCTTGTCCACCAAGCCATCAATGCTTGAGGTCACCACATTCATCTACTTAGCTATTACTCCTAACAGCTAACAATTGTTATACAATAATATGTAGCCCATGGCCATGACGCGCAAGCCATGAAAAACTCACACTTGTATCATATATACAATGGGCCATACTATTCACACAACCTTACAAAAATGAGTTATGTATAGAATCCAATTATATCGCACAACATGAACACATAATACCAATAATACGTGGTATGATTACATAGCACGGTGGTCCCACATAATGATATAAAAACATGGATAATTTAAAATTGCATCAAAACGTGGATAAAGAGTTTCACAAACAAATCACATACCTGTTGATTAATACAAAAATATTTATTCAAGAGACAAAATAACATATTATTCAAAATATCATAAATATATAAGTGATACAATCATCTCTATGATTACCTCTAGAGTATATCACTAACAAGAAGCCCATCATACCATTGTGCAATGCCTACGAACAAAGAATTTACAAAATCCCACTACACCACCAGAGAAAAACAAATAGAGGTTTGAATTCCGAAAATATTTGCAAACCATTTGGCTCCATGGAATTTAATTGGATTCATTCACATGGATTCAATCTCTAATTTCACTAGAATTTGAATTAGTTTCATGCTAATGCTAATGCTAATGCCAATTCCAAATTTTGTGTTTGGGTGTCATTTGGAATTGCAAATTTCTCCATGCTCATGAACACTAGCTTGTATGTCCCCCACATAATCCTAGTGATATCATCCGTGATTCCCTTCCCTTGCTCCTCCTCACCGGCAGGCTATTCCTTTGCTCCTCTACTTTGTTGGGATATGATAGACTACACTAGAACAGATTAAGATTTTCTACAACGTAAAGTAAGAAGCCATGCAAGTAAGAGATCATAGATCGTTTTCACTAGATACACAATGAAGCGAAAGTAGAGTTAAAATGGTGGTTCAATGTAGCACGCGTCGGTGCAGTGGAAGTAGTCGATCGTCCTCTAGCCAACTATCTCCTCCTCATGATCGTCCCGATCAGCGTCATAGTCGTAGCAGCACTTTTACTGAAGTCCACATGTCTAGGAATGGAATAACATACATTGGTGTGTTAGCACTAGTGTGCACAATAGGGGTTTCGATGGGTATATCTTGAGATACCTCCCTCAGCCCTATGTCTCTCTTAATATATAGCCTCCAATCAGATTCTTATCTGAGACGATTAGATGTTATATCCAACTCAAAAAGCCTCTAACCGAATCTTTATCCAATACGAGTAGAGATCGTATCCCATTTGGAGTCTGTCATTCGGACCCTTATCATTCCAACCCATTAAGTGTATGACCCTGTAGATTCATGCATATTTGGCCATGGGCCAAAAACTCCTTTTCGGTCCATAATTCAGTAACGGTCCTAGCAGGACATAACAACTTCTAAATATACATGAAGATCATATGAAATAAATCTATATAGTGTTTATGTATAAATCCCTTTGCCTCACGATACCAGATCGAAGTCAAGGCGAGAAGCGTGCAATATTGTTATAGCTTGATCATTCACTCGAACCTGTAGTTGATTACTCAGTTTGTGATTGACTCCTCAACCACATTCAGCATGGCTATGCATTTTCTTAATCCAACCATATCGAGGAGCCCAAAGATATCTCTACTATTATATAAAAGGGGTAAATTCTATCTTGATTACACGTATTCCTCTGCATATTTCATAGTAAACCTGAAAGCTATCTTTATGATCGCCCAACTACGGAGTAATGTTTGATAACCCCTAAGTAAACTATTACACATATAAAAAACTATGACGACCTCAGGTCTAAGAATCCTATATATGTTATGTATGAGACCAACTGATGACACTTAAGAATATAACAATTCCCGTAGTGTCCCATGGTAGGTCAATTCAACACCATTTTCTCTAACATATATCCACACTTTTCATTTGATACTGATACGGGGTCGCCCGATCTTCTCGACATAGGATGAATACTCACGGGAGTCTTGATGAATCGTAATGATCCTCCAATGCCAGTGCAAGGGACGAACACTCTTTAATCCACCAAAACACACTCGTGTTGATTTCGCCGACCACCAAGCGAAGATCTATCGTGCACCCAATTCCCAGAGGAAAGGCTGAACGATCTTGATTGAAGAAGTCACTCCTAATTCCCTAAGGAATTTTGGCAGCAATGCTAAACTCGAAAACTTTAGTAGATTGATTTTTCTCAAACGTGATCTGCCTTAAACAAAAGGGATACAAGGGGGTTTTATAGTGCTTCCCCGAACTCATGCAAGGAAAGCCTTGGCCAAATCAATCTCTAATTCGGTCAAGTTTCCTAATCTAATTCCTAAAATTTAGCAAGTATGTTTCCTTCAATTTGGGCTAAGCCCCTATCCTATTACAAGACCGAGATTGAGGTGGATTCGGTCGACTTTTGGGCACGTAGGCCACATCTTGTGCACACCATGAGATTTGTAATCACGTGGCCTTCCATTGATTTGATGGCTGCTTGGTTGAGACTTTCTTGGACACATATATCTTAGTTCCTTGCTCGCATGGACTCTCATCCTCTTGACTCGTGGCTGGTTGGACCTTCTCCACTTGATCTTCCGTTGCTTCGAATTTGAGAAGGCACAACATATTTGCAATAGGTAGTATGCTATTCTCATCTAACATAATAGAAGACTCTCTAAGAAACAAAAGCATCTGTTGTTGAAGTAGTATAGCTCTTGCTCTTGTCATAGGAGTATAGGACCTTTCGGAGCCTCATCACTAGCTTTGTCATGCACACTTGGAGTGGATGATGAATGTGTAATAGAGATGCCCTCATCAGATACACTCGTATCTATGATCCGTGAAACATAATCATCAATCAATACATATACTGATCTATAAATTATAATTGTCCCACAAAATGATATAAGATCATGGATAATTTAGAATAACATCAAAGGCATGAATAAAGAGTTCTATGAACAAATCACATACTTGTCGATCAATATGAAAAACATTTGTTCAAGAAACAAAATAATATATTATTCAAAAGATCATAAACATAGAAGTGATACAATCATCTTCATGATCACCTCTAGGGCATATCACTAATTGTAGGATCGGAAATGGCAAAAGAGGGGGTGAATGGTGTCTTTAAACCTCGCCCCTGTATTCTCACTTTTCTTCTTCTCCGATAGCTATAGCAGTTATGAAAAGAGAAGAATTTTGCTCACTAGAAGCCGAAAACCAAACAGACAACCAAATAAAGATAGAGACCGAAGCTGCAGAGAGACCGAAAATACTAACTCAAACAAACTGCAGACAATAACAGCCAAGAGCTGAAGAGAAACCGAAAAGAAAAGAAGCTGCAAACTGAAACCGACTGCACAGAGGAGGGCTTCTGGTCTGACCGGCAAAGCAACCGGTCTGACTGCAGTTAGAGGCCTGGACAGACTGCAGTGGGAGCACCGGCTTAACTGCTGTTTGGGAGCCGGTCTGATCAGGAATGCAAAACAGTGACAATAGATCAGAAAGCAGCAACAAAACAGCATCAAGAAACCTAAAGAAATCAGCCGACAAAAACAGGGCACAGACTGCAGAATAGGAGCCGGTCAGATTGTGGTTTAGAAACTGGTCAAACTGCAGTTTTAGGAGCCGGCCAGACTGGAAACAGAGAAATACAGAGCAGGGCAGGAGCTGGCCGAAGAGCAGGAGATGCTGCAGACTAAAACTGACCGAAGCAGACTTGAACAACAACACACTGAACTTAACTGGCCGAAGGCAAACTGAAAGAAAGATGGAACTGAAAACTGAAAAAGAGAAATGCAGACTGAACAACCGAAAAATCAAGACTGCATAGAAAATGCTGAAAAACAGCAGAGCACAGGGAAATTTGTCGAGCATTTGCAGTTCTTCTCGGGTCAGTTGAGCCGAACTTCATCCTAAACAACAAACCAACCCTAATGAGAAGAAAATGCAGACAATCAGCAAGTGAAAACAGTAATTACTGAATTTGTCGAGAAGAAACTGACTGATGAGACAAAATCCTATTTGCTTGAGATTTCCAAGTCTTTTGACCATGGGATTTTTTATTTCACCAAGGAAATGATCTCAGAACAAAGGAGCTCATATCTCTAACATCTTTTAGTTGGCACAATCATGAGCACATGAATCCCCTGCCTTCTAACCCTAGAAAATGAGAACAGAGGAATTTGACGAAAACCCTTTCTTAAGAGAAGAACTGCTACTAGAATCTTTTTCTCTCGGGAATGAGCTAGCCAAGGGGCTTTGATGAGGTTCCCAGTTCAAAGCGTAAGGATTCTGCAGTTCCTTAAACAAGAAATCAATTCTAAACCACAAGAATTGAGAATAACACATAAAGACAAGCAAAGCACAGAAAGCACAAGAAAAGGGATAGCTCAAACTCAATCCATTTCATATTGATTCAGAGACATGGGCTATTACATATGGTTCTGCTACAGCCACATCAACCCATTCTCACATCCTGAGAACTCTTACTACATGATTTCACATATTGAGCACACACACACACACTGGAACTGAAGAACTCAGAACACACGCCCTGCTTGAGCTCTTGCACTAAGAATGCCCCATGAGCCACCAGGCTCACATACCTAAATAGAAGGAGCTCACACCCCATTTGGAAAATCAAGAAGTGGCAGCCATACTCCACTCCTTGACTTCACACACACATGAGGCAAAAAGTCAAACTCTCTCCTCACCAGACCATGACAAAACCCACTCACATGCAAAAGAGGAGGGAACCAGAGTCAAATCTCCAAACCCTAACCTCCTCTCTTTAGCCTCCACTATCGGGTCTCCAACCCATTTGCTACAACAAGATCCGCTTCCATTTTGCAGCCTTGCGCATATTACCGAAATGCCCCTGCTGACCTTCCTGGAAGCTTCCTCTTTTCTCGCTGTCGACATCTCGCAACCACTTCGAGTCCTCGTCGTCTTCGGCATCTCCCAACCGCTTTGACCTCAGCACCGCCCGTGCCTAGTCTGGCCATCCATGCCTCACCACGACTCCACCTCAAAGTCCTACAGCCATCACAGACAAGAAACCATCACTTAGCACGCTCGAAATAGTATATACATACATTAGCATCAAAAGAAGGTACTCAAGCATGAAATACCCAAATCGACCGATCGAGAAAAGAACAAGTGTCCTAAGCACGTCCGACCGCGTTCGACCAAGTCCAACCGAACTCGACTGCGCCATGCACCGACTTGGCGCGAACCAACCAAATCAAACTCAAACTTTTCAGAACACGAGTCAATTACTCATCACAAACATGGAGACACCTCCACATGGTCTCTCACTAACATACTTATAGTACTCTCTTGGCCGATGCCGGTTGGCACCGCATGAGTAGTAGGCCAGCAGCATGCTCGGCTGCAGCATTGACGAGGCATTGGAGCACTCGTCTGTGCTCTCTGCTCTGCTACTTGTCTACTTAGTCGTGCTTGTAAGGAGCTCATTATCCTCCAGACAAATGTGGCAGCGGCATCCATATACTCCTATCTCAAATTTGACTAACACACAGCCACACAATCCGATCCATGGCATGAGATGGGTTCTTTTGGACTATAACTTTTGGCTTATGGTTTTTGAATTCTAGCTATTCACAAGAGAGATTACAAAAAGAGAGAGAAAGAGAGACAATTGCATGCGATTTCGGCAGGTATAGTTGAAGTTAATATAGTATGTACTACAATCGACTAGTAGACACCATCTTGAAAAACACACTGTTTAAAAACTAGTTATTGTAGCAAAAGTGAAAAGCCATAAGCCACAAGTCCATTTGAATGCACCCATGGACTAGAGAAATGGAGATGGCTGATGCATGGATCTGAACGTACCCTCCCACGCCACCATTATCGAGCTTCCCAACCACTAGCATCAGTGTCTTCTTCGGCCGAACTTGATATGCTCGATGCATGTTGTTAGGTGACCCTGGACAATCGTTGGCGAGAACCCGAGCTAGAACACACACAGCGTGAGAGGAAGAACTAGAACACTGGAGAACTTTTGCTGCAAATGAAGGTGCAGCTTTTCGGTATCTTCTCTTCTCCTTTTATAGTGCAAAGAAACGGAACATGCAAGAAAGAAAGAGCGTCAGTTCGCTCCCACGTCGCAGTTTGATCGCATCCATCCCACGATCCACACGACGCGTTCACGTCCGTGAGCCCAGTCACGTCACGAGCCATTCTCGCAACAGACTCCTACGCGCACGACGTCCACAAATGATGAGGACATCCTTTCCATGCATACAACCATGCCGACTCCATATCAAACTGAAACTATGATACAAGGACCAATGACTAGAGCGCGAGCACGTCTGCTTAACCATCAGGTGAATGCGTTCCTAAGTTTGCATACAAATGTTTCAAAGAATGGAATACTACTTAATTCTTGTGATGATTTAATTGTCCTTAGGAACCATGGGGAAGAACCACATGAGCTCAAGTATAGAAGTGGAACCGTCAAGCGCAAACCAAGTCCTGTTCACGAGTTTGACTCGGATTCGGCCTTGTTGACAGCGCCTACTTCAAACGGCCGTAACTTTTGATCCAGAAGGTTTCTCGGGGCCCATGAGTACTTGTTGGAAAGCTCTTGAAGTCTACTTTCAGATGGATCCGGCCTCACCTCCAAATTCCATCCGAGTCGACCAGAAACTGCAAAACAATTCACGTCGCTTTCCAGTCCGAGTCAAAGTGGGCCTTGGGCCTTGTAATTCGAGTCCTATTTGGCTTCCTTGTGTTTTGGCCGACCCTCCACCTTCTGTGACCCTTAAATAGGCAGCCGCACCCTCTTCTAGGGTTTGGGGTTTTGTTTAGACTAAGTTAGCTTTTGCTGCTTTGCCTTGTACTCGCGCGTGTCGGCTAGACCGCCCGAATACTTGTCTTCGGAACCCCACCGTTTCTCTGTTTTGGATTGAATCTTACATCGTTATTTGCAATTGAGTTGCTGTTCATCTTGTTCTTGCTTGTTCTTCGATTGCTTGCAGGAAGAAGAACCTCGTGGTTAGGTTGATCGTGCGCCGACAAGGTCACGAACAATCTCTGGAGTTGGTGTATCGATCGCTAAGGCGCAACGCCCCTGGATGGTTGTAGTCGGGTCGCCAACGCCATCTCTTTCCCCAATCGAATCTACCACTCTCATCGAAAGATCGGGACCCTAGTGCTATCGGTTGGTATCGAGCTCAAGGTTGATCGGTGAGAGATCTTATCTAGTCTTTGCAATTTTTACCTACAGTCCAGAAAACCAAAAAAATAGCAGATCAGATCTATTCCCAAAATCAAAACAATTTGAGCCTTTATCTATTGCTGCATAGTCCTTGTTTGTTGAGTCTTCGTTGCATCGTCGTGTCCTTTGCTGGTCTTAGTGTCTAGTTCCTTTAGAGTTTCGAGTTCTGTTCACGTTTTGGACTCACCGTTGCGCTTAGATCCGAACTGTCATAGGAGGGCAAAAAAAAAAAAAAGAGGAGGACTCGGTTGCTGCCCTAATTGGACTTGGAGTAGGACTCTGGTTTCGCCTAATTGGTATTGGAGTAGGGCACGAATTGGATTCAACTACATCGTGTGTGAAAAAAAAGAAAAAGAAGGAACAGCAGCCGCATCTAGAAGAGCCGCGCATAAAAAAAAAGAAAAAAAAAGAAGAAAAAATAGAGGAGAGAAAACAGCTAACTTTTGCATACGACCTCCGATTGAGGCGATTCTTGATCCGTTGGAAAGGAAATCGGAAGATAGAGTCAGAGCCGCGTAAGCCACCAGGCACATACGCGGCAGCCGACCCCAAAAACGTCGCTTAGGGCCTCAAACGGGCCCGCAAACCGAGGAAAATCAAGTTTCTCAGAATTCGCTCAAAATTGACAGAGCCCTTCTGCACATGATTCTAAGGTACCCTGTGAAGACGGCACCCTTTTCGAGCTCCAGAACTCCGTGTGCAACGCCATCTAGTTTCTTTCTCGCACGGTGTGTCTTCGCTTGTATTCTAGGCTCGTGTCTCTAGTACGGTCTAGCCTAGGACCAGCACGGTGCCGTCGTTGAGCGATCATTCAACTTGCTTTGACTAATGTGGTTCTAGTTATCCTTTGTTCACTCTCACCCACCTATAGCTCCACAGATTTGGCTACCACCTCACAGGACTAGCGACCAAGTCAGCGATACACCCAATTTCCAGGAGATATTGTCTTGACTTGTCGGCTGCCATCACCTCCTGCTCGCTGTGGTAAGAACTTGTAAGAGCTTGATAGAACAGGTTGAGAGTGTGCGACTTGATTTAACCACATCCCAGAGTTGTGAGGGTATAACCTGCAGTTTTATTATTTTTATCTTCTTGGTTAGTTTCTTGTGTTCTTCTAACAATGTCGGAGAACCGGAGGACCTGCGGGCAGCGCAACATTCCCCTCGGACTAGGGCATCATACAACACTTTGAGCGCCAAATGAAGCTGCACACTGAAGGACTTGATGAGGATGTACGGGTCACCAACGAACGCCTTGGCCAATTGGAGGCGCGCAGATCGACACCAACACTACGCTTGCAACATTGGAGGCTTCGTTGGCACCATCAACACCTCACTTGCTGAGATTTTGAGACGCCTTGATGAGAGGGGCCGCATCTCCGCTGCACCGACTCAGCGTACTCGTGCCAACATTGGTGTCTTGGGCAGCAGGTGGGCGAAAATGGTGGAGACGATTATGCGGTGACACCGAGATTGATGATGATGAGGACGCCACCGTCAACGCCAACCACGCCGGCTGAGGTGCGTGACAATGATGAATCGCTTGGTAAGATTAAGTTCACTATGCCACTTTTTGATGGAAAATATAACCTCGATGCTTATATCACTTGGGAATTGGCTGTTGATCGAAATTTGCTTGTCATGCATTCCCGAAAACAAAAGGGTTAGGGCTGCTACTAGTGAGTTTACTGATTTTGCGCCTGTTTGGTGGAGTGAATATTCTAAGAAAAATCCTTTCACCATACCACAAACTTGGGATGCATTAAAAAGAATCATGCGAGCTAGATTTGTTCCTCATATTATGCACGTGATTTGTTACATAAGTTGCAACAATTGAGGCAAGGTAGTAAAAGCGTAGAGGAATATTTTCAAGAATTGCAAACAGGCATGCTGCGTTGTGACTTAGAGGAAATCGAGGAAGCCGCTATGGCTAGGTTTATGGGTGGTTTGAATCGGAAATTCAGGATATCTTAGCTTACAAGGAATATAATTCTATCACTCGCTTATTTCATCTTGCTTGTAAAGCTGAAAGAGAAGTACAGGGACGACGCGCGAGCACTAGGACTAACGTTTCTGCAGGTCGTGAAACATTTGGTCTCAACGTGCATCTGCCGCACCATCAAGCCAACCCCTGCACCTTCTTCCACCAACAGCAAGCCACGGTTGTCATCATCAAATTCGCATCTCGGCATCCGAAGCAACAAAGGGGCAGCCCAAGCACATGCAAAGAGCTCTTCGTCCGTTGCATCTACGGACGAACAAGGGATATCCAATGTCATCAATGCAAGGGGTATGGCCATGTGAGGAGTGAGTGCCCAACCAAGCGTGTTCTGATTGTGAGAGATGATGGTGGGTATTCTTCTGCTAGTGATTTGGATGAGGATACATATGCTATGCTTGCAGCTGACCATGCAGGTAGTGGGAAGGAGCAAGAAGAAGAGCACATTGGTGCTGAAGATGCAGAGCGCTATGAGAGCCTCATTGTGCAGCGTGTGTTGAGTGCACAAATGGAGAGGGCGGAGCAAAATCAGCGGCACATCCTTTTCCAAACAAAGTGCGTCGTGAAGGAACGTTCATGCCGAGTGATAATTGATGGAGGAGCTGCAACAACTTGGTGAGCTCCGATATGGTGGAGAAGCTTGCGTTGAACACCAAACCTCACCCACACCCTTACTACATTCAATGGTTCAATAACAGCGGCAAGGTGAAGGTAACACGAATGGTGAGAGTAAATTTTGCTATTGGTTCTTATCACGATGTTGTAGAATGCGATGTTGTCCCTATGCAAGCATGCTCTATGCTGTTAGGTAGACCGTGGCAATATGATAAAGATTCACTGCATCATGGTAAGACAAACCAATATTCTTTTGTGCATCATGACAAGAAAATTGTGTTACATCCTATGTCTCCTGAAGCTATTTTCAAAGATGAGATTGCTAGAGCTAGTAGAGAGAAAAATCAGGAGCATAATAGGAGTGAAAATCAGATTGTTGCAAGTGAACTTGAGCAACATAAAAAGAAAAACTCTAAATCTGTTCATGAGAATAAAACTGAGATTAAATTGCAAGGTGCATGTTTTCTTGCTACTAAGTCTGATGTGAATGAGCTGGATGCTAGTACTTCTATTTGCTATGCCTTACTTTGCAAACAAGCTTTATTTTCATTTGAGGAGGTACCTTCTTCTGTGCCTCCTGCTGTCACTAATCTTTTGCAGGAGTACATGGATGTCTTTCCAAAGGACGTGCCACCAGGGCTACCACCAGTCGCGAGGGATTGAGCACCAGATTGATTTGATTCCTGGGCATCTTTGCCCAATCGTGCGCCATACAGGACCAATCCGGAAGAAACTAAGGAGATTCAGCGTCAAGTTCAAGAATTGCTTGATAAAGGTTATGTGCGTGAGTCTCTTAGCCCTTGTGCTGTTCCGGTAATTTTAGTGCCTAAGAAAGATGGATCATGGCGTATGTGTGTGGACTGTAGAGCGATCAATAACATTACCATTAGATATCGTCACCCTATTCCTAGGTTAGATGATATGCTTGATGAATTAAGTGGCTCTATTGTCTTCTCTAAAGTTGATTTGCGTAGTGGGTACCACCAAATTCGCATGAAATTGGGAGATGAATGGAAAACAGCATTTAAAACTAAGTTCGGTTTGTATGAGTGGTTAGTAATGCCATTTGGTTTAACTAATGCACCTAGCACATTCATGAGATTAATGAACGAGGTTTTGCGTGCTTTCATTGGTAAATTTGTAGTGGTCTATTTTGATGATATATTGATATATAGCAGATCACTAGAGGAACACCTTTGCCATTTACGTGCTGTTTTGATGCTTTACGTAATGCACGCTTATTTGGTAACGTTGAGAAGTGCACATTTTGCACGGATCGAGTCTCTTTTCTTGGCTATGTTGTTACTCCACAGGGCATAGAAGTTGATCAAGCCAAGGTTGAGGCAATACAGAGTTGGCCGACTCTAAAACGTCACGCAGGTGCGAAGTTTTCTAGGACTTGCTGGATTCTATCGTCGTTTTGTGAAGGATTTCAGCACCATCGCTGCACCATTGAATGAGCTCACTAAAAGGGGTGCCGTTTACTTGGGAATGCACAGAAGACGCCTTCAACACATTGAAAGATAAGTTAACACATGCACCATTACTCCAACTTCCAGATTTTAGTAAGACTTTTGAGCTAGAATGTGATGCTAGTGGAATTGGATTGGGTGGTGTGCTGTTGCAAGAAGGTAAACCTGTGGCATACTTTAGTGAAAAATTGAGTGGGCCTAGTTTGAACTATTCTACTTATGATAAGGAATTATATGCTCTAGTTCGAACTTTAGAGACATGGCAACATTATTTATGGCCCAAAGAATTTGTCATTCATTCTGATCATGAGTCATTAAAGCATATTAGAAGTCAAGCAAAATTGAACCGTAGGCATGCAAAGTGGGTTGAATTCATAGAGTCTTTTCCTTATGTCATAAAACACAAAAAGGGAAAGGAGAATGTTATTGCTGATGCATTGTCTAGAGATATACCATGCTCTCACAACTTGACTTCAAAATTTTTGGATTGGAAACAATTAAGGAGCATTATGTTCATGATGATGATTTTAAAGACGTGTTGCTGAATTGCCAAGAGGGAAAAACGTGGAATAAATTTGTTCTAAATGATGGATTTGTGTTTAGAGCTAACAAACTATGCATTCCAGCTAGCTCCGTTCGTTTGTTGTTGTTACAGGAAGCGCATGGAGGTGGGCTGATGGGGCATTTTGGAGCGAAGAAGACGGAAGACATACTTGGTAGTCATTTCTTTTGGCCAAAGATGAGACGTGATGTGGAACGCGTTTGTTGCTCGCTGCACTACGTGTCAAAAGGCTAAGTCACGACTTAATCCTCACGGTTTGTATATGCCTCTACCTGTTCCTAGTGTGCCTTGGGAAGATATTTCTATGGACTTTGTTTTAGGACTGCCTAGGACAAAGAAGGGGAGGGATAGCATATTTGTTGTTGTGGATAGATTTTCTAAGATGACACACTTCATACCATGTCATAAAAGTGATGATGCTTCCAATATTGCTGATTTGTTCTTTCGTGAAGTTGTTCGTTTGCATGGTGTGCCAAATACAATAGTTTCCGATCGTGACACTAAATTCCTTAGCCATTTTTGGAGAACTTTATGGGCTAAATTGGGGACTAAGCTGTTATTTTCGACTCACGTGTCATCCCCAAACTGATGGGCAAACTGAAGTTGTGAATAGAACTTTATCTACCATGCTTAGGGCTGTTTTGAAAAAGAACATTAAAGTGTGGGAAGAATGCTTGCCTCATATTGAATTTGCTTATAATCGTTCGCTGCATTCTACTACAAAGTTGTGCCCTTTGAGATTGTCTATGGCTTTGTGCCTCGTGCTCCTATTGATTTGCTACCACTTCCATCTTCGGAGAAGTTAAATTTTGATGCTAAACAGCGTGCTGACTTGATGTTGAAATTGCATGAGACAACCAAAGAAAATATTGAACGCATGAATGCTAAATATAAACTTGCTGGTAGTAAAGGAAGGAGGCATTTAACTTTTCAACCGGGTGATTTAGTTTGGTTGCATTTGAGAAAAGAAAGATTTCTGAATTGAGGAGGTCTAAGTTGATGCCTAGAGCTGATGGTCCTTTCAAAGTGTTGGAAAAGATTAATGACAATGCATATAAACTTGAGTTGCCTGCAGATTTTGGGGTTAGTCCCACCTTTAACATTGCAGATTTGAAGCCATACTTGGGAGAAGAAGATGAGCTTGAGTCGCGGACGACTCAAATGCAAGAAGGGAGGATGATGAGGACATCCTTTCCATGCATACAACCATGCCGACTCCATATCAAACTGAAACTATGATACAAGGACCAATGACTAGAGCGCGAGCACGTCTGCTTAACCATCAGGTGAATGCGTTCCTAAGTTTGCATACAAATGTTTCAAAGAATGGAATACTACTTAATTCTTGTGATGATTTAATTGTCCTTAGGAACCATGGGGAAGAACCACATGAGCTCAAGTATAGAAGTGGAACCGTCAGCGCAAACCAAGTCCTGTTCACGAGTTTGACTCGGATTCGGCCTTGTTGACAGCGCCTACTTCAAACGGCCGTAACTTTTGATCCAGAAGGTTTCTCGGGGCCCATGAGTACTTGTTGGAAAGCTCTTGAAGTCTACTTTCAGATGGATCCGGCCTCACCTCCAAATTCCATCCGAGTCGACCAGAAACTGCAAAACAATTCACGTCGCTTTCCAGTCCGAGTCAAAGTGGGCCTTGGGCCTTGTAATTCGAGTCCTATTTGGCTTCCTTGTGTTTTGGCCGACCCTCCACCTTCTGTGACCCTTAAATAGGCAGCCGCACCTCTTCTAGGGTTTGGGGTTTTGTTTAGACTAAGTTAGCTTTTGCTGCTTTGCCTTGTACTCGCTGTCGGCTAGACCGCCCGAATACTTGTCTTCGAACCCACAAACCTCAACTCGTGCGCATGCAGAAAATATGAATGCAGCTAACTATGTGTACAAGGGTTAACTAACACATCTCCCCCTAAACCTTGCACACTTGCTTGATGTCAACGAGGCCGATCTTGGATCGTAGTTTGATGAACTTGTCATGCCCAAGCGCCTTCGTCAGGACGTCCGCCAGTTGCTCATCGGTGCTGACTGACTCAACCTTCACCCTGCCCTCCTCAATGCACTCTCTGAAGTAGTGGTATCTAGTATCGATGTGTTTACTGCGATCGTGGAAGACAGGGTTCTTACTGAGCAAGATTGCGGATTGGTTGTCAATCTTCAACGTGATGGCGCCAGCCTCCTCTCCTCTGAGCTCAGCAAGAAGGCGCGCCAACCACACACCCTGGCAAGCAGCGGTCGTCGCAGCGATGTATTCAGCCTCGCATGATGACAGGGCCACGACCTTCTATTTCTGCGATTGCCAGGTGATCAAGTAGTTGCCGAGGAAGAAGAAGACGCCAGACGTGCTCTTACGGGTGTCGACGTCGCCCGCGAGATCACTGTCACCGTAGCTGACAAGGTGTGCGGCTCCTCTCTTCCTCCGGTAGTAGCAGCCATAGTTGATAGTGCCAACGACATACCTCAGCACACGTCTCACGGCTGCTAGGTGCTCGGTGGTGGGCTTCTCATGAATCTGCTGACATAACCCACCGAGAATGCCAGATCTGGTCTCGTGTTCACCAAATAGCGTAGCGCACCAACAATCCTTCTGTACTCAGTAGCATCAACAGCAGGGGCAGTGCTTAACTTACTGAGTTTGAGACGTGACTCCATGAGAGTGAGACTGGCATTGCTCCCAGCCATACCTGCCGCCTCGAGTATCTTCATCGTGTATGCTCCTTGGCTCACGGTGATGCCGTCATCGGTCTGGTTCACCTCCAGACCCAAGTAGTAGCGCAACAATCCAAGATCGCTCATTTGAAACGTGCCCCTCATCTCCTTCTTGAAATGCTCGAGCTCAATGAAGTTTCCTCCGGTGATGATAGATCGTCGACGTACACGCCGACTACCAGCCGGTGCTTACCAACACCACGGGCGTACACCGCGTGCTCGGAGGTGCTGCGATGGAACCCAAGTGACAACAAAGATGCGTCCAACTGATACGACTGGAGTGCCCGATCTTTCGATGAGAGGATAAATATCGATTGGTTGGTGGTGACTCTCGCGATCCGACTACGAACGAACAGGTGTGGGTGCCTTAGCAATCGCAGAACCACTCCAAATGGTTATTGACCGTGCTGGAATAGCGAGATCAACCTGAACACGAGGTTCAATTCCTGCAAGCAATCGAAGAACAAGCAAGAACAAGATGTAGGCAAACTGAAATCACTCGAATGTGGGGTTTCACAATTGCTGTCTGGCAGGTGGTCGTTGGACACAACTGAAGATCAGTGTTTGAACAATGGCTAAACTTAAACAAAAGAAAACCCCCTAGTCACAAGGAGAGCTCAGCCTGAACTAAATAGGAGAGGGGGAGGGGAATTCGGCCAGCAAGTAAGGTAGGGCGAAATCTCCTCCTAACCTTTCCTAAACTGCCTAAATATGACTTTATTACATGGGCCCAGCCCCAAAGGTAGGTGGCGCAGAACCTTTTATTTGTCTCTCATTCCTTGCCATCTTCTTGACCTTCATTCCTTAGAAGGATCACATAATTGAGTTCGCGTGCACGGGCTCGAGTGATGGGTCCTTGAATGGCTTCTGGAGTTGTAGCAGTAGGAGGAGATGTGGTTGGAATCGAAGGTGCGATGTCCGCATCATCCTCCCCTTCTTGATTTGGAGTCGTCCTCGACGGAATCTGCTCGTGTTCACCAACATGTGGCTTCAAATCTGCGACATTGAAACTAGAAGAAACACCATAGTCTGCTGGAAGATCCAGTTTATATGCATTATCATTTATTTTTTCAAGAATCCTGAATGGCCCATCAGCACGCGGCATCAATTTGGACTTGCGCAATGCTGGGAATCGATCCTTTCTCAAGTGTAACCAAACCAAATCACCAAGTTGAAAAGGTCACGTGTTGTCTTCCTTTACTACCTGCAAGTTTATTCTTTACATTCATATGCTCAATATTCTTCCTTGTTTGTTCATGTATTTTCAAGATTAGATCTGCACGTTGGTTAGCATCAAAATTCAAGTCCTCGGTGTCTGAAACAGAGATTAAATCAATTGGGGCACGAGGTATGAACCCATATACAATCTGAAAAGGGCACATCTTGGTGGTTGAATGTATGGCACGATTATAAGCAAATTCAATATGAGGTAAACATTCTTCCCAAAGTTTCAGATTTTTATTTAGAACAGCCCTAAACATGGTAGATAAAGTTCTATTAACAACCTCAGTTTGACCATCAGTTGGGGATGACACGTAGTGCTGAACAGCAACTTAGTCCCTAATTTGTTCCACAAAGTTCTCCAAAAATGACTAAGGAACTTTGTATCACGATCTGAGACTATTGTTTTGGGCACACCATGCAAGCGAACAATCTCACGAAAGAATAAATCAGCAACATTAGTAGCATCATCGCTCTTGTGACAAGGTAAGAAGTGAGCCATTTTGGAAAATCTGTCTACAAGTACGAAGATGCTGTCCCTTCCCCTCTTGGTTCTAGGCAATCCTAGGACAAAGTCCATTGAAATATCCTCCCAAGGAACATTAGGAACAGGGAGAGGCATATATAAACCATGGGGACTGAGTCATGACTTAGCTTTTTGACATGTAGTGCAGCGAGCGACAAATCTCTCCACATCGCGTCACATCTTGGGCCAGAAGAAGTGATCTGCAAGAATGTCCTCTGTCTTCTTAACGCCAAAATGTCCCATGAGGCCACCGCCATGTGCTTCCTGTAACAACAAAAGGCGAATAGAACTAGCTGGTATGCACAGCTTGTTAGCACGAAACAGGAAGCCGTCATCCATGAAGAACTTCCCCCACGTTCGTCCATCTTTGCAATTCAGTACCACGTCCTTGAAATCAGGATCAAGAACATACTGCTCTTTCACGGTTTGTAGCCCAAAAATTTTGAAATCAAGTTGTGAGAGCATAGTGTATCGACGAGACAAGGCATCGGCAATGACATTTTCTTTCCCTTTCTTGTGTTTGATGACATAAGGGAAAGACTCAATGAATTCGACCCAACGACCATGCCTACGATTCAGATTTGATTGGTTTCGAATATGCTTCAAAGATTCATGGTCAGAATGAATAACAAATTCTCTAGGCCATAAGTAATGTTGCCATGTTTGCAAGGTTCGAACCAAAGCAAATAACTCTTTATCATAAGTGGAATAGTTCAGACTAGGGCCACTTAATTTCTCACTGAAATAAGCAACTAGTTTGCCCTCTTGTAGCAACACACCACCCAACCCAATTCCACTAGCATCACATTCTAGCTCAAACATCTTAGTAAAATCAGGAAGCTGAAGCAAAGGTGCATGTGTTAACTTATCTTTCAAGGCCATGAAGGCGTCATCCTGAGCTGGACCCCAAGAGAAGGGAACACTTTTCTTCGTGAGTTCATAGTGGGGCGGCGATGGTGCCGAAATCACAAACAAAGCGGCGATAGAAACCAGCAAGCCCGAGGAAACTCCGAATCTGCGTCACCGTGGTAGGAGTTGGCCAGCTTTGTATTGCTTCGATCTTGGCGCTATCCACCTCAATACCCTGTGCTGTAACAACATAGCCAAGAAAAGACACACGGTCCGTGCAAAAACTACACTTATCCAAGTTCCCAAAAAGTCGTGCAGTTTGCAAAGCATCAAAAATAGCACGTAAATGATCCAAATGTTCCTCCAAAGATTTGTTGTAAATCAGTATATCATCAAAATAGACAACCACAAATTTGCCTATGAAAGCCCGCAAAACTTCGTTCATTAATCTCATGAAAGTGTTGGGAGCATTAGTCAATCCAAAAGGCATGACTAACCATTCATATAAACCAAACTTTGTTTTGAAAGCTGTTTTTCATTCATCCCCCAATTTCATGCGAATTTGATGGTACCCACTACGCAAATCAACCTTAGAGAACACAACAGCGCCACTTAGCTCATCAAGCATATCATCCAACCTAGGTATAGGATGACGATAGCGGATTGTTATATTATTAATGGCGCGATAATCAACACACATGCGCCATGAGCCATCCTTTTTGGGTACTAGCAAAACAGGAACAGCACATGGGCTAAGAGACTCACGAATGTAGCCCTTATGAAGCAATTCTTGTACTTGTCGCTGAATTTCTTTCGTCTCGTCTGGGTTGGTGCGATATGGTGCACGGTTGGGCAATGACGCTCCCGGAATGAGATCAATCTGGTGTTCAATTCCACGGAGGGGAGGAAGGCCTGCAGGAACATCCTTTGGGAAAACATCGGAGCAGTCCTGCAAAAGCTTAGTGACAGCAGGAGGCATAACAAAAGATGGTGCATCATCAAGTGAGAATAGCACATGAGTGCACATGAAAGCATAGCAAGGAAAACTAGTAGCATCCCACTCATCAAGGTCAGCTTGTGTAGCTAGTAAAACAGGAGCTTTTAGTTTGATCTCTTTTTGTAAAATCTGATTCTCACTTTGTTTTTGCTCTCTATTTGCCCTAGCAAGTTCATCTTTCACTATCTGTTCAGGGGACATTGGATGCAAAATAATTTTCTTGCCCTTAAAGATGAGTGAGTATTGGTTTGTTCGACCATTATGCACACAAGCTGTATCATATTGCCAAGGTCTACCTAGCAGCAAAGAGCATGCTTGCGTCGGAACAACATCACAATCAACATAATCATGATACGAACCCATAGCAAAGTGTACACGTACTGAGCGTGTTACCTTCATCTTACCACCTTGGTTGAGCCATTGGATGTGGTATGGATGGGGATGTGGCCGAGTTTGGAGAGCAAGCTTCTCCACCAGATCGGTGCTTGCCAAGTTGTTGCAGCTCCCCCCATCGATGATGATGCGAATTGACCGCTCTTGAACAACGCCTTTGGTGTGGAACAGATTGTGCCACTGGTTTTGTTCCTGTGGTGCAACCTGCGTACTGAGTACACGTTGCATGACAAGGCTCAAATACTTGTTGGCATCATCAGCAGCAACATGTTCTTCGTCGTGTCCTGAAACGTCAGTGGCAAGCATAGCATATGTGGCTTCATCCAAATCACTAGCTGAAGAATACTCACCATCATCACGTATAATCAGCACACACTTGTTTGGGCAGTCGCATATGACATGTCCATAGCCTTTGCAGCGATGGCATTGGATATATTTTGTGCGTCCGATGGAAGCAACAGATGCACTTGGTGCTGGATCCCCTGGTGGAGCTTTGGTCATTGCCGAGGTGGACAGATTTGGTGCTGAAGCTCGTGGTTTGCTGCTGGATGGAGACGATGCAGCCGGCTGTGAAGCGGACGCAAGTGTAGTGGCTGGATTGAACGAGGTGGTTCGACCCATAAAAGAGTTAGCACGTGTCCTCGTGTGGCGTCCCTGCACTTCACGTTCAGCTTTACAAGCAAGATGGAACAAACGAGTAATATTATTGTACTCCTTATAATCAAGCACATCCTAAATTTCTCGGTTCAGGCCACCCAAAAATCGTGCCATAGCTGCATCGTCATTCTCAACTAAACCACAACAAAGCATACCAATTTGCAGCTCCTGAAAGTACTCTTCAACGGAATTTGTACCTTGACGCAATCGCTGCAATTTATTAAGCATATCACGAGCATAGTATGAGGGGACAAATCTATGTCGCATGAGCACTTTTAATGCTTCCCAAGTGGTGGGGATGTTATTAGGATGTTTGCTGCAATGTTCGCGCCACCAAATAGAAGCAAAATCTATAAACTCACTAGTAGCAGCCCTAACTTGATTATGTGCGGAAAAACATGGCATGCAAATTTTTGATCAACAGCAAGTTCCCAATCAAGATAAGCATTAGGATCATATTTGCCATTAAATGCGAGTATAATGAATTTAACCTTAGCAAAGGGATCATCCTGATTACGTACCGCATATTGGTGGTGGTGTTGGGGCATACCTCGCTGATTTGCACGCCGGCAACGAAGTTCCCGATCGTTGTTATTGTTGGAAAGATATGCATGCTCGGTGTCACCACCATAATCAGTTTCGCCCTGTTCGTCAACCTCACTGTGGGCATCTTGGCGTTGGACAACATCTGCAAGCTGCTGGGACAACTCCTCAAGCCGTGTCATGATGGTGGCTAGATTGGTGTTGGTGGTGGCTTGGGCTGTCTTCATTTCATTGAGCGTTGCACCTGTACCAAGTTGAGTGATTTCAAGCTGGCCAAGGCACTCGTTTGTGACCTGAACATCCTCTGCAAGTGCATCTACTTGCAGCCCCACTTGCCGCTCAAAATGCTGAATGATGCCCTTTGTTCGAGGAGAATGTTGTATGGTGTCTCCCGGTTCCTCCGAAGGTCCTGTCATTGTGAGCGCAAGAATGCAATAGAGAAAGGAAAACAAGTGTGCCCACTAATAGGAAGTAGTGCTGTTCAGATCACTCGGCTAAAACCATTATCAAGTTCTTACCAATTCTTACCAAGCCAACAGGGGTGACCTGCAACCAGCGGCGTCAACCAGCGGAGATTGGATGGAGCGATTGCCAGGGACACGAAATCTGTTTGCTGTAGAAATCTGTGGAGCTATAGGAATGTTTCACTTTGTAGCAAGGATTAGCATGATCAATTCAGCAAATGCAAAGTTGAACAAGTGCTCAAAATACCAGTATAAGTTGCTGATCCAAACAAAGGAAGAAACGTGTCAACAGGGTTGTGCACAAAGAATAACGTGACTTGATGCAAGCAAAGGATGAATCTCGCACCAAGTACTAGGAGAGACTCTAGCCGACTACTCAAAGCCACTGGTTAGGGTACTGAAAAGTTCGCACGACGTGGAGCACCTGCCCAAAGGAAAGTAGTGCAATGCAAACAACCCCTAGCTTAAGTAGTATGCAGCAGCTAGTCTCAAAAGATGAACGGTAATTTTTTTTGTATGAAAGATGAACTGAAAATGTGGAAGTAACCCTTTGCTATCTCTCGAGAGTGTACTGGTCACAAGAATTTCTGTTTGTGTTTTGGCGACCAGGGGTAAAACGGTAATTAAAAGATACTCTCTCTCTCTCTCTCTTGAAACAAAGAAGCCTCTGCGCAGGGGTCAAGGGGTGACTTTCCTTCCTAATTTTGTGGATTGCGAAACTTGCGATTGGGTTCCTACCGTGTGATTGTGGCATAGAAAAGGAAATCACAGCAGCGGTTTCTTTCCTTTTGTATGACCTTCTTTCCTTCTCTTTTGTTTTTTTTTTTTTTTTTTTGGTAGTGCGGCTTTTCCTTTCCTTTCTTTCTTTCTTTTTTTTTTTGCACCGTGCCTTTTTCTGGTGTCACACTGGTTTCCTTCCTAATCAAACCGAGAGAGCAGAGGTAGGTTCCTTCCTTTTTCTAGGGGGTGGTGTGCCTTTCGGAGAAGGGAGAACCAGATCGCTAAGAACAAACCAAGGAAGGTGAATGAACGTAAACATGGTAGGTGCGGGTGATGTGCGCGCCAAGGTGATCTGTGGTTGATAAATGCAGCACAAACTCAACAATGCAAACTACTGAAAAGAAAGATGCAAGGGCTAAAAGGGTATAGGACAGCAGGAACTAACCTAGATATATTTTTGTTTGGCTTTTATGTGGACAATAGGAATGAAAACGAACTGTAAAACTAGGCAAGATCTGATACCACTTGATAGGACTGGAGTGCCCGATCTTTCGGTGAGAGGATAAATATCGATTGGTTGGTGGTGACTCTCGTGATCCGACTACGAACGAACAGGTCGTGGGCGCCTTAGCAATCGCAGAACCAACTCCAAATGGTTATTGACCGTGCTGGAATAGCGAGATCAACCTGAACACGAGGTTCAATTCCTGCAAGCAATCAAGAACAAGATGTAGGCAAACTGAAATCACTCGAATGTGGGGTTTCACAATTGCTGTCTGGCAGGTGGTCGTTGGACACAACTGAAGATCAGTGTTTGCACAATGGCTAAACTTAAACAAAAGAAAACCCCCCAGTCACAAGGAGAGCTTGGCCTGAACTAAATAGGAGAGGGGGAGGGGAATTCAGCCAGCAAGTAAGGTAGGGCGAAATCTCCTCCTAACCTTTCCTAAACTGCCTAAATATGACTTTATTACATGGGCCCAGCCCCAAAGGTAGGTGGCGCAGCACCTTTTATTTGTCTCTCATTTCTTGCCATCTTCTTGACCTTCATTCCTTAGAAGGATCACATAATTGAGTTCACGTGCACGGGCTCGAGTGACGGGTCCTTGAATTGCTTTTGGAGTTGTAGCAGTAAGAGGAGATGTGGTTGGAATCGAAGGTATGATGTCAAGCAGCAGTCGTCGCAGCGATGTATTCAGCCTCGCATGATGACAGGGCCACGACCTTCTGTTTCTGCGATTGCCAGGTGATCAAGTTGTTGCCGAGGAAGAAGACGACGCCTGACGTGCTCTTGCGGTGTTGATAGCACTAGGGGTCCCGATCTTTCGATGAGAGTGGTAGATTCGATTGGGGAAAGAGATGACGTTGACGACCCGACTACAACCATCCAGGGACGTTGCGCCTTAGCGATCGATACACCAACTCAGAGATTGTTCGTGACCTTGTCGGCGCACGATCAACCTAACCACGAGGGTTCTTCTTCCTGCAAGCAATCGAAGAACAAGCAAGAACAAGATGAACAGCAACTCAATTGCAAATAACGATGTAAGATTCAATCCAAAACAGAGAAACTGTGGGGTTCAAGACAAGTATTCGGGCGGTCTAGCCGACACGCGCGAGTACAAGGCAAAGCAGCAAAAGCTAACTTAGTCTAAACAAAACCCAAACCCTAGAAGAGGTGCGGCTGCCTATTTAAGGGTCACGGAAGGTGGAGGGTCGGCCAAAACACAAGGAAGCCGAATAGGACTCGAATTACAAGGCCCAAGGCCCACTTTGACTCGGACTGGAAAAGCGACGTGAATTGTTTTGCAGTTTCTGGTCGACTCGGATGGAATTTGGAGGTGAGGCCGGATCCATCTGAAAGTAGACTTCAAGAGCTTTCCAACAAGTACTCATGGGCCCCGAGAAACCTTCTGGATCAAAAGTTACGGCCGTTTGAAGTAGGCGCTGTCAACAAGGCCGAATCCGAGTCAAACTCGTGAACAGGACTTGGTTTGCGCTGACGGTTCCACTTCTATACTTGAGCTCATGTGGTTCTTCCCCATGGTTCCTAAGGACAATTAAATCATCACAAGAATTAAGTAGTATTCCATTCTTTGAAACATTTGTATGCAAACTTAGGAACGCATTCACCTGATGGTTAAGCAGACGTGCTCGCGCTCTAGTCATTGGTCCTTGTATCATAGTTTCAGTTTGATATGGAGTCGGCATGGTTGTATGCATGGAAAGGATGTCCTCATCATCCTCCCTTCTTGCATTTGAGTCGTCCGCGACTCAAGCTCATCTTCTTCTCCCAAGTATGGCTTCAAATCTGCAATGTTAAAGGTGGGACTAACCCCAAAATCTGCAGGCAACTCAAGTTTATATGCATTGTCATTAATCTTTTCCAACACTTTGAAAGGACCATCAGCTCTAGGCATCAACTTAGACCTCCTCAATTCAGGAAATCTTTCTTTCTCAAATGCAACCAAACTAAATCACCCGGTTGAAAAGTTAAATGCCTCCTTCCTTTACTACCAGCAAGTTTATATTTAGCATTCATGCGTTCAATATTTTCTTTGGTTGTCTCATGCAATTTCAACATCAAGTCAGCACGCTGTTTAGCATCAAAATTTAACTTCTCCGAAGATGGAAGTGGTAGCAAATCAATAGGAGCACGAGGCACAAAGCCATAGACAATCTCAAAAGGGCACAACTTTGTAGTAGAATGCAGCGAACGATTATAAGCAAATTCAATATGAGGCAAGCATTCTTCCCACACTTTAATGTTCTTTTTCAAAACAGCCCTAAGCATGGTAGATAAAGTTCTATTCACAACTTCAGTTTGCCCATCAGTTTGGGGATGACACGTAGTCGAAAATAACAGCTTAGTCCCCAATTTAGCCCATAAAGTTCTCCAAAAATGGCTAAGGAATTTAGTGTCACGATCGGAAACTATTGTATTTGGCACACCATGCAAACGAACAACTTCACGAAAGAACAAATCAGCAATATTGGAAGCATCATCACTTTTATGACATGGTATGAAGTGTGCCATCTTAGAAAATCTATCCACAACAACAAATATGCTATCCCTCCCCTTCTTTGTCCTAGGCAGTCCTAAAACAAAGTCCATAGAAATATCTTCCCAAGGCACACTAGGAACAGGTAGAGGCATATACAAACCGTGAGGATTAAGTCGTGACTTAGCTTTTTGACACGTAGTGCAGCGAGCAACAAAACGTTCCACATCACGCCTCATCTTTGGCCAAAAGAAATGACTACCAAGTATGTCTTCCGTCTTCTTCGCTCCAAAATGCCCCATCACCCCACCTCCATGCGCTTCTGTAACAACAACAAACGAACGGAGCTAGCTGGAATGCATAGTTTGTTAGCTCTAAACACAAATCCATCATTTAGAACAAATTTATTCCACGTTTTTCCTCTTGGCAATTCAGCAACACGCCTTTAAAGTCATCATCATGAACATAATGCTCCTTAATTGTTTCCAATCCAAAAATTTTGAAGTCAAGTTGTGAGAGCATGGTATATCTCCTAGACAAATGCATCAAGAATAACATTCTCCTTTCCCTTTTGTGTTTTATGACATAAGGAAAAGACTCTATGAATTCAACCCACTTTGCATGCCTACGGTTCAATTTTGCTTGACTTCTAATATGCTTTAATGACTCATGATCGAATGAATGACAAATTCTTTGGGCCATAAATAATGTTGCCATGTCTCTAAAGTTCGAACTAGAGCATATAATTCCTTATCATAAGTAGAATAGTTCAAACTAGGTCCACTCAATTTTTCACTAAAGTATGCCACAGTTTACCTTCTTGCAACAAAGACACCACCCATTCCAATTCCACTAGCATCACATTCTAGCTCAAAAGTCTTACTAAAATCTGGAAGTTGGAGTAATGGTGCATGTGTTAACTTATCTTTCAATGTGTTGAAGGCGTCTTCCTGTGCATTCCCCAAGTAAACAGCACCCCTTTTAGTGAGCTCATTCAATGGTGCAGCGATGGTGCTGAAATCCTTCACAAAACGACGATAGAATCCAGCAAGTCCTAGAAAACTTCGCACCGCGTGACCGTTTTAGGAGTCGGCCAACTCTGTATTGCCTCAACCTTGGCTTGATCAACTTCTATGCCCTGTGGAGTAACAACATAGCCAAGAAAGAGACTCGATCCGTGCAAAATGTGCACTTCTCAACGTTACCAAATAAACGTGCATTACGTAAAGCATCAAAAACAGCACGTAAATGGCAAAGGTGTTCCTCTAGTGATCTGCTATATATCAATATATCATCAAAATAGACCACTACAAATTTACCAATGAAAGCACGCAAAACCTCGCTCATTAATCTCATGAATGTGCTAGGTGCATTAGTTAAACCAAATGGCATTACTAACCACTCATACAAACCGAACTTAGTTTTAAATGCTGTTTTCCATTCATCTCCCAATTTCATGCGAATTTGGTGGTACCCACTACGCAAATCAACTTTAGAGAAGACAATAGAGCCACTTAATTCATCAAGCATATCATCTAACCTAGGAATAGGGTGACGATATCTAACGGTAATGTTATTGATCGCTCTACACCACACACATACGCCATGATCCATCTTTCTTAGGCACTAAAATTACGGAACAGCACAAGGGCTAAGAGACTCACGCACATAACCTTTATCAAGCAATTCTTGAACTTGACGCTGAATCTCCTTAGTTTCTTCCGGATTGGTCCTCAGATGGCGCACGATTGGGCAAAGATGCCCTGAATCAAATCAATCTGTGCTCAATCCCTCGACCGGTGGTAGCCCCGTGGCACGCCCTTTGGAAAGACATCCATGTACTCCTGCAAAGATTAGTGACAGCAGGAGGCATGTAAGAAGGTACCTCCTCAAATGAAAATAAAGCTTGTTTGCAAAGTAAGGCATAGCAAATAGAAGTACTAGCATCCAGCTCATTCACATCAGACTTAGTAGCAAGAAAACATGCACCTTTCAATTTAATCTCAGTTTTATTCTCATGAACAGATTTAGAGTTTTTCTTTTATGTTGCTCAAGTTCACTTGCAACAATCTGATTTTCACTCCTATTATGCTCCTGATTTTTCTCTCTACTAGCTCTAGCAATCTCATCTTTGAAAATAGCTTCAGGAGACATAGGATGTAACACAATTTTCTTGTCATGATGCACAAAAGAATATTGGTTTGTCTTACCATGATGCAGTTGAATCTTTATCATATTGCCACGGTCTACCTAACAAAGATAGAGCATGCTTGCATAGGGACAACATCGCATTCTACAACATCGTGATAAGAACCAATAGCAAAATTTACTCTCACCATTCGTGTTACCTTCACCTTGCCGCTGTTATTGAACCATTGAATGTAGTAAGGGTGTGGGTGAGGTTTGGTGTTCAACGCAAGCTTCTCCACCATATCGGAGCTCACCAAGTTGTTGCAGCTCCTCCATCAATTATCACTCGGCATGAACGTTCCTTCACGACGCACTTTGTTTGGAAAAGGATGTGCCGCTGATTTTGCTCCGCCTCTCCATTTGTGCACTCAACACACGCTGCACAATGAGGCTCTCATAGCGCCAGATCTTCAGCACCAATGTGCTCTTCTTCTTGCTCCTTCCCACTACTCGCATGGTCACCGCAAGCATAGCATATGTATCCTCATCCAAATCACTAGCGAAGAATACCCACCATCATCTCTCACAATCGAACACGCTTGGTTGGGCACTCACTCCTCACATGGCCATACCCTTGCATTGATGACATTGGATATCCCTTGTTCGTCCCGTAGATGCAACGGACGAAGAGCTCTTTGCATGTGCTTGGGCTGCCCCCTTTGTTGCCGGATGCCCGAGATGCCGAATTTGATGATGACAACCGTGGCTTGCTGTTGGAGGAAGAAGGTGCAGGGGTTGGCTTGATGGTGCGGCAGATGCACGTTGAGACCAAATGTTTCCACGACTGCGAAACGTTAGTCCTAGTGCTCGCGCGTCGTCCTCAGTACTTCTCTTTCAGCTTTACAAGCAAGATGAAATAAACGAGTGATAGAATTATATTCCTTGTAAGCTAAGATATCCTGAATTTCCGATTCAAACCACCCATAAACCTAGCCATAGCGGCTTCCTCGATTTCCTCTAAGTCACAACGCAGCATGCCCTGTTTGCAATTCTTGAAAATATTCCTCTACGCTTTTACTACCTTGCCTCAATTGTTGCAACTTATGTAACAAATCACGTGCATAATATGAGGGAACAAATCTAGCTCGCATGATTCTTTTTAATGCATCCCAAGTTTGTGGTATGGTGAAAGGATTTTTCTTAGAATATTCACTCCACCAAACAGACGCAAAATCGTGAAACTCACTAGTAGCAGCCCTAACCCTTTTGTTTTCGGGAATGCATGACAAGCAAATTTCGATCAACACCAATTCCCAAGTGATATAAGCATCGGGGTTATATTTTCCATCAAAAAGTGGCATAGTGAACTTAATCTTACCAAGCGATTCATCATTGTCACGCACTCACCCGGCGTGGTTGACGTTGACGGTGAGCGTCCTCATCATCATCAATCTCGTGTCACCGCATAATCGTCTCCACCATTTTCGTCCACCTGCCGCCCAAGACACCAATGTTGGCACGAGTACGCCGAGTCGGTGCAGCGGAGATGCACGCCCTCTCATCAAGACGCCTCAAAATCTCAGCAAGTGAGGTGTTGATGGTGCCAACTAAGCCTCCAATGTTGCAAGCGTAGTGTTGGTGTCGATCGCGCGCCTCCAATTGGCCAAGGCGTTCGTTGGTGACCCGTACATCCTCATCAAGTCCTTCAGTGTGCAGCTTCATTTGGCGCTCAAAGTGTTGTATGATGCCCTAGTCCGAGGGGAATGTTGCGCTGCCCGCAGTCCTCCGGTCTCTCGACATTGTTAGAAGAACACAAGAAACAAACCAAGAAGATAAAAATAATAAAACTGCAGTTATACCCTCACAACTACTGGGATGTGGTTAAATCAAGTCGCACACTCTCAACCTGCTCACAAGCTCTTACAAGTTCTTACCACAAGAAAGGAGGTGATGGCAGCCGACAAGTCAAGACAATATCTCCCGGAAATTGGGTGTATCGCGCCTTGGTCGCTAGTCCCCGTGAGGTGGTAGCCAAATGCGTGGAGCTATAGGTGGGTGAGAGTGAACAAAGGATAACTAGCACCACATTAGTCAAAGCAAGTTGAATGATCGCCAACGACGGCACCGTGCTGGTCCTAGGCTAGACCGCACTAGAGACGCGAGCCTAGAACACAAACAATGACACACGTGCGTAAAGAAACTAGATGGCGTTGCACACGGAGTTCGGAGCTCGAAAAGGTGCCGCCTTCACAGGGACCTTAGAATCACGTGCGAAGGGCTCTGTCAATTTTGAGCGAATTCGAGAAACTTGATTTTCCTCGGTTTGCGGCCCGTTTGAGGCCCTAAACGACGTTTTTTGGTCGAAGGCGCCACGTATGTGCCTGGTGGCTTACGCGGATCTGAAATCTCCGCTTTTCCGGACTTCTTTTTTCACTCTATCTTCCGATTTCCTTTCCAACGGATCAAGAATCGCCTCAATCGGAGTCGTATGCAAAAGTTAGTTGCTTTCTCTCTCCTCTGTTTTTTTTCTTCTTTTTTTTTTTTTTTATGCCGCGCTCTTCTAGATGCGGCTGCCTTCCTTCTTTTCTCTTTTTACACACGATGTAGTTGAATCCAATTGCGTGCCCTACTCCAATACCAATTAGGGCGAAAACCGAGTCCTACTCCAAGTCCAATTAGGCGTAAACCGAGTCCTACTCCAAGACCAATTAGGCGCGAAACCGAGTCCTACTCCAAGACCAATTAGGGCAGCAACCGAGTCCTCCTCTTTTTTTTTTTTTGCCCTCCTATGACAGTTCGGATCTAATCGCAACGGTGAGTCCAAAACGTGAAACGAACTCGAAACTCTAAAGGAACTAGACACTAAGACCAAAGAAAGGACACGACGATGCAACCGAAGACTCAACAAACAAGGACTATGCAGCAATAGATAAAGGCTCAAATTGTTTGGATTTTGGGAATAGATCGATCTGCTATTTTTTTGGTTTTCTCGGACTGTAGGTAAAAATTGCAAAGACTAGATAAGATCTCTCACCGATCAACCTTGAGCTCGATACCAACCGATAGCACTAGGGGTCCCGATCTTTCGATGAGAGTGGTAGATTCGATTGGGGAAAGAGATGACGTTGACGACCGACTACAACCATCCGGGGACGTTGCGCCTTAGCGATCGATACACCAACTCCAGAGATTGTTCGTGACCTTGCTGGCGCACGATCAACCTAACCACGAGGTTCTTCTTCCTGCAAGCAATCAAGAACAAGCAAGAACAAGATGAACAGCAACTCAATTGCAAATAACGATGTAAGATTCAATCCAAAACAGAAACGGTGGGGTTCGAAGACAAGTATTCGCGGTCTAGCCGACACGCGAGTACAAGGCAAAGCACAAAAGCTAACTTAGTCTAAACAAAACCCAAACCCTAGAAGAGCTGCGGCTGCCTATTTAAGGGTCACGGAAGGTGGAGGGTCGGCCAAAACACAAGGAAGCCGAATAGGACTCGAATTACAAGGCCCAAGGCCCACTTTGACTCGGACTGGAAAAGCGACGTGAATTGTTTTGCAGTTTCTGGTCGACTCGGATGGAATTTGGAGGTGAGGCCGGATCCATCTGAAAGTAGACTTCAAGAGCTTTCAACAAGTACTCATGGGCCCGAGAAACCTTCTGGATCAAAAGTTACGGCCGTTTGAAGTAGGCGCTGTCAACAAGGCCGAATCCGAGTCAAACTCGTGAACAGGACTTGGTTTGCGCTGACGGTTCCACTTCTATACTTGAGCTCATGTGGTTCTTCCCATGGTTCCTAAGGACAATTAAATCATCACAAGAATTAAGTAGTATTCCATTCTTTGAAACATTTGTATGCAAACTTAGGAACGCATTCACCGATGGTTAGCGGGCGTGCTCGCGCTCTAGTCATTGGTCCTTGTATCATAGTTTCAGTTTGATATGGAGTCGGCATGGTTGTATGCATGGAAAGGATGTCCTCATCGGTGTCGACGTCGCCATGAGATCACCGTCACCGTAGGCGACAAGGTGTGCGGCTCCTCTCTTCCTCCGTAGTAGCAACCATAGTTGATAGTGCCAACGACATACCTCAAGACACGCCTCACGGCCGCTAGGTGCTCGGTGGTGGGCTTCTCATGAATCTGCCGACATAACCCACCGAGAATGCCGATCTGGTCTCGTGTTCACCAAATAGCGAGCGCACCAACAATCATTCGTACTCGGTAGCATCAACAAAGCAGGCGCGGCTTAACTTATCGAGTTTGAGACGTGACTCCATGGGAGTGAGACGGCATTGCTCCCACCATACCGCGCCGAGTATCTTCACCGCGTATGCTCCTTGGCTCACGGTGATGCCGTCATCGGTCTGGTTCACCTCCAGACCCAAGTAGTAGCGCAACAATCCAAGATCGCTCATTTGAAACGTGCCCCTCATCTCCTTCTTGAAATGCTCGAGCTCAACGGAGTTTCCTCCGGTGATGATAGATCGTCGACGTACACGCCGATTACCAGTCGGTGCTTACCCGCACCACGGGCATACACTGCGTGCTCGGAGGTGCTACGATGGAACCCAAGTGACAACAAGATGCGTCCAACTTGGCGTACCACGCGCGCGGGGCCTGACGAAGTCCGTAGAGTGCCTTGAAGAGGCGCAGCACCTTGTGCTCATTGCCGTCGATGACGAAGCCCGGTGGCTGTTCGACGTAGACTTCCTCCTGCAGCTCACCGTTGAGGAAAGCGGACTTCACGTCCATATGATGGACAGGCCACCCCTCGCTCGCCGCATGCGCCAGCAGCAAGCGAACCGACTCTAGCCGCGCCACGGGTGCGAACACTTCGTCGAAGTCGATCCCCTGCCGTTGTAGATATCCCTTCGCGACGAGGCGCGCCTTGTACTTGGTGACGTTGCCGGCGGCGTCCCTCTTAGTCTTAAAGACCCACTTGAGCCCAATTGGGCGCTGGCGCGGTGGAGGATCAACGAGCCGCCAAGTGCCATTGGACTCAATCGACTACATTTCTTCAAGCATCGCCTGGCGCCAGCACTCATGCTGCTGAGCATCGGCGAACGACGCTGGCTCCTCTGTGCTGACCAGTAGCAACTCCTCGTCGAGTTCACGCACAGCCAGCCCTGGAGGTGTCACAAGGCCGAGTAGGTTGTTGACGCTCCGAAACCAGAGCAGAGCGTCATCGAGGTCCTCCTCTGCAGCAAGTGGTGGAGACACGAACTCCTTCGTCGTGGCACCTGCTGCGGGCGTCACGGTGGGCGTTGACAGGGTCGGTGTAGCGCTTGGTGACGATATGGGCGGCGTGACTGGCGCCGCCTGCTCCTCTATGTTCGGCTGAGTTGAGAACACGACCTCCGGCTGGTACACAGAGGTGAACTCGATGACGAAGTCGGAGTCGATGTTGGCAGCCTTCTCACCATCCCACTTCCACTGTGCCTCCTCGTCGAAGACAATGTCACGGGAAATGTGGACGCGACGAGTGACAGGATCGTAGACGCGATACGCCTTTGATCCCACCTCATAACCCACAAAGATCATGGGTCTGCTCCTGTCGTCGAGCTTCTTAGTGTTCGGCGTGGTGACCTTGACGTGTGCCACGCACCCGAACATGCGGAGGTTGTGCACAGCCCGCGGACTCCCGTTCCAAAGCTCATATGGGGTCTTTCCTCCGATGTTCTTGGATGACGACCTATTTAGCAGATACACAGCTGTGTTGATCGCCTCCCCCAAGAATATACCTGGAAGTCCTTTTGCTTTCAGCATACTCCGCGCAGTGCCGACCACCGACTGATTCCGGCGCTCGACGACACCGTTTTGTTGTGGCAAGTACGGTGTTGTGAGTTCGCGCCGCACCCCGAGATCAACGCAGTACTCGTTGAAGTTTGCCGTTGTGAACTCTCCCCCTCTGTCCCATGCGTAGCGCACAGAGCTTCTTGCCGCTCTTGCACTCAGCCGCCGCCTGGATTCGCTTGATGGCAGTCGGAGCAGCGTCTTTGGCCGGTAACAAGGTGACCCACATGTACCGGCTGTAGTCGTCGACGAGGAGGAGGAAATAGCGGTTGCCGCTGGGTGTCGGTGGTGAAATTGGGCCGCAAAGGTCACCGTGTAGCAACTCGAGGGGTTCGGTGGAGCGTGTTAGTGCGCGATGCGAAAAAGGTGCACGCGCTGCTTCCCGGCGAGACACGCCTCACACACCTGGTCGACCTGCGTCAGCACGGGTAGGCCTCGGACTAACTCCTCTCTACCCATCTTGCGCAGCGCGGCGAAATTGATGTGCCCGAAACGGGCGTGCCAGTGCCATGCATCTTCTCCAGCGCGTGCAGCTAAGCAAACCGGCCGTGCAAGGTTGATGTGGAGCACGTAGAGCCGGCTTGCGCTCCGGTGGATCTTGGCGAGTAGGCGCCGCTGCTTGTCCCGCACGCGCATCACGCCGTCCTCGATCAGGATTTCATAGCCGCACTCATCGAGCTGACCGACGCTGATGATGTTGGCGGTGAGGCGCGGGATGAAGTACGCGTTGACGAGGGCGCGATGCTCACTGTTCTTGCACGCGAACAGAACCGTGCCACAGCCTTCGATCCGAACGACGGAGCCGTCGCCGAACCTCACCGTGCCGGTGACGCCCGTGTCGAGGTTGAAGAACGCCGCCCGGGACCCCGTCATGTGATTGGTGGCCCCAGTGTCCAGGATCCAGCGCCGGGGATCCTGCTCTTCCGCACCGCCGAGCGCCGCGAAGACCCCCTGCTCCACCAGCTCGACCGCGCCGCTTGATGGGATCGACGACGACAGACAGTCGCAGTGGGAGGTGGTGGCGGCGGGACCAGAGTTGCCGCGCCTCAGCTGGATCGCTCGCTTTCTCCATCGGGTGGGGAATCGCAGGGCGATGGCGACAATGCGATCGGGACGGTGGTGTTGGTCTCAAGAAGAAGTAAGGTGGGCTCGTCGTCCTGGGCCACATGAGCCTGTTCCTCATTTCTGGGCTTGGTGCGGCATTCCTTGGCCCAGTGGCCGGTTTTTCCATAGCTCCGACATTTTGTCGCCGTTGCGGTTCGGCGCAAACCCAGCTCCTTCCGAGCCCCCTCCACCGCGACTTCATCCTCTTCCGCCCCGGCGCTTGACTCGATTGCTTGAGCCGCCAGCGCCATGGAAGCCAGCTTGCTCCTTCTTCTTGTAGCGCTTGAGCCACTCCTCCTCGGTGAGATAAAGCTTGCCTCCAGCGCTCGGGGAAGGCGAGGACGAAGGCTGCCCGGTGTCCTCCTCCAACGACAGCGTGGAGATGTCAAGCAAAGTTTCAATGGAGAGAATGAGCTGGGTGAACCTGGGGCGAGCGACGCGCAGGTACTCCTCGACGACTTTGTTTGTAGGTTCGGGGTCGCCAAGGATGGCGAGCTGGTTGACGATGGCCGTGAGCCGCATGGCGAAGTCCTCCACGGACTCCCTGTCGCGGAACACGATGGACTCGTACTCCGTGCGCACCTTCTGCGCACTGGCTTTGCGGATGCGATCGTCGCCGACCCGCATTGTCTTGATGCAGTCCCACGCTTCCTTGGCCGACTCCTTGGTCGCCAGCGTCGAGATCATCTCGGGTGGGACAGCGCTGCAAATGGCCGTCCAACGCCATCCTGTCTTCGTGGAGCTCGACGTCGCCCGGCTCGATGGCATCCCATAGGCAACGAGCTTGCAGCTTAATCTTCATCAACAGCGACCAGTCATTGTAGTTTGACTTCGTCAGCAACGGGTAATTGGCCGAGCCTCCTGCCTCCTTGACCACGCGGTGTATAACCAGCCTGCGGTCGTTCCCACCGCTGCCCGAGGCGCGGCCGCCGGAACCTCCTGGAGTGCGCCCGGGCGGTGACGCCGACCGCCGGCGCGGGGAATGTGTGTACGATCTCGAGTCCAAGCCTTGAACCTCGCTCTGATACCAATTGTCAGGTGACCCTGGACAATCGTTGGCGAGAACCCGAGCTAGAACACACACAGCGTGAGAGGAAGAACTAGAACACTGGAGAACTTTTGTTGCAAATGAAGGTGCAGCTTTTCGGTATCTTCTCTTCTCCTTTTATAGTGCAAAGAAACGGAACATGCAAGAAAGAAAGAGCGTCAGTTTGCTCCCACGTCGCGGTTTGATCGTGTCCATCCCACGATCCACACGACACGTTCACGTCTGTGAGCCCAGTCACGTCGCGAGCCATTCTCGCAACAGACTCCTCCGCACACGACGTCCACAAACCTCAACTCGTGCGCATGCAGAAAATACGAATGCAGCTAACTATGTGTACAAGGGTTAACTAACACATGTCACCTTGGGCCTCGTGGTAGTGGCAGCCATGACTGGTTAGAGATGAGCGACCATGGTGGAGAGAGAAGAGGCAGTGGGGCAGGGAAGATGTGACAGGAAACATTCCGAAGTCGAGCCCAACAAGGGATGGCCAACATTGAGCGGTGGAGTAGGCGTAGCGAGAATGTCAAGGTTGAGAGGACCGGTGTGGATCATGAGAACGATCAGCAAAAGCTTCAATTCTAGACAAATGACAGTGGCTAGCAAAGAACCATTTCTTATTGTATCTTAACTCTCGGAGTTGGTCTAGAATCGTGAATTCTAATTCTTATGGCAGCCAGACAGCCCAATTCTTTTCTGCAGCCTCTTCTTTTAGGCTTTTGAAATGGCTTTTAGTTTTGACTTCTCAAGAATCTAAAATAAATAAGATGGCTTTTTAAAACGGCTTTTCACTTCTCAAGCCCGTCATTACGTATGTTATGACATATCCATACCGTTCATCACTATCTTAAATAAGGGTTTTGTTAAATGTCATTCGGATATTTTCTTCCTAACTATCATCCAGATTTAGGACCACGGATTAGAGATCCAATAGCCATAAATTCCTCCTCCCTCCTCTTGAATTCTACCCCCTCCCACTTGAAAAAAATCTTCCCCTTTAAAAATAAGGGCTCCTTAATTTCTAATCCAAATATCACAAATTTAAATAATAATTAGAAAAAATATCTAGGTGATACCTATACACTCCCCTTAAATATTACAGTCAAAAGCCCTCCCAGGCCAAAAGAACAGCCTCCGCACCTGTCCAGCTGGGAAGCAGAGCCAGCCACCGTCCAGGCCGACCAAACCTGAAACAGCTCGCTCGCTCGCTAAGCTTGACTCGGGGCAGGCGGCACCGTCCACTCCATTCCCATCGTTTCCCCCATCCACACCTCACGAACCATCCCCTCCAGGCCTCCACCCCATCCATTCCCCCTCCACACCTCACGAGTACCATCTCCCGAAAAGAAAACCAAACAAAAATATTAAAAAGAGGAAGAGACCGACCTGAGGCAAGGAACGCTCCGCTAGCTAGCTCCCAATTTGACTGAGTTGACTCCCTCGAGACCCTCCACGGCTCCACCTCACTGCGCCGCAAGCTAGCGAGAAATCACGCGAAGCGAGAGAGGCTAGAGAGAGGGGGAGCGGAAGGGGAGATCGCGGAGGAGGAGGGGGAGGAGGGATGGGAGGGGTGACGTCGAGCGTGGCGGCGAAGATGGCCTTCTTCCCGCCGACGCCGCCATCGTACGCGCTGGTGGAGGACGCGGCGGCGGGGGTGACCACGCTGAGCGGGCACCCGCACAGGGAGAACGTCGAGGTGCTGCGCCTGCCCACGCGCAGGGGGAACACCGTCGCCGCGGTCTACGTGCGCCACCCGGAGGCGGCCTCCACCGTGCTCTACTCCCACGGCAACGCCGCCGACCTCGGCCACCTCTACCAGCTCTTCCTGCACCTCTCCTTCAACCTCCGCGCCAACGTCCTCGGGTGAGGCCCGGAACAACACCTCGCTTCCTCGATTATTTTTCCTCTCGTGCTTAGCCTTGCTTGCTCGCTGCTCCTTCCTTTCCTGTTGTGGTGTGATCTGTGGGTTTGGGCATCTGGTTCTTGGTCGCCGGGGGTTCTTGAATGCTGCGGCTTCTTGATTTGCTATGTTCGCATGGGAAACCTTCTTCATTGGTTTCCCTGTGCCAGCATCGGGCGAATTCGGCATATACATGGTGTGATATGATGGTTCGATGCCTCCAATTTCGGGTTTCCTTTGTGGATTAAGTTGATGCAACTGTCTGCTTTCAAAATTTCCTTTTTTTTTTCTTTTTTTGGGATTCTTGATTTTCGACCTGTGCGTTATCGTTATAGAAAAACGATTTTTTAAGCTTCGTTTTCTACTCTCTCTCTCTCTCTCTCTCTGGAATGTTTTGGCATCTTAAGATTGTATTTTCCTTTTCTGAGCTGTTCTTGCTACATTTGGGAATCGTGAGTTCCTGGTCTGAAACCCCTGCGCCGCCAAGATCCTGCCTGGCTGTTTCTTGGTTTGGTTTTGCAGCTTTTCTTGAAATAAAAATGTTTTGTGTAAGCCAGTCGGAGTAATCTGATGATCGTTTCTGTGTCGGCTGTAGGCAAATGTCGATGTTTGCAACAATGCTTGTGCATTGCTGCTTTTTTTTTTTATAGCAATGCATTGCTGGATTTGGTGGAACACTTGATTAGTGAAGAATTTTAAGTTTTGTCGGTGCTGTAGTTTGATATTTCTGTTCAGTTCTACTATTCTTTTAATGGGTTGTATCTGTGCATAGGCCATACTTTTCTTAGGAGTTGACTTATTATCACAGGGAAGACGAAAGCTGTTATCTTTTTTTATGAGAGATCCCAAATCTCCGATCAACTTTCCTCCATTCTTTATGGTGTGAAATTTCTGAATTCTGATCAAGTTTCCCCCTGGTCAACTTGTGCATACTAATTTGTTGTAAAGACGTCACTCAATCTTGCATACTTGGGCTCTTGGATACCCCTAGCTCCTGTGTGGTAAATCGCCTGTGCATATTCATAATTCATCTTATACACGATCTAAGATTATATATGTACTGGCCAACATATAAATGAGGTAATAATTTCTGTGATAGAACAAAGAATCATTTTGTTCTGTTCCTTGATCTCTCGGGTCCTGTGTAGCATAGCAAGATATTATGTTTGTGCTATAGATGGTTGTTGGTAAAATGTGATAGTAAATGTGGGCAATTGAGACCCACATGATAATGTTCATGAAAAATCTCTATCAGCGCATGTTTCCATTATTGCATCTGCTTGATGGGGCTCAACTCAAGCTTTCATTTATGCTGCAGCTAGCACTGCAGTCCTTATTCATTATGATATGGGGCACAGCATGTGATGTTTGATGGAGTTTGATGTGGTCTGTGGTGCCTTGTTAGTGCTTGATTGTCGATGACATACTTCCCTAGTGCTTCATCATTTCCATTCTAGTGTGGCCATCAATGATTGGTATGTAAAGCTTGTTAGTATCTCTATCTTAGGTGCCTGTGTCTATCTCAAAAGAAGTCTATTTGAAGCAACCTGAGCTCATCATATTATCATAACTAAACACTTTCCAAAATTCAGAGGCATGTTTTTGGAATTACTTGTGTTATATGTTCCTTTGTTTATTACATAAGATGAATGATGTGGCACTAAGTAGCATTGCCACTTTGAGGGGCGTTTCAGCATTGCAAATTGAAGTTACTTCACAAAGTGGAGCTGTTTTGTGCAATGAAAAAGAGAAGCCATGTGTGGCCAAGAGGGAGGGAGGGAGGAGAGAAAGGTTTCAAGGAGAAGGGAGAAACCCTAGTTTGTGCGGCTACTTATGTGATTTCTCTTTTGTGCAATGCAAACAAGATAGTAGCGCATGGAATTAGAGGTCTGGATGGCGAAGAGAGAAAGCTAGCTCATCTCAAGAGGAAGACACAAAATCAATCAAGTTTTGGTGCTTGCGGTTCTGTTCACGGAGTTAATGAAACTTTCGACACCAATTCTAAGGTTTCCAATGTGCATTGGAGTTTCCTACATAAAGTTATGGTAAATTCATTAGATGTTGCACGGGCTATGTAGAGAGACGGGCAAGAGTTGCCAAACATAATGAGTCCATGTATTGCAAGGCAAGTGTAGGTAATATCTGGCCAAACTATGACTTTCCAAAGGTTGAGAATGTTTCCTTTTTACGTCTCAATCGGATTTGGAAGCCCCCTAAACTGGGAAAGGAAAGATATGAAGATTTAAAGTCAATTTGGATTCGGTTCAGGACAGCCAGCAAAACCAACATTAAAACACTCATAACTTTCACAAACGGAGTCCGATTTGGGCGTTTTTGGACTCGTTGGAAAGTTAGATTAAAGCCCCATACTATGGATGAGGTGCCAATCTCGGAAGCCTCATGGTCGCGTCACAAGTTCAAAAACAATTCGACGATTGTCGTTTAGGTATTTCCTTTTGTTAGTTTGTATTGGAGTCAAATTGTAATGTGATTAGCACGAGTTAGAATCGGCCTTAGGACATTGTGTGCATGTGCTAGTTGTATGGTTGCACCCCATGGGTGCCAATATAAGGCCAGGGCTTAGCCCCATTGTGTTGGGGAGGGGACTAGTTATGATATGATTTGAGAAATGGGAAAATTGAATATATAGGACCAAGTTAAGGGCGCTTTGATAAAATAGGATCAAGTTTATTGTGCTTGTAAATATAGGACCTGTTCGGTTGGTGAGAAGCCACGCTTTCTCGCACACCGCCACAAGATCCTAACTTTTAAACGAGTATTTTTCAAGATGAGATCTATAAGTTAAACGTAGTACACGTTAAAAACCCAACATCTGTACTCAAAATCGCAAGTGAGTATCGATCTCTCGTAATGCATGAAATGTGACCAAAATTCAAAAATTTCAGCCAAAAGCCATAAGCCGCAGCAAAAAAGAACAGGCCCATAGGACTGAGTTGAGCACCTTCTTGCAAATATGGTATTTTTTCCATTTTAATTTCATTTTCATTTTCCAGCCCATTTTGTCTACGTGAAATGACTCTTTTGCCCCTTATCTTTTTACCCATTCCAGGCAATAGTGCCCCTGGCGAAATGACTCCCTGGCGCTACACCGCCGCCGCCACGCTCGCGCGCCTCAACGCTCCAACTCCAGGGCGTAAGCGAGCCAAAAAAAATAGACCGAAATGTCAGCTTTTTTCTCCAAAAGGCATCTCCAATCTGATTGCTTCTCACTGTTCTTGTCCTGAACGCCATGATCGGTGCAACACACTCTTTTCCTCGAAATTTCGAGACCGCGCGCACAAAGATAACAACACCTGTAGATCTCTTCGCCTGTGCCCAGCCAAAAAGAAGTGATCCAAGAACGCAGCAAACAAAGAGAGTAGGGAAGGGGGAGGTGCGTCTCGACCTGCCGATCCAGTAGGAGAGCGAGCGCCAAGGACTTTAGCGGAGAAGACGCAGTAACGCGGGAGGAACTCGAAGACAAGCGCGCGCCGCCGAAGATGGCGTAGGCGGCGAGCGCGTCTTGCGCGCCACGTGGCGGCGCGCCGCCGGCGGCCCAGCGCGCTCGCTGCTGAAACGCCGCCACCGCCGCCTCCTGTCCCACCGTCACCGCCGCCGCGTGCGCACTCCTCCTCGCCGCCATTGCCGCCGACCTCTTGCCCTCCTCCACCGAGAAGACGCCGCCGAGCGGGCGGCGTCTCTTGCCCGCCTTCGCGTTGTTGTTGTGTCGGCGAGACGGCGGCGGCGTGCGGCGAGATGGGAGAGGAAAATTGAAGTGGCGCGGTGACGCGGTTGCGCACTGTGGACGGTCGGATCTCGATCGTGCGGTTCCAACTCCAAAGCGCGGCGGCGCGCGCGCCGCCGCGCGAGCGAGGGAGCGGCGGCGCGGCTGCGGCGCTATGCGGCGGCGCCGAGGAGCGGCCGGCGGTGTAGCGCCAGGGGCACTATTGCCTGGAATGGGTGAAAAAAAAGATAAGGGGCAAAAGAGTCATTTCACGTAGACAAAAATGGGCTGGAAAATGAAAATGAAATTAAAATAGGAAAAATATCATTTTTGCAAGAAGGTGCTCAACTCAGTCCTATATTTACAAGCACAATAAATTTGGTCCTATTTTATCAAAGCACCCTCAACTTGGTCCTATATATTCAATTTTCCCTTTGAGAAATAGATACCAGAAAATCACCATAGTTTTGGTGGCCATTGTTGACACGTGTCCTTGAGATTTCTATCGAGGAATTGCTCTTGGTGTGGTGAATCCAATGTGGTGTTAGATTTTGCTTGCTGGAACTTCGGTTCTACTACCAATCATTCACTTGCTGTGGTGTGCGTGGGAGAAGGTGCTATCAAGAGGAGGTACTGTTCTTGTGCGCGAGAACTTAAGGTAAGACAAGGCGCTGCTGTTCTTGAGCGTCCAAAGGCCCTAGAGCAAGGAGGAGACGACCAGCAAGGCGTATCGTAAAAGATCAAGGTCAAAACAAAATGGTTTAGCTAGCTTGTTAGTTGGATCCTTATCAATGAGTTTTGAAAAATAAAGTAATCAACAATATCTTACTACACACGATTAGAGCTTTACCTTACATTTTTAGTTGGTCTGCTCGATTTTGTGTATTTGAGTTCTACTTTCCATGAGTGACACAATGGATATTCTTTGATCTTGATTTAACGTAAGGATACACTTTTCAAGCAAAGACTTCCTGTGGAAGCAAATACAACACATGCTACTTATTTCTATTTTCCTGTCATCAGAGTCTAATGATGCCTTTGGATCAATGCAGGTATGACTATTCAGGATATGGGCAATCATCAGGAAAGGTATGGTAAAGTTTGTTGCTAGATATGTGATTTACATAATATTAGCAAGTTGAGGCTGGTTTACTTAGTGTTTCCTTTGTCTGCTTTCAGCCGAGTGAACCAAACACTTATGCTGATATAGAGGCTGCTTACAAGTGCCTCATAGAGAACTTTGGTGCTCAGGAAGAAGAAATAATTCTTTATGGACAATCTGTTGGAAGTGGGCCTACAATAGATTTGGCCAGTCAGTTGCCTCGACTGCGAGCTGTTGTCCTGCATAGTCCTATATTGTCAGGCTTGAGAGTAATGTATCCTGTGAAGCGTACATATTGGTTTGACATATACAAGGTTTGTTACCCTTTACCATTTACTATTGAGCAGCTTAAGCTACTTGATCTATTCTCTCCTGTGTTGTACTTTTTCTATATTAATGCTCACCTCTCTCTTTTTATGTGCTTCCAGAATATTGATAAAATCCCTCATGTCACCTGCCCTGTGCTCATTATACATGTAAGTGCATCTCTGTTTTGCATTGTTTTCCTCTTTTCTGAATTTGAAATATTCAACAAGCAAATGCCAAACTTCAAGCTAAATTCCATACAATTTAATGCATACTTTTAAATATTGGTTTGGTTGATTATAGAATATTAACATTGGATGTAATTGGATTGAATGATGTATTAGCCAATAACGTGAAATTTAGATGACATGATTTATTAGCCTATATGTCAGTTTGCATGCATTCTCCTTTACAGATTATGCTATGATTGTCATATACCATGAATAGATGCCGTGCAGCCATGGTCAATCTACTATTACATTATCATTACAGATCCAGCATAACTATCCACACCCATTATTTTATTTGGTAGTGTTAAGTTACTTAAGTGATTAAGTCTACTGAAGTGCTTAATAGTGAAGGAGTAAGTCTTGTAGACACATTAACTGAATAAGTATAGTAGTAGTTAGATAGTTCAGCTTTAGTATCTTCAGTTTGCTTTAATATCTTCAGCTTTATCTTTAGCATCTTATCTCTACTTTCAGTTTTGCTTTCGGTTGTAATCTGATCTCTTGGGCTATAAGTATGTAATGAGTTATGCCTTAAGGGCTAACACAGAGAGAGTAATACAGCAGAAAATTGCCCCATACCTGTGTCAAAAACCTATCAAATAGATCAGTGAAGCAGGTAGCATCTTGTGATGACCAACACTTTTGCGGATTCTGGGGTATATATTTTTTATGCATTATATTCATATTGCCATAATGTTGTAAGACTAAGGAATGTCGTGAGGGATGAGGGTATAATTTGTTATGAATATTGTGCATGTATTCATAAGGCCCAAAGAGTAATATATATAGAGGTACAAGGAGATATACAGAAGGAATACAAGACATATTAGGAAACAAATAACAGTCCTAATCTATTTCCTCTTCTATCCTTAACACTCCCCCTCAAACTCATGGTGGATCACACACACTGAGTTTGGAGAGAAAATACACGGTGTTGGCAAGAGACCAGGAGAGGGATCTGGTGAAGGACGAGGACGTCTGGAGTAGTGCACCCCAGAGAAACGAGACGGTGGTGCCATAGGAGCAGGAGGCGGTGCTGCAGGAGGCAACACAGGAGGTGAAGGTACCGAAGGCGGGGAAATGGGGGAAATGAGTGAGGAGTCAGGGAGAGACAACCAGTAGATCGTCTCGATGGTGGAAGCAGTGTGAGGAGCCGAATCTCGATAGAAGAAAGGTCAAGATTCGTCAAAGACAACATCTCGTGAGATTCTAATCCATCGAGTAGAAGGATCATAGCAACGATAACCCTTATGCTCAGAACTGTACCCAAGAAACACACACTCGACTGACTGGGCTGTCAGTTTAGTGCGCTCACGAGGCGGCAGCAGGACAAAACAGGTGCAACCAAAAACACGAAGATGATCGTACTGGGGGCTCTAGAGTAGAGACGCTCTATAGGACTGACATCCTTAAGAGCAGTGGAAGGCTGCATATTAATGAGATATGCAGCTGTAGAAACAGCCTCAGCCCAGAACTGTGGAGGAACGTGAGAAGCAAGAAGAAGAGTGCGAGCTGTCTCAATCAGATGACGATGCTTACGTTCAACAACCCCATTCTGAGCATGGGCACTAGGACAAGAAGACTGGTAAAGAGTGCCCTGCTCAGAGAGAAATTGTCTGAATGCACTAGAACAATACTCGCCAGCAGAATCACAGCGAAAAGTAAGAATAGAGGACTCAAACTGAGTACGAACCATCATGGCAAAGCTACGATAGATCGCAAGAAACTGACCACGATTAGACATAGAGAAAAGCCAAGTAAAACGGGAATAGTCATCAATGAAAATAACATAGAATTTATGCCCGCTTTGGAGATAATAGGCGCAGGTCCCCATACATCTGAATGAACTAAATCAAAAGGACGAGAAGACACGGACTCACTAGAATGATAAGGAAGTTGGAGCTGCTTGCCTAGCTTACAACCTCGACAAAACATGGATGTGTCAACAGTAACACGTCCAAGGACACCCTGACGAACTAATGACGAAAGACGAGACCCACACAGGTGACCTAAACGGTGATGCCATTGCGCAAAAACTCCAGAGGTGGTGGCAACAGTGGCAGTGGAGGTAGACGTGGTAGAAGCAACTGAAGTGGACGGAAGATGAAGACGGTCGAAAATGTAGAGACCCTGACGATCCCTACGGCGCCGGCCAGTCCCAAGTATCGTCCCTGTCTGTCGATCCTGAACGAAACAGGTGTGAGAGTCAAAACCAATCCTACAACCAAGGTCAGTGAGCTGTCCCACTGAAAGAAGCTGCATGGTTAGTTGGGGAACATGAGAAACAGCTGGAACAGAAAAATCAGTGGTCAAAAGAGTGCCCTGACAGTTAACAAACAAAGAAGTACCATCCGCAGTCTGGACAGAGATAGGAAGGGCAGGAGGTCCTCTGAAATGAGAGATGTGGAATCCGGTGTCATGTGGAAAGAGGCACCAGAATCTAGAACCCAAGAGGTACCTGTGGGAGACGTCTGAGCTAGACTGGCAGAACCCGCTGAGCTGTGAGAGAGCTGCGGGCCTCCCTGCCCCCCTTGGATCGTCCAACCCCACGCGCTTTATTTCGCTTTTTTCGCACCACACAACTCTGGTAGTCATGCCCGAAGTTCTTGCAGTAGTTGCATTGAACTCCAGTTGGTGCAAAAGCGAGCGAAATGCAGACACAGGAAGAAGTCGTAGTCGTAGCAGGAACCGTCGGTGTAGTCGAAGGAGCAGCAAGCACAGTCGGAACGGACTGTGCAGCTAGTCCGAGGCGAAGCTCCTCAGCCCGAAGTGTTGAAAGAGCCTCGGTAACAGTCGGTCGTGGCAAGCGGCTCGATGGTTGAGCTCGGCGGCTCAAACTCGGCGAAGACGGCAGACGAAATCATAAAGACGAGACGATCATGATCCGCCTTCGAACTTTGTGGCACTCGGCACGATGGAGAAACCACTCATCCAGCTTGTCGCGGATACTAGCGGGGCTCTAAGAAGTCGTGACTAAGAATCTCCTGGCGCGAAGCATCTCCAACTCACGCCGGCGAAAAGAATCGAGCATCACCGCTCTGCGGTATCGCTCACGCAGTACTCCCAGATCCGCCGAGTAGATCGCGGACCAACAATATCAGCCGAATGGAGTCGCCGACGACCACAAGGATGGCACGAACACGGGCTTCATCAAGACACCACCGCCGAAAGCGCCAATGGCATACCAAAAAGCCTCATCGCCAAAGATCGACCTTTGCCTTCTTCTTAGCGCCTTCATCCGCCCCGTGAGGTGCAGTAGGGCCGCCTAGGGGAGGTTGAGCCGCGGTGGCAGAGAGGACGAGCACCGTAACATGTCCCCAAAGGCGAAGACCATCGAGTGTGATCTCCATGAGGAAGACCATAACACGTAGTTCGTTCCATGAAGCTTTGTTCCGAGAATGGGATCGCAGCAGAATGTAAGCCATTGGTAGCGGCGCCGACGCGGCGACGGCGACAAAGGCAACGGTCTAACAGTGGCGCTGGGCGGTGCGGCGGTTAGAACAACGGTTTTTTTGCCTTTTTACAAGACTATAAAGAAGTCAAGACCGAACTCACGGCCACTTCGCTCAAAGCAGAGCTTCAGAGAACCAGAGCAAGCGGACGGCGGGGCTGCGGGTAGCCACGGCGGCGGCGGCGGATGGTTTACGGCGCGGCGGTTGCCTACGGCGCCGGCGGCGGCGGATGACCCACGGCGGATCGGGAACACGGCGCGGCGGCGGCGTCGCGATCCGGTGCAGCGGCGGCGGTGGCGGCCGGCAGGCAGCAACCGATCGATCCGATCTGGCGGCGCTCGGGCGTCTCGATCCCGACGGCGGCAATGGCGGCGGACCTCGCCCCGTGGCGGCGGTGGCGGCCGGACGGTGGCGCTGGCGCGCATGGTGATGACAAGAGCAGCGGCCGGATGGCGGCGGCAACTCGTCAGGTGGCAGCAGCGGCTCGGGACGAAGACCCAGGCGGCGGCGGCAACAGAGGCAGCGGAAGAAAGGTCAGAGCCCTAACCCTAACCTAGGCTCTGATATCATGTTATGAATATTGTGCATGTATTCATAAGGCCCAAAGGGCAATATATATAGAGGTACAAGGAGATATACAGAAGGAATACAAGACATATTAGGAAACAAATAACAGTCCTAATCTATTTCCTCTTCTATCCTTAACATAATTTAGTACTTCATTGGCTCAGACCTCAAGGTATGCTTACTAATTATAAGCATCTTCCTATTTGTTTTGTGATACTTGATTCTGTCAACTGTGATCTAATACATCTATTATACTCCTATCTTTGATCTATTTTCTTGATATTACAATAGTGAGATAGGTAGTTTGATGCACAACTGTGCCTTTTAATCCTGTCATGTAGTTTTTATTTGGCAAACTAAACGAGCAGCTACAGGTCCATTAAAGCACATTAAGCTATAATTGGATCAATTGTGGGCAACAAATCGGCATATTATCTGCTTGCCTAGTTCAAGTCTTTCTATATAAAGCTCGTGAATGTGACAATAAAATGAGTATAAATGATATTTTTAAAGGTAAATGTTGGATCGTAAGGATCTTCTCGTCCCTAAAAGATAGCTTGTGAGGTGAGGGACTCTCCTACTTTTAAGTTAGATCTCGTACTCTTCCACAGCTAATATGAGATTATCTTAACAATCTCCCCTTTCACACATTGGTCTCTCAACCGCTCACCGCTACACATTGGTCTCTCAACCGCTCAGCGCCTCCTTCACTATACACCGACGGTCCCTCTGTGTCACGATCCATTGGGTGTTCACATATTAGTGTCCATTAGGCTAGAGATGTTAAAATTGGGCTCTGATATCACTTAATGGATCGTAAGGGTCTTCTCGTTCTTAAAAACTAGCTTGTGAAGTGAGGTACTCTCCACTTTTAAGTTAGGTTCTTTGTCATTTCACAGCCAAAGTGGGACTATTTCAACAGTAAACATGTGTAAATAAGGCCTTAATCTCAGTGTTAATATTGGATATTACAAAAGTTCATTAGAATTTCCCACCAACTATCAGCACACCCTAAAATGGAAACAAAATACATTAAAGTCCTTAGGTCTTACTGTAGGAGGGCAGCACACTGGTGATGATGTCCATGAAGTAGTGAGTGCCCTGATTTTGAAATATTTGACGCAGTAAATCATCAATGGGAGGCGTTGATCTCCAACTCAGTGATCTGCCAAGCAACCACCGGTGAACTTGAGCGCTGTTGTGACCTGCCGATGAACTTGGTGGGTGGTGTAGGTTGCAAGAAGTGGCATCCCAAGAAGGGCGATCTGACATGCTTCCACCAATAGACAGTAGGGCCTACTTTGCTTTCGTAAAGACTGAGCTGTAGGTTGAACAGGGCCGGAACCGGATCTGATCAACATGACCGCCAAAGAGGAGCTTAAACGTGATGTAGATCAAAGTCCTCCACACCAGTTTGAAGCTCGATTTGGTGGAGATGAGAAATTTGAGGTTTCACGCAAATCCTGAGGGTTTTCTAGCAAGCTCATTGTTGCCCGCCTAGGAAGGCAGCAAGGGGACAAACAACGAGCAGCGCAAGAAATCCCTGTGTGGAAGGGGAGCAGCAATGTAATCTGGGGAGGAACGGAACACAGAAAGGCTAAAGTCAAAGAGATGAGCCTTCCATATCCAAAGAAGAGTGAAAAAGAAATCTATGAAAAACCAAAAATAAAAAGAAAACCATAGGGTTGGTTTCCATCCCTCTTGCCGCTGGCAAGCCTGCCTGTCAAAGGGGAGATAGGGGAAGGGGCTGTGTATAATTCATAGGGGAGGAGGAAGGGCAACGATGTTGGGAATTTTTATGCGGAGAGGTGGATCTAGGGTCCGAGTACAAATGATTTGTTACATTGATTGGTTTAAATGTGCGGTAATTTTGTTGGCAAAATTGAAGTATTCCATTAGTTATACATATTAAAATTTTGTTATTTCCATGGTTATGAAGGCGATCAGTCGAGTCCAAGGGGTCAACTGGATGACTAGTCAACCCACGATTACCTTATACGGAAGAAGTTCAACATAACATACATTATATTATTGTACATACCTTGGCAAATACTTTGTTTTTTCTTTGTATGCCTGTTGGGAGGTCAAGCCCAACCAATCGGCCCACTTGATGATCAGAGAGGAGGGTGGAAGCCATAAGGCATTCCCGTCATTTAGTAGTTGCCATTGAAAGAAGAGGGAGAAGGAGTGACACACTATCACTGTTGTTGGTCTACTGCCACCAGCCGCCACCTTATTTACCCTACTGCAGCCGTTATTCGTGTGTAGAGCAAGGTTTGTCATCATCTTCTTCCTCGACGATGGAGGGGAGAGCAGGAGCCACCCCCCGCCCGCGCGCGCCCGGGGGGGGGGGGCGCATTTGAAAATAGGATTTTGCTCTCCCTTAGTCCATCTCATTCTCAATCCGGTCCTGATCTCTCAACATGGCCTCTCCTTCTCATCTCTCGCTCTCCCACTCCACGTTGGGCTGGTCAGTCAGGTGCACCAAGTCGAACACGGAACACCCAGGCTTGCCTTGTTGACAACCTGATATTTAAGTAGCCTGACTTGCCCCCCTTGAATCGGTGCTCAACCAACTTGACGGCTAGTCACAGACTAATCAACTACTTGATAACAATGGTTATTTCACTGGTACTTGGCTCATTTATTGCACCTGTATGTCCATGAGATTTCTTTGTTGCACATGCGCTGAATGTATGAACTGATGGATTTTTGGACTAAAAGTGCACTTCTTAGACGAACCCTACTTATTCATACAAAAGGTGCTGACCGGGGTGACTGAGGATATTAAGGACGAAGTGGACTCATGGAGAACTCGGGTACTAATAGACAAGGCATATGAATATTGTAGAGAATAATAACTTCCACCTCTCTTGAAATCATTTAAGTTTGTGCTCATAATTTTTATTTTCTTTATCTTGAAGGATGGCAAAGCCCCTTCTTATAGGAGTACCTAAAAAATATAGAATCTAATATTGTGTAAACTAACTGATAAAGTAACAACTCGAAGATAAGATCACCTAACAAACTAAACTAATCTGACTGATTGCTGCTGCCAGCCTGCCACTGCCTTCTTTGTGCATTGCATGCATGGGCCCATTATGGGTGCCATGACATTTCTCCCCTCCTCGAAAAACAGCAAGTCCTCAAGCTATATCGCAAACAAAGTGTGCATTCACTCTTGTCCACCTCCATTGTCATCGTTGGCGGTTTCTTGCCGAAACAAACCCTTTTGCATTGATGTCCTCGGTAGAAGGGTTCATCACAATTGAAGCACAATCCCTTATGATGACGATTTGTCATCTAACAAATTAGCAAGGAAGTTGGGTGGTTTATGTACGATGGAAGAGGGCACATGGGACCTCTCATAGGCCCTGGTTAAGCTCATGGTCATCTGTATATCTGTCGGTTCTGTAACTCTACTTCAATGCGAGAGGGTCCATTAGCTTGGGTGTAAAATTTTGCATCTGTTGTTGTGTCGTCAAGGAATCAAGGTTGAGGGCCAGGTACTTCCCCCAGTAGTCTTCCATGGTTGCAATCAGGCTGAGTTTTATTCTGGATGGAAGGTTCAAAGCGGAGGTGAACGTAGCCCTGGAAGCATGGTCATGTTGGCATGCCTCATGTTCTAGCTAGTAGTACCACTGATGAGTAATCCCAATCATATGGTATGATGCCAGTCAAACCTTTCCTCCATGGTACGTTGGCCAACAAAAACTTGTTCGTTGTCACAGATGGAAAAATGCAGCTTGTGGTAGTGACGAGCTCAAGTGAATAGTATTAAAAGTTGGAATGGTGATTTTGGCAATTCACCGGCCCAACTGGCTGTTCAGCGGTTGAACTACGTGTTTTCCATATACTAATATTTTGTTAGTTTGCCAAGTCTTTCTTTCCTCATATTAGATTCCTTTGATCAAACATTGTAAAATCCAATCTCCATGCTTCAAACGAAGAACCAATTGAAATGAAGACATGAAGTTACAACAAGACATAAAACAAGGAAGGAACAAGCAATTAAACACCTATTAAACTGTTGGAAATATAAGCACATGTAGGTTTAATTTATTCCATAAATAAATCATGACATCATGCACGCAAAATAACAGAACCATCACAGGCATAAAAGATCTAGACATGTAAACCAGAAACCGTATATGAACAGATCTAATACTGAGAACATGATCACATGCATCGATGGTTATGTTCGATCGGTTTGTCGATGTAGACGCCGCAGAACACGGTGAGGATGACACGGTCGATGACGATTCGCGGCCGAACGACGAGGAAGACGAGCGAGCTACGGCGAGCGATCGCGCAGCTTCCCAAAACCTTATTCGCCTCTCGGTGCGGACTTGGCGGCGACTGCCCGAGACTGCGCTCTCCGACCGAAGCGATGCACGCCACGACGGGGCGAGTAGACTACGTGGGATGGCGCAAAGACAATGGATGAAGGAGGCAAAACCTAGATTGATTTTCGCATGGTATGCGTATGGAGGCAATGACTCGTATTTATAGAAAACCGGACGCGTGATCAAAACGCCGCACGTTCTCCATAACTCGTAATCAACCGGATTAGTTGCGTAACCGATCCGATTCACCGCCACAAAACAAAGAAAAGATAAAGCGCAAAGGAAGCCGTGTCAAGCAAGCACTGAGCGGATTTTGGCGACCATTCACGCAGTGCCGTGCGCCGCGCGCGCGCCTTGCCCCACTTCGGCCGGCCGGCGAGGCGAGCGAGCGAGCGCGCGTGTTATCCTCTAGTTCTCTCCACACATGCCTCAAGTGGCTAGGAGTGCACCATCCCTTTAAGGTGGTTTTTCTCTCCTAGAACTAGCAATATGGTACTAAAGGTCTCATGTATGCCTCCTTTGCATGAGTGGGCCTTTGAGATTTAATAGGAATTATTCTTATTATATGGGCTTGGCCCACATAATCCAACAATCCCCCACCAGATCTCAAAGTCCCACAGAGATTTGCCTGAATTCCAATGTACTGTTTATATATCTGTATTTCGATGGAGACCGATTAAGGTTGAACATCCACCTAGAACTCCAAGCTACACTTACTCACAACTTGAACAATGGACTATGCCTTGAATTGCAAGTTTGGTGCAAGCAAGCTTCACTTAAAGACTTAACTGATACTAGGACGCCAGTAGGCTACCCCTCGGTTGGAGCGTATAAGTCATACTCCTTGGTCTCTTCATGAGCTTAGTAGAAGATTACCCAAAATCTCCATAGACTGCGACTAACAGTCGGGCTCATATATGTGTGTTCTTTCAAGAACGTTCTGCAGGATAACGTCTTCGCTTCTGAAAGCCAATGGAACACATTAAGGCCTTAACCAACTTGCCTTGCGCTTCGAGAGTATTGCATCTTCACATAGAGAGGGTTGAAATTACTCTCCTCCGCTAACTAATGGCTTGTTTTTCCTGCATCCTAATTCACGGGATCTCCGATCACATAGGTTGGGTTACTACCATAGATAACTCACATGGGTCTCATACCCATCTCCTTCGATGCACTATCTATCACATTCGTGATAATCCCTTTGTAAAGGATCTGCGAGTTCTTATCTGCTTGGATGTAATCCAAGGTTATAACTCCGAGTTTCTCAATTTCCTGACAGACTTCAATCGTCTCTTGCCTAGACGATTTCATATTATCCTTAGAACTGCTCACTTTAGCGATAACGGTTTGATTATCACAGTTCATAAGGATAGCCGCATCGCTTTTCCACCGTAGGTAGATCCATCAATAGATCCCGTAGCCATTACGCCTCAACAATAGCGGTGTCTAGTGCCGCAAGCTCGCTTCCATGGTTGACCTCGTCAAAATGGTCTGTTTGCAAGACATCCATGAAACAACACCACCACCAATAGTGAAAACATATCCACTAGTGGCTTTGATCTCATCAGCATCAGAGATCCAGTTGGAATCACTATAACCCTCCAAAGACCGACGGTACCCAGATAGTGAAGTCCAAAGTTTGAGGTACCTTTCAAATAGCGCAACACTCGCTCAAGCGCCTTCGGTGATCATCTCCGGGTTAGATGTAAACCGCTCAACTTGCTCACAGCAAAGGAGATGTCCGGCCTTGTTGCACTAGCTAGGTACATAAGTGAGCCAATTATCTCGAGAATATTCCACTGATTCCTAGCAATTTTCTTATTCTTACGAAGTAACACGCTAGGATCATAAGGTGTTGGAGAAGGCTTGCAGTCAGAAAAGCCAAAACGGCTCAAGACCTTTTCCACATAATGAGATTGCAATAATGTAATACCATCCTCACCTCTAACCAATTTAATATTTAGAATAACATCAGCCACTCACAGATCTTTCATATCAAAATTTTGAGACAAGAATAATTTGACCTCATTTATTACATTGATGTTTGTCCCAAAAATCAAGATGTCATCCACATATAAGCATAGAATAACTCCCTCACCCCCACCATAGCGATAGTATGCACATTTATCCGCCTCATTGACAAGAAAGCTGCAGATGTCGTTGTTCTATCGAACTTCTCATGCCACCGCTTAGGGGCTTGTTTGAACCATACAAAGATTTCAACAGCTTTAACACCTTGCCTTCTTGACCTTCTACTACAAATCCATCAGTTTGTTCCATGTAAATTTCCTCATCCACTCTCCGTTAAGAAAAGCTGTCTTAACGTCCATTTGATGAACGAGAAGACCATGTGAGGCAGCCAAAGCAAGTAGTACTCGTATTGTGGTCGGTCTAGCAACAGTGAGTAAGTGTCAAAGAAATCTTCGCCTTCTTTCTCGAGTATAGCCCTTGGCAACAAGCCGAGCCTTGTACTTTTCAATGGTACCATCAGCCTAAGCTTCTTTTGAACACCCACTTGCACCCTACAGGTTTGCACCCATAAGGTCTATCTGTCGGCTCCCAGTGCCATTAGCGATAATGGAATCCATTTCACTACTGACACCTCCTTCCAATAGTCTCCATCGGTAGATGCATATGCTTCGAAATAGACTTGGGAGTGTCGTCCACAAGGTACACAAGAAATCATCACCAAAGGATTTGGATATCCTTTGTCTCTTGCTCCTTCTAGGAGCTTCACCATCATCCTCCTCATTGACAAGTTCATGTGTATGTTCAAAAGGTTCAGTGGTGTGATTGAACTGGAATTATTTCGAAGGTTGACTAGTAGTGTTATGTGTATCCTTCATTGGAAAAATATTCTCAAAGAACGTTGCATCTCGAGACTCCATAATTGTACCAACATGCATGTCGTACATCGCTTTTAACTATCAAAATCTATAGACAATGCTATGATTAGCATATCCCGAAAGACACAGTCCACGCTTCGGTCCAAGCTTGCGTTTCTTAGTTATTGGCACATTGACTTTCGCCAAGCACCCCATGTACGCAAGTAAGAAAGTGATGGTTTTCTCCCAATCCATACCTCGTATGGTGTTTTGTCCTTATTTCTATTAGGAACTCTATCTAATACATGATTAGAGGTTAGCAGAGCCTCCCCCCACCATGCCTTAGGTAAGCCCGCAGTGTCTAACATGGCATTCACCAAGTCAGTCAACGTGCGATGTTTCCTTTCGGCAATCCCATTTGACTCGGGAGAATAAGGAGGCGTCCTCTCATGTATAATGCCATGTTCCTCACAAAATAAGTCAAATTCGTTTGAGAAATACTCTCCACCACAATCTGACCTAAGTCTTTTTATCTTTCTGTTTAATTGGTTTTCAACTTCTGCCTTATAGATTTTAAAATAGTCTAAAGCCTCATCTTTCGTTTTCAATAAATACACATAATGTAACCTAGTTGCATCATCAATCAATGTCATGAAATATCGTTTTCCACCCTTCGTCAACACGCCATTCATCTCGTAAAGATCTGAATGCGGGAGTTCTAGTGGTGCCAAGTTTCTCTCCTCGGTAGCCTTGTGAGGCTTACGAGGTTGCTTTGATTGCACACACTATGGCATTTAGAACCTTTGGTGATGGAAACGTTTGGAATTAAATTCATCTTTGAAAGCCGAGACATCAAACCAAAATTAATATGACATAGACGTGAGTGCCAAACATTAGCCTCATCATCCACACCGCCACAAATATGGTTTACGCTTATTGCAGAAATCGAAAGGGAAAAGCGAACAAGCCTCCACACTCATAGCCTTTACCAATAAAATGTCCATGTTTAGACACGACTACTTTATTAGACTCAAATACCAACTTAAGTCCGTCTCTACATAAACGGAGCCACTAACGAGATTCTTGTCTATAGAAGGGACATGCTGCACGTTTCACCGCACAATCTTTCCCAAGTAAACTTCGATCTACCGTGCCAACACCATGAACAGAGCATGTGACCCATTCCCATTAGGACGGAGGAATCTCGGGCGACTGATAAGAAGAAAACAACGAAATATCGGTGCACACATGTACATTAGCTCTGTATCAATCCACCAATTGGTAGATTGACTAACTGAAAGAACGATGAGGTAAATTACCATACCCACCCCATCTCCGCCTTGCCAATGGTCACGCTGATGCGGACTTAGAAGTCCGTCCCGCAGGTGCCTTCTTTCCTTTGCGTTGTGGGCACTTCTTGGCCATGTGACCAGCTCACCGCACACAAAGCAAGTTCTATCATCCCGATTGTTGTTGTTGTTCTTCTTCTTGAAGTTGGTTGTCTGTTGGGCTTTAACAAATTTCCCTTTGTTCTTGTTTGAGGGTTTCGTACCACATTGGCACTAGATCGCCTCCATCACCCTTAGACACAGCGTCCTTTTCCGAGCTTTCTCCTCAATTTCAAGAGACCCAATCGATTCTCAACAGAGTACTCTTGTCTCTTGTGTTTGAGTCTTTGTTCAAATTCCTCCATGAAGAAGGTAATTTCGCAATAATACATCCACCACAAACTTGTCGGGTAAGGCACACTTCAGAGTTCGAGTTCCTTGGCAATGGCCTCGTATCTCATGAGCCCGATCTACTACTGAACGGTTATCAACCATCTTGTAGTCATGAAATTGCTCCATGACATACATGTCATTCTTGGCATCGATAGCACCGTATTTGGAATTCATGCATCCCATAACTCCTTCGCGTCTGTCATGTGCATATACACCTCGCACAGACGGTCAACAAGAACACTAAGAATGCATCCAACAAAGAGAGTAGTGGCGGTCTCGAATTCTTTCTGCTTTTCAGCATCAAGAACACCTTCAGGCTTGCCATTACTAACCCAGAATACATTCATAGCAGTAAGCCACAGAGTGACCTTGATCTGCCATCTCTTAAAGTGCACACCGGAGAATTTATCCGGCCTTAGTGCATCGGCAAATCCAGCCATAGTAAAACCACAGTGCCTACAATAAGGTTTTTGGATTGTTGGAAATATAAGCACATGTAGGTTTAATTTATTCCATAAATAAATCATGACATTATGCACGCAAAATAACAGAACCATCACAGGCATAAAAGATCTAGACATGTAAACCAGAAACGTATATGAACAGATCTAATACGGAGAACATGATCATATGCATCGATGGTTATGTTACGATCGGTTTGTCGATGTAGACGCCGCAGCACGGTGAGGATGACACGGTCGATGACGATTCGCCGGCCGAACGACGAGGAAGACGAGCGAGCTACGGCGGCGATCGCGCGAGCGCTTCCCAAAAATCTTATTCGCCTCTCCGGTGCGGGACTTGGCGGCGGTTCGGAGACCGCTCTCTCCGACCGACGATGCAGCACGCGGGCGGGACGGACGAGTAGACTACGTGGGGCGGCGCGGCACAATGGATGAAGGAGGCAAAACCTAGATTGATTTTCGCATGGTGCATGTATGGAGGCGCGACTCGTATTTATAGAAAACCAGGACGCGTGATCAAGACGCTGCACGTTCTCCATAACTCGAATCAACCGGATTAGTTGCGTAACCGATCCGGATTCACCGCCACAAAACAAAGAAAAGATAAATCGCAAAGGAAGCGGCGTCACGCAAGCACTGGAGCGGATTTTGGCGGACCATTCACGCAGTGCCGTGCGCGCCGCGCCGCGCCGCCCGCCCGGCCGGCGAGGCGAGGCGAGCGAGCCGCAAGGCGTGTTATCCTCTAGTTCTCTCCACACATGCCTCAAGTGGATAGGAGTGCACCATCCCTTTTAAGGTGGTCTCCTCTCCTAGAACTAGCAATATGGTACTAAAGGTCTCATGTATGCCTCCTTTGCATGAGTGGACCTTTGAGATTTAATAGGAATTATTCTTATTATATGGGCTTGGCCCACATAATCCAACATAAACAAACCAACCCACAATGCGAAGCTACCGTCATTGCTGAACACTCGTCGTAGTATGGGAGGTCAATTTTGAAGTGGAGACTCGAGCCTTCATTGAGCCTCACGTCATTCAGGAGCTCTAGTCACTGAGTAATCGGTGTGCTACCGTTGATGTCCTTGCACCGACTTTGAGAGTGTCAAGAGTTGAGCTCTAGCCGGCGGCAACTTAGTCGACAGACATAACTAGACAAGGTGAGAAGTGGAGTAATGGCCACATGGGTGACCTAGGGCTTGCTTGAGGTGTTTGAAATGGGCGGACTGGGCTGGGCCAAGCACAGTTGCCCCTATCCACCTTTGTGTCTCTTTTTTTGGAATTTTCTCCAACCACTTGGTTTGCTGAAAAGTCAAAAAAGTTAAGACCACCTCAGTTTGTAGGTTCTATGTAAAACTGCCCAGTTCAGCCTTCTTTCCAATTCGATTGGGTGTACGGCATTTGAAGGAAACCAAGCCGGGGTCACTTGTTCTTGTTTTTCCAATTTGACCGTTTTTCCACTCTGGCTTTTAGAACTATTGTTATGGTTGACATTCAATACCATCAGTGGGCCCGACCTCAGCAAGGGACTCAAGGCGGCAAAGGATCCGCATGATCGGTAGATTGATTGGATTAGAAGGACTTCCTTATTAACTTATCTATTAGATGGAAAGTATCGATTAATTAAGATTTGTTAGGTGGCCTCCCTCCTGTATAAACGGATAACCTTATCATTGTTAATCATCATGAAATAAACAAGAAGTCCTCCCACTATCCCTACCGTGCCACGGGCGCCCCTTACCCTGTACTGAGGCGGCGGTTCACCTTACGACCTCCCACCTTCCACTCATACCCACTTCGCAATCATATAACCTTGACCATAACAATTTGGAGCCGTTGGCTTGAATACCGGCATGCTGAACTTGCCTATTGGTGTCTTATTGGTTGTTGTGATGTTGGCTTGCAATTGCACAAAGTTGGGTAAGAGGAGTTGAGTGGATTTGTCACGCCGTTTTATCCATGATAGCATGGAAATCAATTTTCACACCAGCAGAAGACAAAGACGTGGCGGTTAGCTCCAAAGTCCAAACCAAGTTGTCACATTTTGCGTGTGCACGGGGGGGGGGGGTGGATCCCATGGAGGTTCCTTGTATGTTGGTTCAGAAATTTCGATATTTGACACTGAATACGTGCGCATCTCAACTTTTAACCCCCAATTCGCACGCCTTTGGAAATTTAACCTGTCATCGCGAATTCTTTTGATTCAAGGGATTCTTCTCATTTTCTCTCCTTTTCTATTTTGACACTTGTCAGGGAGAATCCTTGAATCAAAAGAATTCTTGTATTTCCAAAGTTGGTTCCATTCAGTGTCAAATATCGAAATTTCTCGTTGGTTCCATGGGGGATACCAATATGAGCACTATGATAGGAGACAGGATTAATAATGTACCACAAATGGAATCACCAAAAAAATTCTTAATTGCAACGTACTGTGGTCTACAATCCTCCAAACTCTTCTACAGTAGTGTCTTATGTTGTGGTTGCTACAGCCGCATGTGTGATTCCAATTCCAAATGTTGCCCAAAAAATAAAGTCTTGTACTTTTTTAGTGATTTTTCTCCTACTTTTCTTTTAAAACACAAATTATTTTGTAATTTACTTTTCATTTTTAGGAACATAGACATCAATTTCTAAAAAATGGACGTCTAAAAATGATATTCAGCCAAATACAAGGAATAGGTCCCCTTCCCAATCCAATTGTTGTGAAACAATTATTTTAACAGGTTTAACCAGTTTACTGGGCCGATTATTTGAATAACTGGCATGGTTAAACTATACAAGGTGGGTTATAAGCTGGGCTTTTACTTATCCCGTTTAGCCCCTCAGGCTCAACCCATACATAACGTGGGGCTTTTAGTTGACCTATTAGCTCATTTACTAATAATCTTTTAGTTTTCAAGACTATATGCATAGAAAAGATGGGGTCTGAACTATGTTAGGAAGGATATGTATGTGTGCGAACTATGTTTGCTGTTGCATACAAAGAGTGTGAACTTCTGTTTTGCGTGCATATATATGGAAAACTTAGCAGGGATTAGTTTACACTTTCCAGTAGATGGAACAATGTCAATTTCATTGAAAGAACGTAGTACATAATAATGCTGCATGGAAACCTGAATATTTGTTGGTTTAGTTACTTCTAACTCAATTTAGCTGCATTAGTATTATGTTCTAAATGTTGTTTGGTTGTCTTCATAGCGTTTTTTTCCCTATCTGTAGGGAACTGCTGATGAAGTAGTGGATTGGTCTCATGGTAAGCAACTATGGGAACTTTGCAAAGAGAAATATGAACCTTTGTGGCTCAGGGGTGGGAAGCACTGTGACTTGGAGCTCTTCCCAGAATATCTTCGACACCTCAAGAAGTTTGTACACACAGTAGAGAAGTCACCATCCCATAGGCATGCTTGGAGGGAAAGTGTGGATCGGATTGAACCCTCGCGGAAGAGTGTTGATTACTTTGAACCCTCGCAAAAGAGCACGGACCGAACGGAGAAATCAAAGCCAATGCGAGATAGGATGAGAACTACTGAGCATAGATACAGCAATGTTGAGAAGGTGGACAAACTAAACATCTCATTCGATCATATTGAGAAATCCAGGAGAAGTGTTGACTTCTTTGAGAGGCCGAAGAGGAACATTGAACAGCTGGACTGCGGGAGGAAGAGCGTGGATAGATTGGACCGGATTTGGGCCAGTTAAAAACCTTTTTAACATCTTATACAAGGTGTACATGGGGGGCTTGGTTGTTTTGGGGATTTTACTTCTGTATTTATGTGTTCACCCATGTGCTGGAAGGTGTGGCATGAGAGTCAGCTCGCTGAAACAAAGAAAACAGAGGAGCTAATCGCTGACAATGTTGTTTGTCTCCGTGTAGAACTTGTAATGGTTTATGTGGTGCAAGCATTGTATGTTGGTGTTTCAACAAATGGTTCTATTAGGGATGTTAAATTAAATGGCATTTGAGACTAGTCCATGGCAGCACTGTGTATAAATTCCATATCTGTTGCTTTGTATCAAGAGTGGTTTTTTTCCCGTTGATGATTTTTTTAATAAAATAAACTGGCCTGGAGCAGTGGCATTCATTGAAGGAGATGGGCTCTTGAGCCGCTCCTAGACTCGGAACTTTGGTGGGCGAGGGTGCAACCGCCACTTTACAATCCGGCCGCAAGTCTGATCCCTATATGAATGAACTTTTATAGATGTCGTTCATGTAGACTTAAAGTCAGATTTGGCGCTGTTGTAGATCGGATTTATAAAAATATCTATATAGGCATCGTATTAACAATAATGTCGCTTATCCCATCCGATGGAAGGCGGCAGAGCCCGTGAAGCAACATGTGGTGCGGCCGTTGGCGGTAGGTGCCTGCCGCCCTCTCACTAGACGGTAGGCAGCTTGTCGTCCAGTGGGGGGCGGCAGTTGATTAAGCCGGCTTAATTACCTGTCCTAATTTTTCTTGGTTTAGTGTTTGTTTGAATTTTTAAATATATCAAACGAGCTCTAAAAATAATGAAAATTTATGTACAGTCCCTCGACATAACATACTTCACAGTGTAATTTTTTTAGTGATTTTATCTATTCTGAATGTTGTTCAAAAATTCATACAATTTTGATATTTGTGCAAGTTTTTACATATAGCAAACGGGCTCCAAAAATTAAAAAATTTCATGTGAAGCCTTCCAACACACCTATAGTTATTGTGTGATTTTTTTTTTGAAATTTTATGTGGTCCACGGAAATGCCAGTTTGTCCATACTGTATGACGATGCCCCTCCCTCGTTCGGACATGTGTTGGCTTGACATAACGGCCCTCTCGCCCGCTCCCTTATTCTCACAAATGTTAGTCTAGCCATGTCGCCCCGTTTCACCCGCTCTATCGTGTGCACATATGTCGCTTTTACCGCGCTATCCCCTGTCGCCCGTGGTGGTGCATATCGACAACGCGTTTGTAATTTTCGGTGGGAATGCATCGGATTCTCTTTTCACTTGCTTCAAAAGCTCTCGCAATCGCTCATGTAAACTGCATTTCATTGTAGGAAGAAGAACCTTCTGCGTCACACAGTAACATAGCATGGCAGACACCGAAGGACCAGTCAGAGCGGGGTCGCCAATGGAAGACATTCCCCTGGAAAGAAGGGAGGATTTCGGCCGTAACTACCGCTTGATACCAAATAGGGGGCTCAATCGGTATGGCCGAAATGCAGACACGGGGAGGACGCGGTCGTGCAGTTCATCGAAGGCCATTTCGATCGTATGCGACGTTTCTTCCGATGCCCACACTCTGGGGTACAATTAGCCATAGTTTAGTTTTTCTTACTAATAATACAGCTTTCATGTAACCCTCCATTCATGTAGATGGCGAAATACGATTTTGTCCGCTGGATCGATCCTCCCCATGAACGCTATGTTGTAAGGTACGTGGATACACTGTGGGAGCGAATCGTAGAGATGGAGGTGTGGATTGACAGTCTCAATGAGGAGAACGGTGACCTCCAGCAACACTGAGTGGCGACGAGACGAGCTCGATCTGTTGGGGCAATCCTTCAATTAGTGCCCAAAGGTCTTACATATTCTGCATTTCACTGTGCGGGAATGCTGGTACGTTGACTCACATCCATGTTGTTCTGGAAGCGCCGTGTCTGCCGATGTCCCTTCGTAGTTATCTTCAATCCTTGTTAGGGGCCCATTGCACCATGTCCAGCCAAAGATTCTTATAGCTTATGTCCAAGCCGTAGGAGTGAAACTTTGCACTCTATGTACTGAAAATGTGTTGCATGTCATAATACTCTGAGGTATACGCCTCAGACATCTGCCTCATTTGCGCACATGCCTTGTACACATGCGAGCATGGTTTGTACAGGAGCATCAACTTGTTGCAGGTGCATGTTGCCACATCACCCAGGATGTATACCTGTTTTATTTCACCCTTGGCATGACTGTTTGCATATTTTTGCCGAAGCCTGATCTCGTACTTGCTCCGAAGGCTATCGATTACACGGATGTCGTGCATTTGAGCTTTCTCCATCTTCAGTTCCATATGCCTCTGCATGTTCTCGTATCATTTCTTTCCTTCGTCTATTTGATGCCTGGCTGTGGTGGCTCTATTGACAAAATAACCGACAGTGCGAGTCCATATTTCCTCCACGATCACAGTGATAGGAATACACGCACGCCTTTCAGGATGTTATTGTACACCTCAGACATGTTTATCATCATAAAATTCTCAAAAAAATGACACAATAACTATGGGTGTATCGGGAGGCTTCACATACAATTTCTTAATTTTTAGATATCACTTGCTATATGTAAAAACTTGTACAAATATCAAAATTGTATGAATTTTTAAGCAACATTCAGAACGTATAAAATTACCAAAAAATTGCACTGTGAAGTACGTTGTGTCAAGGGATTGTACATAAATTTTCATAATTTTTGAAGCTCGTTTGATATCTTTAAAAATTCAAACAAACAGTAAATAAAAAATTAGGGTAGGTAATAAAGCCGGATAATTAGCCTACTTAATCACCTGCTGCCGCCGGCCACGCCGTGTGTCGCCTCACGGGTGTTGTCGCCCGCTCACTGGATGGCATAAATGCACATATAGCTATTTTTGTAAATACGGTCGATATTAGCATCAAATCTGGCTTTAACTTGTCATGTTGTACTAGCCATTGCAAATAAAATTGTACTTTTTTAATGAAAAAATGCATACTACTGCTGATGCAAAGTTCTCTTTAAATAGATGGATAAGCTCCCTTTTTTGAGGCTGCTTTTATGGGCCATGGCTAATAGCTTTGGCTACGGGCCTGTTTGATATGGCTGTGGCTTTTTGGCTGAAAATTTTGAATTTTAGTTGTTTACGATAGAGATTACAGAGAGAGAGATACTCGCTTGCGATTTTGGTTGATACAGATGTTAGTCTTTTAACGTGTACTATAATTAACTTGTAGACCCCGTCTTAAGAAAATACTCCGTTTGAAAGTTAGGTACTGTAGCAAAAGCCAAAAGCTGCTTTTATAAGCCGTTAAAGAACATGCCACAATTTATTTTTCTAATTCTCATGCCACCACTGTAACTTCATGCCCTTTCCACACGAACCACCACCACGACTTCCATCCCTTCCGAAAACCACAAAAGATCCTAAATCTTGGCTCCAAAATGTCCCAAAAAGCAATTGTTGAGGAACCATCACTGGCAAGCCCAGTCCGAGTGATTACCTCCTAGACAAAAGATGGGTCAAACACAGAATAACGCAAGAACAAATAAATCGAACATAGAGAGATGGGGAACTACTTCTCATTCTTTATTATTTTCTCCTCAGAAAGGTACCAGTTACAATTATTGGGACCCAATATTTATAGATTAAAGGGTGAGGTGCCCACCATGGGCCAAGGCATGCAGGCTTAGGTCCAAGTTTCCCAACACTCCCTCTTGAGCACTCATCCGACATGTTTATGCCTCATCAAAATGTTCTAGTTTTGGATGTCGTTGGATACAGCTTGGTACTCTCACCTTTGGAGGCTGTCTCTTCGCATTGCTCATCGGACCCTCGCTAGACTCACCCCTCCTGCAAACGCATTCGAGGTCACATTGCTCTCCGACTATATCTAGATTATAGCATTGAACATCCTTTGCTGTAAAAATGATATATATTCTGGGTGTACTAAGTCCTTGGTTCTTCTGTTTACATGTAAGCTATTGCGGTTTGTTTAATGGTTCATGCTGCCGTCTTCAGAGGCCGCCTCCTCCCATTGTTCATCAGACCTCACCGAAGCCACTCCTTCAATAAGCACAACCAATGTTAGATTGCTCTTAGCCTGTGATTATGTTGCAATGTTGAACAGCCTCCGTACTAAAAAGGTCTTGCATCCGTGTTGTGTGCCCTAATGTTATATGCTAAGCCCAATACATTTAATCCTTATGTTAGCTTAATTATATTGTTACATTGCGTAGCTATATATTTGGCTTCCTCTATTATTTGATCTTTGTACGTGTATCCTACTTCTTTACTCTACTTCCCTGTGATTGCTTATTGTTTGATTCGCTATGCTTCACCAATGTTTTAATTTGGATGTAGTTGGCTCTGGTCCGTTTGCCTGTTGTGTTGCCACCTTTGGACCCCACCCCTTTCATCAGTTCATCAAAACTCTATGACATCACCCCTTCTGTGTCCTCTTTTTAGGTTAGATTGTTTACCATCTATACCTATATTACCATGTTTGATATCTCCTGTTGCAAAGGTGCTCTTGTGCTTTACTGTTATTTTGGATTACTGCTTGTCAATGTTGATGCGCTTAGCACCGGCCTTTATTTGTGCTATTACATTTACGTGCCCATTTGTTTAGCAAACTCTATTGGTTGCCATCTGTACATACACATGGTTATTTCCCTCTGCCTCAGCTTTCTTGCATCTGAGATTAGAATGCTCCCCGTTTAGGCTTACATCATAGTATTACCCATCCTTTCCCATAAAAGTTGCCAACATTTATTTGCATTGCCCTACATTGTTGCCTACTAATGCCAGTACGTTTAGCCTATATATATTACCTACTAGTGCTACATTGAGTAGCCATTTGTTTAGTTTGCTTTACCATTTGGCCAATATGAATGTACCTTATTGTTTTTCTTTCCTTCCCTTTTATTTCCTATCTTTTCATACACTGTGATTTAGGCGCTTGTTTTCTTGTTAGTTGATATACCCAACGTATTATTTGTGCACTGTTAGTTCAAACTTGGTTAGGTACGTTGTATATAGCCTTTCATTAGGTGCAGATAGCACATAGATGTTACCAACATACATGAAACCCTCTTGATGAGGCGATGGGGTCCCGATCTTCCGATAGGATGATAACTATCGATTTCGGTGGAGATGACTCTTGCGATCCGACTACAACCGTACGAGACGTCACTTGCGCCTTAGCAATCGCTGAACCAACCCCAAGATGTTATCAACCGTGCCAAGAACACGGTTGACCTGACCACGAAGGTCTATTCCTGCATGCAACCGAAGAACACGCAAGAACAAGGATAGTGAGCAACCTGAAACTTGCTAGATATAAAAGTCGCACAAGGATAGTTGAGGTTCTGTAACACGAATCTGTTGGTCTAGCCGACACAAGAGAACGTGGAGTTTGCACAAGGGGCTAAACTGATCTAAACAAAACCTAAGTCCTAGAAACAGAGGCGGCGGCTCCTATATAGTGAAAACAACCAGGGGAGGCGTCCCAAAGGGTACACCCTAGGGTTACAAGGCCCATGGGCCCAAGTGGAGGTGGCGCAGCACCCTTTGACTCGGACTCAGAAACCTACGTGGATTGTTTTGATGATTCCGGCCGGCTCGGATGGAATTTGAAGATGAGGTTGGATCCATTGGAAAGTAGACTTGATAAGCTTTCCATGAAGTACAAGAACGTCCCAAACGGAGTCCGTATGAAGAAGTTATGTCCGTTTAAACTTGCACCATTGCAGCAGTCCGAATCCGATTCCAGTACGTGACCAACGTGGACTCTTTTAACGATTGCGGCCGGCTCGGATAGAATTTGAAGATTAGGTTGGATCCGTTCGAAAGTGGACTTCATAAGCTTTCCATGAAGTACAAGAACGTCCCAAACGGAGTCTGTATGAGGAAGTTATGCCCGTTTAAATTTGGTACCATCGCAGCAGTCCGAGTCTGATTCCAAAACGTGTCCAACTCGAATTCGTGCTTGACTTGGTCCCAAAGTGACGTGGTGACCTCCCTTATTCCTTCCATGCATGTCCAGGACTCAATGTCCCTTTCCTTCATCCTTTCCCAAGTTCCTAAGCACAATTAAATCATTTGCATTAGGTAGCGGTCTATTCTTACTAACATACGAAGGCTGAATAAACGAATTCACCTTTAGTTCAATCTTGATATTGGGCGCTATTGTCGTATGTGTTTGTGGCGTGGTCACATCATCCTCCCCTTCTTGATAGAAAACCGTCCTCGGTTTTAGCATATGTGTAGCCTCACGTATTGCATGATCTTCATCATAAATGTCGGTACATAATAACAAACGCAACAAAGTCTCATTATGCAATATCATAAGTTCTTTGTCAAACAAAGTGAAACCTCCTTGAAACGAGCTCACCTTATAATTTAAGCGATGCGTAGGAACTCTTGTAATTAGGACAACAAGCATAGCAAATATGGTTGTATCCATAGGGGTCATGTCCTCATCATCCTCCCCTTCTTGAAAACAAAGCCGTCCTCGGCTTTTGATAAACTGAAAGTGTGGTAACAAAGAAGCCAAGGTGTATGCATGGTATATGTATATGTCATTCGTTTTAACAGTTCTTCGTTGTTGCACAATTAATGTTATAAAACAGCAGTGATCATAAAAGCTCATTATATTATTAACCCAAAAGTAATCATATATGTTAATGAGCAAATCAAAATTTCTCACACAGCAATTATTGCAACTTGTTTTGCAAATGTAAGTGAAGCATCTATGCAATTCAAATCTTTGAAGTTGTTTACTTGTAGTGGTGGCACATATGGGTAAAGCTACAACTTTTGGAATCAAATAAAGTTCTTTCATATAATCAGATATCAATTGAGCAATAACAAATTCATCTATTATGGGTGAAAAGATTTGCAAGTTTTTCCATACATCAATTTCATTATTCAGATTGTCAATGTTAGATGGTTCAACAAGTGAAGAACACATAGGCATTGAATGATTACTAAATTTTATTTTTCTTTCATAATGAACAAGATTGAGCATACAAGAGTTGTTGTTGAAAACAACAAGCTTCAATTCATCCATGTGATCATAAGTTATGCATATTCGATATACAAGAAATTGATTTGCTACACCATAATCTCCAATCAAATTAAACTTATATCCAGGGTGTAGGCACTAAACAAGAATTTCGAACATGCAAGTTCAGAAACTTTCTCCATAGCACAATCCAAACTAACGGCCTCATTAAGCATGATATAGCACAATGCATCAGCAGGATATTCTATCAAATACTTCCTTATGTGTAATTAATTCGACATGTGCAAAATTATGAGAATTTAGATCAGCACATGGTTCGTCCAAGTCAACACAAGGAATATCAAAAGATTGCACTACAGCAGGCATATACTCACAAGGTTGCCCTATGTCTTGTTGTAGCACCAAATCAGTACCTTTGCTTTTATCGTCCTCATCGAGATCTGTAGGTACCTCAAACTTCTCCTCTAATGGCATAGGATGCACTAGATCATCCTTCACCTCTTCAAGTATCTCGGTGGTATCTGTAGATGGAGTAGGAACCAAAACAATATCAACATTTTCAGTTACCTCAGGTTGCACCTCGCTTGTGACCTTGGGTGCTGGAGGTACAAAACGATATCGCAATTTCTTTTCATCTCCTCCCATGTGTATATATAATGGAACTCGAGATTTGACCACCAATGTTGAACATCACCAATCAGCGCCGTCCTTGCCATGCTCATCTTCTCATAAGGATCAAGATCTTGTCTTTCAAAGTAGCTATCCATCATAGTAACCCACAAGAAGTAGTCCGACGACGTACTCTCAGCGGTGAGTGGCAAGATATATACCGGTAATTGTTTCCCTTCGAGTTCAAATCTGCCCGCGATGACATCATAATCTACCAATTTTCTCAAGCCTGTCATTGTTAGTAGAAAACAAGGAAACAAATCACAAGTAAATGTTCCTATCAACTACTAGGATATGGAGGCTCATATCAAGTCACACATCTCTCAAGCTCTTACCAAATTCTTACGAGTTCTTACCAAAGCAAACAGGTGGTGCAACCGGTGGCTGGTTCGTGATAAATCTAACTCAAGTGATGAGTAAGCGATTGCAAGGTACAGCGAGACCTGTTCGGTTAGTAGAAAAGTGGAGCTTGGATAGGCTATGTATTTTGTAGCAAAGGAAAACAATCAATTAATTTCAGAAATTGCACAGAATTGAATTATAGTTCGTATCTAGCACTTAGCCTATGTTGCTGATCAACCAAGGATAGAAGAAGGCTAAAATATGTGTATGGTAATGTATAGGAGTGGTAAATACAAGATAATTCAATTGAATGCAATCTGGAATTGAAGGGCACAAGGATTGACCCAAAACTTGAAACTGAAGATTTCTGTCCACTAGACAGCAAGTCGGTATTTCAGCCGTAACTTTTGTCAGTTGCCTTTTTCAATGATTCTTTTTCTCCGTTTCCTGACGGCTTTTCTACAACTTTTGTTTTGGGGCCAAGTTCTGAAACCGACCGAAAATTTCGCACAAAATTCACAAGTGCCGGCTGTTGCAGATTCAATCTGGATTTTTAGGTGAACTTGCACCGCAGATATCTCTTAACTGCCTTGCTGGAATGACGTGAAATTTTACAGATAGATGGACAATGAAGTTTTGAATCTAATGGCGGTGGTCTCACTCAAAAATAATCTCGGAATCAAAAGATATGGCGTTTTTGGTGGCGGCTGCAGAGGAAGGAAAAATCAGCCGAATTGGAATTAGGGTTTGGGGTGGGGATTTTTGTTTGGATTTTTATGGAATCAAGGATATGACCAGCAACTAGACAAAGCTAAAACGGACACAAATTCAATTTAGCAAACCAAAACTAACAGATTGAAAGGCACAACGGGGTTTGGACAGCGGAAATTAACTCTTTTTGTGGGGCAATTTTTCTGGACTATGGGAAATAAAAATCAATCTACTAACTAGGGATACAAAGAATTCCTACCGGTCAACTGAAGCTCTGATACCAACTGATGAGGCGATGGGGTCCCGATCTTCCGATAGGATGATAACTATCGATTTCGTGGAGATGACTCTTGCGATCCGACTACAACCGTACGAGACGTCACTTGCGCCTTAGCAATCGCTGAACCAACCCCAAGATGTTATCAACCGTGCCAAGAACACGGTTGACCTGACCACGAAGGTCTATTCCTGCATGCAACCGAAGAACACGCAAGAACAAGGATAGTGAGCAACCTGAAACTTGCTAGATATAAAAGTCGCACAAGGATAGTTGAGGTTCTGTAACACGAATCTGTTGGTCTAGCCGACACAAGAGAACGTGGAGTTTGCACAAGGGGCTAAACTGATCTAAACAAAACCTAAGTCCTAGAAACAGAGGCGGCGGCTCCTATATAGTGAAAACAACCAGGGGAGGCGTCCCAAAGGGTACACCCTAGGGTTACAAGGCCCATGGGCCCAAGTGGAGGTGGCGCAGCACCCTTTTGACTCGGACTCAGAAACCTACGTGGATTGTTTTGATGATTCCGGCCGGCTCGAATGGAATTTGAAGATGAGGTTGGATCCATTGGAAAGTAGACTTGATAAGCTTTCCATGAAGTACAAGAACGTCCCAAACGGAGTCCGTATGAAGAAGTTATGTCCGTTTAAACTTGCACCATTGCAGCAGTCCGAATCCGATTCCAGTACGTGACCAACGTGGACTCTTTTAACGATTGCGGCCGGCTCGGATAGAATTTGAAGATGAGGTTGGATCCGTTCGAAAGTGGACTTCATAAGCTTTCCATGAAGTACAAGAACGTCCCAAACGGAGTCTGTATGAGGAAGTTATGCCCGTTTGAATTTGGTACCATCGCAGCAGTCCGAGTCTGATTCCAAAACGTGTCCAACTCGAATTCGTGCTTGACTTGGTCCCAAAGTGACGTGGTGACCTCCCTTATTCCTTCCATGCATGTCCAGGACTCAATGTCCCTTTCCTTCATCCTTTCCCAAGTTCCTAAGCACAATTAAATCATTTGCATTAGGTAGCGGTCTATTCTTACTAACATACGAAGGCTGAATAAACGAATTCACCTTTAGTTCAATCTTGATATTGGGCGCTATTGTCGTATGTGTTTGTGGCGTGGTCACATCACCTCTTGTTTTCCAGTTTGGTACTCCATGTTTGTTAGCTTGTGTTTGTTTGTTGATTGTCAACATACTCCACTAGCTTACATTGCTACACTTATTTATATGTCCTGTAACCTGGCGTATATATGTTGGTATTCACTATTTGTGTAATTTATTCGAGATGTCTGTTACCTATTCTGTATGCCTGTGTCCTTAGGCCTAATTTAATTGCCCATGCCCTAATTCAAATTGTTGCCTTGCCCTACTTCTTTAGGATTTTATTTACCCACCTGTACTTCAGCTGTATTTTATGCATGCCTATGTTTGCATGATTAGATTCCATGATTACTTTACTGCATTGGTCTACCGTTGTCCTAGTGTGATTATGATGCGGACCAACTAAGGATTAGTTGATACGTAGGGATGGCCCGATCTTTCCCGGTATGATCAGCGAGGTTCCTTCTCCTTGGATAGAGTCTTCTCCTTGTCTTGATGCAGCAAACAATATTGATAAGGGCAATTTGCACTAGTATGCAAGGCGCACACTAGAAGCAATCCGTCGTACTCCCCAAACCGTGAATTCAGCAAGAAAACACGAATTAGAAGAGATGAACCATGTAGATTCGATGAGCAATCTCAAGAATCTTCTATTCTTGTCTTGCACCAACTCAGCAAACTCCAAACGAGAAAACCTTACAATCACGCAATCTGGCCGCCACCAACCATCATGGCGATTTTGTTCTTTATTTCACGAGTCTAAAAACTTATCATATCATAGCCTAAGTTACAATGGGGCTAAGGCCCTGGCCTTATATTGGTGCACAATGCACGGCATTGACTAAAACTCACGCACAACTTGGTCTAAGGCCAAAACAAACTCCAATACGAACTAAAAAGGAAATACCTAAATGGCTACCTCTGAATTCTTTCTCAATTTGCGACGTGACCATGAGGATTCCGTGGCTGGCACCTCATCCATTGTATGGGGCATCGAAATAGCTTTCCAACGAGTCCAAGAACGCCCAAATCGGACTCCGTTTGTGAAAGTTATGGGCGTTTTAGTGTTGGACTTCCTATCTGTCCTGAACCGAATCCGAACTGAATTCAAATTTGTATATGTTTCTTTTCTTGTTCAAAGGGCTTCTAAATCCGTTTGGAACCTAAAAAAAAATCCTTCTCAACCTTTGGAAAATCATGATGTGGTCGGATTTCACCCTTACTTGCATTGCAATACTCGGACTCTTTATGTTTGGCAAGTCTCGCGCGTCTCTCCGGACAGCTCGTGCAGCATCCAATGAAGTTGCCATAACTTTGTGTAGGAAGCTCCAACAAGCGCCGTTTGATTCGTTGGAAAGTAGACTTCATTAGCTTTCCAAATATGCATTTTGTGTGAATTAGAAACCTCAGAATTGGCGTTGAGAACTTCATGAACTTCTGCGCAAAGGAGGAATCATATAAGCATCCGCACGAACTAGGATATTCTTTTCTCTCCCAAAACCGATAGCTTCTTTCTCCTTGCACAATTCAGCACTACTAAACCTTGTAACTTCAGATTGCATAGATGAAACACAAATCAATGTATCATTCACACTCTTGGCCACATCATCCCCTCCCCCTTCAAGCGAAACCGTCCTCAGTTTCGTGGTAATCTTCACAAGGTCCTTACCTTTGATGGCAATGTTAGAAATAATCTCCTCATCTCTCTTAGGCAGCAAAGATTGAAATACACCTTTATGCATAAAAGTGAAGCGATTGGCTCTCCTTTGGTGTGTAACATTGCGATCAAACTCCACGGACGCCCTAACATGATGTGACACATGTGCATAGTCACGACGTCACACTGCACCTTGTCTTCATATCCATCAATTGAAACGGCACACGAACTTTATGAGTAACTTTTAGCCTACCAACATTGTGAAGCCATTGCATATAGTATGGCTTAGGATGACGCCATGTGGTTAATGAAAGTGCATCAACCACGTCCTTGCTGATCACATTGTTGTACCTTCCACCATTGATTATAAGCTTGCACCGTTTGCCTTTGATCATGCATTGGGTTTGAAAAACACCACGTCGCTGCCCCTTCTCAACAATCAGCTTATTGTCACCATCCACCTTATGAGTCATCAAAGTCGGACCAACCCCAGGATCACAATACACAACTTCTTGTGGAGAATCATTGAATTTCTCATCGTCATGTTCAGATTCCTCTCTTCCGCCCTCCATGGCATATCCCTTATGTGTGAGTAACACCTTTCTTACATTTGGGCAATCCCTCATCATGTGACCCCTGCCCTTACACTTGAATCACTCAATTTGACTTGTTCTAGTGGTGGAGAACGTGCTAGAATCAGATTTGGTTGCTTCTTTACCTCTGTTGCTTGCCTCCTTTGAAAAGGCCCCATTTGAACAGCTTGATGTCGCCACCTTGGAGGTGAACCAACATCATCGCCTTGCTGTGATAGTCGCCTCCATGGGTTTGTTTGAGTGTTGGCGTGTCCACCTTTGGTTGTTTGCGCTTCAATTGTTGTTCAGCACGTTCAGCTTGATGCACCAAGTCTTAGATGTTGTAGTAATGGACCATCTCCACCCTATCTTGCACATCCTCATTCAACCCATTAAAGAAACGTGCCATAGTAGCCTCATCATGCTCCTCTGTTCCTGTACGGATTATCAACATCTCCATCTCTTTATAATACTCATCAATACTAGAATTACCTTGGCGTAGTTGTTGTAGCCGGTTGTACAAGGTCCTAGTGTAGTGTGCTGGGACAAAACGCCGCCTCAAAATATTCTTCAATTGTACCCAAGTATCCGGACGAGCTCCTACACGACACAATTGATTCCATCAAATAAGAGCATATTCGGTGAACTCAATTGTCGCCAAACGAATCTTCTTATCCTCAGTATAGTGATGGCTGTCAAAAATTTGTTCGACACGCATCTCCCACTCCAAGTACTCCTCCAGTTCAGCTTTACCATTAAATGATTGATGTGCATCATATTTGAAGTATATTTCCATATCATATTCCTGCTGTTAGTAGCAAATATTGGCCTTAATATCACTGATCTTATATATAATCGCCTCTTCTTTGGACTGTTTACATGGTTTTGTTAATTGTTTGTAGGTCGGCGCGAACCAGGCGCAAACTTCGCAGAGAATCAGAATGGGAAGGAGCAAGGGTTGCAAATCAGCAGGAGGACTAGAGTGCAAAAGTGTCAGCAAACCCTAGCCACACCGGGCGCCCGTGAACTGAAACCCTAACCGCCAGCTGAAGCCGCCGCAACTATATAAGCTTCTAGCTATCTCTTCATGAGGGAGAGGACCACGCTCAAAAACCCTAGCCGCATTTGCCCTGAGACCGAACCCATCCACCCTGCCGTTTCTTCCTCTCCACCACAACCGGCCGCCACCCATCCGCTTCCATCTCCAAGACCCAGCCGCAAAAACACCAGCACCATCCATCTTCTCCACCGATTCCCCACCAAGCTTCATCACACGGCCGCCCCACTCCATCGCCTCCAGGAGCCATTAGCCAGATCCCCATTTGTTCCTCTCCCCTCTCCGAACGCCACCACTGAGACCGCACCTTCACCACCCCATCCATTCGCCTGCCATCTCCCATCCGCCTAGCCCAGAGCATCATCTTCCCTCATCTCCATATCTCCATAGCGGCCAAATACTTCACCATGCAGCCACCCTAGCCCTCTCCCGCACTAAATCCCCTTGCTGCCGGCCAGATCTGCGCCCGCAAGTCACCTCTTTGGCCGGATCTGCTTCTACAGGTCCAGATCTGCTCACCCACGGTCGGATCTGAAACCCTAGCTCCGAATCTGCTTCATCTCCGACAAATCCGCAACATCTACGGCCGGATCTGCAGCCACTTCGCCGGAGCTACTACTTCTGCGCCAGATCTGCACCTGCTACTTCTTCTCAGCCATCGGCTTCGTCTACACGGCTGGATCTGCCGCCTCCTCGCACGGATCTGCTACCCCTACGTGCATCCTCTACGGCGCCTTCTCCAGCTCTGCCTGCTACCTCTTCAGATATTCTTCAACAACAGATTTGCTACTATTCTGGGTTGTAACATCTCACAATCTTCGATTTAAATATTGCAATGCTTTCCTGTGATGCTTGTATGGTATATCTGTGATGTGCATGAGTGTTATTTGTGAATCTGGATGTTAAGTATTACTCTGAATGTTCTTGCGCATTAAGCCATATGTGAATCCTGCTGTTTGTGCTATATTCATAATTTTTGCTTGATGATCTATAGTTTACAGATGGTTTATGTCTTTGCTAGTAGAGTTCTTATGCTGATGTGATTTTTTTAGTCTCTGTCATGTTAAATTAAATCATTTTGTTAAGAGTTAATTTTGCTCTTGCCTGGTTTGTAAGGATCTGTTAGTAGAAAAGTAAAAAAAAGAGAGAAGAAGAATTTGTCTAGATGTGACTTGTTGTTAATCTTGTTTTAGTTGCATTTTCTTGTTTCCTGCAGTAGCTTGATTTGCGTAAGGTATGCATGGTTAGCTTCAATTTTTTTACAGTAATTTGTCTTGTGCTTGCTGCTATATATTAGCTGTAGCGGGAATAGTCTACTCAGTCATCCTAATCTTTGTCCAGCGGCTTCTACTTCCCTTCAGTTCATCTCTTCTAGCTAGCTTCTCTTCTCTCTTACCCCCTTTCTTCTTTCTCTCTGTAGTCAGGGATCTCAGAGCATCTCCAAGAGATGCTCTTTCTCATCCCCTATCTTAAAATATTGGGTATGAAAGCTAAAAACAAACTCCAACAGATACTCTAAAACACACCCAATAATTTTGGTACTCTAAAATTGAGGTGGATCATCATCAAATATAGAGTGCCTAGATAGTAATTTTAGGGATCCAAGTTTAGAGGAGCTGCTGAAGGAGGGGAAAGATTTAGAGGACAATTTTTTTAGAAAGACTCTCAATATGAGATTTTAGAGGACAAAATATTGAGTCTCTCTTGGAGATGCTCTCATGCTCTCTCTCTATCTCTATCTCTATATCTCTTCTCTTTTCAGTCTAACTCTTAGTCGTCTCTCCTTCTTCAGTCCCTTCTTTCTTCCCCTCTTCTCTCAGTTTCTCTCTTTTCTCAAGATTTCTTCTGTCTGTCAATCTCTTCTCTAGTCTGTTTGTCTCCCTGCTCTCTTCTTACCTATGCCTTCTTTCTTCTCCTCTCCTGCTAGCCTAGCGGACTCCCAGCCTTTCCTCTCCTCTGCTCTCTCTCTTTCTTATCCCTTAGCCCTTCCTGTTTTATTTCTAGTTAATCATTCTTCAGTTTCTCTCTCTCTCTCTCTCTCTTAATAGGTTTAGTTCTTTTGTTTCTCCTTCTATATAGTTTTATTCCTAGCACCTTTAGCTATTCCCTTCTCTTACTTCCACTCTTTTGCAGTTCTGAATTCTGGCCTTTAGTTGTTAGGTTCAGTAGTTAGTGTTAAATTCCCTGTTCGTGTGATTTAGATTTGGTTAAGTGCCTTGTCACTAGTAATCTAGGCCCTGTGGAGAACACGACATCTCGCTGCTATCTTAGCGGCAGCCCGTGCACTTGCGGGTGTGCAGTTTTGCACGATCAAGAAATTGGCGCCGTTGACGGGGACTAGATATTGGTGATCGCGCTAGACCATAGGCTAAGTCATTTCTTTAGTTTCCTTCCTCCCTTTTTGGCCCGACTTCTCAGCTTATGCGTGGGAGTGGAGACCATTCGTTGGCTCCTTTTGACCCTAAGATTGAGCGGACATTTCATAAGTTGAAAAGAGAAAATCATCTTCCCCATCAAGAAGAAATGGGTGATCAAAACCCCCAGCCTCTTCTTCGTGACCTATGGATCCCTAGAGACCAAAGCATAGCTCCTGGAATAGTTCAACCTGTCATTCAGGCCAACAACTTTGAGCTAAAACCTGCACTCATTACCATGGTCCAGCAAACCAGATTTGGAGGTTCTTCCACTGAAGACCCCAATGAACACATTCGCACTTTCTTAGAGTATTGCAATACCTTGAAGTGCAATGGAGTTTCAGCAGATGCCATTAGACTCTCACTATTTCCTTTCTCACTTAGAGATGGCGCTAAGACTTGGTTGCATTCTCTCCCCATGCACCTTAAGGACACTTGGGAGCACTTACTGCAGGCCTTTCTTGAGAGGTATTTTCCAGCATCCAAGGCAGCAGAAGTGCGTGACCAGATCACTAGGTTTTCGCAGTTTGAGGGTGAGAGTTTGTATGATGCTTGGCAGAGGTATCAAACCCTGCTTAGGATGTGCCCTCACCATGGTCTTGAAAGGTGGCTGGTGCTGCAGATTTTTTACAAAGGTCTTACACACCACACAAGAGCCTTTGTAGATTCTGCAGCAGGAGGAGACATAATGAACAAAACTCTTGATGAAGCTTTCAGCTTGATTGAGAGTATGTCCTCCCACCACTTTCAATGGTCTAGTGAGAGAGCTTCTGCTCCTCCACGTCCTGGTATCTATGAGGTGAGTTCTCATGATGCCTTATCTGCACAGATTCAAGTTCTCACACGTCAAATGGCTCAGCTCATGCCCTCATCCTCAGCCCATATAGCCACTGGATGTCAGATTTGTGGATCTCAGGGGCATACTCCAGCTGAGTGCCCTTTAACTTCCACAGCTGAATCTTCTGAAGTGAATTATGCTCAATCACATGGGCAGTATTCTCAAACTTACAACCCAGGGTGGCGTCATCCAAATCTGTCTTACAAGAACACTAATCCAAGTGTTTCCTCATTTCCCGTTGGTACTTCAGCTCAAGGGTTTAGGCAGCAGCAAGCCCCTTCACATGCCTCATTTCAGCAACCTACGATGCATGTTCCAAACCCTCCACCTTCCACTTCTAATTCAGATCAGTTGACCAGAATAGAACAGCTCCTTGCATCACATGTAGCTAAGATGGAAGCTCAATACAATGATGCAAAGACTCAATTGACTGATTTGGCTAGTCGTGTGGAGAGTTTGCAAGCATCACAGGCTTCATCCAGCACACCTGGGAGGCTTCCTGCACAGCCTGAGGTCAATCCTCGTGGCCATTGTGGAGCAATCACTACTAGGAGTGGTAAAACCACATCAGACCCACTTCTTCCTACACCACCCTTGTATGTGCCCCCTGTCTTTAGGTCTGTCCAGCAAGCTAATCCTGACTCACAGCAGCAGAATTTGCACCCACCTAACTCTACAACACCAGCCAAAACACATGATATTCCCTCATCATCCACTACAGCAGCTGTCCCTTCCACAAAACCCAAATTGCCATTCCCTGAGCGGTTAGAAAAGTCAAATGAGGACAAGCAGTTTGCTAAGTTCCTAGAGATGATGAAGGATGTTCAGATCACCATTCCTATACTAGATGCTGTCCTACATGTTCCAATGTATGCCAAATTTTTCAAGGAGCTGCTTACCAAGAAAAGGAGTATGGATGAGCTTGAGGTGGTCACTCTAACTAAGGAGTGTAGTGCAATCATTCAGAATAAGCTACCTCCTAAGTTAGATGACCCTGGTAGCTTCTGCATTCCATGCATTTTAGGCCCCAAGAACTTTAGAGCTCTTTGTGACTTAGGCTCTAGTGTCAGTGTCCTTCCTCTCTCTGTGTGTGATGCGCTTCCTTTGGGCGATCTGCAGCCAACAGCCATGACACTGCAGTTGGCTGATCGCACATATCGTCACCCAGCTGGAATTTTAGTGGATGTCCTGGTGGTTATTGGCACTTTTGCCTTCCCTGTAGACTTTGTTGTCCTAGAGATGGAGGATAGAAGTGAACCTGTCATTCTTGGGAGACCATTCCTTGCTACTACAGGTGCTGTTATAGATGTGAAGAATGCCAAGCTTACTCTCCAATTTGGTCAAGAGAAGCTAGCATTCGATATGAGGCACCCCACTCACCTTCCTCACTGTCCAGATCAGTGTTTCTCACTTGATTTGGTTGACAAATGTGTCATCGAGACATATGAAGTTGAGAATGCAGCATCAAGTGAGGATGAGAAGCCTACTATGCATAATGAGTGTACTGCTGCAGATCCTTATCATGTGGCACTCATTGATGCTCCTGTAGAGCCTTCTCAAATTTCAGACCTTAGACAGCCCACAGCCCCAAAGGTAGAGCTGAAACCACTTCCTAAACATCTTAGATATGAATTTCTGGGACCAGAACAGACCTTTCCTGTTATTGTGAGTGATCATTTGACACCTCAAGAGGCTGATCAACTCCTTAAGATCCTTCGTAAATATCGAGCTGTCATTGGATACTCGATAGATGATATGAAGGGCATTGATCCAGCTACCGGCATGCATCACATTCACCTTGAGGATGATGCTAAGCCAACACGTGAGCACCAGCGTAGGCTTAATCCTCATCTGCAGGAGGTTGTCAAGAAAGAAATTCTTAAGCTTCTAGGTGCTAACATCATCTACCCCATTTCAGATAGTCAGTGGGTCAGCCCCATTCATGTTGTGCCTAAGAAAGGAGGTATGACAGTGGTTGCAAATGAAAAAGGTGATTTAATTCCCACAAGAACAACCACGGGCTGGCGCATGTGTACTGACTATAGAAAGCTCAACAAGGCCACACGCAAGGACCACTTCCCTTTGCCTTTCATTGATCAAATGCTAGAGAGACTGGCCCGTCATTCTTATTTCTGTTATCTTGATGGATATTCAGGTTTCTTGCAGATTCCTATACATCCATCAGATCAGGAAAAGACCACTTTCACTTGCCCCTATGGGACTTTTGCCTACCGTAGGCTGCCATTTGGACTTTGTAATGCCCCAGGGACCTTCCAGCGCTGCGTCATGTCCATTTTCACTGATCTTATTGAGAAAATCATGGAGGTTTTCATGGATGATTTCACTGTTTATGGACAGACCTTTGAGAGCTGTTTGGTCAACCTTGAAACTGTCTTACAGCGCTGTCTTGAGGCCAATTTGGTCCTCAATTGGGAGAAATGTCATTTTCTAGTTAGAGAGGGGATAGTCCTAGGTCATTTAGTGTCTTCTAGAGGCATTGAGGTGGATAGAGCTAAAGTAGAGGTAATTGAGCGCCTGCCCCTCCTGTTAATGTGAAGGGTGTTCGCAGTTTTTTGGGGTATGCTGGTTTTTATCGCAGATTCATTAAGGACTTTTCTAAAATTGCTCGTCCTCTCACTCATCTTTTGGGCTGCGATGTCCCTTTTGTTTTTGATGAGAATTGCATGGATGCATTTAATAAGCTCAAGGCTGCCCTCATTTCTGCACCCATTGTGCAATCTCCTGATTGGGATCTTCCTTTTGAGCTTATGTGTGATGCTAGTGATTCTGCGGTAGGGGCTGTTTTGGGGCAGCGGCATGACAAGGCTTTGCATGTCATTTACTATGCTAGCAGGACTTTAGATGATACCCAGATCAATTACACAACCACTGAAAAAGAACTGCTAGCTGTAGTATTTGCCTTTGACAAATTCAGATCTTACCTAGTTGGCTCAAAATGCATAGTGTACACAGATCATGCAGCCATTAGGTATCTTTTGAGTAAAAAGGATGCTAAACCTCGCCTCATTCGTTGGATTCTTTTGCTGCAAGAGTTTGATGTGGAAATTAGGGATAAAAAGGGGGCTGAGAACTTGGTAGCTGACCATCTTTCTAGATTGCCCCATTCTGGTCCAGTCTCTACTCTTCCAATTGAAGATTCTCTTCCTGGAGATCAACTTTCAGAAGTTTCTCTTGTTCAGTCTAAAACCCCTTGGTATCCAGACATAGTGAACTACTTGGTATGCAATGCAGTCCCATCTGGTCTCTCTTATCAGCAACGTAGGAAGTTTATTCATGAGGCACATAAATTCTTTTGGGATGACCCATATCTGTATAGACATTGTGCAGATGGGGTTATTCGACGTTGCCTTCCTCATGAGGAGGTTCAAAATGTGATTTTTCACTGCCATTCTGCTCCTTTTGGTGGTCATGCGGGTACTGCCAAGACCCAAGCAAAGGTTCTTCAAGCTGGATTTTATTGGCCTACCATGTTCAAGGATATTCATGCATACATTCAGTCTTGTGATCCCTGTCAGCGTGCAGGGAACATGTCAAGACGACATGAAATGCCTCAGCATGGTATCCTTGAGGTGAAAATTTTTGATGTGTGGGGAATAGATTACATATGACCTTTACCCTCTTCTCAAGGGTACAAGCACATTCTGGTGGCAGTAGACTATGTGTCCAAGTGGGTTGAGGCTATACCCACTGTTCATGCTGATTCAAAGTCTGTGTGCTGCTTGTTTCATCAAATCATCTTTCCTAGTTTTGGAATTCCTAGAGTTGTGATTAGTGATGGAGGGTCTCACTTTAATCACAGCCAATTTGAAGCCCTCTTAGCCAAGTATGGAGTCCATAATCATATAGTCACCACTCCTTATCATCCTCAAGCTAATGGGCAAGTTGAAGTTTCCAATAGAGAGATAAAGCAAATCCTTGAAAAGGTTGTGTCCAAATCCAGGACTGATTGGGCCCTTAAACTTTATGATGCATTGTGGGCTTATAGGACAGCATACAAAACACCTATTGGAATGTCCCCCTTTAGGTTGGTTTATGGTAAAGCTTGTCATCTCCCTGTTGAGCTTGAGCATAGAGCACATTGGGCTATTAGAAAACTCAACATGGACATGGGTCTAGCAGGAAAACATAGGGAGCTGCAGCTGTGTGAACTTGATGAATTGAGACTAGATGCTTATGAAAGCTCAAGAATTTACAAAGAGAGAGCTAAAAAGATTCATGACCGTCACATTTTGAGGCGTGATTTCCACCCTGGACAGCTTGTCTTGGTTTTTGACTCTAGGTTCCATTTGTTCCCTGGAAAGTTCAAGTCTAGATGGTTTGGGCCTTATGTAGTCAAGAAAGTGCTAGGTAGTGGAGCTTTTGAGGTTGAGAGTCAATCTGGTGGCATTTTCAAGGTTAATGGGCAAAGATTGAAACATTATTTTGTTGGGGATCCTTTTCCTGAACTTAATGATGAGGACAGTGCTGGAGATCAAGTCAGATCTGACCTTGATCCTCCAATTTCTTTTGAGCCTACATGATGATCATTTGTTGGTCAAGCTAAGGACCTAAAACAAGCGCTTCTCAGGAGGCAACCTGAGCATTTTTCTGTTTTACTTCAGTTTTTCTCTTTTACTTTATCTTTTGTCGGTTTATCCTTTCCCTTTTTATTTTTCCATTTCAAGTACATGTTGAACCATCATCCAAGCATGGCAGGAAGCTCTTGGGGTGATGTGATACTGTTTGGTTGATCTTCTGCACCCGGTGAGCTGTTTCTAAACACTAAGTGTTTATTGTTGCGCTAATGTTTGATTCAAGCTTGGGGGAAGGGCCTGTTCATGTATGGATGATTTGCATATTCTTCTTGTCATACTCATGGGCAATGAAGTTGATGATTTATGGCCAGTACAAATCTCATGCTAGATTACTGTTGAAATATGTGACTGTCCTGATAATTATTGTGTGCTGTTATAATTCTGCTGGTTGAAATCTGTTTGAAATATGTGGCTGTCTTGGTTTAATCAGAGTTATCACATTGACAATTGTTTAAGTGAACTGGAGTGAATAGCAATTCTGTGTGATATCCAGTTATTGAGATCTTCATGGCTTAGAAATCTTGTGATCCTTTAGTTCTTGATTCATTGCAAGTTACACATGTATCTTTACCATTTGCAGATTGTATTGATTCTAGTTATCACTTCTAGAATAATTATATCCTAGAATTCATGCTTGGGCATAATACTTTATTTTAGACATTGATGCTTTTGCTTGAATGAAAAGTTGTGAAAGGGGTAGTCCTATCTTGAGCCAATAACATGGTTGATTTATCAGGGTATCCATGTCTCGGGACACGTGGTACTTTGAATTAAAGAAAACCGGTTAATGATGCTAAATGTAAAAAAATCTATATTTCTGTTTTGGGATGCAAAGTGTGAGTTGAATAAGTGACTTTGTCACATTGAAAAAAAAGGTGTTGAATAAGTGGCAGTTCTGCCCAAATGAAGTTTGAATGTCTGAATAAGTGGCAAGCATGCCCAAGAGTTGGAATAAGTGGCACTTGTGCCCATGTTGTGTTTGAAACTTGTTAAAAATCAGCAAAAGTAAAGTATCATGGCTCAAGTGTGGGCTTTTTCATAAATTTCACGCAAGCACTAGTCTCTTCATCTGGAATGGTAAATGCCTAAGTATGACTCTAGGATATGCTTATTGTTGACTGTGATATCTAGTCTTGATTACTTTTCAATTCTGGTTAGGATCCATGCAAACAATTAGTGCAATTTGGCACTTTTGAGTAACTTGATTTGGTCAAAAACTGTAGTATCACTTTGATGTCTTTGCTGGAATTTTAGTTCTGATCTTGAGCAGCTTATAAAAAGTAGATCAGTCAGTCTCATTTGAATTATTGAGTGCTAATTTACTAGCTGCAATCAATTCACTCATATCATTTTGCTTGAGGACAATCAAATGTTTAAGCTTGGGGGTTATGATGTGCATCATATTTGAAGTATATTTCCATATCATATTCCTGCTGTTAGTAGCAAATATTGGCCTTAATATCACTGATCTTATATATAATCGCCTCTTCTTTGGACTGTTTACATGGTTTTGTTAATTGTTTGTAGGTAGGCGCGAACCAGGCGCAAACTTCGCAGAGAATCAGAATGGGAAGGAGCAAGGGTTGCAAATCAGCAGGAGGAGGAGGACTAGAGTGCAAAAGTGTCAGCAAACCCTAGCCACACCAGGCGCCCGTGAACTGAAACCCTAACCGCCAGCTGAAGCCGCCACAACTATATAAGCTTCTAGCTATCTCTTCATGGGGGAGAGGACCACACTCAAAAACCCTAGCCGCATTTGCCCTGAGACTGAACCCATCCACCCTGCCATTTCTTCCTCTCCACCACAACCGGCCGCCACCCATCCTCTTCCATCTCCAAGACCCAGCCGCAAAAACACCAGCACCATCCATCTTCTCCACTGATTCCCCACCAAGCTTCATCACACGGCCGCCCCACTCCATCGCCTCCAGGAGCCATTAGCCAGATCCCCATTTGCTCCTCTCCCCTCTCCGAACGCCACCACTGAGACCGCACCTTCACCACCCCATCCATTCGCCTGCCATCTCCCACCCGCCTAGCCCAAAGCATCATCTTCCCTCATCTCCATCTCTCCATAGCGGCCAAATACTTCACCATGCAGCCACCCTAGCCCTCTCCCGCACTAAATCCCCTTGCTGCCGGCCAGATCTGCGCCCGCAAGTCACCTCTTTGGCCGGATCTGCTTCTATAGGTCCAGATCTGCTCACCCACGGTCGGATCTGAAACCCTAGCTCCGAATCTGCTTCATCTCCGACAAATCCGCAACATCTACGGCTGGATCTGCAGCCACTTCGCCGGAGCTACTACTTCTGCGCCAGATCTGCACCTACTACTTCTTCTCAGCCACCGGCTTCGTCTACATGGCTGGATCTGCCGCCTCCTCGCACGGATCTGCTACCCCTACCTGCATCCTCTACAGCGCCTTCTCCAGCTCTGCCTCATCTGCCTGCTACCTCTTCAGATATTCTTCAACAACATATTTGCTACTATTCTGGGTTGTAACATCTCACAATCTTCGATTTAAATATTGCAATGCTTTCCTGTGATGCTTGTATGGTATATCTGTGATGTGCATGAGATGTTATTTGTGAATCTGGATGTTAAGTATTACTCTGAATGTTCTTGCGCATTAAGCCATATGTGAATCCTGCTGTTTGTGCTATATTCATAATTTTGGCTTGATGATCTAGTAGTTTACAGATGGTTTATGTCTTTGCTAGTAGGGTTCTTATGCTGATGTGATTTTGTTAGTCTCTGTCATGTTAAATTAAATCGTTTTGTTAAGAGTTAATTTTGCTCTTGCCTGTTTTGTAAGGATCTGTTAGTAGAAAAGTAAAAAAAAAAGAGAAGAAGAATTTGTCTAGATGTGTTGACTTGTTGTTAATCTTGTTTTAGTTGCATTTTCTTGTTTCCTGCAGTAGCTTGATTTGCGTAAGGTATGCATGGTTAGCTTCAATTTTTTTACAGTAATTTGTCTTGTGCTTGCTGCTATATATTAGCTGTAGCGGGAATAGTCTACTCAGTCATCCTAATCTTTGTCCAGCGGCTTCTACTTCCCTTCAGTTCATCTCTTCTAGCTAGCTTCTCTTCTCTCTTACCCCCTTTCTTCTTTCTCTCTGTAGTCAGGGATCTCATGCTCTCTCTCTATCTCTATCTCTATATCTCTTCTCTTTTCAGTCTAACTCTTAGTCGTCTCTCCTTCTTCAGTCCCTTCTTTCTTCCCCTCTTCTCTCAGTTTCTCTCTTTTCTCAAGATTTCTTCTGTCTGTCAATCTCTTCTCTAGTCTGTTTGTCTCCCGTGCTCTCTTCTTACCTATGCCTTCTTTCTTCTCCTCTCCTGCTAGCCTAGCCGACTCCCAGCCTTTCCTCTCCTCTCCTCTGCTCTCTCTCTTTCTTATCCCTTAGCCTTTCCTGTTTTATTTCTAGTTAATCATTCTTCAGTTTCTCTCTCTCTCTCTTAATAGGTTTAGTTCTTTTGTTTCTCCTTCTATATAGTTTTATTCCTAGCACCTTTAGCTATTCCCTTATCTTACTTCCACTCTTTTGCAGTTCTGAATTCTGGCCTTTAGTTGTTAGGTTCAGTAGTTAGTGTTAAATTCCCTGTTCGTGTGATTTAGATTTGGTTAAGTGCCTTGTCACTAGTAATCTAGTCCCTGTGGAGAACACGACATCTCGCTGCTATCTTAGCGGCAGCCCGTGCACTTGCGGGTGTGCAGTTTTGCACGATCAATGATAGGATAGAAATTTTTATCCGCCCAATTACATCATCCACGGCAACACGCTGAGCAAACCCAATACCATCACGCATACCTCCACCACGGGCAGCACCTCTGCCACGCATGTCCCTACCACGGTCAGCACCACGGTAGTCCTGAGCATGGCGCGGTTGTGGAGCAAAGCCCGCTGCACCATCAAAAACCTCCTTGTCTTCGTCGTCTTCGTATAGTGTACGCCGTTCGGGATATTGAGGTCCCCGTTCAGCATGCTGAAATTATGGTGGCTGGTTGCGTATCGCCTCTGTCAAAGCATCAATTCGCGCCCCCAAATCATCAACCTTGCCTTCAAGCTTCCGGTGACAACTCAAGAAGTAATTACGTGTCGCTTCAAGTCCAATTCGTACCTCGGGCAGCAAGACGCCGCATATTGGGGCATCTCCCCAATTGGCTCGGCATGATTATGTCGCACCTCGCCATCTTTAGTCTTCATAGAACCAGCCATTAAGAAAACAATTCAGCAACCTCGTACCGTCATCAACCACGCTCTAATACCACGATGGTGCGGACCAACTAAGGATTAGTTGATACGTAGGGATGGCCCGATCTTTCCCGGTATGATCAGCGAGGTTCCTTCTCCTTGGATAGAGTCTTCTCCTTGTCTTGATGCAGCAAACAATATTGATAAGGGCAATTGGCACTAGTATGCAAGGCGCATACTAGAAGCAATCCGCCGTACTCCCCAAACCGTGAATTCAGCAAGAAGACACGAATTAGAAGAGATGAACCTTGTAGATTCGATGGGCCCAAGTGGAGGTGGCGCAGCACCCTTTTGACTCGGACTCAGAAACCTACGTGAATTGTTTTGATGATTACGGCCGGCTCGGATGGAATTTGAAGATGAGATTGGATCCATTGGAAAGTAGACTTGATAAGCTTTCCATGAAGTACAAGAACGTCCCAAACGGAGTCCGTATGAGGAAGTTATGTCCGTTTAAACTTGCACCATTGCAGCAGTCCGAATCCGATTCCAGTACGTGACCAACGTGGACTCTTTTGACGATTGCGGCCGGCTCGGATAGAATTTGAAGATGAGGTTGGATCCGTTGGAAAGTAGACTTCATAAGCTTTCCATGAAGTACAAGAACGTCCCAAACGGAGTCCGTATGAGGAATTTATGCCCGTTTGAACTTGGTACCATCGCAGCAGTCCGAGTCTGATTCCAAAACATGTCCAACTCGAATTCGTGCTTGACTTGGTCCCAAAGTGACGTGGTGACCTCCATTATTCCTTCCATGCATGTCCAGGACTCCATGTCCCTTTCCTTCATCCTTTCCCAAGTTCCTAAGCACAATTAAATCACTTGCATTAGGTAGCGGTCTATTCTTAGTAACATATGAAGGCTGAAGAAACGAATTCACCTTTAGTTCAATCTTGATATTGGGCGCTATTGTCGTATGTGTTTGTGGCGTGGTCACATCATGCTACCTCTGAATTCTCTCTCAATTTGCGACGTGACCATGAGGATTCCATGGCTGGCACCTCATCCATTGTATGGGGCTTCGAAATAGCTTTCCAACGAGTTCAAGAACGCCCAAATCGTACTCCGTTTGTGAAAGTTATGGGCGCTTTAGTGTTGGACTTCCTATTTGTCCCGAACCGAATCCGAACTGAATTCACATTTGTATATGTTTTCTTTTCTTGTTCAAGAGGCTTCCAAATCCGTTTGGAACCTGAAAAGAAATCCTTCTCAACCTTTGGAAAACCATGGTGTGGTCGGATTTCACCTTTACTTGCATTGCAATACTCGGACTCTTTATGTTTGAGAGGTCTCGTATGTCTCTCCAGACAGCTCGTGCAGCATCCAATGAAGTTGACATAACTTTGTGTAGGAAGCTCCAATCAAGCGCTGTTTAATTCGTTGGAAAGTAGACTTCATTAGCTTTCCAAATATGTATTTTGTGTGAATTAGAAACCTCAGAATTGGCGTTGAGAACTTCATGAACTTTGTGGACAGAACTGCAATCACGAGAACTTGATTGATATTGTGCCTTCCTCTTTAGCCAAACTAACTTTCTTTATTCTCCATTCACACCTCTAATTCCATGCATTGTTGTCTTGTTTGCACTGCATAAAGGAGGAATCACATAAGCATCCGCACGAATTAGGATATTCTTCTCTCTCCCAAAACTGATAGCTTCTTTCTCTTGCACAATTCAGCACTATTAAACCTTGTAACTTCAGATTGCATAGATGAAGCACAAATCAATGTATCATTCACACTCTTGGCCACATCAGATCATGCCTTATACTTTTTGTGTTTTGGCTTGTGCCAAAATATAATGTGTTTTACCTATTACATCCATGATGATCCGGGTTTGTATTCTTTATGTGTGTGCTAGCGACAACTACTGTTTGCAAATGTGCCTATTTGTTGATGGTTGTGACACCTTTGTTTATTTGCTACGATGTTTGTTCATGCCTACATTTCGTTTTCTTCGTAATTGCACACCAGTCTTACTTACATTATTACCTACAATTGGGTGTCCCATAGCTTTTTGTATACAGGTGGCCTACAATTGCTTGTCTCTATATATACAACCCAACCCTTTCTATATGTCATGCCAATATGATTGTTTGGACATCGTGAATCTTTGTATTAAGCTCGTACCTTCAAATTCTCCTCATTGTTCCTCTATATGTGGTAATATTCCCATATTGCGCACCAGCTTGGTATACACTCTTGCACAGATCCATGCTCCGTTATACTGTTACATTCACGTCTCCTCGGTCTACATCATACCCAATTTGTATGGAAAGCGTAGATGCAAGGCATCGCCGCCGTTGCCATTTGAGCCATGGTATGTACCTTTGATTGTTTTACATGGTTCAACTATTACTGACTATTACATTTGTTCCATCCCTTGTTCCTTTCCTACTTCCTAGACCCACCTTTGTTTTTTTATTAAAGATGTCTTTCATAAAGCCTCTTCTTTCTCCTTTACTTATTTCTTTGTACCCTATAGCTATCCATCAGCACTCCAGAGATAATCCGCTGCATGCACTGACGGTTATTCTTACTACATCTTCTGTAGGTATGCCCAATTCATTGTTAATGTTGTACCTTTTTCATTTCCATTTATTCACTTTTTCACTTCTTCTATTGTTACTGTGTGCTCCCTGTTATTCACATGCTTTAGGGTTTCCCTGATATGCTTGCTTACCTTTCGTTACTCTAAACCGTTTGGGAAGCTTCGTTGTACCGATTGCTCTTTCTCCATCTATATTTATTGCCTTCCTTCTTCATATGTTGCCTTTGTCATTTAATCTACCTATACCAGATTCACCTATGCCCGATGTCGCTTCTCCAGATTTACACAATGAACACCTCCAACCGGTTCCTAATCCTTTGCCCACACATGTACCAAGTCTGTGTTACACCACTCACCTGTTGAATTCTATCTTACCTCGCAAACTGCTGCTGCCTTATTCTGTTTTGTTTTACGTTTCTTTTTATTTAGGAGAGTTTTTGCCCCATTGTGATGTCGATGCCTGCTCAAGAAAACCGTTCTAAAAGACGTGCTGCTAACACTTTAAGAATCCTCGCGAAACAAGGTTACTTTCATTTTTTGGTTCCTAACTTGCATATTCCATATCGTAGGTCAAATTATTCTCTTATTTCGTTGTTCTTTGCATGAAATGTCGTTGTATATTGCTTTGTCCACTCATGACAAATTATGATAGGTTCTGTCCCACGTGGACCCACTGCTGCCCTTACTAATTCTCTACCTAGGGCATATGTTGACTCATTAAAAGGTATAACCATGCTTTTTTCCAAATTGTTTTTTCCCGTTTTAGGTATGCTAGCCCACCTTACATTCCAATCATCATATCTTATGAATTCTATGTATCCTTTGAAACCAACATGTAGCTGCTTACCAAAACCAATCATACTATGGTGGCCCTGATTACACATGTGCTATATGCTCTGCTGTATTCTGGTACCAAGAAAGAATACAGCCTCGCAGCTCATATACACAGAACCAAATTGTGTACAATTCCTGCTGTCGCAGAGAAAAAAAATCTCTTTTCCTTCGAATAGGCCATTCCCTCCTCTATTATATGATCTTATTCGCTTTAATAGAGGACCACAGTCTAATGCCTTTATGCGGTTAATATGCCAATACAATTCCCTTTTTGCATTCGCATCACTTAGGGTCAAGTTGACCGAAGCATCATTATTGGTGACGACCTTTATGTTTTTCGTAATAATGGTGTTGTGCACCATCGTATTGGGTCTCTTATGCTTGCCACCAGCCACCGTCCTAAATATGCGCAACTCCACATTTATCATACAACATTTGAGCTCCAGAATCGATTAGCTATTTATCAGATGGCCCTAGCAGAGAGCAACCTGATCCAGTCATAGTCACTGCTCTTATTTCTATGCTTAACAGTTCTAACCCTATTGTGCTACAATTCAGGCTTGCTCGTGACGAAATGCTCTCGCCTAATGCTATTGAAATTGTTGTCAGATGATTGGCCCAAAAAAGTTTGTGACAATCGTTATTCCCTACCTGCGACATCCGAGTTAGCTGCTCTGGTGGTTGGCAACATTTCTATTATGCATCCACATTTGATATTGTAGTGCAAGCACAATCCAGCGAATTCAAATAGATTTCACTAGTTCACCTTGCTTTGATGGCTTTATAGTACCCATTGTGATGAACCATGTGGAGGTGGCCACATGTGTATAATGAGTAATTGACCGTGGTTTAGATAAGTCGAGTTTGGTTTGAGTGGTTTAGACCATGTCGTTGCGTTGTGCGACGGACTCGGTCGTTTTAGTCAAACTTGGTCGTATTCGGGTTAGGTTACATATTCTGATGATTCGACAGGTTTGGACTTCATCTGTGGTAAGTATGAGGTTATTTACGCTTTCACGTATCGAGCGGTGCTATTTGATGTGTTTCTTGTCTGTGTGGCTGCAGGACATCGAGGCGGAGTCGTGGCGAGACACGGTGGACCGGACTAGGCGCAGGTGGCGCTGAGGTCAGAACGGTCGGGATGTGTCGAAGACGACGTGGACTCGAGGTGGTTGCGAGGCGTGCGAGGCAAGGAGCGCGGAAGCTTCCCGGAAGGTGCACGAGGGGCGAATCGGGAAATTCGCGTGGCTGCACAAGCGGGAGCGGGCTCCGTTGGACGTAGCGGGCGTAACGGGGCGGAGACCCGTTAGCCATGGGCTATATAAAGGATTGAGGGGCTGCATGCCCACTTGAGCACTTGAGAGAGTATTAGGGTTTACTCTAGTCAAAAGAGGCTTTGGAGAGGTTGTTTGCTTTGGGGTCTTTAGTGGTTGGGAGAGACAGAGTTTGTTAGTGTGTGCTCCCTCTGTCCCTTCGATGGTTTCTTGGTAGAACAGAGTGTTGTTCATCCCCTCCAAGCATTCATGGTTGAGGATTGAGAGGTTGGAGAGGGATTGAGGGTCATGTAATCATTCATCTTGATCTAATGTCCATGCGTATCGTGACTCCTTGTATTCCTTTCGTGATGGAATGAAAATATGAAGTTCTTCTTTCATTCTTGCTCTCTATTCTTCGTTAACTTCTTTTGGGTGATTTTGTGATTTTCGTTGTTTTGAGTTCTTGCTTGCTTGAGAGTGCCAAAATGGGTTGCTATGACATGGGAGATGCTCAAAGGCCATTTGGCTAGTTAACCCCAAGAGCAAACTTGACTTTAATTTCAGTTTTGGCATTTTGAGGTTCTCTGTTTGTCAGTTGCAAATACTAGGGTTTTGTGGAAATCTTGTTCCCCTTGGCAAGATGGCTTGAAATTTGATGTGAAGAGTCTAAAGACTATCTGATAGCTATTCTCAAAGTTTCATAGCCAAAGAATCAACGGTGTGGGAGTAATTTGATTTTTGGCCTCTCTTCTGAAGCTCTCTTGCATTTCTAGGGTTTTGAATTAAATCTTGATCTCCTTCTTGGCTTGAGCTGATATCTGGTATGAGAGGTTCCCTTGCTATTGCTAATATACCCCAGAAGTTTCATGGCCAAAGGATTGGAGATGGAGTGGCAATTGGAATTTTTGGACAGCTCTCTGTAATTTGTCATTTTCAGGCTAAAATCTGAATTCCTTGAGCTATTTGTGATTTCTCTTGAGTTTTAGGCTCCCTCTGCTATTTAGTTCCTTTCCTTGTTCTCTTGAGCAATTCATTGCAGCTGAATTTCATCTCTTCTCTCAGTTTGGTGGTAATCTGAATATTTATTGTGTGCTGAAAACAGCTGCTAAGTCTTGCTGAAATCTGCAGTGCATTGTGCTGAAAATAGTAGCTAATTCTTGCTGAAAACTGCAGTCCTTTGTGCTGAAAAATAGCAGCTGTGTCTTGCTGAAATCTGCAGTGCATTGTGCTGAAAACAGCAGCTACTTCTTGCTGAAAACAGCAGCTCAGTTTGCTGAAAAACTGCAGCTCTTCTTGCTGAAAACAGCAGCTCAGTTTGCTGAAAAACTGCAGCTCTTCTTGCTGAAAATCAGCAGCCCTTCTTGCTGAAAACTGCATGCTGTTTACTGCCTTTATCCCTCATTTTGTGCTTCTTTGGGTTGTTGTTTTTCTCTGAACTTTTCTGAGGTTTTCGCGAATTCTCGGGGGCGATTTTGAAGCGAGCGACATTCACCCCCCCTGTCGCCATTTCGGTCCTACACATTGCTTTTCCCTTATGGCGAAAGAGGTTTCCGTTTGGGCATCAAGCTAAAGGAGATCGATGGAGAACCTCTTGCAGCATGTGAGGATGTGTCTATACTGGAGTATTACCGCTACAAATTACATTATCACATAAATGATCCCAATCCATTCACTTGTTGCAGTAGGCTTTCTGATTAGCTAACTGTTAATGCATATTCATGTATTGAAGCAAGCAGGCTATCCTTCCATTTTTTTCAATCAAGATAAGCTTAGATCAGAAATCTATCAAGGCATATCGGATGTTGTTTATAGAGGAGATAATGCCGGTAAGGATATCGGTATATAAACAATGTTACCAGCAAGCTTTATTGGTGGAAAGAGGTTCATGATCCAAAATTATCATGACTCTCTTGCTATATGTTAAACCTATGGTCCACCTCAATTATTCACTACATTCACATGTTATGCTAAATGGTTGGAAATAATTGATGCAATTCATTTTGAGCCAGGCCAGAAAGCACATGATAGGCCCGATATGGTCATACATGTTTACCACATAAAGCTAAATGAATAATTAGCTGACATCAAGGATGGAACATCATTTGGCCCTGTTCATGCAGGTCTGACTAACTAATCGCTTTCCCTGTTTTGCTATGCCTGCATTCCTATTGCAACTTACAATAATTTTAATTCTTTACCCATTATTGTGCAGTTGTCTATACTATAGAATTATAGAAGAGAGGTCTACCCCATGCACATATACTGGCATGGCTGGCTCCTGGCTGTGCAAGATAGAGATCCTTTGCCTTCTTCATTGATAGCCTGATTTCCGCTGAGCTACCAGATATAGCAATTGATCCATTAGGATATGCCCTTGTCAATGAATTCATGGTCCATGGTCCATGTGGTAGTTTAAACCCTAAATTCCCTTGTATGAAGGATGGTCATTGCTCAAAAAGATACCCAAAGGCTTTCCATTCTAAAACATTGATTGATTGTGATGGGTTCCCTATTTATCGCTGACGCAATGATGGTAGATTTGTTATGAAGTAAAGAGTCAAGCTAGAGTACAACAGATGGGTGGTACCCCATAATCTATCTTTGTTAAAGAAATATCAGGCTCATATTAATGTGGAATGGTGTAATAAGATATACCTTGTGAAATACCTTTTCCAATACATCACAAAGGGACATGATTGTGCCACAATGGCCTTATGTGCCATTACTGACCTAGCTAGTACCATACCAACTACTCAGGACAACCCTTCTGTTCAATCAATTGAACCCTCAAGTACTGCCCCAACCACTAGAATAATACATATTGGTAAAACATGGAACACTACCCCTACTTACAACATGCCATCGGTACCTACAGGTAATCTATGCATACAAAAAAAGGAATCGATGAATTGCTGAATATATTAAATCAAGATATTTGTCTATGTGTGAATTATGTTGGAGAATCTTAGGATCTGATATCCATGGTAGAACACCAACAATCGAACATTTATTCGTGCATATGCCAGGCATGCACATTGTCACATACCATGAAGAAGCTGATTTACAGGGTATTGTGCAAGATAACGACTTAAGCAAGACTATGCTCACTGAATGCTTCATTGCAAACCAAATATTGGTAGCTGCCAGGGACCTCACATATTGTGAATTCCCAATGAAATGGACCTGGGATGGTAATAAAAAAAATCTGGTCCAAAAGAAAGCGAGGCACCAAAATTGGTAGACTACGGTATATCCATCCTAATGTTGATGAAGCTTTCTATTTAAGAATGTTACTTATGGTTGTTCATGGTGCCAAATCCTACCAAGACATCTAGATGTATGAAAGTATTATGCATGCCACTTATCGTGATGCATGTCAGGCATGTGGCTTGATTGGTTATGACGATGAATGGATTGTCCTATATTGACGAAGAAATTGTATGAGCAACAGCACAATAATTGAGAAATCTATTTATGACTGTGCTAGTCTATTGGGACGTAGGTGATGTGCATGCATTATATGACAAATACTGGAGATATATGGTTGATGATATTATCTACAGAATTCAGATTTCTCTTAAGAGACAGAGAATATACCCCACCTGATAGCATGCTATAGAACAAACTATTGGCCCAACTTACCACCATGTTTTCTAGCAATGGATTATCAATATCATATAACCTTTCGATGCCATCAAGCACACAGGATGACAACCCTGGTAATAGAGTGGTACTTGAAGAATTAGCTTATGGCCGTTGTGTCCTCGCTACACAAGCAACATCCATGTACAATGTACTCAACGATGCACTATGCCATATATATGACACCGTCATATTCAGCATAACACATAATCATAAATGCCTTTTCTTTTATCTCTGGCTATGGAGGAACAGGTAAGACATACCTATGGAACACCATCATTGCACAACTTAGGTCTGAAGGGCAAATAGTTCTCCTTGTAGCCTCATCTAGAGTAGCTGCTTTGTTATTACCGGGTGGCCGCACTGCTCATTCCAGGTTCCGTATACCACTTGATATTCATGAAAGAAGTTTGTGCAATATTCGGAGAGGCACTGAGCTTGGGGAATTGATAGCAAAGGCAGCCTTAATTCTATGGGATGAGGCTCCAATGACACATCGACACTGCTTTGAGGCTCTTGATCGTACTCTTTGTGATATACTGTCACTTAATGATCCAGCTAACACCAATAGACCATTCGGTGGGAAACTAATATTATGAGGTGGTGATTTTAGATAGATTCTTCCTATTATTGAGGTTGACACAAAATCAGATATAATAGCGACCTCTCTGGTCAGGTCTCCACCATGGAGATTTGTAGACACGATGTATCTTACATTGAACATACGCCTTACAAACCCTGCTTTGCCTCTAGAAAGAAAAAAAAAGAGGTGCAGGACTTCGCCCACTAGCTCCTTGATATTGGACAAGGCCGTGTGCCAACACATGCACAGCCGGAAGCATAGACCAATCATGGATTCACATACCAGAGGACTTACTACTACACACTGAAGGAGATAAAGTAACTGCAACAAATGCTGTGTACGATGATTTCGAAAACAGCTATACAAACACTACATATTTAGCAAAGTGTGCTACCATTTGTCCTATCAATTCTATTGTTGACGAACTCAATACCACCATGCTTGCAAAAGTGCCTAGAGATACCAAAATTTATATAATCTATGACATGATTGCCAACACAAATGTACAGCCTGTGGATATCGAAATTTTGTACCCACCAGAATTCCTTAACTCAGTTAGCTTAAATAACTTTACTCAGCATAATATTTCCCTAAAGATTGGTGCTCCGATTGTCCTCCTCAGAAATATTAACCAAGCTCTTGGTCTATGCAATGGTACACAACTGATACTAGTTAGGTTGGATGATCAAATACTAGAAGCAAAGGTAATGACTGGAATACATATAGGCAACATGGTCTGCATACCACGAATAATCCTTAATGGAACAAGTCTGAAATGGCCATTCACTTTACAACGGTGACAGTTCCCTATTAGACTTTGCTATGCAATGACTATAAACAAGTGCCAAGGGCAAACATTGGCCAAAGTAGGGTTCTACCTCTGCAATCCTGTCTTTACACATGGGCAGCTTTATGTTGCAGTTTCTAGAGCTACATCGAAAAAAGGATTGGTCATACTAATAGAGAATGAAGATGGCACAACTGCATCAACAACAAAAAATATTGTCTACCATGACATACTAGCTTTACTCTAATTGTTATAACAGTAATCTCAAAAAATCCCCACAAAAGTTTACAAACATGCAAGTCTTCTTATTTATGCCTGTGTATTCCATTCTGCAAATTGTACTTGTTTAACACAGCCTCTATTTGTCCATCTTCATACTTACTTGCTGTTGTTGCCTGCTCATATTAATATTACCCTTCATGTACTACAATTTGATACTCCACCTTTACGAATGTATATCCTATAGCTGCAATTGTTTAATCTGCAAGTTCTATGTTCTCCCATCGCTGTATAAATGACTTGCTGCTACCTCACCTTTCCTCTACTACCGTTAGTATGCTGTGCTCAATTAAATTACGCTTACATATGTTTATTATATAGCTGCAACCGTTTCTACATTCCCTCACACTCTTCACTGTGTTCTATGATTCACACCAGGTCCACTATCTTCTTCTTAACGTATAGCATGAGTTCATGCTGCCTGCACATGTTCATTACATTTATCTGTATTCCCAGCATTCTATCTCAAAGAACAAGTCTTGAATTTACTAAACCTAACCCTCTCTCTTTCTACATGTAGATGGAGCATACCCTTCTAAAAGGTGTCACTCAGGAGTCACACCGCTGGCGTATCCGTGTTAGATTAACACGTTTTTCAGAATAGGTCAACGAAAGCAAGCCTGACTAAATACTACGTCTTGACATGGTCCTGCTAGATGAATAGGTCTGCTACCTATTGCATGTCCTTTTAATTTTTTTTCCTTTTACTACATACCCTACAACTACCTTACAATGATATCTTAATGATCACAAGGCACTATGATGGAAGCACAAATCCTAGTACGTCATATATCGTTTTTGCACCATCATTAAAAGAAGACTCTGTATATTACATGGAGTACTTTGAAGTTACTAAAGCAACAAAAAACTATCGGCCTATCAACAATGTTATTATGGCTAGATTCATTGCTCACACTAAGGTTAGACAGATCACACCTATTGCAGATACATTCCCAATATATGCCTGCAATCTTACTACATTTGAGAACCTCAGGACCAGAGTAAATGATAGACATCTGCTATCTGGTAACATAACCTACTTACGTAACGTTATTCAACCTATTGCTTCCTGTTACAAACATCTGCACTGCTACAACTGCTACATGAATAGTGCTATTAAATGTTGTGTCACAGATACCATAGGACTGGTTACCACTGTCTCCCATATAAAGACAGTTAATGTCAAAGGAGCTCAAAAGTCAATACGAAATATACAAATAACAGATGGCAGGTATGCTTCTGCCATCCTAAATTTTTTCTATGTCCAACAAAACATGATATTGTTATACTGACCATGCATTACATGCAGTTTCATTCCTCCCAGATTACAACCCTTTATTACAGTTCCTTTTGGCCTACACTAATAATTGCATACTTATCAGGGCCGGCTCTAGGCCTAGGCAGCGGGGCCGACCGTCTAGTGCCCACGAAAACTTGGGGCCCCTAGCCCATGTATGTTAGTATGTATACATGCATGATATAGCCTATGTATTGAATATTGGATATGATTGATTAAGGATTAGTTGGGTTAACTGCCAAAATTAAGTAATAACTCATTTGATCTATGTTGTGCATCCAGCACTAAGCGCATCCTAAATATCAATATCCAAGCATGAACATTTATAGAGGGAACATATCAAGTAAGTCATCCACCAAATCTAATCCACTACGCACACCGCCTGCGCCCCTTGACCTCTCCACTCCTCTTTTGGTCTTCTCTTCCCCCAAAACAAGTGCCGTCATCAATAGAGGGAGAGCCTGATTCCATTCATTTTCAACCAATTCGACTTCAATTTTTTCATTTTGTAACAGTTTTACTCGAAATCTCCTCATATAGCTGTTGCATATATGGTACATTTTTATGAATTTTTTGTTCTTTGATTATCTGGTAAATACCACTCCAAGTCTCCAACGCAATATCTACACTATCTAGAACAAAAATCTTTGACTTTCTTGTAACATCAGTTTCTTTTTTATATATAGATGCCTATTAGATCTAAGAGAGATTGGAAAAACTATTTGAAGTCATCAATGTCACATAAAAGGTTGAATGGTCTCTCCTAAATTGTTTTGTCCTTAGTAGTATATTATAGTTTTCTAAGACTTATTAATAATATTAATGTGTTAGTGGATTGTCAACAATGAGTACTTTGCATTTTGTAATGTACTAAGCCTAAATAAGTACTTTTGTATTTTGTGACGTACTGTCCAATGGTTACTATATTGAACTTTACCTTTTACAACTGATATAAAATATATTGTTACATATTTATATTAGAATGAAGGATCTCACTTTTATCATGTCCTAGGGCCTCCAAAATAACAGGAACGACTCTGATACTTATGCTTAATGACCTCCTTGTTGCAGAGAAAATGCAGAAGTAACATGGTGGGGGTCACATGCAGTCCAATTTGATGCCGAGACTATTCAAGCTGAATCACATTGGATTAACAGTTAAACTATGCAATGGTCAGCATTTCACACTTGTTTCAGCGTCAGTAATAGTATAGAATTAGGATCCTACAATTCTTATGCAATGCACTTTCGAATGATGAACACGAAATATGTCGGATCAATTTTTCAGCCTGTGCGCAACAAAATGGACACCATATACTTAATCATATAAGAAACAATTTTTAAAACCAGCAATTATAGGTCATATGTACATACTGGTCTTCCAAATTTTGGTAGCTCAAAAGCATTAACTTTTTGCTGACCTGAGTTTGTTGGAATTAGACTAACAAAAAAAGTATATCCCAAATAATTTAGAGCATTGACACTACCAAATCATATATATGACAGAACTAATGATTACTAGATAATACTTTAAGAAATCCAAAAAACAGCCTATTACAGCATTACCAGAAATTAATTCAAGGACCTAGGTACCATCAGGGTTAAGCAATTCGTCCAAAACTGAACGAAATTTCGGTAATTTCATTTATTTCATTACCCAACAAAAGCAAGAATATTCGGTCAGCTTTTGGCCGAATTTATCTTCGTTTGAAATTTGTCCAAAATTTGTCTACATTTGGTTAAATTTCGTCAAAATTCAAATGAAGTTTGAAAATTTCGTCCACAATTGTGAACGAAATTCTGAAATTTTGTCTCATTCAGCTGTTTCGCTGGCTGCCGAATTTTTTTCAACAGCGAAAGATTTTTCCTGGGTACCATTAGTAATAGAGCTATCCTCAGATAACGTACACTACGAAAGGAATGAGACTACAGTTGTTTAAGCCAGTGCCGTTTCTATTTCAATAGTCACCCGAAGAATTCAATCACAGTGCCTACACTAGGGACCTATAACCAAAACTATGGTGGCATCAAATATGTCATCTGCTATTACACTAGCCCCACACAGAAATCCTCTGGTTATTTATGTTGCAAATTAATACTTTAGTCTTCTAGGTTCTTCGTTTTATTTTATTTGCTGTATGTTCATTTAATACACAGACTCTCATGACTACTTCACAGCATACATTCTTAATATACATAAAATCACGGTTATGTTTTCTCGTATGAATCTCCGATCATGCTATTAAAGATCCTATTTGCGTACCGATCCAAGATTCGCTTATTGCTTAGTGTTCTTCCAAGTGTGTTTTTTAGGACTTTTAACTGCACCGCCTATGACTCTATATATGACATCCATGTTGGAAGAACAATAAAAGATCCAGAAATTGGTATACAGTTAATCTGGTCAAAGGTGCCTCTCGTTAAATGTACGGAATACCTAACGAAAAAAAGAACAACCAGTGCTGTTATCACTTACACTACTACAGAAAACCGTATTACAGACGGTTCAAAAACGTCATCACAGACGGTTTTTTGAACTCGAATGGTTCGTCTTTGTACCCGACACGTTGGAGGTCCACGGTAGTGACACCGTACTTGTCAACCTTTATCTGTGGGAGATGCACACAACGGTAGCGAAATAAGGGAATCTTGAAAACCACGTAGTCGAGCTCCCAAATCTCTTCTATGAACCCATAGTACGAATTTCCCAACCCATCGGTACTGAACACATCTATGCGGACACCGATGTTCTAGTTAGTGCTCTTTACATCCTGAGACTGTGTATAGAATGTGTACCCATTTATGTCATATCCATGCCATATCACAACTGTAAATTTTTGCCCTTTTGCCAACCATGTCAGCATCTCACTTGACGAGCTCCTAGCGATTTGCTCCTTCAACCATTGGTTGAACCGACTGTTGTGTTGCCTCATGATCCAAACATCCGGCCGCTCTAGATTTGTTGCTGAAGCACATCATTGTGTTGGTCGACATAAGGCGCCACTTCAGTCATGTGTTGCAAGACCGTGAAATGGGCTTGAGTATACGCATCCATATCTGGAGTGATTGCTTTCCTTTCGATAGTTCCGATACCCTTCAGCCTCCCCTCATGACGAGATTGAGGCACACCTATCGGTTGAATCTGAGCTATATAATCGACACAAAACTCAATGACCTCTTCGCTTGCATAACCTTCGACGATGCTACCCTCCGGCCGAGATCGATTCCGTATGTAGGACTTGAGAATCCCATGAACCTCTCAAATGGGTACATGCTACGTAGGAATACAGGCCCGCATATTTTTATCTCCCACACAACGTGAACAACGAGATAGACCATGATATCAAAAAATGGAGGGAAATACATTTCAAGATCACACAGTGTCATCACCACCTCGTCCTGCAGAGTATCTTGTCCTTCAGAATTGATGACTTTCTAAGCAATTGTGTTAAAAAGAAACAACATATCCTCATGATTGTCTCTCGGACTTTAATCGGCAAAATATTTCTAATTGCAATAGGGAGCATCTGTGTCATCAGCACATGACAATCATGAGATTTCATGCCATTTAACTTCAAATTTTGCATCGAAACAAGTTTCTTCACGTTGTCGGAGTAACCAGACGGAACTTTGACACAATGCAAGCACTAGCACAGTTCTATTTTCTTGGCCTTGGACAGAGTGTAACACGCAGGGGGAAGGTACGTTCGTCCATTATCTGTTTTTGTCGGTGCTAACTTAGGCCTGATGTCCATATCAGCCAAGTCAAGCCGTGCGTTGATGCCGTCCTTTGTTTTGTCAAGAATGTTCAGTAAGAGATCAATCAAGCTGTCACATACATTCTTTTCTACGTGCATGACGTCGATGCAGTGCCGAATATCTAGGTACTCCCAATAAGGTAAGTCCCAAAATATTGATCTCTTCTTCAAGGTGTTCTTCTCATGAGCCCTCAATTTACGTCCCTTTCCGAGGACAACATATAAATCCTTAAACATATTATAAACCTCTTTTCCCCGTAAATGCCTTGGAGCTAAACTGTTTTCCTTCTCTCCATCAAATTGTTTCTTCATCTTGCGGTATGGGTGAGCCCTCTGAAGGAACCGACGGTGACGCATGTAGACGGTTTTGCGTGAGTGTTTCAGCCACACACTCTCGGTGCCATCTAAACAGTGAGTACAAGCTTTGGCACCTTTTGTACACTGGCCCGATAGGTTAGCAAGGGTAGGATAATCATTTATGGTGTAGAACAATAAGGAGCACAAAGTGAAGTTCTCTCGTTTGTATACATCTCATACCTGTACCCCTTCGTTCCACAGTACTTTTAGATCTTCCACAAACGGTGCTAAGTACACATCAATATCATTCCCATGATGGCATATGATCATTGACTTCGCCATGACTGGTCCAACACGTATAACTCTTTTAAAAACCCTTCCGAATCAAGTGCGCTTCAATTTGCCCTCGGTTCTTAAACATCTTTAAATTCTCGCAGTCAGTGCATGGACAGTACATATATTCCACCCGCTTATTCAACATATCCTCCTCGGCAGCTCTTGTAAAAGCAGACACGTCATTAATGTACTCTTCACTCACACGGTTCGCAGTATACATCCAGCTTCGGTCCTACGTTATGTATATATATAACAACTTAGTATTAAAAATTAAATTAATTAATTATTACATATATACCACATGCATTAAGGCTTTGGTAGCTTAATTCATATTATAAACACAACAGGTGTTTCCCCAGCGATCGCTGAAGGTATGTAACCAACAATTTTGACAAATTTGGCCTCCCACATGACGGGAGAACTGATCATGTATGGTCAAGTAGATGCAAACCATCTTCAATAACACTCACCAAAATTTAGATCTAAATTGTAATACAAAGAAAAAAAATTTCATTACTAACCATATCTAAAGTAAACAAGAACGTATGAATCTTCAAAGCTCAATCTCTGCCTCCTCCCACCAAATTAATTGGCTTGAAATCGCCTAGCTTGCCTCTTGAGCGAAAGAGTGCAGCACCGGCTAGATCTGGATCGAAATGAAAACAGATTTGGTTCTAAGCGGCGCAATAAATGTCTAGCGCCATTATCACAGACGGTTTGTTATTTAAAACTGTCTGTGATAATTCTGAGATTATCACAGACGGTTTTTAATACAAACCGTCTGTGATAATCAGCTTATCACAGACAGTTTTTAATAAAAAACAGTCTGTGATAATTCCAAATTATCACATACGGTTTTCAATAAAAACTGTCTGTGATACTAAAATATCACAGATGGTTCATCGGTAAGAACCGTCTGTGTACTCATTTTCTTCGACGCCATCAACACAAACGGTGTCCAAATTAAAACCGTCTGTGTTAGTGTCGGTCCCTGACAGTTTTGTCAAACCGTCTGTGATTTGCACTACTACAGAAAACCGTATTACAGATGGTTCAGAAACGTCATCACAGACGGTTTTCTGAACCATTTGAATTTGTGGGTCAGTGATAATCGAAGGTTATCACAGACGGTTCGACAACCGTCTGTGATATTGATATATCACAGATGGTTTTTAACTAAAAACTGTCTGTGATAGCTGATTATCACAGACGGTTTTTAGTTAAAAACCGTCTGTGATATTGATATATCACAGACGGTTTTTAGTTACAAACCGTCTGTGATTATCACCTATCACAAACGGTTTGTAACTAAAAACCGTCTGTGATATTCTTTTCTACCCCTAAATCTATTTCTGTTTATTGGCTTACCTCAGGAAATGCTAGTCATGCCCTCTGAAACAAATAGATAAAGATGTACATGTATACATACAATTCACATCTCAATTCATTTCAGAAACATAAAATATCCAATTCACATCTCAATTCATTTCACAAACATAAAACATCCAATTCACATCGCATTTTATTTCACAAACATAAAGCATCCATTTCGCAAATCAATTAATTGAAATGAAATAAAATATCCATTAACAAATACACAATCACAAAAGATCTACATTGCATTTGCACTTAGATGGTAACATTGCATTTTTTATTGCTCTATCTCTCCGGAATCGAGATCTCGCGAAAGGAACAGATCCATAATCAACGAACTTGTCAGGCTGCACAAGGTATACTTGGATGGTGTATGATTGCCATTCAAGTATTACTTGTGCAGCTGATAAGTTCGTTGATTATGGATCCGTTCCTTTCACGAGACCTTGATTCCGGAGTGATAAGAACAATAAAAAATTATTATGCGCAGTGGAACTCTCCATCTGATCTTATAACCTTAGACCACAAAAACCAAGCGCACGCTCCTCGAATTTTTGCAAGGTCCGGCTGTTTCAATGCAGTTGTAGAGATGGGCGCAGGCCTGTCGATAGGAATATCAATGCGCGTACATATATAACCTGACAAGTATGAAATAAATGTGGGAAGATTGACAAACCTTAGAATTGGTGATCTTCGAGGAATCGAGGAGTAGTCTCATATGGTGGCAAACGTAGAATCCACACGTGTTGCCTGGCTGCTGCTGGTGGCACTGCAAAAAATAGAATGTGTTAAATCAAGAGGCATTACTACTAAGTGTTGTATAGGATTAATTAATGTGTAGCTAGCGAATACCCAAAAATTGCGAACATGTTTCAAGGGCTTGGCCCCTGTCGTCGAGCCACATGTTTGTGCAACGTATGTGGCGAACGACCTTCGTTATTCGAAAAAGTTAGATTGGTCATTCGGAAGGAAAGAAAGAGTACAATGTAGTTATGTGTGGAGAAAATGTACTTACGTATCGACTATTTGGGCGATAGCTGTGTTCTTGGATTTGTTCTTACTTAGAGAATCAAGGTATATAGTCTTGTTCCATTTTGGTATAATTACAATTAAAATCCAATGGAAGTGCTCATTGTATGGTATAAGAACAAATTCCTTATCGCGGTGAGCCAGTAGTGATGATGTAATATAGCTCTCGACGAAGGATGCATTCTCGTTGATGGTATCAATGGCGACCAAGAGTTGGTCCAGGAAACCAATTGGTGATTTCGATGATCTAGCTTGGGTCAGCATGAATATATATATATACACAAAAAAGCAACAAATTGTGACATATATCGGTATTACATGAACAGAAACTGTGATTGTACAGACTTACAGCGTCCAGCATCGAACAAGTGAGACGTCGAGAGCGTTGAGCGTGAAAAGACCAAATATATCGTCAAAGGTCACCGCGAAGACACATTCCTGAAATTCGTGTTGGAAATGATCCTGCCTGAATTTGACAGTGATACCTGAGCGCCGTTCTACCCTTGGCTTATTGGACTATTCCATATACCAAGCGTGTAATGTTTGGCAACCAAGTCCTAGGGTTACGAGGTGCTCTTCCGGGATTATCATCGGCTCGCCTAGCACGAATTTGTGGGCCAATGGTAGGTACAGTATATCATCATCATCCTTCGTCTTTGATTTGCCTGGCCACTGCCTCGACTGTAGGTCGACTTTATGGTAGTCGACTGTAATGGTAGCACCGGTGCAAGTTGCTTTGGCGAGAATAGCACCCGTGGAGATAGCACCGGTGCAGGTAGCTCTGGTTCGCACTGCCCTTGTGGAGATAGCACCAGTGCATTTAGCTCTGGTTCGCACTGCCCTTCTGGTCCGGCCACCGGTGAAGAAGCCTCCAGGGAGATGTCACTTTTGGGCCACTGGATGAATGTTCCAATGGCCTGCCCTAGAGTCACGATCTCGTCGTTGGGGGGCTTTGGTAGCGGGACGACCTCAAAATTGACATGCACACCATCCACATTAACTTTTGCGTAGCCTGGCGCTAAAGCTTGACCGTGCACCATGACCCCGATAGCAGATGGATATGTCTGGCCCCAAGCAGTGTACAAGGGAACGGAGGCATATCTCACTTGGAGACTGCACTTCGTAGGCTCCTACATAACGATACAAAATTAGCTACTCCAATAGGCCTATCAATGGAGCAAGCATTCGAGAGATAATAATTATTACCTGGATGTCGTCCACAGGAAATCTGGCCTCGCTTTCCATCGGATTGGATGCACAACTACTCGGACGATTGTGAGGGCTAGCTAGCACAGGAGCGGCGGCGGTGGCATGCTGGCTTTCTGTATGTTTCCGCAGCTCATCTCTGACATAATCAGCCAGTTCATCTCTTAGCTCCTCTCTAAGAGATGCCTTGATCTCTTCTCGTAGCCGCTCCTCACGCTCGCCTTTGGTTCTCTTCCTACGCCGATATATTTCGGAGTCATCTTGGAAACCATATTTCCAAGGAACGTAAAGCCCAAGGCCTCTCGTACGGCCCGGGTGCTCCTTGTTTCCCAGGGCCGTGGAGAGCATATCATTCTCCCTTGTTCCCTACAATGATCCCAGGGTAGATTCAAAACTCAGCTCTTCCTGCAAGAGCACGACATGTCATTTCACTTCGTACGAAGTTGTGGAGTAATTACAAGTTACGTAGTTTGATCGATATCTTACCAGGCGCTGGGACACTTGCTGGTCTGCAGGGTTTCGAAAGGAGATGTCCCCTGTTGTCGTTGTAGATGACCTTGCTCTAATCCAATTTCGAGCGTGGTCATCCGGGATATTGGCAAATGGCGGGGCGATGTCCTGCAGGGCTGCCAGGTCATCCTCCCTTTTCCACTGCGGGATTTTACCCGCATACACAGCTGTGCCAAGTCTGTTGGGGTGTGTGTTTTTTGACTGGAGGGCCTTGTGCGACGCACTTGTACTTTTGAAATCTTCGGTCGTCTTCATCGCCTTTAACTCTTCCCATTGTGGTTCCAGGAATGGGTATTTATGAAAAGGCGTTTCGTCCGTCTCCCCGTATTTCTTGACAAGCGTGCTCTTGAAGTTCTTCCATGTTTTGCACGTCGCTAGCAAGGTTTGTCATTGCACGGCGTCTTGTGTTCTTCTAGGATCTTGAACGATGCCAAAATTTCGGTCAGCAGCTCACTTTTCCGAGTCTCAGGCATGCTCTTCCACGAATTGAATGTGATCTCAATTCGTTCTCGTGCAATTATTCTGACCATTCTTCGGAATGCGCTTACTGCTTTGGGAGGACGGAGAGGGGTCCCAGATCCATCGATCTCTGTGATGGTAAATCGGCCCTCAGGCTTCTTCGATAGCCCTCTTCCTCAACGTTTTGAATTTGGAGCGGACGCATCCGGCGACGATGTTGAAGAATGTGCGGATGACATGTTGCTCAATTTGTGGGTCTATTAGGATAAGATAAGAAAGTGCTCAATGTTTGGAAGAGAGGAGAGGAGTAGAGGGGAGGGGGAGAAGGGAGGGGGTGATGTGGACAGAGAGAGGGGGTGATGTGCCTATCTTAGCACCTACTTTAGTTGCTAATACTATATACTAACACTCACAACAAGCAAAAGACAATTTACTACAAGAAATGAACAACAAAATAAACCAAATAGCAAACTATGCTACTACAGTAAACAAGATCTCTATTCACAACACACTTTTAACAACTTTGATCAATTGAAATCAATGTAATATGTGATAACAAAATAATATTGCACAAACACCATGCTGACATACAACTACATTCATGAATGTGCAGATATTTGATTGGAGGTTGAAGAATTGCATAGGCATAATATTGTTTCTGCAGGGCAAATGAATCCATAAGAGATCCAACTTGTACTTAATGTTAACACAATGTGCCTTAATATTGTACTTTAATGTTAACCCAATGTACAGCTACAAATACAGGTTAAAACAGAGTAGCATAGGCATAATATTGTACTTAATGTTAACAAATACAACAATGTACAGCTACAAAGCAGTGTTTCATAGGCATAATATTGTACTTAATGTTAACTCGCACTCATGACGGCCGCCATTGGCCTGACAAAATGAAAACTGCAACCGATCAAAAATAGATAAACAGGTGGTGATGCACAATTGAAATCAATGTAATATGTGCCTCTAAAGTCCATTTATAGTTCACATCGCACATTGCAATCTAATGCGACTAAATCATCACAACCTTATGATGAAACCTAACCAATCTTAAAATGGCAACATGGAATTAAGCGGGACTGACCACGAAACTCCACGAAACTAAACAATTTACCACCCTCACCACTTCGAACAGGTGACAACTCCTAAATGCAATCAACGTCCAGATTAATCCAGAGAATAATCAAGCATATCCATCACCCAAATCAACGATCATAAAAATGACATACAACTACAAAGGATCTGCATAGGCATAATATTGTTTCTGCAGGCTCTCGGCAAATGAATCCATAAGAGATCCGATTGGAGGCCTTGTACTTAATGTTAACACAATGTGCCTTAATATTGTACTTAATGTTAACTTGGGTGGACCAATGTACAGCCTTAATATTGTACTTAATGTTAACCCAATGTACAGCTACAAAGCAGGCATAGGCATAATATTGTACTTAATGTTAACCCAATGTACAGCTACAAAGCAGGCATAGGCATAATATTGTACTTAATGTTAACCCAATGTACAACTACAAAGCAGGCATAGGCATAATATTGTACTTAATGTTAACCCAATGTACAGCTACAAAGCAGGCATAGGCAAGATTTAGAGAAGCAGATCTTTAGATCCTTGCCTTATACGGTGACGGCGGCGTGGACGGAGAGGGGCTCGGGGAGGCGGCCGACGAGGGGCTCAGGGGAGGTTGCCGACGAGGGGCTTGGGGAGGCGGCCGACGAGGGGCTCGGGGAAGCGGCCGGCGAGGGGCTGCGAGGGGCTCGGGGAAGCGGCTGGCGAGGGGCTCGGGGAGGCGGCCGACGAGGGGCTCAAGGAGGCAGCGGCGACGGGCCCGAGGGAGGAGGAGGGCGACGGCGGTGACGAAGGTGCAAGGAGGCAGCGGCGACGGGCCCGAGGGAGAAGGAGGGCGACGGCGGCGACGGAGGTGCCAGGAGGTAGCGGCGACGGAGGTCCGAGGAGACAGATCTTCGCGAGACTTAGATCTATAACTGCAGCATATGCAGAAAACCCTAGCCAGAGGGTATATATTGGGGGCTTATTACAGACGGTTCTACACTTAGAACCGTCTGTGATATCAACTATCACAGACGGTTCTGAAGTTAGAACCGTCTGTGATAGTTTATATCACAGACGGTTCTAACTTTAGAACCATCTGTGATAAGCCTTTCCTCGACTATAGTTATTCAGACAAACACCAACCAGCTGCATTCATATACAACACCAACCAGCTGCATTCACACAGTGTATTTCTTCATACATTTTCACATATACATAAATGCAAATTCACAAATACATCACACACATGCATTGTTGTATACATAAATGCCAATTCATATCTACATAAATGCCAATTCACATATACATCACACACATGCATTTCTTCACATATTTTCACATATACAGAAATGCCAATTCACATATACATCACACACATGCATTGTTGTATACATAAATGCCAATTCACATATACATCACACACATGCCTTGTTATATACATATATGCGAATGCCCACATATATGTCGCATATTCTCATTCTACTTGCTTATTTCCTTTAAAAATTAGCCCTTCAAGATGATCAATGCGTACATAACTAGTTTCGTCACGTTGTTCGTCGTCGACCCTTATGCCATTTCCAAAAGGAGGTAACTCGTCAAATTGATTGTATTCTTCCTTGTCCACTACATTCTCTACTCCGACAATTCTCCTTTTTCCATGAAGAACTACATGTCATTTCTTATTTGCCGGGTCGGTTACATAAAAAACTTGAACAACTTGGTTGGCGAGTATGAATGGTTCGTGTTTGTACCCGACACGTTGGAGGTCCACGGTAGTGATACCGTACTTGTCAACCTTCACCTGCGGGAGATGCATCTAACGGCAACGAAATAAGGTGATCTTGAAAAGCACGTAGTCGAGCTCCCAATCTCTTCTATTAACCCATAATATGAGTTTCTCGACCCATCGATACTGAACGCATCTATGCGGACACCGCTGTTCTGGTTAGTGCTTTTTACATCCTCAGACTGTGTATAGAATGTGTACCCATTTATGTCATATCCTTGCGATGTCACAACTATAAATGTTGGTCCTTTTGCCAACCATGTCAGCATATCACTTGACAAGCTCCTAGCAATTTGCTCCTTCAACCATTGGTTTAACCGACTGTTGTGTTGCCTCATGATCCAAACATCTGGCCGTTCCAGATTTTGTTGCCGAAGCACATCCTTGTGCTGGTCGACATAAGGCGCCACTTAAGTCATGTGTTGCAAGACCGTGAAATAGGCTTAAGTATATGTGTCAATATCTCCAGTGATTGCTTTCCTTCCGATAGTTCCGATACCCTTCAGCCTCCCCTCATGACGAGATTGAGGCACACCTATCGGTTGAGTCTGAGCCATATAATCGACACAAAACTCAATGACCTCTTCGGTTGCATAACCTTCGACGATGCTGCCCTTCGGCCGAGATCGATTCCGTACGTAGGACTTGAGAATTCCTATGAACCTCTCAAATGGGTACATGCTACGTAGGAATACGGGCCCACACATTTTTATCTCCCACACAACATGAACAATGAGATGGACCATGATATTGAAAAACGAAGGAGGGAAATACATTTCAAGATGACATAGAGTCATCACCACATCGTCGTGCAGAGCATCTAGTCCTTCGGGATCGATGACCTTCTGAGCAATTGTGTTAAAGAAATAACATAGCCTCATGATTGTCTCTTGGACTTTGATCGGCAAAATATTTCTAATTGCAATAGGAAGCATCTGTGTCATCAGCACATGATAATCATGAGACTTCATGCCATTTAACTTCAAATCTTGCATCGAAACAGGTTTCTTCACGTTGCCGGAGTAACCAGACGGAACTTTAACACCATGCAAGCATTGACACAGTTCTGTTTTCTTGGCCTTGGACATAGTGTAACACGCAGGGGGAAGGTACGTTCGTCCATTATCTGTTATTGTCAGTGCTAACTCAAGCCTGATGTCCATATCAGCCAAGTCAAGCCGTGCGTTGACGCCGTCCTTTGTTTTATCACGAATGTTCAGTAAGAGACCAATCAAGCTGTCACATACATTCTTTTCTACGTGCATGACGTCGATGCAGTGTCGAACATCTAGGTACTCCCAATAAGGTAAGTCCCAAAATATTGATCTCTTCTTCAAGGTGTTCTTATCACGAGCCCTCAATTTACGTCCCTTTCCGAGGACAACATCTAAATCCTTAACCATATCATAAACCTCGTGTCCCCTTAAATGCCTTGGAGTTGAACCGTCTTGCTTCTCTCCGTCAAATTGTTTCTTCATCTTGTGGTATGGGTGAGCCCTCCGAAGGAACCGACGGTGACTCATGTAGACAGTTTTGCGTGAGTGTCAGCCACACACTCTCGGTACCATCTAAACAGTGGGTACAAGCTTGGCACCTTTTGTACTCTAGCCCAATAAGTTAGCAAGGGCAGGATAATCATTTATGGTGCAGAACAATAAGAAACGCAAAGTGGAGTTCTCTCATTTGTATGCATCCCATACCTGTACCCCTTCGTTCCACAGTACTTTTAGATCTTCCACCAACGGTGCTAGGTACACATCGATATCATTCCCAGGTTGTTTTGGCCCTTGGATAAGTATCGACAGCAAAATATACTTTCGCTTCATACACAACCAAGGAGGAAGGTTATAGATGCAGAGAGTCACTGGCCATGTGCTATGTCGGCTGCTCATGCAACTGAAAGGATTCATTCCATCTGTACTCAGTCCAAACCTTATATTCCTTGGTTCTGCACCGAAGTCTGCAAAACTCCTATCAATGTTTCTCGACTGGGCGGAATCAGCAAGGTGTCTTAGCATTCCATCCTTCTTGCGCTCCTCCGAGTGCCAACGCAGCAGTTTTGCCTCCTTTGGATTTGCAAAAAACCTTTTCAAACGGGGAATTATAGGAAAATACCATGCCACCTTAGCAGGAGGTCTTTTCTTCGCCTCTGTTCCCTCGCCGTCATCTGATTGATTGTTACGTTTGTATCGGGATGCGTTGCACACCGGACATACATGCATGTTTGCATACTCTTTACGGTACAGGATATAGTCGTTCGGACATGCACGTATTCTTTCTACTTCCATTCCCAATGGACAAAGAACCTTCTTGGCTTTATACGTGGTTCTAGGCAAGTCATTTCCCTCCGGAAGCATGTCCGCTAAAAGACCTAGCAGCGCCGTGAAACTCTTGTCGGACCAACCGTTGCTTGCCTTCAATTCAATAGTTCAAGCACGGCCGACAACCTCGTGTACTTTGACCTGCAGCACGTGAACAAAGGTTTCTCCGAGTCCTCCATCAAGCCCCAGAATTTAACATAATCTCTCTCATCATAGTCGTTCTCTTCTGCATCGCGAAGCATCTGATCTAGATTGTCATCGTGCAACCTATCCGAATTCGAACCACAATCGACATCATCCGGCGGCATGTCATTCACTTCACCAGCGATGTCATCTGGCGGCATATGATTCACTTCACCGGCGATGTCATCCGGTGGCATATGATCATTGACTTCGCCATGACTGGTCCAACATGTATAACCCTTTTTAAAACCCTTCCGAATCAAGTGCGCTTCAATTTGCCCTCGGTTCTTAAACATCTTTAAATTCTCGTAGTCAGTGCATGGACAGTACATATATTCCACCCCCTTATTCAGCATATCCTCCTCGGCAGCTCTTGCAAAAGCAGACACGCCATTAATATACTCTTCACTCACACGGCTCGCGGCATACATCCAGCTTCAGTCCTACGTTATGTATATATATAACAACTTAGTATTAAAAATTAAATTATTTAATTATTACTATATATATACCACATGCATTCAGGCTTTGCTATCTTAATTCATATTATAAACACAACAGCTATTATATAATCAACAATTTTGCAAACCATCTTCAATAACACTCACCAATTACTTACATCTAAATTGTAATGCAAAGAAAAATAAATTTCATTATGTTGGACCGAAATGGCGACAAAGGGGGGGTGAATGTCGACTTAAAAAAATGATCCCCCAAAAACTCACGGAACGTTCCCTCTCCAATAGCTACAAAGCTATGAAGAAGAAGTTAAGCTTACAGGAGGCCTACACTTACTGAGAGGAAGACCTAGGAGGAAAAACAACAAGAGAGACAAAATCACAGAGAACAACACTACAAACACCTCCCTAGGCCGGTCTGACCGCTCCCTGGACGGCGGTCAGACCGCCCGGGGCATGCCGGTCTGACCGCTCTTGACATACCGGTCTGACCGGTGCACAAACTCCGGTCTGACCGCCTTTTGCCCTTCGGTCAGACCGCTCCTCGAATTCCAGGGAAGGCAGCAAGCAGGTTTTTCAGATAGAAACTCAATACATCCAACTGCAGAGAGAATTTAGAATTTCCCTTTTGTTTCCTCTGCCCAGAATTGCATGGATATAACCCAAATAGCCAGAGGAACCCAGGGAGCCAAGAAATCCAACCCAAATCTAAGGAATTTAGGATTTGACCTAAAAACTGAAAATATGCAGAGAGGTGCACAAAAACTCAAATTGCTCAATGGTCTTAAGTCCTTTGCCCATGAGATTTTGCAGTTATGTTAGCAATAACAAAAGGACTTCTCAGACCAAAAATCAGGCCATCTCATGAAGAGAAACTCGAGAACCACCAAAACCCTAGAAATGGAGCACTAAAGAGAGCCAAAACTGAAAACTTCAATTAGCCATCTCCTCTTTGATCCCTTGGCCATGAAACTTTGGAAATAGCTAATAGATAGCCTCTGGACTCTCGGTACCAAATTTCAAGCCATCTCAAAGAGGGAAACGAGATTTTCATCAAAACTCTAGAATGAAAAAGGAAGAACAGAGGAAGCCCAAAAACCAAATCTAAGATTAAATGCTATTTGCTCTTGGGAAAATCGATCAAATGACCTTGAGGCACTATCCCATCATAGAGCAACCCATTTTGGGCCTTCCCAACAAGAGTCAACAAGAAACTCAAAAAGTCAGAAATCTGGCATGGAGAGCATCGAAAGAAAAGAACAACAGAGAGCTAGAGACTTAAACAAATTCAACCAAAACCATCTCATATTGATATAGAGGAAAGGAGATACATGATTACAATAGAGAATCAACTCACACCCTCTCTACTCCCCATACATGCTTGGAAGATCAAGAACCCATTTCCAAGAACACACACAGAGGAAGAGGCTACGATGGAGACACACACTGTGTTTCTCACCAACTCACCAACCACTAAAGCCTAAAGCCAAAACCACCTCTCAAAGGCTCTTTTGACTAAAGCAAACCCTAACTCTCTCAAAGCCATAAGGGGGCATGCAGCCACTCCCTCCTATTTATAGCCTTTGGCTAACGAGTCTCCAACCCGTTACGCCCGCTAAACCTGAACGGAGCCCGCTCCCGCTTTTGCAGCCTCGCGAAATTACCATTTCGCCCCTCCTGCACCTTCCGGGAAGCTTCCGCGCTCCTTGTCGTCCAAGCCTCGCAACCACCTCTAGTCTCCGCCGTCTTCGACACATCTCGACCGTTCTGACCTCGACACCGCCCGTGTCTAGTCCGGTCACCTCGTGTCTCGCCACGACTCCGCCTCGACATCCTGCAGCCAACACAGACAAGAAACACATCAAATAGCATCGCTCGATATATGTAAGCATAAATGCATTAATGAAATCGGCAAAACCTGACAAGTCGACATAATATGCATCCTAACCACTTTGATCAGGTTTGACCAAGTCTGACCGAGCCCGATTGCACCACGTAACGTCAAGGACCGAACCAACCAAATCAAACTCGACTTTCCTAAACCGATGTCAATTACTCATCACACTCATGGGGTCATAACCACATGGTCTCTCACATTACTAACCATATCTAGAGCAATCAGGAAAGTATGAATCTTCAAAGCTCAATCTCTGCTTCAAAGCTCAATCTGGCCTGAAATCGCCTAGCTTGCCTCCTCAGCGAAAGAGTGAAGCACCGGCTAGATCTGGATCGAAATGAAGACAGTTGCAGTTCTGAGCAGCGCAATAAATGCCTAGCGTCATTACCACAGACGGTTTTTAATAAAAACCATCTGTGATAATTCCAGATTAACACAGACGGTTTTTAACACAAGCCGTCACAGACGGTTCATTGGTAAGAACCGTCTGTGATACTCGTTTTCTCCGACGCCACCAACACAGACGGTGTCCAAATTAAAACCGTCTGTGTTAGTGTCGATCACAGACGATTTTGTCAAACCGTCTGTGATTGGCCGTCTAGTATTAGGCTTTCTGTAGTAGTGTTGGCGTCTAGTATTAGCCTTTCTGTAGTAGTGTTATAGTTAGCTGTAGGTACCACAAAACTAACATATGATCACTTCTTAAAAAGAAAAAACTTTTGCCATGATCATCTACGAATATAGACATGTATATGTCAGATAAAGATCCTTCCAAAGAAAAGAAAATAAATGCTTCAAGTAAAAATAGGCTTCTTATTACCTACATACCTTACAGCTTACATATTTACTCACTGTCATACATATGAACCGTGTTCACCATAATAGTCTTATTTCTTATTACCTACAGACCAATTATTGCTTCAAGGAAGCACTATCTGCAAGTGGTATACCAATGCGACCCTCCCAGAGGTGGCTGCCTTACAGAGCAGGTTAGATAATAAATCGAAAAAAACTACTATCGGTACACAGTCGCCACTCTTCCTATGATGTGACCACGCCACAAACACATACGACAATAGCGCCCAATATCAAGATTGAACTAAAGGTGAAATCGTTTCTTCAGCCTTCATATGTTACTAAGAATAGACCGCTACCTAATGCAAGTGATTTAATTGTGCTTAGGAACTTAGGAAAGGATGAAGGAAAGGGACATGGAGTCCTGGACATGCATGGAAGGAATAATGGAGGTCACCACGTCACTTTGGGACCAAGTCAATCACGAATTCGAGTTGGACACGTTTTGGAATCAGACTCGGACTGCTGTGATGGTACCAAGTTCAAACGGGCATAACTTCCTCATACGGACTCCGTTTGGGACGTTCTTGTACTTCATGGAAAGCTTATGAAGTCTACATTCCAACAGATCCAACCTCATCTTCAAATTCTATCCGAGCCGGTCGTAATCGTCAAAAGAGTCCACGTTGGTCACGTACTGGAATCGGATTCGGACTGCTGCAATGGTGCAGGTTTAAACGGACATAACTTCCTCATACGGACTCCGTTTGGGACGTTCTTGTACTTCATGGAAAGCTTATGAAGTCTACTTTCCAATGGATCCAACCTCATCTTCAAATTCCATCCGAGCCGGCCGGAATCATCAAAACAATTCACGTAGGTTTCTGAGTCCGAGTCAAAAGGGTGCTGCGCCACCTCCACTTGGGCCCATGGGCCTTGTAACCCTAGGGTGTACCCTTTGGGACGCCTCCCCTGGTTGTTTTCACTATATAGGAACCGCCGCCTCCGTTTCTAGGACTTAGGTTTTGTTTAGATCAGTTTAGCCCCTTGTGCAAACTCCACGTTCTCTTGTGTCGGCTAGACCAACAGATTCGTGTTACAGAACCTCAACTATCCTTGTGCGACTTTTATATCTAGCAAGTTTCAGGTTGCTCACTATCCTTGTTCTTGCGTGTTCTTCGGTTGCATGCAGGAATAGACCTTCGTGGTCAGGTCAACCGTGTTCTTGGCACGGTTGATAATATCTTGGGGTTGGTTCAGCGATTGCTAAGGCGCAAGTGACGTCTCGTACGGTTGTAGTCGGATCGCAAGGGTCATCTCCACCGAAATCGATAGTTATCATCCTATCGGAAGATCGGGACCCCATCACCTCATCATCCTACCCCATCTTTTTTACAATCATTGTTTACAAACCTGAACACTCTTCCTTATAAAGTTTACTCTTTTAACTGCACAGCCTATGACTATATATACACCATGCATGAAATTAATACTACATACCCATTGCTTACTTCTATATGCCTCATTACTTACCCATTACACAGTTTTGCAGACATGCCACATGAAATTAAATGGACTGGCCATCCACCAGCACAAAGACAAACTACCTATGTTATGGTCCCCTAAATCTATAACCTTAACCCACATGATGTACTGGTGAGCCCATTTCACTACCACTCCATATTTCATGTTATATATAAGCTACCTTACAAAAAATAGCTTCTCTACTTACCAATTACTGCATCTTTGTATATATAGAGAAACAATTATATAGTGGATACAATTATCAGACGACTTGTTCCAAAACAACCATGGTGGTTGATGTAGACGAGGTGCCCGATCTTTCGATGAGATTGATAGCTATCGATTTTGAGTGGAGGTGACCCTCACGATCCGACTACAACCGTACGACGACGCTTGCGCCTTAGCAATCGCTGAACCAACTCCGAAGTGTTATTGATCTCGCTGGAGGCGCGATCAACCTGAACACGAAGTTCAATCCCTGCGAGCAATCGAAGAACTAGCAAGAATAAGACGAAGGCAATCTGAAATTGCGAATATGAATGAAGCACAAATTGTATTGCGAATAACAAAGGTGGGATTCCGAAGATGTCTTGACAGGTGGTCAATCGACACAACTGAAGAACAAAGTTTGCACAATGGCTAAACCTAAATTCAACGAAATCCAAGTCTTAGCAACGGAGGCGGCGGCTCCTTTATAGGGAGAACCACCAGGGGGGGCGTCCAAGGGCACGCCCTAGGGTTACAAGGCCCATGGGCCCAAGTGGAGGTGGCGCAGCACCCTTTTTGACTCGGACTTAGAAACCAACGTGGAGTCTTTTGACGATTGCGGTCGGTTCAGATGGAATTTGAAAATGAGGTTGGATCCGTTGGAAAATAGACTTCCTAAGCTTTCCATGAAGTACAAGAACGTCCCAATCGGAGTCCGTATGAGGAAGTTATGCCCGTTTGAACTTGGTACCATCGCAGCAGTCCGAATCTGATTCCAGAACGTGTCCAACTCGAATTCTTGTTTGGCTTGGCCCCAAAGTGTCGTGGTGAACTCCATTATTCCATCTAGGCATGTCCATGACTCCACGTCCCTCTCCTTCATCCTTTCCCAGGTTCCTAAGCACAATTAAATCACCTGCATTAGGTAGCGGTCTATTCTCAGTAATATATGAACCTAGGAATGAATTCACCTGGTAATTAAGTTGACGAGCACGAGCTCGAGTGAGTGGTCCTTGTAACACTTGTTGTGGCTGAGTTGTATCCATGGAAGGGATGTCCTCATCAGTGGTACTTACGATGTGTTACACGTAAAAGAACAGTCAACAGCGAAGGAGAAGCTTACAAATGCCCTAGATGTAGTACCACAACAGCTGATACATGGTATGGTACCATATATTAATTACCATACATTCTTCATACGCAACACATTTGTTCTACATGTACAGCTTCACATGGCAGCCTTTCCTTACCGTATACTTCAGTACTTACGGTGAATAGAATAAGACATCGCCTATTATAGTCCACTTGCTAACGTCTGTGTGTAATACAGTATCCTCAGGTTGTAATCATAAACCAGCTCTATTATCTATTATGATACAGTTATGTAAATTTACCTAAAGTCCAATACAGATTTAACTCCGCTCACTGATCTACCGAACACATCATCGTTACTGACTACCTTCATTCTTACCTACCAGCTGTTCAGTGCTTAGATGACTAGCACAGTCTGTAGCTACTGATTGAACCTACCAACACATATATTACTTATATAATCACACACCGATAGCATTACCGTGTTACCAACAGATATTTCTTCACATTCTAAACCAATATAACTGTTAGGATCGAGCCCAAGAATTACTCACACACACGAGGGTGGATACAACGCACGCTTAATCACTTTCGTGTGAGGTACAGGATTATGATAACTAACATGTCCGAGGTGTAGAACACTGTGCTGAAGCGTGTGCTCTCCCTCCTGATCACTACAATTATGGATGAGAGTTGGAACCGCACCATCAGTTACTTCATTAATAGAACCATGATTATAAAGAAGCACTTGAATGAAGGGAAGCAACATCATAAGTGATACATGTGTACATGGAGCAGAAAATGGTGAAATCCCGTTTGCATGCCGCTCGAACCATGGATAGGGTTAGGAAGAAGTTCAAGATCCATTTGTGGGAGAAGTACGTTATAGGCCAAGCCAAAGGTGATCACAAGCATGCATGCACCATAGATCAAGTGGCAACCTACACGTGCAACAAGCCAAAACTCCTTCACAAGCCTTGTTCAGATGTCTACTTCACATGCACTATGTGGTGGCAGTCCTCTACACAGTATGTTTTGGAGTACTATGACATCCATCATTTGTGCAGGAGTTGAAATGTTGATCTCAACTCCTATGAGGTGGACATGTATTACAGGGATCTTTTGTCAGGGGAAGTGAAGTAGGTACTGAACAACGCACTCAAGTAGCTCGGGCATGAAAGACATTAGTCCCACCACATCCGCAATGACATGGATAACAATCAGTGTGGCCAATAGGTGAGAACATGAAAGTACAGGTTGTTCAAGACAACGGGGCACTCCATGAGGAACTACCTGAATAGGCCCACTTCATCGGCTACCCCATAGACTTGACCATTTGTAGCACCTATATGTGTGTACTCATTCAGGCTTTGTATGGCTAACATGTCGTGCAATGTAACTCTCAATGAAGTAATGTTCTATAATGCAAAATTTCAAACATTTTAAATTAAGTTTAGTCATAATGTTGCCACATTCTATCCTGTTATTTTTAATGTAAATCTATTATAGACATTGACACATGCTTTTAATGAATAATCCTTTTCTGTATTGTAGGGAATCACACTCTGGCAACCAAAGCATGGTGGATAGGGCTGGAAGCTCAAGGTGTGGGAAGGAACAACAGTCACAGGTTGGGTTTCGAGGTTGTACCTTTGCCTCAAAGACACGAGCATCTATGGGTCCTTGGACCCCGACCACCTAAGCCCCAATCTATCACTTGAAACCAGGGAGACATGTACCCCTAGAAATTCCCTCCAACACATCCTAGAGCCTTGGCTGCAATACAAGCACAACCTTAATGCGGTGGTGTAGGTTTGTAATGACAACATGCACCCAGGATGTCAATTTTTTAACTAGCCTTTGTTCATGGTAAATGATTCATTACCTACCTACACTTGAACGCATGGATCGTTTGTAGTCACCTCGTCTTGCTTGCAAACCGTGGATTGCATGTTCACCGTGATGTGACCACGCCACCAACACACATGACCCTAGCGCCCAATATCAAGATTGAACTAAAGGTGAATTCGTTTCTTCAGTTTCAACATATTTTAAATAAGAATATGATGCTACCTAATGACGAAAAAATATATTTTTGTAGCACCACATCATGTTTGCACCAATTCAAGCAAGAGTTCAACTTGGACACGTTTTGGAATCCAATTCGGCCTCCAGATCAGTTCGGATTCAGCACGACAGCCCAACTTCAAATGTGCATAACTTTCACATACGGAGTCCGTTTGAGGTCTACGAGTACTCGATGGAAAGCTTTTCTTGTCCTCTTTCCAATGGATCCAGCCTCATCTCCAAATTCCTCCTGTGTTTTCCGTAATCACTCGAAGAAGGTGCTGCATCACCTATTTGGTCAAATTGGGCATTGTAATGTTTGTGCCCAAAGGTGAGGTGCTCCCCCACCTAGGCCCATACTGTTCACGAGTTACTATTTATATGAACAGTACCATGAATAGTATCACCCCCTTTTCCTTAGTTTTGTGTGGCTTCGCCACCCCTATTTAAGGAGGCTGCACCATTCTAGTTTTCTTGGATTTCGTTTCATTAGTTTTTCCATGGTGAAAATTTTTGTTCTTCTCTTGTGTCGGCTAGACCAACCGTAAAGAACCTTCTGTGGAATCCAACCTTTTGAGCTTAATATAAATATTTGCAATTTCAGATTGCATGTTATCTTGTTCTTGCGTGTTCTTCGGTTGCATGCAGGAATATACCTTCGTGGTCAGGTCAACCGCATTCTTGGCACGGTTGATAACGACTTGGAGTCTGGTTCAGCGATTGCAAAGGCGCAAGCAATGTCGTACGGTTGTAGTCGGGTCGCAAGAGTCACCTCCGCCAAAATCGAAGTTATCATCCTATCGGAAGATCGGGACCCCATCGCCTCATCACACCGAGTGGGTAGATCCATCGTATCGAATACCCACCCAGGTTTACATCAACACTCTAAATGTGTCTGCAAGAGTTGTGGGAGGAGCTCCAAACTGAGAGTACCAACAACGATGAGCTCCGTAAGTAGAATATTAGGGAGAGGAACAACGAAGAGATGGTCCATCTTGGAAATCACTATCATCCATAATGTTGTTGTGCCAACCTGAGTTGCAATTGCACCTGCCACTACCGTGGCAACCATCCACATCCACGATGCCTATATGATTGCCACGCCATCTGGGTACCCTTTGATTTCACATTTTCGCCCTAGGGGCATTCCCCCTAAACCTAATTTGAACAGTTTTGGTTAATATCATTTCTATTAGGCTAGGCCCATAAGTGTCTCATTGTGTAGATTAAATTGATGGTCTGTACATATTGCCATTTGTACCATGTGGCAGATATACACTTGTAACCAAACCCTACGTGCCATGTAATTCACACCTTTGTTGCGAAGTGTTATATCAGGATAGACATGGTCTATTGCTATATTTTTCCAACAATGTATCTATGCTATTTAAAAGATGGAGTTCATGGTGTGGGTTCATCTATCCATCCCAACTCCACCTTGCACCTCGCTAAAAAAATTCTAACAAAATAGGTGATTTTCTCATCTATAGCAAAGCACGAGCATTCTTGGTGTGACCACGCCACAAATGCATACAACCATGCTCCCAAGATCAAGATTGAACAAAAGGTGAAGTTGTTTCTTTCACTTCAATTTGTTTTAAATGAGAATGTAATGCTACCTAATGATGAAAATATATATTGTGCAGCTATAGCAGGATGATAGCATCAACACTATGCACTTGTGGTTGGGGCCAGCCTAAAGGAAGCCATCCAACACATCAAGACCAAGTCGACGCCTTCCCTAACTCTTTCTCAAGGTCCCCATATCACTTTTGGACTAATTCAAGCAAGAGTTCAAGTTAGATACATTTTGGAATCCAATTTGGCCTCCAGATCAATTCGGATTCAGCCTGACAGGTCCGACTTTAAATGTACATAACTCTCACATACGGAGATCGTTTGAGGTGTGTGCGTACTTGACTGAAAGCATATCTCATCAACTTTCAAATGGATCTAGCCTAACCACCATATTCCTTCTGTATGCACTACAATGGCCGAAACAATCATACACTTATTCTGAGTCCGAGTCAAAAGGTGTTGCGCCACCTCCACATAGGCCTATAGGCCTTGTATCTCCTAGGGTTGTGTGCCCAACTCCTTGGCTTCCACCCCCTACCCTTGTCTCTCTTAAATAGCCCCCTAGGGCCTCTCTCTTCTTCAGGTTTTGTTTAGATCAGTTTAATCTGTGTGCAAACTTCTACGTTCTCTTGTCTCAATTAGACCAATAGATTTGTGTTACAAAACCTTAACTCTCATTGTGCACTTTTATATCTAGCAATTTTCATATTGCTCCTTTATCCTTGTTCTTACTTGTTCTCGATTGCTCATAGGAATTGATCTTGTGATCATGTTAATCATGTTCTTGGCATGGTTGATAACAACTAAGAGTGTGGTGTAGTGATTGTTGGATGGCTTGATCGTGTCTCAGTCAAGTAGCCTCATTGTCAACGTCATTTCTACCAATTGTCATATCATCCTATCAGAAGATTGGGACCTACCCTTGCATCAAGTGGTATCAGAGTTTCGGTTGACTAGTAAGAATTTCTTGTATCTCTAGTTAATAGATTGGTTTTATTTCCTATAGTCTAGAAAAATTTGCCCTACAAAAAGAGTTAATTTTCACTATCCAAACCATATTTGTGCCTTTCATTTAGTTAGTTTTTGTTTGCTAAATTGAATTTTCGTACATCTTAGCTTTGTCTAGTTACAAATCATATCATTGTTCCTATAAAAATTGAAACAAAAAATTCCCCACGTGAAAATCCGTCAAGAACACCCCACACCATAATTTCCAATTTTGGCTAGACCAGTTCTTTTTCTGCCACCTCTAGGAAAAACACCATACCTTCCGTTTCCAAGATTCTTTTTGAGTGAAACCACCGCCATTAGATCTATAACCTCCTTATCTAACTACCCCTAAAATTTTGCTTCATTCAAATAAGGAAGTGAAAAGATATCTACGGTGAAATTTGACCCAAATTTCTAGATTGAATCTGCAACAGTCAGCTCTTGTGATTTTTGTGCAACTTTTTTGTTGGTTTCCAGAACTTGCCCCCAAAACAAAAGCTGTAGAAAAGGCCATCAGGAAATAGAAAAAAAAGAATTATTGAAAAAGAAAAGGCAATTGACTAGAAGTTACGGCCAAAATACTGACGTACTATCCAGAGGACAGAAATATTTAGTTTCCATATTTGCGTTAATCCACGTGCTTTCCAATTCTAGATTGCATTCTTTTGAATTATCTTGTGTGTGTCAATCCTAAACATAGGAGAAATGCTAGATACAAAATATAATTCAATTATGTGCAATTTCTGATACTATTTTATTGTAATCTTTTGCTACATATTTTAAGCTTGTTTAGACTCCACCTTCTACTAACCGAACAGGTCTCGTCGTACTGGTAATTGCTATATTAATCACTTGAGTCAAGTTACCACGAACCAACCACCGGTTGTACCACCTGTTTCGCATCGTAAGAACTCGTAAGAGCTTAGAGATGTGCGACTTATCAACCTCCACCTCCTAGTAGTTGATAGGGATTTACATAATTCTTGTGTATTGTCCTGTTTTTTACTAACCATGGTAAGTTCAAGATCACATAGGAGGAAGATTCGTGAGATCAGCAACACTATTGACTCATTTCCTGTGCCTAAACAAGGTACATTTAAATATGCATTTCCATCTTTTGATGGTAAATTTGATCCTAATGCCTATGTTGACTGGGAGATAGCATTAGACAAAAAAATTTGAATATTATGAATGATCTAATAGGCAAAAGATTAGAGTTGCCACAAGTGTTTTTTACTAATGATGTAATACTTTAGTGAAAGTATTTTGGTAGACATGGGAAAATACCTCAAACTTGGAATGCATTGAAAAAACTTTTGAGAGATGAATTCGTTTTTAAATGTCATGGTGATTATTTGCTAGCTAGATTATAATGTTTAAAACAATGAAGTAGAACTGTAAGGGAATTCTATCATGAATTAAAAACTTGTTTATTGCGTTGTGGCTTAAAGGAACATGCTGAAACTACAAAGAATAGATACTTACGTGGGCTTAATCAAGAAAATCAGGATCTTCTTGTTCATAAAGAATATAATTCTCTCCCTCATTTGTTTATACTTGTTTGTAAGGTCGAAAGTTAGATTGAGGAGAAATTGAGAATGCTTCATACTAAGAAACATGAGAATATACCTATTTTTGTGCCTTTTTCTGTGACTAACAACTTGTAGAAAGTTGAGAACCATGTTGAAGAGGAGATTGAGCTGATTGAGCCACCAACTCCATTGCTTAAGAAGGTAGATAAGGAGATGAATGCACCTACATCATCTACAGAGAGTACAAAAGGTAAAGATATTGGTGCTATCATCACTCAAGGTGAGTATGCTTGTAAAGAACTATAATTATCCACTGTTCATGCTACTTTAGAGCACAAAATTATGGAAAACAATTTTGATATGCACATGTTTCAAGTATAGAATTTAGACTATATTGATTTGAGTGTTGAGAATGAGTTGTGTGCTAATTCCTTGCATAAATCTTTGATACAGCTAGAAATTAAACTTGATTATCCTATTTTAATTTAAATGCATGTGCTTTATCAGTGCTTTTGATTCTGTCAATGTGCAATTGATCCATGCTAGAGATGAGCTGAATGAGATTTCTTCTTCAAATACTTTATATTATGTTGAGATTGATCATCCTTGCAAACTGAGTTCTTTAGAGAAGAAGTTTTTTGAGATTTCTAATTCGCTTTCATTATTTCATTATAAATTTTACCTAAATGGCGAGTATGATGAAAAGGGAAATTACATGGTTAATAGAATTTGCATAACTTTAGAATTGAAAGGTTTAATTTTGGAGAAGGAACACTATTATGAAGAGAAAACTAATGGCACTAAGTATAATATTTCTAGCTCATCTAGTGTTTCTTGTGAGCTACAGGAAACCTTTCAAGCAGAAAAGCATTGTGGGTAGCTTCCATACACCACAACCATTACTCCATTTGTGTCTGAAAAGAATGTGCCTCTCATTGAGATCATCAATATCAAGGAATACTCCTTTAAAATTTCTTTTGATTCAATCATTATTGATGAAGATCCTTTCAAATTGATGTTTTAAAGAAAGCAAAATGAATACAAATTGAATTTGCTAGGAGAATATGATGAGAATGAATTTTATGTGTCAAATGTTTGCATTGAAAATTCTGTAATGATGCCCTACACTTATTTGCATGTGAATAGGTCACAATCCAATACCCTCTTTTGTAAAGAAAGAGAGCCTGATGAGACACATACATACATAGTTCCAATGCCATCTAGTAAGAACACTTTCAATTAGGTACACTCATTTCAAAGAGACTTTACTTTGTTTGAAAAAGAACTTATGATATTACATAACGAGAGTTCGATGCGTTTTTTGTTATGTACTAAGATTTATGATCAATATCATTCAATATGTAAGGCGTCGTATCTATTAAAACCAAGGATGGTTTTTTTGTCAAGAAGGGGAGGATGATGTGACCATGCTACAAATGCATACGACCATATCTCCCAAGATCAAGATTGAATAAAAGGTGAATTCATTTATTCTGCTTCGATTTGTTTTAAATGAGAATATGATGCTACTTAATGATAAAAATGTATATTGTGCAGCAGTACCAGTAGGACAGCATCAATACTATGCGCTCGTGGTTTGGGATCGCCTAACGGGAAGCCAACCAACATATCAAGATCAAGTCGTCACCTTCCCCAACTCTTCCTCAAGGTCCCCACATCACTTTTGGAAGAATTCAAGTAAGAGCTAAATTTAGACACATTTTGGAATCCAATTTGGCATACAGATCAATTCAGATTTAACCTGACAGGTTTGACTTTGAATGTGCATAACTCTCACATATGGAGTCTGTTTGAGGTGTGTGAGTACTTGACTGAAAGCTTATCTCATCAACTTTCAAACGGATCTAGCCTAACCTCCAATTCCTTCTATACACACTGCAATGGCCAAAACAATTCGATGTTGATTCTGAGTCTGGGTCAAAAGGTGTTGCGCCACCTCCGCTTGGGACTATGGGCCTTGTACCTCCTAGAGTTGTGTGCCCAACTCCTTGGCCACCACTCCTTGCCCCCTCTTTGTTAAATAGCCTCCCAGGGGCCTCCCTCTTCCTCAGATTTTGTTTAGATCAGTTTAGCCCATGTGCGAACTTCTACATTGTCTCTTGTGTCGATTAGACCAACAGATTTGTGTTATAGAACATCAACTCTCATTGTGAGACTTTTATATCTAGCAATTTTCATATTGGTCTTTTATTCTTGTTCTTGCTTGTTCTCGATTGCTTGCAGTTATTGATCTTCATGATTAGATCAACCATATTCTTGGCACGGTTGAAAACGACTAAGAGCGTGGTGGTGTAGCGATTGTTGGATGGCTTGATCGTGTCTAGGTCAAGTAGCCTCGTTGTTGTGGTTACAGACCAAACAGAGAGAGAGAGAGGTATGGTAGTGGAGAGTTAGGTGAGCAATGCTTAGGGTTTCCCCATGGCCTGGATGGTATATATATGCACATGGGGAGTGTTTTACAATTATCCCCTTACACTCAAGTATCCCTTTCAGGGGCATTTACGTCATTATACATGTCCCACTTTGGGCTTTACAACCTTCTAACAGGCCAGCTGGGCTTAGGTGGGGGCCACCCCTACAACAGGAGCCTCTCATGGTGAAGGGCTTCACGGGCCAAAGCCATGTTGTCGAGCCACTTGGCCCCCTCCGTCCCTGCGGCCTGTGACCTTCAATGATCTTGGATAGAACCGTTGCTTGCCAGTCAGCCTACCTTCGCACGGAGGGTATGAAACCAGACTGGTTATCGAAGCCGTCTTCGCGCCTGGAGTCCTTTAGACGTGGAGTCGAAGATGCTGGCGGAGTCGCCTGAGTGAGTCGAAAGTGGGGCAAAGTCGGGCTCCTTCAGCGGACGCATCATCAATGCACGTGAAGGCCCACCCTGCGCGTGTAATGTCAGGCCACACCGCCGAGGTGACTTGCAGGGTTATGCTGCAGATGGGAAGTTGACGTACAGCCCGAATACCCATGTCCCGATGACAGTGTCTCAATGGCGCCGGGGATTACACCGCGTCCCCGTGGCCTTTTCGACCCACGTTTCTCAAGGTGTCGGGACACATGTCAAAGCTTGCTTAGGGCGTCGTGAGCTGTCAGGGGCCGCCTTGGGGAGGCGCGTGCGCGCGCGACCAGGCGACGGGTGCCGTATGCATCTTCCTGAGGGCATGGGACACATGGCATGGCGGGACAGGTGCGCCGTGCGCACACTTGACCGCGACGCCTCGCCTTTCGCCAGTTGACCATCCACTTGTTGAACTTCTGCCGGTTTGGCCAGTGGGAGGTAGGTATATATATGCCACTATCGCAGCACCGTCCTTCCGCATCCTTGGCCGTTCGCTTTGCTGCTTTCTGCTCGGGCACTCCGCGTTCCTGCATGTAATGACAAGGTTTGGCTTGTTCTCGCAAGTAGGCCTACTTCGGTTCATCTGCATTATGTGATCGCGTCGATTGGCGCTACTATCAGAGAATGTTGATGGACTGAAGTAGGCCTATTTATGAGAACAAAGGAAAACTTGTCGTAGGTCAACAGTCGTGCTTCCCGATTGCGGGAGCGCAAACAGTTGGATCCCACCGGTTGAGGCTGTGGGGTTGTCGCCCAGACTCCAAAGCCAAGGTGACCTCCAGCGTTGCTGTGCGAGCTTGGTCGGAACAGACTCCAAAATTTTTGCGCGGGCTGGAGATCGAAGGGCCACATGGCATCCCGCGGCTCGAGGACGATGCCCTGACGGCGTTGTGGGTTGGACCGTCGTCTGCACCTGGCGGCATTCCATGGATATTATTTGCGAAATGTTAATCACGTAAAGTATGATATTTAGAATGTTAGGAGCGGGATGCGAAGCTGCCCGGTGTGCGGGGCCGAGTCGTGGCCCGGTAGACTCCGTGAACACAGGTCGGAGTAGGCGACGGAGTCATCCCGTGTGCTCGAAGCCGAGGTGCCTTTTCGCGGGGACGAAGCCGAAGTCGGAGCCGGAATCGCCCTGTGGAGGCGGAAACCATGCCGAAGTTGTAGTTGAGGTTGACTGGTCAATGGCCTGCCGATGTTGCATTGATGGCCCCGAGAATCGTGTCGACACACAGCAGAGGATATGCCACGTCATGTGACCTGCATTCATTCCCGAGGGAGCAGACGCGTGGTGGAACGTGATTGGCATGTCGTGCGCTGTTAGGCCATCCGTTTTTGACAGGGCACGATGCGCGTGGGCGGCTGTGCCACTTTGGCTTCAATCGTGGGGAGGCGAGCGGTTCATCTCCTGCCGGTTATGCTTACCGGCGGTGCGGGAGATGAAGGGGCTTTAAATACCCCCTATGGCACCACGTCTGCGCTCTCCTCCTCCGCCTTCTGGTCCCTTTTGCTGCGCACCCTGCTGCGCGAAGGGAAGCTGTCGGACTGCCGGGAGGTGCGACTGCCCGCCAGCGACGAGACATAACCGCACCCCGAGAAGTCGAAGGCGATCGTCTTCGTCGCTTACTTTGAAGCCGAGCTTCGCATCCCGGCCGCCATGATTGTCGGTGACGTCTTGCGAACCTTTGGGCTTAAGCTGGCACAGATGACTCCGAATGCGATAGCCCGCCTTGCCGTGTACAACTGGGCCTTGAGTACGGAGGCATGCCGGCCCAGCGCCTCGCTGTTTGCGTTTCTCCACGACGCACGGTGTCAGCCAAAGAAGCAGAGAGACGGGACGTTTTCCAAATTCGGCAACGTCAATTTCGTCCTGCGGTCGTCGTGTGGGAAGATCTTCCCTGCCAACTCGACTCGGGCGAAGTGGGAGCCGAACTTGATGAAACGGTGGTTTTACCACCGTGTGGCGAGCGGTAGCGGCCTCTGAGTGCTCGAGCCGGCCAGTGGCGTTCAATACCACACCTGGCACGCCGTTCGATGACGAGGACAGGCGGAGGGAGTGGGGCTCGTGGGAATCGCCGCCCGCTTCAACATGCGCAACCTCGCTGAGGAGTTCGTCATGTATGGCGTGGCGCCGCTTACCGATGGATGGCGCATCACATCTGGGAGACTTCGGCGTGACAATGTCCGCCCGTCCGTGTCCTCGCTGCCGAAACCCTCTGACCCTCGTAAGTCTTGGTGGAGCCTTGCTTTCGCCTTCTAATTGGGCTCTGTCTTTTTAACTCCGCCCCTTGCCGCCTATAGGGACTCTCCTAAAGGACGCGGAGCGTGCGGTGGGCATGTTCCTCGGACCGTATACGACAAGAGAGCATGGCCTGAGCGCAGCTACAACTGCGGAGGCGAAGCTGGGGCGGATAAACCGTGTGTGCAAGGCCCTGAGCATTCATGTGCCGGAGCGCACCACTTTGGCCCCGAGGCAACCTCGCCGCCGGGACGACAATGCCAAGGGGAAGGGAGTGGCGCCTGGCCGGGGGGCTCGTTCCTCCGCGACCGCACCTGGCACACCGGCTACCGCTCCTGTCGGCTTTGTCATTGCCGACAGTGCGGTGGACCCTGACTCCGATTCGGCGAAATATGCCGATTCGGAGCTGGACGTAAGTACGGAGGACCAAGGCGAGGGTTCCTTGGGTGGTGCCAAGGACCAAGAGTGCAGTGGGGACAATCGGGAGGGGGAAGCTTCTTCACCTGTGGCGGTCGCTGAGGCGGAGCCGTCGCCCACAGAGGATGCTGGAGCGGAGTCCTCGCTCGCGGTCGTTACCGAAGCGCAGCCCGCGCCTGCGGCGGTTACCGAGGCGGGGTCCGCGCCTTTCTCCCCAAAGGCGAAGCGGCCGCGTACGCGTTCACCCCCTCGTCCGAAGAGGGGGTTCGCTGTGGCGACCAAGGTCAGGGGCCTATAGGATTCCGACTCCGACAACATGAATCCACATGTTGGAGCCCCCTCTTGTACCATGTGAGACTTCTCATGACCTACGCCACGCTCACATTCAGCCTATAGCGAAACTAAAATGGAACTTCACAAATTACTTAGCCAGGTCTGTCCCATACCAGACTTGTGGTAGTACGGTGTGACTTTGTATTAGTAGTTCATAGACCGGTCCTTAATTTGACGTAGGCCTACCCACATACCCCTTGTGCCTGGCAGTCAACATCGAGTCAACAAACTACAATGCATGCCAGCAAGCACCCACCACCATATCAATGCCTAAGTCTTAAAACAGGTTTTATAATTTTATTTTATCAAACTTTCTTAGACTTTCTTGACTCACCAAAGTCAAGAATAAATTTTATAAATCAACATTGTAAGTGAAACCATTCTTCCCACCTAAATTATTCTAAGCATGGCTAAGCAATTCTATAAAATGTTCTAGTTAATACTAATGTACCAACTAGGTTTTTATCTATGGTGATAAGGTATGTTTGTTGATGAGGACATCCCTTCCATGGATACAACTCAGCCACAACAAGTGTTACAAGGACCACTCACTCGAGCTCGTGCTCGTCAACTTAATTACCAGGTGAATTCATTCCTAGGTTCATATATTACTGAGAATAGACCGCTACCTAATGCAAGTGATTTAATTGTGCTTAGGAACCTGGGAAAGGATGAAGGAGAGGGACGTGGAGTCATGGACATGCCTGGATGGAATAATGGAGTTCACCACGACACTTTGGGGCCAAGCCAAACAAGAATTCGAGTTGGACACGTTCTGGAATCAGATTCGGACTGCTGCGATGGTACCAAGTTCAAACGGGCATAACTTCCTCATACGGACTCCGATTGGGACGTTCTTGTACTTCATGGAAAGCTTAGGAAGTCTATTTTCCAACGGATCCAACCTCATCTTCAAATTCCATCTGAGCCGACCGCAATCGTCAAAAGACTCCACGTTGGTTTCTGAGTCTGAGTCAAAAAGGGTGCTGCGCCACCTCCACTTGGGCCCATGGGCCTTGTAACCCTAGGGCGTGCCCTTGGACGCCCCCCCTGGTGGTTCTCCCTATAAAGGAGCCGCCGCCTCCGTTGCTAAGACTTGGATTTCGTTGAATTTAGGTTTAGCCATTGTGCAAACTTTGTTCTTCAGTTGTGTCGGTTGACCACCTGTCAAGACATCTTCAGAATCCCACCTTTGTTATTCGCAATACAATTTGTGCTTCATTCATATTCGCAATTTCAGATTGCCTTCGTCTTATTCTTGCTAGTTCTTCGATTGCTCGCAGGGATTGAACTTCGTGTTCAGGTTGATCGCGCCTCCAGCGAGATCAATAACACTTCGGAGTTGGTTCAGCGATTGCTAAGGCGCAAGCGTCATCGTACGGTTGTAGTCGGATCGTGAGGGTCACCTCCACTCAAAATCGATAGCTATCAATCTCATCGAAAGATCGGGCACCTCGTCTACATCATTTGTTCAATAGCAAGATTGGCCTTACACAACGGAATTTGGGAATAACTAAACTTTAAATCACATTTGAACTAGTTTGAATAAGAGTACGCATGCATATAAATTTAAAAACAACATAAATAATTTAAATTACTGGGATCAACATGGTCAAAGGTATAACTTGCCTTGCTCGAAGTCTTGCTGCGATTCGTCGAAGAAATACTCTCCGGATTCGTCGTAATCTACACGCGAAGAGCCAAAAGAAATTCAAACAAAATCCAAATAATATTCAAAAATTTAGAAATTTGAACGGGTTAAATCGGAGTTAAAATGAAGAAGTTAGGGCTTCCGGAAGATTAAAAGGAGGGAAAAAGGAAAAAGCCAGTTTTCGGGAATTATTTTTGCACTGAAAAATACTATTTATGACATCAGCCATTTTGAATTTTCCGGGCGGGAAAAATAATTTAATTGACCGGTGGGCCCGGTCTACCGTGGACCGGGTCCACAGACCACGGGCATGCGACATGGCACACCGGCCACATGGCGCCAGGCGGCGCACACGCGGGCACGGCGGCGCATGGCCGGCGGACTTGCCGGTGTGTGGGCGACGGCGGCGGTGCAGAGAAGGGCGGCGGGGAGGGAGGAGATGGTTGCGGGGCTACTCATGCCGGCGGCGGCGGTCGGGGAGAACTGGGGCGGCTGGCCGCGGGGAAAAAGGTGGCGGTGGCGGAGGAGCTCGGGGCGACGTTGAACAGCGGCCGGGACGGCGACTCCGGTGGCGGCGGCCAAAGGGTGGAGGAGGAGCGACGGGGAGAGAGGAGGCCAAAAAGGGGAGGAGCCGGTGCATGGGGAAGGATTTTATAGGTGGAGAGAGAGAAGAAACGGCCAGCGGTTTTGGAGAGAAATAAAGAGGGGAGGTGGCCGGCCATGGGTAGGGAAAGAAGAGGGGACTTGATTGCGCAAACGCTTGGGTCTTAACGGGCAAGAAATGGATGCAATTAAGAGCTTTAATTTGGCTCTAATGGAGGAGGAGAGAGAGGGCTAGAGGAGGAAGAAGGTGAGGTAGAAGAAACATATGACATGTGGGTCCTGCGCGTCGGTGAGAGAGAGGGGAAATGAAGGGGTATCGGCCGTCGGATTGGCGACACGTAGCAAGTGAAAGAATCAGGGCCTTTGGATTGAAGTGAAGGGGTAAGTGACTTTGGATGGCTAGGATTAGATCATGGAAAGAGATGGATTCAATCTGAGAGCAACACGTGGCAAGCTGAGATTAAATTGATTTTTATTTTCGGATTGCTTTTCAGAATATACTAGTAACATTATAAATACTTAGAAAATAATAATTAATATCTAAAAATTCCAGAAAAATCATAGAATATTCCTGGAGCTATTTTAGACTTAGGAAAAATATTTTTAATTTCAGATTTGCCTTTAATAATGTTATAAAATACTTTTTAACCTTTAAAATTGATTTTTAATTCGAGAAAATTCTCAAACATTATTTTAAATTTAGGGAAGTTTGAGAAAAATAAAATAAAGTATTTTGGCTCTAATAAAATATTTAGAATACATTTTCTTGCTTTAGATTTTGAAACAAAACGCAGATAAATCCAAATAAACTCCAGAAAATTAATAAAATGCAAATAAAATTTTTGGGATGTTACACCGAGCCAACGAGCCCACTAACGAGCTTTTTTCCACCCCTAGCTGCAGGCGGGGACGACACCACGAAAGCGAAGGGACTCCCCCTCGCGTTGCAGGGAGCGGCGCTCTCTTGGTTTTTCACCATAGAGCCAAACTCCATCTACGCATGGGAACAGATCTGCGACCACCTCTACAACAACTTCTAGGGGAACTATGTCGAGCGCGTTGACGCAGATCAGCTCTTCGCTGTCAAGCAAAAACCCTCAGAGAAGCTCCGGGAGTACTTCAAGCGTTTCGCGAAGGTCCGCTGCCAGATCAAGGATGTCAACGAGACAACCATCATCAACGCAGTGGTACAGGGCCTCCGTCCGGGCCGCTGGTCGAATACAACGCGCGAAAGCCAATCAAGACAGTGGCGAAGCTCTTTGACAAGATGGAAGCGTACGCCAGAGCGGAAGAAGACGCGCGGCGGTGCCAAGGTGACAACTCCGACACCAATCAGGCCGAGGGCACGACGAAGAATGGAGACTCGCCAAAGGAAGGCTCCTCGAAGGGCAAGCGCAGCGAGCGGCGAGCCATCCCCAAGATGTTATCAACGTTGGATCCATTGGAAAGTAGACTTGATAAGCTTTCCATGAAGTACAAGAACGTCCCAAACGGAGTCCGTATGAGAAAGTTATGTCCGTTTAAACTTGCACCATTGCAGCAGTCGAATCCGATTCCAGTACGTGACCAACGTGGACTCTTTTGACGATTGCGGCCGGTTTGGATAGAATTTGAAGATGAGGTTGAATCCGTTGGAAAGTAGACTTCATAAGCTTTCCATGAAGTACAAGAACGTCCCAAACGGAGTCCGTATGAGGAAGTTATCCCCGTTTGAACTTGGTACCATCACAGCAGTCCGAGTCTGATTCCAAAACGTGTCCAACTCGAATTCGTGCTTGACTTGGTCCCAAAGTGACGTGGTGACCTCCATTATTCCTTCCATGCATGTCCAGGACTCCATGTCCCTTTCCTTCATCCTTTCCCAAGTTCCTAAGCACAATTAAATCACTTTCATTAGGTAGCGGTCTATTCTTACTAACATACGAAGGCTGAAGAAACGAATTCACCTTTAGTTCAATCTTGATATTGGGCGCTATTGTCGTATGTGTTTGTGGCGTGGTCACATCAAGGCTCCTCGAAGGGCAAGCGCAAGCAGGAGCCATCGAAGGACGCCCCCGAGCGCAAGGATGCCCAGTACAAGGACTCGTCGGGCGACAAGCCTAAGCGCGGCCAACAGAAGTCTCAGAGAGCCCGCTACGTCTTCGACATTGAGGGTGGCTCCGAAGACAACGCCCCCGCCGGGGCCGGGGGCGGGGGCACAGCCGAGGTCGCGATGATAGAACCCACGCGGAATACGACGACTAGCACCACGGTCAGTGGTGCGAGGTACATGGTCGAGGCGGCCACAACATGCGCGCATGCACCACCATCGCGGCACTTTGACAGAGCGTCGCTAGGGATAGAAACCTCAAGGCGCGGCCGCCCGTCATGGCCCACGTCCAGCAACCCCTGGAAGGCCCCATGCGGATCCAGGATCAGGGGTTGCAGCCTCAAGAGGGCCCCCTGCGGATTCAAGCCCACGTGCAGCAACCTTAGGAGGGCCCCCTGCGAATCCAAGCCCCAGAGGGAGCCCAGCACAGGATTATAAACATCATCTCTGGGGGCTCCTCGCTGGAGTTCGCCTCGGCGTGGCAGAGGAAGGCCTACGCACGGAGGCTACACCACGTGGCGGCATACCCGGCGCAGATACCGCTGGACTGGGCGCAGCACAAAATTACCTTCACGCCCGCTGACGCCGAGGGCGCGGAGTTCCCCCACCAAGTTCCCCTGGTCATCTAGGTCACCATCGTAGGGTGCAACGTCTAGCGCGTCCTAGTCGATGGAGGAAGCTCCGCGAACATTTTGGTCGCAACGGCCTTCGACCAGATGGGGATCCCCCGAAGTCGCTTGGGCCCCTCAGGAATCCCGCTACAGGGCTTCGGAGGTTAGCCCCTGAGGGTGCTGGGCTAGATATGCCTGCAGGTCTCCTTTGGCCGGGACGACAACGTGAGGAGCGAAGATGTCACCTTCGACATCGTTGATATCCCGTACCCTTACAACGCCTTATTGGGGCGACCAACCCTCAATTCCTTCAGGGCAGTTCCACACCACGGCTTTTTATGCATAAAGCTCCCATGCCCGCGGGGTATCATCACCACCCACAGCGACTAGGATATGGCCTGACGCATAGAACTCGGTACCTGAGGCCCGCACCGCGAGGTTCAATGGGATTCTTAGAGTGGGCACGACAGCGCAAGGGCCCTCGGCGGCTCCAAGAAGCACCCTGCCGGGCTCCCACGTGGATCGCTCCAGCAGTAGAGACTCCCAGTGTGCCCTACCTTGCCACCACGACAACGGCAGTCGCTACTATTCCCGCCCTCGAGCGATTAGTGGTTAGTACTCTGTCTTGTAATCGCTCACCCTCGCAAACGGGAATTCAACAAAGTTCACCGTTTGCGAAGCTAATCCTATTTTCTGCCAAGAGTATAAACAAAGACACGCATTCGCGCGCGCACTCTCCGTGAGTATAAACAAAGACACGCGTTCGTGCGCGCACTCTCTGTGAGTATAAACAAAGACACGCGTTCGCGCGCGCACTCTCTGTGAGTATAAACAAAGACGCTCGGGGGGACGCCTCCGTGCGCACTCTATTGAGTACAAATAAGATGCAGCGTCAAGATCCGCCTCCGCGAGCACTCTACGGAGTATAACGAAGACGCAGCATCGAGGTCCACCTCCGTGCGCACTTTACGGAGTATAAACAAGACGCGGATGTTGTCCCTGCGCACTCTACGGAGTATAAACAAGACGCAGATGTTCCCACGCACGCGTGGGTGTTGTCCCTAGGCGTACTCTTTGGAGTATAAATAAGACGTGGTTGACGTTCCCACTTCCCACACACTCCACGGAGTATAAACAAGACGCGGATGTTGTCCCTGCGCACTCAACGGAGTATAAACAAGACGCGGATCATCCCGCGCACGCGTGGGTGTTGTCCCTATGCGTACTTTCCGGAGTATAGATAAGACGTGGTTGACATTCCCACGCACTCCATGGAGTATAAACAAGACACGGATGTTGTCCCTATGCACTCAACAGAGTATAAACAAACGCGGATGTTCCCGCGCACGCGTGGGTGTTGTCCCCACGCGTACTCTCCGGAGTATAAATAAGACGTGGTTGATGTTCCCGTACACTCTAAGGAGTATAAATAAGACGCGGCAGAGGCTTGCCTCCGCGCGCACTCTACGGAGTAAATGGGACGCAGTGATAAGGCGCAGCAGAGGCTTGCCCCCGTGCGTGCCCCAGGGAGCACAAATAGGACGCACGGATGTTGTCCCTGCGCGCCCCCCATGATACAAAGAATAGAAGTCGTCAGCGCTGGGAAGCAGCTTTGCCCACGGGTCAGCCTCCGTGGGGGACGGAGCTTCGACTAGGCGCCAGTTCTGCTGCCACCACTTCGAAGGGTAGGGGACGGAGCGCTCGCGCGTCTACTTCGACTAGGCCAGCTCCGCTGCCACCACTTCGAAGGGTAGGGGACGGAGTGCTCGCGCGTCTACTTCGACTAGGCGCCAGCTTCGCTGGCACCACTTCGAAGGGTAGGGGACGGAGCGCTTGCGCGTCCACTTCGACTAGGTGCCAGCTCCGCTGCCACCTCTTTGAAGGGTAGGGGATGGAGTGCTCGTGCGTCCACTTCAACTAGGCACCAGCGCCACTGCCACCTCTTCGAAGGGTAGAAGACGGAGCTCTTGCGCGCCTACTTCGGCTGGGCGCCAGCTTCGCTGTCACTTCGATGGGTAGAGGACGGAGCACTCGAAGGCCTACCTAGCGTATAAGCGTTTGTGAGATAAAGTCCTACGAGTCTACCAGAGGCAATCGCGGTGGTGAAAGTGACGGAGACACATACTTCAACCAAAACCCTTTCTGCATTCGTCAGAGGATTTTTACAAGGGGGTGCGGTAAGAATCAAATATACAAGCGTCCTTGGATGTTCAGAGCCACTACTCGGCTGGCTCCTCCTTAACATATGTCCGCACTGAAGCCTCGCCCGAGGAGGCCCAGGCCGCCCAGAAATCCAGCGATTCTCCGGCCCACGCCAGTGTCGAAGACGTCGTCGGGTCACGAGGTCATAACACAAGCGGGCGATCCCTATCAAGTAGCTGCCCAGAGCATAGCGACACGTGCGGTCAGAACACCGGGACAGCTTCCACTTTATTCATAAAAGAAAAGGGGGGCGCATACATGGTAACACACGCCTACACGCTAGAACCCTGGCATCACACCTGTTGTCCGCGCCCTATCCCGCGGTGGCGGCACCACCTCCGCCGTGTCATGGCACTTCATCAATCCATTGGCCAAAGTTCTCCTCGCCGCCCATGGTCCGTTGCAGCTCTAGCTTCGCCGCGGCCTTACCGTTGTACTCCTAGATTCGTTCATGGAAGGCCCGGGCGGCCCAACGAACAGAGCGTACGGCACCTGACATCACCCCGGCTCCGGCAGGCATCTCCATTTGACATGCTGGTAGCCCTAGTGATGTAGCGAAGGCTAGGTGCGAGGTCACGAAGGAGCAGTGGTTGCTAAATGATTTGGCGGCACTAAGAACAAGGTTGGACGCCACCGCGATTCGACGGAGCGTCCGCGGTAGCACCTCGGCTCCGAAGGAACAAGGTGGCACCTCGGCGACAAGGTCTTCGAGGGAGCCTTCCAGTGCCAGCATGCCGTCCCACATCACCACCGAGGCATCACCTAGAGCATATTCCCGCTCCCCAAGAAACGTGTTGAGGCGGCCTTTCTCCTCCTCCAGCGTAGCGATTTGCCGGAGAAGGCAGTCCCGCTCCTCCGCGGCTGCTCGCCGTGCCGCCTCTGTGGCCGCTAACCGCGCCACCGCCACGAGTGCCTCGGCGTATGAAATCGCCTCCGCACGCTCCGCCTCCAAGCATTGGATGCGGTCGTCCTTGGCGGAGTGCGCCTCCTCGGCTGCGCGAAGGGCCTCCTCGGTTGCGCGCAGCCGGTCCTCTAACGCCCCCCGCTCGCAGGCGTGAGCCGCCTGCAACGGCCGACCAAGGGCGAGGGTCTGTACAACAAAGTGGTCAGTAAACTTCTAAAGGACCACACGTCGCTAAAGGTCAAGTACTCACCCTCATTTCCAAGGCCTCCAGTGCGCCTCCAAGGAGCTCTGACCCACATGTCAGCAGCGCCTAGCGATCCAGGTTCGCGGTTGCATTATCCGTGACCCCCCACCACTCTCCCAGCACCTCCGATCGAGGGATGAAATCCGCTAAGCCTGGGCGTGCGGCCTCCACGATGGCAGTTTCGGGAGCATCGAGCGTCCCTCCCAAAGGAACGTCCCCGTGCCCCGCAGATTGTCTGCGATCAGGGAGGCGTGCCGCTGCAAAGGGACGTAGCGGTTAGAGCCCTATGGACACACCACAGGATTATGCCAAGGAAGGTGAGTTTACCTTCGGCATCAACTGGTGGACTATGCTGGGGTGTCCCCTCAGCCTCAGATGGAACCGCAGGGATGCCAGCACCCCTTGACGAAGCTGGCCCTCCGGGCCGGGGGGCCTCCATGTCAGAGTCACAATGGAAAATTGGAACAGCTTTGTCAAGAACTCTCAGCCGCACACCTAAGGCAGTGTGTAAATCACGTGGTAAAACGAGAGGACATGTCTTGTGGGTAAAGTTGTACACCTCTGCAGAGTAACAAACTATCCTGGATAGCCGTGTCCGCGGTCAAGGACATGCTTAATATGGTTTTTCACGGATTAGACTTTGGTTTTAATAAAATTTGGTTTATGGAAATTTGTGAATCTTTTGGAAAGATGGTCCAGGTGGGATACCCGCGGTTAGGTTAGTGTTAGATCATTGCCTGCACTAACGATATTATTTTAGTTAAAAAGAATGTTTTATATGTTGTATCAAATTCAGCCTTTGCACTTACTTTACTGTATTTACTCCAATGATGCTTTTTATGCAAATAAACCATAATATGCCTTCCTTTGTAACTCCCTATGCATGCATCAAATCTGTTATAACTCCTGGTGTAACTTGTGGAGTACTTTATGTGCTCACCTTGCTTAAACACTGTTGCCAGAGGACGACGACGTCGACTATGTTGAGGATTGCGACGAATAGGCCACGTCTTACAGTCATTCGCCTGTGGGCAGGCAGGATGGGCTGCTCCTTTTATTTATCTTCCGCTATTTACTTTTATGTTTGGCCATGAAGCCACCTTATTGTAAACTTGGCCATAAGGCCCGTACTTTTGCTTATAATAAAGTTTGGTTATCATGCATGATATGTATCACTGTTCAACCTGTGTGCACTAGCTTTTCCTGGGATAGTGCGATTTACACAGTGGGTTCTGGAGTTGTTGCTCCGGGTCCCGACACTCGGTTAAAAATTACATTAATTATACTTGTTAATTGGTTAAACATTAAAATGAGTTGATTTCAAATGAATTTGAATTTTGCTCTAGCTCGGCTCGGCTAGCTTGTTTGTAAAAATACTCTCAAATTATACGTAAAATGATATTAAATCAAACTATGTCAATTTTAGAAAAAGCTCGGTAAGACGAGGAGTTGGCTCGATATCCACCCCTACCTGCAGCGATGGCGGTCTCGTACACATGCACGAACTCTTGAGGGTCCGTGTCGCCTTTCTACGGCTCGATGGCGCTAGGGAACTTGAAGTCCTCCGGCCATGCCGACTACTGCAGGCCCGCAGAGAGAGGGGACTCCGGGTCCACGCGTCGCAGCGGGACGCGGCTAGACGTGGAGGCGTCACGGCTATCCGCTCGTTCTGGTGTGGGCTCCGGCGCGACCACCGGCAGGGTCTGCTGACTCCTAGCCTCTTGCATATCCCGCACAGCTCCCCGGAGATCCGCTAACTCCCACTGGAGCGTGCCGATGGCCGTCAGCAGAGCGCTCTCCACTGTTGGCGTAGACGGGGCAATCGGCGCATCTTGTCGCACTACCGAGACAGCGGCGACCATGGCTTGCGCTATCGGGTTGCCCAATGCGCCGGCGTGGTAGACTCCGGAGTCGGTGACGAGGCCCGCGTTGTGATGAGGCGATGGGGTGCCGATCTTCCGATAGGATGATAACTATCGATTTCGGTGGAGATGACTCTTGCGATCCGACTACAACCGTACGAGACGTCACTTGCGCCTTAGCAATCGCTGAACCAACCCCAAGATGTTATCAACCGTGCCAAGAACACGGTTGACCTGACCACGAAGGTCTATTCCTGCATGCAACCGAAGAACACGCAAGAACAAGGATAGTGAGCAACCTGAAACTTGCTAGATATAAAAGTCGCACAAGGATAGTTGAGGTTCTGTAACACGAATCTGTTGGTCTAGCCGACACAAGAGAACGTGGAGTTTGCACAAGGGGCTAAACTGATCTAAACAAAACCTAAGTCCTAGAAACGGAGGCGGCGGCTCCTATATAGTGAAAACAACCAGGGGAGGCGTCCCAAAGGGTACACCCTAGGGTTACAAGGCCCATGGGCCCAAGTGGAGGTGGCGCAGCACCCTTTTGACTCGGACTCAGAAACCTACATGAATTGTTTTGATGATTCCGGCCGGCTCGGATGGAATTTGAAGATGAGGTTGGATCCATTGGAAAGTAGACTTGATAAGCTTTCCATGAAGTACAAGAACGTCCCAAACGGAGTCCGTATGAGGAAGTTATATCCGTTTAAACCTGCACCATTGCAGCAGTCCGAATCCGATTCCAGTACGTGACCAACGTGGACTCTTTTGACGATTACGACCGGTTCGGATAGAATTTGAAGCTGAGGTTGGATCCGTTGGAATGTAGACTTCATAAGCTTTCCATGAAGTACAAGAACGTCCCAAACGGAGTCCGTATGAGGAAGTTATGCCCGTTTGAACTTGGTACCATCACAGCAGTCCGAGTCTGATTCCAAAACGTGTCCAACTCGAATTCGTGATTGACTTGGTCCCAAAGTGACGTGGTGACCTCCATTATTCCTTCCATGCATGTCCAGGACTCCATGTCCCTTTCCTTCATCCTTTCCTAAGTTCCTAAGCACAATTAAATCACTTGCATTAGGTAGCGGTCTATTCTTAGTAACATATGAAGGCTGAAGAAACGAATTCACTTTTAGTTCAATCTTGATATTGGGCGCTATTGTCGTATGTGTTTGTGGCGTGGTCACATCATAGGAAGAGTGGCGACTGTGTACCGATAGTAGTTTTTTTCGATTTATTATCTAACCTGCTCTGTAAGGCAGCCACCTCTGGGAGGGTCGCATTGGTATACCACTTGCAGATAGTGCTTCCTTGAAGCAATAATTGGTCTGTAGGTAATAAGAAATAAGACTATTATGGTGAACACGGTTCATATGTATGACAGTGAGTAAATATGTAAGCTGTAAGGTATGTAGGTAATAAGAAGCCTATTTTTACTTGAAGCATTTATTTTCTTTTCTTTGGAAGGATCTTTATCTGACATATACATGTCTATATTCGTAGATGATCATGGCAAAAGTTTTTCCTTTTTAAGAAGTGATCATATGTTAGTTTTGTGGTACCTACAGCTAACTATAACACTACTACAGAAAGGCTAATACTAGACGCCAACACTACTACAGAAAGCCTAATACTAGACGGCCAATCACAGACGGTTTGACAAAATCGTCTGTGATCGACACTAACACAGACGGTTTTAATTTGGACACCGTCTGTGTTGGTGGCGTCGGAGAAAACGAGTATCACAGACGGTTCTTACCAATGAACCGTCTGTGACGGCTTGTGTTAAAAACCGTCTGTGTTAATCTGGAATTATCACAGACGGTTTTTATTAAAAACCGTCTGTGGTAATGACGCTAGGCATTTATTGCGCTGCTCAGAACTGCAACTGTCTTCATTTCGATCCAGATCTAGCCGGTGCTTCACTCTTTCGCTGAGGAGGCAAGTTAGGTGATTTCAGGCCAGATTGAGCTTTGAAGCAGAGATTGAGCTTTGAAGATTCATACTTTCCTGATTGCTCTAGATATGGTTAGTAATGTGAGAGACCATGTGGTTATGACCCCATGAGTGTGATGAGTAATTGACATTGGTTTAGAAAAGTCGAGTTTGATTTGGTTGGTTCGGTCCTTGACGTTACGTGGTGCAATCGGGCTCGGTTGGACTTGGTCAAACCTGATCAAAGTGGTTAGGATGCATATTATGTCGACTTGTCAGGTTTTGCCGATTCATTAATGCATTTATGCTTACATATATCGAGCGATGCTATTTGATGTGTTTCTTGTCTGTGTTGGCTGCAGGATGTCGAGGCGGAGTCGTGGCGAGACACGAGGTGGCCGGACTAGACACGGGCGGTGTTGAGGTCAGAACGGTCGAGATGTGTCGAAGACGGCGGAGACTAGAGGTGGTTGCGAGGCTTGGACGACAAGGAGCGCAGAAGCTTCCCGGAAGGTGCAGGAGGGGCGAAATGGTAATTTCGCGAGGCTGCAAAAGCGGGAGCGGGCTCCGTTCAGGTTTAGCGGGCGTAACGGGTTGGAGACTCGTTAGCCAAAGGCTATAAATAGGAGGGAGTGGCTGCATGCCCCCTTATGGCTTTGAGACAGTTAGGGTTTGCTTTAGTCAAAAGAGCCTTTGAGAGGTGGTTTTGGCTTTAGGCTTTAGTGGTTGGTGAGTTGGTGAGAAACACAGTGTGTGTCTCCATCGTAGCCTCTTCCTCTGTGTGTGTTCTTGGAAATGGGTTCTTGATCTTCCAAGCATGTATGGGGAGTAGAGAGGGTGTGAGTTGATTCTCTATTGTAATCATGTATCTCCTTTCCTCTATATCAATATGAGATGGTTTTGGTTGAATTTGTTTAAGTCTCTAGCTCTCTGTTGTTCTTTTCTTTCGATGCTCTCCATGCCAGATTTTTGACTTTTTGAGTTTCTTGTTGACTGTTGTTGGGAAGGCCCAAAATGGGTTGCTCTATGATGGGATAGTGCCTCAAGGTCATTTGATCGATTTTCCCAAGAGCAAATAGCATTTAATCTTAGATTTGGTTTTTGGGCTTCCTCTGTTCTTCCTTTTTCATTCTAGAGTTTTGGTGAAAATCTCGTTTCCCTCTTTGAGATGGCTTGAAATTTGGTACCGAGAGTCCAGAGGCTATCTATTAGCTATTCCAAAGTTTCATGGCCAAGGGATCAAAGAGGAGATGGCTAATTGAAGTTTTCAGTTTTGGCTCTCTTTAGTGCTCCATTTCTAGGGTTTTGGTGGTTCTCGAGTTTCTCTTCATGAGATGGCCTGATTTTTTGGTCTAAGAAGTCCTTTTGTTATTGCTAACATAACTGCAAAATCTCATGGGCAAAGGACTTAAGACCATTGAGCAATTTGAGTTTTTGTGCACCTCTCTGCATATTTTCAGTTTTTAGGTCAAATCCTAAATTCCTTAGATTTGGGTTGGATTTCTTGGCTCCCTGGGTTCCTCTGGCTATTTGGGTTATATCCATGCAATTTTGGGCAGAGGAAACAAAAGGGAAATTCTAAATTCTCTCTGCAGTTGGATGTATTGAGTTTCTATCTCTAAAACCTGCTTGCTGCCTTCCACGAATTCGAGGAGCGGTCGACCGAAGGGCAAAAGGCGGTCGACCGAGTTTGTGCACCGGTCAGACCGGTATGTCAAGAGCGGTCAGACCGGCATGCCGGGCGGTCGACCGCCATCCAGGAGCGGCCGACCGCCTAGGAGGTGTTTGTAGTGTTGTTCTCTGTGATTTTGTCTCTCTTGTTGTTTTTCCTCCTAGGTCTTCCTCTCAGTAAGTGTAGGCCTCCTGTAAGCTTAACTTCTTCTTCATAGCTTTGTAGCTATTGGAGAGGGAACGTTCCGTGAGTTTTTGGGGGATCATTTTTTTAAGTCGACATTCACCCCCCCTTTGTCGCCATTTCGGTCCAACATAATGAAATTTATTTTTCTTTGCATTACAATTTAGATGTAAGTAATTGGTGAGTGTTATTGAAGATGGTTCGCAAAATTGTTGATTATATAATAGCTGTTGTGTTTATAATATGAATTAAGATAGCAAAGCCTGAATGCATGTGGTATATATATAGTAATAATTAAATAAATTAATTTTTAATACTAAGTTGTTATATATATACATAACGTAGGACTGAAGCTGGATGTATGCCGCGAGCCATGTGAGTGAAGAGTATATTAATGGCGTGTCTGCTTTTGCAAGAGCTGCCGAGGAGGATATGCTGAATAAGGGGGTGGAATATATGTACTGTCCATGCACTGACTACGAGAATTTAAAGATGTTTAAGAACCGAGGGCAAATTGAAGCGCACTTGATTCGGAAGGGTTTTAAAAAGGGTTATACATGTTGGACCAGTCATGGTGAAGTCAATGATCATATGCCACCGGATGACATCGCCGGTGAAGTGAATCATATGCCGCCAGATGACATCGCTGGTGAAGTGAATGACATGCCGCCGGATGATGTCGATTGTGGTTCGAATTCGGATAGGTTGCACGATGACAATCTGGATCAGATGCTTCGCGATGTAGGTTGCTAGATATAAAAGTCGCACAAGGATAGTTGAGGTTCTGTAACACGAATCTGTTGGTCTAGCCGACACAAGAGAACGTGGAGTTTGCACAAGGGGCTAAACTGATCTAAACAAAACCTAAGTCCTAGAAACAGAGGCGGCAGATCCTATATAGTGAAAACAACCAGGGGAGGCGTCCCAAAGGGTACACCCTAGGGTTACAAGGCCCATGGGCCCAAGTGGAGGTGGCGCAGCACCCTTTTGACTCGGACTCAGAAACCTATGTGGATTGTTTTGATGATTCCGGCTGGTTCGGATGGAATTTGAAGATGAGGTTGGATCCATTGGAAAGTAGACTTGATAAGCTTTCCACGAAGTATAAGAACATCTCAAACGGAGTCCGTATGAGGAAGTTATGTCCGTTTAAACTTGCACCATTGCAGCAGTCCGAATCCGATTCCAGTACGTGACCAACGTGGACTCTTTTAACTATTGCGGCCGGCTCGGATAGAATTTCAAGATGAGGTTGGATCCGTTGGAAAGTAGACTTCATAAGCTTTCCATGAAGTACAAGAACGTCCCAAACGGAGTCTGTATGAGGAAGTTATGCCCGTTTGAACTTGGTACCATCGCAGCAGTCCGAGTCTGATTCCAAAACGTGTCCAACTCGAATTCGTGCTTGACTTGGTCCCAAAGTGACGTGGTGACCTCCCTTATTCCTTCCATGCATGTCCAGGACTCCATGTCCCTTTCCTTCATCCTTTCCCAAGTTCCTAAGCACAATTAAATCACTTTCATTAGGTAGCGGTCTATTCTTAGTAACATATGAAGGCTGAAGAAACGAATTCACCTTTAGTTCAATCTTGATATTGGGCGCTATTATCGTATGTGTTTGTGGCATGGTCACATCACGTTGCTACCGGAACCGCTCGCCACTCTCGCACCGGGTGTAGGGACGGCGGCCGTGCCAACATGGGCGCCGGTGTTACCGCCCCCGACTACCCGGTTGGTGCTGCCGGTGCCGACCATCGCGCTAGCGGTAGGTTCGCTCGTCGCGCGAGGCGGGGTCGGCCATCACGCCAGCGGTGGAGTCGATCGTCGCGTGCGGGGCGGGGTCGACCGTTACGTCGGTGGTGGTGGGGTCGATCGTTGCGCCATGAGCATCGATGTTTGTGGCTGCCGCACCCGCGCCGTCGTCCCCGCTTGTGATTGCTGACGCCGAAGCTCAGGTGTTGAAGCGGGACTCCATCGCGCCCCCTTCTTCTTAGCCGCTGATGATGAAGCTTTTTTCGGTGCCATCCTTCTTCCGATCTTGAGGCTTGCTCTTGTCCTCCCAATGTACGGCGCCACCTGTTGTGGTTACAGACCAAACAGAGAGAGAGAGAGGTATGGTAGTGGAGAGTTAGGTGAGCAATGCTTAGGGTTTTCTCCATGGCCTGGATGGTATATATATGCACATGAGGAGTGTTTTACAATTATACCCTTACACTCAAGTATCCCTCTCAGGGGCATTTACATCATTATACATGTCCCACTTTGGGCTTTACAACCTTCTAACTGGCCGGCTGGGCTTAGGTGGGGGCCACCCCTACAACACTCGTCGTCAACGTCATTCTCTTCCAATCGACATATCATCCTATCGAAAGATCGGGACCTACATTGACATCAATTTTGCTAGTTATTACAAAAAGGTTAAACGGCACAAACGACCACCGGGTGCTAGTGGAGTTGATGAGCCAAGGTAGCTCAGTAGCCATGTGGGCACTGCGTACTCCCACTTCCTTTGATCACCTACCATGCTCAGCGTTGTTGTCACTGTTGCCTGCTCCTGTCGAGCTCTAGTGGCTTAACAAGAGACATATGTCGCTTGTCGAGCTCGGGTACAGGGCTATTTATGCAAATACAAGGGTTTGGGAGCTAAGTTTTTTAAAAAATGCTATAGTGCCAAATATATGAACAGTTCTCGAGTGAGCCTCCATGCTCCATATTGTAGTGGTATGGAAATTAGATCCCAGCGACAGTGGCATCATGTTGTCTATGAGGTGACAACCGTGGGGTGTAAAACTGCAGGCTGTAGTGGTGTACAGGAACAAAGAAAGGGCAAAAGATTAAGTCAAGGTGCGTGAGGAAGAAGGGGGCGGTGGTGGGACCTGATAAGAACATGTACCCTATGGATACAACCATATTTGCTATACTTGTTGTTCCAATTATAAGAGTTCCTACGCATCACTTAAACTATGAGGTGAGCTTGTTTCAAATAGATTTTACTTTATTTGATAAAGAACTTATGATATTACATAATGAGAGTTTGTTGCATTTGTTATCATGTACCAAGATTTATGATCAAGATAATGCAATACGTGACACTACACCTATGCTAAACCAAGGACGGTTGATGTGACCACGCCACCAACACATACGACCATAGTGGCCAATATTAAGATTGAACTAAAGGTGAATTCGTTTCTTCAACTTCAACACATTTTAAATGAGAATATGATGCTACCTAATGATGAAAAAATATATATTTGTAGCACCAAATCACTTTGAAACCAATTGAAGCAAGGGTTCAAGTTGGACAGGTTTTGGAATCCAATTCGGCCTCCACAACAATTCGGATTCAGCTTGACATGTCAACTTCAAATGTGCATAACTTTTGATCCAGAAGGCCTCTCGGGGCCCGTGAGTACTCGTTGGAAAGCTCTTGGAGTCTACTTTCAGAAGGATCTGGTCTCACCTCCAAAATCCATCCGAGCAGATCAAAAACTGCAAAACAAGTCACATTACTTTTCCAGTTTGAGACAAAGTACGCCGAGGGCCTTGTAACTTAGCTATTTGGGCCGGTACTGTTCACATGAACAGTACCACAGCCATGTGAACAATAACCATGAATAGTACCACATCCCTTTTCATTAGATGAGTGCGGCTTCCCCCTTCCCTATTTAAGGAGGTCGCACCCCTTTAGTTTTCCTTAGGGTTTCTTAAGAGATTATTCTGCTTAGCAGTTTCACCGCATTGTTCGGTTGAAAAACCCCAAATTGTGAACTTAATATTTGTTCGCAATAGAATTTTAAATTGCATCTTGAACTCTTGCTTGTGTTCTCGATTCGCTTGCAGGAGATAGCCTTCTTGGCGAGGTCAACCGTGTTTGGCACGGTTGATAACCAACAGAGCAGTGGTGTAGTGATTGTGAGAGATTTGATCTATTTTGGTCAGAATTTGGAGGTGAGACTAGATCCATCTGAAAGTAGACTCCAAGTGCTTTCCAACGAGTACTCACGGGCCCCGAGAAGCCTTCTGGATAAAAAGTTATGCACATTTGAAGTTGACCTGTCAAGCTGAATCCGAATTGATCTGGAGGCCGAATTGGATTCCAAAACCTGTCCAACTTGAACCCTTGCTTCAATTGGTTCCAAAGTGATGTGGTGCTACAAATATATATTTTTTCATCATTATTTAGCATCATATTCTCATTTAAAATATGTTGAAGTTGAAGAAACGAATTCACCTTTAGTTCAATCTTGATATTGGTCGCTATGGTCGTATGTGTTGGTGGCGTAGTCACATTATCCTCCCCTTCTTGATAGAAAACCGTCCTTAGTTTTAACATAGGTGTAGTGCCACGTATTGCATGATCTTGATCATAAATCTTGGTACATGAAAACAAATGCAACAAACTCTCATTATGTAATATCATAAGTTCTTTATCAAATAAAGTAAAATCTATTTGAAACGAGCTCACCTCATAATTTAAGTGATGCATAGGAGCTCTTATAATTGGAACAACAAGTATAGCAAATATGGTTGTATCCACAGGGTACATGTTCTTATCATCCTCGCCTTTGGATCATCAACGTCAAGTTCTCCACAATCGACTTATCAGTACTGTTGTGGTTACTGACCAAACACAGAGAGAGATGGTAGTGGAGAGGTGGGAGTGTTCTGCCTCACCCTCCGCCTCATCCTGATATGTATATTCACATGGAGTATGCTTTTACAGATATGCCCTTACATCCGTACATCCCCCGTTAGGGGCATTTATGTCATTACACACGTTACTTTGGTTCTTATAACCTCCTAACAGGCCTGCTGGGCTTAGGTGGGGGCCACCGCTACAACAGGAGCCTCTCATGGTGAAGGGCTTCACAGGGCCGAAGCCATGTCGCCGAGTCCTTTGGCCCCCTCCGTCCCCTGCGGCCTGTGAATTTCTCCAAACTTGCGGTTGGGGAGCTCGAGGTGTGGGATGGAAGGTGATGTCGAAGTGCAGCGGAGGCTGGCGCCTAAGTCGTAGCCGAGGCGCGCGCTCCGTCCCCTACCCTTCGAGCAGTGGCAGCGGAGGCGGGCGCCTGGTCGGCGAAGCGCGCGCGCGCGTCCCCTACCCTTCCGAATGGGTGGCAGCGGAGGCTGGCGCCCGGTCGGTGCAGACGCGCGCGCACGTCCCCTACCCTTCGGGGTGGCGGCGAGGCTGGCGCCTGGTCGGCAGAGACGCGCACGCGCGCGCTCCGTCCCCTACCCTTCGAACGGGTGGCAACGGAGGCTGGCGCCTAAGTCGAGCCGAGGCGCGCGCCGCGTCCCCCTACCCTTGAGCGGGTGGCGCGGAGGCCGGGCGCCTGGTCGGCGAGCGCAGACGCGCGCGCTCCGTCCCCTACCCTTCGGCGGGGCGGCGGTGGCGGCGGCGCCTGTCGGCAGACGCGCGCGCTCCGCTTCCTACCCTTCGAGCGGGTGGCGGCGGAGGCCGCGCGCTAAGTCGGAGCCGAGCGCGCGCGCCCGTCCCCTACCATTCGAATGGGTGGCGGAGGCCGGCGCCTGGTCGGTAGATGCGGCGCGCTCCGTCCCCTACCCTTCGAGCGGGTGGCGCGCGGCGGGCGCCTGGTCGGCGAAGCGCGCGCGCGCCGCCCCTACCCTTCGAGCAGGTGGCAGCGGAGGCTGGCGCCTAGTCGAAGTAGACGCGCGCGCGCTCCGTCCTCTACCCTTCGAACGGGTGGCAGCGGAGGCTGGCGCCTAAGTCGAAGTAGACGCGCGCACTCCGTCCCCTACCGTTCGAACGGGTGGCAGCGGAGGCTGGCGCCTAAGTCGAAGTAGACGCGCGCGCGCTCCGTCCCTACCCTTCGAACGGGTGGCAGCGGAGGCTGGCGCCTAAGTCGGAGCCGAGGCGCGCGCGCGCTACGTCTCCTACCCTTCGAACGGGTGGCAGCGGAGGCTGGCGCCTAGTCGGAGTAGACGCGCGCGTGCTCGGTCCCCTACCCTTCGAGCGGGTGGCAGCGGAGGCTAGCGCCTAGTCGAAGTAGACGCGCGCGCGCTCCCTCCCCTCCCCTTCGAACGGGTGGCAGCGGAGGCTGGCGCCTAGTTGAAGTAGATGTGCGCGCGCTCCGTCCCCTACCCTTCGAACGGGTGGCAGCGGAGGCTGGCGCCTAAGTCGGAGCCGAGGCGCGCGCGCTCCGTCCCCTACCCTTCGAAAGGGTGGCAGCGAGGCCGGCGCCTGTCGGCGCGAGACGCGCACGCGCTCCGTCCCCTACCCTTCGAGCGGGTGGCAGCGGAGGCTGGCACCTAGTCGAAGTAGACGCGCGCGCGCTCCGTCCCCTACCCTTCGAGCGGGTGGCAGCGGAGGCTGGCGCCTAGTTGAAGTAGACGCGCGCGCTCCGTCCTCTACCCTTCGAACGGGTGGCAGCGGAGGCTGGCGCCTAAGTCGAAGTAGACGCGCGCACTCCGTCCCCTACCATTCGAATGGGTGGCAGCGGAGGCTGGCGCCTAAGTCGAAGTAGACGCGCGTGCGCGCTCCGTCCCCTACCCTTCGAACGGGTGGCAGCGGAGGCTGGCGCCTAAGTCGAAGTAGACGCGCGCACTTGCTGGAGCCGGAGGCGAAATTGGAGTTTGTCCCTTTCGGTCCGGTAGGGCGCCTTTAATGGCGGCTAGGACCGTACCGACGCCTAGCCTGCCAAAAGGCGGGTTATTGCGTCCTACAGTGTCCGTTCATGTGGTTAGGGCACGCGGCGGCTTGTAACTGGAGCGCCGCAGTGGGTCAGGAATTGCGTGACTGTGACCGCTTGCATTGACGGTCCTTGGTTCTGCGGTCGCGTGTAGCGTGTATCGCCACGATGCCTCATTTTCGGTTACGGGGAATCGTGCAGGGCGGACCTTTGCGCCGCTGCGGTTGCATCCGGTACGCGGATCGTTGCGACGCTTCGGTAGCGGCGATATGGGCGAGGTGGCTTGAAATAGCCCCCCGTAACAGCGTCCCCGCACCTTTACGCCCTCTTTCCTGTCTACTCTGCCCTCTACACTTTCGTGATATTTTCACCGCTTCAATCTCTTTGTGGGATGCGATGGCCTCCGGTGGTAAGCGCGGCCTGGCGGTTGGTGGCTCTGGCATTCGCCGGCGACCGTCGCTGCTGGTGGTGAAGTACTCGCTGAGCGAGCGCGACCCGGCGGCGGCAGACAAGTGGTGGCTGGCGACGGAGAAGGAAGGCTCGTTCTCCGGCGAGTTGGGCCCTTCGCTTGTGACCGAGAAGGCCATCCAGCGACTGCTGCTCGAGGGGAAGCTTTCCGATCGCCAGGCGGTACGACTGCCTGCCCCCGACGAGACCGAGCCGCACCCCGAGCCGTCCGAGGCGATCGTTTTCGTCGCCTTCTTGGATGCAGGGCTCCGCATCCCGGCGGCGGCTATTGTGGGCGACGTGCTACGGACCTTCGGGCTGGAACTGGCGCAGCTGACTCCAAACGCCGTGGCCCGGCTTGCCGTATACAGTTGGGCTTTGCGTTCGGGAGCGTGCTGGCCCAGCTCTTCTTTGTTTGCCTATCTGCACGAGGCACGGTGCCAGCCCAAAGACCGGAAGGGCGGGACACTGTCGAACTTTGGCAGTGTTAGCTTCCTTCTCCGGCCGTCCTGCACCAAGCTTTTCCCCGCGAATTCGACTCGCGGGAAGTGGGAGTCCCAATGGATGAAGCGGTGGTTCTACCACCATGTAGAGAGCGGGAGCGGCCTCGAGTGTACGGGCCGGCCGATCGCGTTCAGGACTTCGCCCAGCCGGACACTGGACGACGAAGACAGGCGACTGGCCCGACGACTCGTGGGCTTGGCGGCCCGCTTCAATATGCGTGACCTCGCCGAAGAGTTTGTGATGTACGGCGTGGCGCCGCTTGCGAGCGGCTGGTGCCTTGCCGTTGAGAGTCGTCGAGACGACAACGTTGAGCCGTCGGTCTACGTACCGCCGGCGCCCCCCAACCCTCGTAAGTGCCGACCGCCTCGCTCCCTTTGTCCGCGCGTAGCGTGTTACGTATTCACCCCCTTTTCTTCTGCTTTAATTTAGAGATTAGCTTGGATGACGCGGAGCGACTCGTGCGCATGTTCCTCGGGCCGTATACCGGCAGGGAACACGAGCAGCGCTCGTTCGCAACTGCGTCGGCGGGGCTGGGGCGGATAAATCGTGTGTGCGAGGCCTTGGGCCTTGCCGTGCCGGACCGCCCTTGTCCGTCTTCGCAACCTTAAGACGCCGGTGCTGCGGAGACGAAGGCGCCGTCTCGCAAAAGGGGCCGAGGCGGAGCGTCCGTCGTTCTTGGCATGGCAACCGCGCCTGCTGCTGCCCCCAGCGCGGCCGACGCGGAGTCAGATTCAGCGAGATATGCCGACTCAAGCTTATAGGCTGGGGACGCCGGGGGCGAAGTGTCCTCCGGGGGCGTCCCGGACGACGGGCTCATGGCAGCCCGCCAGAGGGAGGAAGTCTCGCATCCCCTTGCGGTCGTCGAGACGGGACCCGAGCCGGCCGGCCGTGTTGAAGTGGGGCGCCCGGTTGTGGCGGCTACGACGTCGGAGGCGCAACCTTCGGTGACGACCGTCTCGACGCCGGAGACGCAGCCTTCGGCCATGGCCGCCGCGATGCTGGAGAGGCAATCTTCAGTCGTGGTCGCCACGGCGGTCGGAGCTGAGCCGTCGCCCGCAGAGGTTACCGCCGAGGGGCTTTTGCCCCCGGGTGCTGCAGCCGCGGGCCTGTTCCCCCAGTGGTTGCTGAGACGGGGGCGCTGCCCCCCATTCCGGCCAAACGGCCATGCCTGCAGCCGTGGCTCCACCAAACGTCGAGGGGGTTCACCGTGGTGACGGGCGTCGGGAGTTTGTGGGACTCCGACACCCATGCCGACGTCCCTACGGTGTGTGTTCCTCCTACGCCTCAGACCGCGCCGTCCACCTTGCCGGAGCGATCTGCGGCGACGGTAAACGCGGAAGCCTCTGTTCCTTGCGGAACCGCACCTCCGGAAGGGGCTTGCGCCACTGTTCCCGTTCCTGGGACTAGGGGGAAGGCTCCCAAACTCCGCCGGCTGCCACCGAGGGTAAATTGGCATGGGTTATCCTGGAACATTTTTGTTGCTCCTTGTGGTGTGCTCACTCGCACTTTTGCCTGCAGCGTCGCTTATCCCGGAGGAGGAGCCTTTGCCGGAACGCGAGGGTTCCGGCGCTGTTGGCACGAGCGTTCCGCGCTCCGGCCCCGCGGACTTTGTCCCCCCGCCGGAGACGCTGAGGGCATGGCATGGCATTGTGGATGACGCGGCTGCCAGCGTCAGGCAGCAGGCACTACCCACGTACGGGGTGGACCGTCTGAGGGACAGCTTCGAGGTGTCGGGGTGCGGGTAAGTACGTAGTTATATGATAACACCCGGCCATGCTGCGCTTGCTGAATCGCTTTTTGCCCTACAGACCCTGGTGCTGGGGCAGGCCCTGCAGACGGCTTATGTTCATGCACAAAGGGCGCTGGAAGATAGGCTGCAGGCCGCCGAGGAGCAATTGCGCGAGGCCGCTGAGGTTCGGTCCGCCCAGGATGCCCGAATCCGCCAGCTTGAGGCGGAGTGCGCCGAGGGGAAGGCACACGCCGAGGGGGCTGCCGCGTCGGCGCGGGAGTCGGCCACCGAGGCGGCGCGGATAAAGTTCGCGGCGGAGCGGGACGGCCTTCTGCAGCAAGTCGCCTTGCTAGAGAAGGAAAAGGGCGAGCTTGCCTCAACTCTAGCAGAGCGCAACCAGACGCTTGGTGAGGCTTCGGTCATTGTGTGGGACGCCCTGCAAATGCTGGAAGTCCACCTCCAAAGACTTGTGGGTGCGGTGCCGGACCACGCCTTCGGCCCGGAGGAGTTGCTGCGGGCCCTTCGCTGGATCCATGATGCTGCCGACGTTGCGCGTGGGGCTGCGATGAACTTTGGCGACCACTGTGCCTATGTGGCTGCGTGCCTGGTGTGCGCCCTCCTTCGGCACCGTGGTTGCATGCACATCGCCGGGCTGGAGAACCCTCAGCTGGAGATGCCCGGCGGGGCCAGAGTGATGTCCGGTGAAATCCGTGCCGCTCGCCACCCCGTCAAATTCTTCTACGAGCGGATCTGGGACTACGTCAGGATAGCCGCCGCGCAGGTCGAGCTTCGGAAGTCCCTTCATGGGGAGGGGAGCCTCGGCCAATTTCTAGACGAAGTCCCACGGCGCGACGAGGATGGCGCCGAGGCCTCCGGAGATGCCGAAGGCTCACAGGTGTGGCGCGAACGTGGCTAGGTGTGGGCGTGTGTTGTAACGTCTGCCCCTTAATTGAATGAATAAAGTGCGTGCTTGCTTCACGAACTGATTACTTGCCTTTATCCCGGGCAGCTTCCTTGCTGGGGTGACTGCTGCGTCTGGCCTTGCGACCCGGCGGCGCCTTCGACGCTGGCAAAGGGCCAAGGAGTCATTGAACTTTTGGGCAGGCCGACCTTCTTCGAGCGAGGCCTCAGCTTTAGCGCATGTTAAGGACGAGCCCGCGGGATAGCGGCTTAGAACGGCAAGGATGTTGCCGGACCTTTGTACTTGTGTGATTTTTCCGGTATGTAGATTTTCTGGCATTTTAGGATATGCGCTGTGTGTTGATGCCACTTCGGGTTCACCGGTACGCCTCATGCTACGCGGGGACGGGATCTCCACACTCGACGTGCACCGTTGGCGAAGTAGTTGCGCAAGGGTTCCTTAGAACGGCGCTTGCGGGGGCAGTCCTTGGCGCCTCACCTTTTTACAGTCCGTAGACGGGCGGGCGCGGAGGCGGACCTCGATGCTTCGCCTTTTATAGTCCGTAGACTGGCGTGTGCGGAGGCGGACCTCGGCACTTCACCTTTTTATAGTCTGTAGACTGGCGGGTGCGGAGGCGGACCTCGACGCTTCGCCTTTTATAGTCCGTGGATCGGCGGGTGCGGGGCGGACCTCGGCGCCGCCTTTTTATAGTCCGTGGATCGGCGGGTGCGGCGGACCTCGGCGCCGCTTTTTATAGTTCGTGGCGGCGGGTGGGGCGGACCTCGGCACCGCCTTTTTATAGTCCGTGGCGGCGGGTGCGGAGGCAGACCTCGACGCTTCGCCTTTTTATAGTCCGTAGACTGGCAGGTGCGGAGGCGGACCTCGGCGCTTCGCCTTTTTATAGTCCGTAGACTGGCGAGTGCGGAGACGGACCTCGACGCTCCGCCTTTTTATAGTCCGTAGACTGGCAGGTGCGGAGGCGGACCTTGGCACTTCGCCTTTTTATATTCTGTAGACTGGCGGGTGCGGAGGCGGACCTCGACGCTTCGCCTTTTTATAGTCCGCAGACTGGCACGGGCGAGGGTGGAAGTGCGCGCACATTCTGTTCCTCTTGCTCCTCATGGCGGGGGTAGCCTCTGGCGTGCTGTGTCTTCGGCAACGCGCGCTGCGCTCACCTCCCGCAGTACGCGAGGGTGAGCCTCGCTCCGCTGCGATTAATATTCGTGTCCTCCGCCCGCGTTGCGAAACGCGTGGGGGGCCTCTGTAGTTTTGTTTATACTCCGCAGAGTGCGTGGGATCAACATCCACGTCCTATTTATACTTCGCAGAGTATGCACAGGGACGAGGTCCCTGGCATGCGCAGAGTTCGCGTCTTGTTTAGACTCCGTAGAGTGCGCAGGGAGAACATCCGCGTCTTATTTATACTCCGTAGAGTGCGTGCGAGGGCGTCCCCTCACACGTCTTTTGTTTATTCTCAGGCCTGTCACCTTTGGCTACGGCGAGTGCACGCGCGGACGTGCGACTTCGATTTATACTCAGTCCCGTACCCCTGGCTACGGCGAGTACACACGCGAACGTGCGTCTTTGTTTATACTCAGGCCCATCACCTTTGGCTACGGCGAGTGCACACGCGAACGTGCGACTTCGATTTATACTCAGTCCCGTACCCCTGGCTACGGCGAGTGCACACGCGAACGTGCGTCTTTGTTTATACTCAGGCCGATCACCTTTGGCTACGGCGAGTGCACACGCGAACGTGCGACTTCGATTTATATTCAGTCCCGTACCCCTGGCTACGGCGAGTGCACACGCGAACGTGCATCTTTGTTTATACTCAGGTCCGTCACCTCTGGCTACGGCGAGTGCACATGCGAACGTGCGACTTCGATTTATACTCGATCCCGTACCCACAGCTACGCGCGAGTGCACACGCGAACGTCGCGCCTTTGTTTATACTCGTGGCCCGTGCACCTTTGGCTCGACCGATTTATACGAGTGCACTACGCGAGTGCACGCGAACGTGCGACTTCGATTTGGCTACTCAGTCCCGTACGTCGCTACGGCGAGTGCACACGCCGAACGCGCGTCGTCTTTGTTTATACTCAGGCCCGGCTACGGCGAGTGCACCTTTGGCTCGCGCGACGATTTATACTCGTGCCACAGCTCACGCGACACGCCAACGCGCATCTTTGTTTATACGACTTCGATTTGCATACGTCAGTCCTCGTCCCCCACAGCTCGGCGGTGCACACGCGACGTCGTCTTTGTTTATACTCGGCACCTTTGGCTCTGGCGAGTGCACGACGTCGCGACGATTTATACTCGTCCGCGCTCGAGTGCACACGCGAACGTGCCTCTTTGTTTATTTATACTCAGGCCCGTCACCTTTGGCTACGGCGAGTGCACACGCGAACGTCGCTTTGTTTATACTCGGGCCCGCCACCTTTGGCTACGGCGAGTGCACAGTGCACGTGCGACTTCGATTTATACTCAGTCCCGTACCCCTGGCTACGGCGAGTGCACACGCGAACGTGCGTCTTTGGTTTATACTGCGGGAATGCGCGCGCTGGCCAGGCCTGCGCGCGCCTATGCCGCGTACTTGCGCGTGATGAAGAAAGATTGGCGACAAACGGCGATCTTCATTACATCCCCGTTTGCGCGGGTAAGCAATTACAGGGGATGGATATACTAACCATTTGTCCTTGGTACGGCCGAAGCCTCTAGTCGCTAAACATCTGCAGGGCCCGCCAAGGTGCCTCCGAATGGCCCCGTGTACTCCCGTGCTGCGACGCCAGCTCTAAGAGCGCCATTGGGCTTCGCGACGCGGATACCTGGTACCTGGCTCGATGCGCCGGGCCATATCCTGATCGCCTCGGACGGTGATGATGGTCCGGGGACCCGGGATCTTCATGCACAGATAGTCGTGATGTGGTACCGCGCCGAAGGAGTTGAGGATTGGGCGCCCTAGTATGGCATTGTAGGGGTACGGAAGGTCGACCACGTCGAAGGTGGCATCTTCGGCCTGCACATTGTCATCTTGGCTGAACGAGACTTGGAGACCTATTTGGCCCAGCGCCCGCAGGGGCTGTCCCCCGAAGCCCTGCAGTGGGATTCCCGAGGGCCCTAGGCGGCTTCGAGGGATCCCCATCTGGTCGAAGGCCGCCGCAAACAATATATTCGCGGAGCTACCGCCGTCCACCAAGGCACGCCCCACGTCGCATCCCGCGATAGTGACCCGGATGACCAGGGGGTCCTGATGAGGGAAGTCCACGCCTTGGGCGTCGTCGGGTGTGAATGTAACTTCGTGCTGCGCCCAGTCCGGCGGTGCTTGCGCTGGGTATGCCGCCACGTGATGTAGTCTTCGCGCATAGGCCTTCTGCTGCCGTGCTGAGGCGAATTCCAGCGCAGAGCCTCCGGATATGACGTTAATGACCCTGCGGTGGGTTGCCTCCGGGGCCTGCAGCGACAGGAGGCCCTCCCGAGGCTGCTGTACGTGAGCTTGGATCCGTAGGGGGCCTTCCTGAGGCTGCATCCCTTGCGTCTGTACCTGCGTGGGGGCCTCGTACGGGAACTGGACGTGGGCCACCGCAGGCGGACGCGTCTCCGGGTTCCTGTCCCTAGCGGCGCTTTGGCGGAGCGCCGCGATGGAGACACACGAGCGTGTGTCGTGGGTGCCTCGGCCGTGGACTTCGCACCACAGTCCCTGGTGCTGGTCGTCGTAATCTCCACGGCTTTTATCATCGCGGCCGCGGCCACGGCCGCGTCCTCGACCTCGGCGCCCCCGACCGCCACGACCAGCGAAAGCGCTTTCTTCGGAAGCGCCTTCGATGTCGAGGACGAACCGGCCTCGGCGCGACTTCTGCTGGCCGCGCTTAGGCCCATTGGACGGCTCCTTGTGCGGGGCTTCTCCGCGTTCGGGCGCGTCTTTAGACGACTCCGGCTTGCGTTTGCCCCTCGAGGGGCCGTCCTGTGATGGATCTTCGGTTTTTGTCGAACCACCGACCTGGTTGGCGTCGGAGTCATCTCCTCGCCTTCGACGAGCGTCTTCTTCCGCCCTGGCGTACTCCTCCATTTTGTCGAAGAGCTTCACCACTGTCTTGATCGGCTTTCGCGCATTGTACTCGCCATCGGGCCCGAACGAAGGCCCTGTATGGCTGCATTAACGACGGTGGTTTCATTGACGTCTTTCACTTGGCATCGAATCTTGGCGAAGCGCTTGAAGTAGTCCCGGAGCCTCTACGAGGGATTTTGCTTCACCGCGAAGAGTTGGTCCGCGTCGACTCGCTCGACATAGTTTCCCTGGAAGTTGTTGTGAAGGCGGTCGCGGAGCTGCTCCCACGCGTAGATGGAGCCCGGCTCTATGGTAAAAAACCAAGAGAGCGCCACTCCTTGCAGCGCGAGGGGGAGTCCCTTCGCCTTCGTGGTGTCGTCTCGCCGCGCGCCTCGATCGCGGTTTCATACACGCGCACGAACTCGCGGGGATCCGTGTCGCCTTTGTACGGGTCGATGACGCTAGGGAACTTGAAGTCTTCGGGCCACGCCGCCTGCTGCAGCCCCGCCGAAAGCGGGGACTTCGGATCTACGCGTCGCAGCGGCACGCGGCTAGACGTGGGGGCTTCGCGGCTGTCCGCCCTCTCTGGCGTGGGCTCGGGCGCGATTACTGGCGCGGCCTACTGGCTCCGAGCCTCTTGTATATCTCGGACGGCTCCGTGAAGGTCCCCTAGTTCCCGCTGGAACGCGTTGAGGGCTGCTAGTAGGGCGCTTTCCACCGCAGGTGCTGTCGGGCGCCGGAACACCCAGCGGGCGGTCGCGCGCAGGACCATCACCTCACGATCTCCGGATCCGCCGGATGCTTCGTTGCGGCTACCCCCGGCCGTCTGATCCGTGCTGCCGGCGAGGGTGGCGGGGGCTGTCGTTGCAGTGCCAGCGACGGGGTTGGATGTCGTTGTAGCGGCGCTGGCGGGGTCGGTCGTTGTAGCGCGAGCGTCGACGCCCGCGACCACTGCGCCTACGCCGCCGCCAGCTCCTTCGGCGGCCGATGCCGAAGCCCTGGTATTCACGCGCCGCTCCGACCCAGCCGTCTTCTTTCCCTTCGCCGCCGCTGATGAAGCTTTTTTCGGTGCCATCCTTCTTCGGTCTTCAGGCTTGTCCTTGTCCTCCCCACAGACGGCGCCAACTGTTGTGGTTACTGACCAAACAGAGAGAGAGATGGTAGTGGAGAGGTGGAAGTGTTCTGCCTCACCCTCCCCCTCATCCTGATATATATATTCACATGGAGTATGCTTTTACAGATATGCCCTTACATCCGTACATCCCCCGTTAGGGGCACTTATGTCATTACACACGTTACTCTGGTTCTTATAACCTCCTAACAGGCCTGCTGGGCTTAGGTGGGGCCACCCCTACAACAAGTACCTTTTGAAAGATCGGGCCATTGGCACATTAGGACCTACTAAATAGAGTCGGGTCACACGAGTTGGAAAAATGTACTACTATCTAACCAAAAGCATCATAGGTGAAGCATTTTCAAATATATATATATATAGTATAAATAATAGGAGCACAATGGTGCCCAGGCTCTATGATTAAGACTTTCCATCCATGATTAAGATTTTCCATCCATGATTGATTTAGCATGCTAAATCTATGCTTCCTTTCCAAATCAATGCCTTTTCGAATTAATGAATGTTAACGGGTTTGCCTGATATATTATGTACCATTGCACTAGCAAGCATGTAAAAGCAATTCAAAGGCAGGGAGACTTAGTGCCTAGACACCATGGTGCCCCCATTTCAGCATGCTATATATATAACACATGAGTAGAGGTGCAATCAGAGTGGATACAAAAAGATATCACTCATCCTATATTCTATTATGTATTTTTTCTTGGAGTCAGAGTCAGACACAAATAATCCCGAATACTCATTTCTCCATTCCGTATTCATTCTATAAGCCTTTGGACGGTCGATCAGACGGAAATTATCTGCTTCGTTTGCACGCCTATAAAGGACATTGGACAGTAGGAGAGCAATCAAAACAAACATGGAGAGATTAATCACCGAGATGTCAAAGAAACATCACTTAGTATTCGCCATATTTTTAAATAATTTATTGTTTATTAGTATTATATGAATATACCATCGCTTAAAAAATTATAGAAATAATCCTCTATCGCCATTTGAAATGGCGATAAAGGCTCTATCACCATTTGAATCTAGGACAGAGCTGATGTCACCACCGAAGCAATGAATGACTGAGTGTCACATCAACGCCATAGGTTTTGTCACCATTTTAATTGGCATCAAAAAGACCAATCATCAATTGAAATGGTGACAGAAGCCTCCACAGCTTCAACCATCATTTCAAATGGCGACAAAGGCCTCTACACCCTCTATTGCCATTTGAAAAGGAGATAGAAGCTAGGCTATCAAAGACCAAAAGACTGGCCAAAATTCAATTTAATTTGGTAAAAAAAGAAAGCAGGGAGAAGAGGAGAGGAGATGAAAACATGGAAGACAGGGTTGGAAGCTCAAGTCGTGGGAGGAGACAACGGGCATGGGTTGGGTTATTAGGCCGTGATCCTTACCTCGAAGACAGGAATATTGTGGTCTCCCAGACCTAGACCCCTAAGGCCCGATCTACCTCTCAAAACTAGGGTGTCATGCACCATTAGAAATCCCTCCGCAACTTCCCACACATCCCCATGCCTTGGCCGCAATGCAAGCACAAACTTAACGTGGTTGTCCAGGTTTCTAATGACAACACACACCTAGGATGTCAATTCTTTCACTGTCATTTGTTCATGGTAAGTAGTTCATTTACTACCTATACTTTCATGCATGCATCGCTTATAATCACCTTGTCTTGCTTGCAGACCACAAATTGCAGGTTCACTGAGTTGGTAAATCAATCATATCGAATACATGCCTAGGTTTACATTCACACTCTCCAAATCTGCCTAGAAGAGTTGTGGGAAGAGCTCTAGATTAAGAGGACCAACAATGATGCGCTCCATAGGCAAAAGATCAGGTAGAGGAACAATGAGGAGGTGGCCCTCCTCGGCAATGACTATCACTTGTATTGTCACTGAGCCAACCCGAGCTGCAATTGCGCCTTCCACTGCCACGACAACCAGCCATGTCCACATCGCCCTGATGATTGTCACTCCATGTGGGTGCCCTACGGTGTTCTATTTTCGCCTTAGGGGCGTTCCCCCTCATGTCCTACTAGAACTATGTCCGTCAATGTTGTTTTTATTGAGGAAGGGCCATATGTATCTTAGATGTAGTTTTGTTTGATAGTCCATTCATGTTGTCATTTATATCATTTGAGTAGTATAATTTAAAATTCCATGGGGTGCACCCTATTCATGTGAAAAGTTTATAGGAATTTGACAATGTGCACAAGCTTTCTCTCAGTGGATTGACACCACACACTAGCTTTTCTCAGTGAGTTGACAATGCACACTAGCTTTTATCAGTGAATTGGTAGCACACACCAACTTTGCTTAATGAATTGATAACACACGCCAGCTTTTCTTAGTGAGTTGACAACATGCACCAGCTTTTATCAGTGAATTAACAATACACGCTAGCTTTTCTTAGTGAATTGACAACACGCACAAACTTTTCTCAGTGAATTAACAAAACACACTAGCTTTTGTCAGTGAATTAACAACACACACTAGCTTTTCTTAGTGAATTGACAACGACGTGACCTTTCCTATGCCCACAAGATTCATTCTCATGGACATGAGTGCACTTTCATTTGGCAAAATTTACTCCCCCAAACACTATAAACAGACCGCTTATAAAAAGGGGGGCCAGACTCCACAACTAGAGCCAAAGAGGGCTGAGCTAGAAGGAGATGCACCAGGGAGAAAAGGGCTATGAGCCAGAAGGAGGAGTAAATCCAAGAGTTATATTCAGCTCTAGCTAGAAGAAATCGAACCATGACACATACATATACACATGAAATATTTGGATTTTCTTGTATTCTTGTGATCCAAATTGAGTTCCCTTAAGATATCTATTTCCTTTTTAATTCTTTGAGTCTAAGTCTATGTGTACAACATGTATAAATGTGCATTAGCTGAGTCTGAGTTGATTAGGTATGTAGGGTTGAGTTTGAGTCAGATTTTGAGCCATTGTGTGTGCATGTATGGGGATATTACCCTAAGGGGGCCGAACCCAAGAGGAGGGTAGAATACATATGATATGTTTTTACTTTGTGAAATAAACCTGAAAAGTCACAATGGATTGTGATGCAAGTTCTGTGCATAAGTGTTGAGAGTTTCCCAACTAGGGTTTTCTATGATCATGTTGATTGAGAGCTTCATTACACTTCACAAGTCACCGATTCAGTCTACATGATTCAACTCTTCAATTCGTGACCTATCGACTAACAATGGTTTGAAGAGGCTTGGTTGATTGCTTCTAGTTTTGTATCGTGCTTAAATAGAGCAATTCATCTCGTATATCCATTGCTACTATTGATTGGATTGGTTGAAGCTAGAGAAAGGAATTAGGGTAATCTCTCTCCACTGAAACCCTAGCTTTCGTTCCTACCGCAAGGAGAAAGAAGAATTCAAGCGGTTGTTTGTATCATGAAGCTCAAGCCACCTTGTGCATCAGTCAGCCTACTAGTTGTCCCATATCACCGCACAAGCTGATCTCAAAAATAGGGGGAGAGGGGAGGGAGAAGAGGGGTAGAGGATGTCACTCCGTCGGGGTTAGGGATGTTGAACTATAGAGAGATGCTTTGGAAGCAGAAGTAGATTGCTAAGAAGAAGAGATCCTACCTTGATATTATTGCAAGGATGTACCCATGCCACCAGAGTTTCCATGCCCATGGTGCACCTGTGGTAACCTAGAACATACCATTCAGTTAACACAACCAACTACCATCACCCGGGTGCACAACTCGTGCGACGATTATCGTGTAAGTGAATGTCACGTATTGATAAATCATATTACATGTTTCATTTCACATATCACTAACTTTCTCTATGCATGATGGTAGGTGATGGAGTATTGCTACTTCTTCCAATAGATCGACAACTTGGAGAGGTACAACAAGGCATTCATTGAGCAAAAAATACATCCTCAATTACCTAGTGTTGCCTGAGAACTTCACCTATTAGAAACCTTACACCCCAGAGGACATTGGAAATGCTGAGAGGGGGGAAGACAAGGGAAAGGCATCGATGCAGATCAAACCTCGAGAAGAGATTGATCTGATGGGTTGCTCGATCTTTCACAATGGAAATTCTCAAATAGATATGTGGAGCACAAACTACAAGACGTAATTTGCACTAGATAGATAAAACTCTCAGCCCATGTACACCATAGCATGTGAACAAGAAGATAGGATTAATTGATTCAATGGATGAAAATTGACACCACAGTCAAATCTCACATGCCTGAAGAAGAACACTCGATGAATTCCTCAAGAACACTCACGATACAGGGATTTCCCCTAAGCCATCTTGGCTACAACTCAATTCATAATCTAAACTCTAAGATTACATGGGTGCACCCCTTAGGATTATATAGCCAACACATGCACTAAGGTCTTATGTCAAACCCGGATTTTTCAATCTAGAATCTCCTGTGAAACCACTGCACTATTCTCTAGATCAGTAGATAGTGCTCATAGGTACATTGCTGCATCATTTCATACATCGCAGGAATTACATCTACTCATAATAATATTACTTAACTGAGTTTGAATTACGCCACATCGGGCAGCAGTTTTTGCATAAGGGCTGGCCAGGCCAAATGTTCACATTACAAAAGCATAACAGCGGAAGCAAAAGCAAGGCAAGGCCTATAATCCACATGCAGCGACTGGGGTAAATATGTGCCATATGATTATTACCTAAGCTTAAGCAATAATTATAGGCACACGATACCATAGTCTAAATGCCTAGGACATAAAAGCATAGGAACACCCTAGCTCTCAGCGTTGTTTCCTCCTTCTGTAGCAGGGGCATCTTCATATGCATAATGGCCTTGGGTCCCTGAATCTGGTTTTGGGTAATGCGAGTGTGAGCGCAAACCACCGTGCTCAGCGAGCCAATACACAGAATGCAATTAAGATAATATGCATGGCTTATCATGGAAAGGCTCGGGTTATTTTTATTTGCCATAAATTGCTTTTGAAATATACTGCATAGAAATACCCTGAGACCTAGCAGTTTGAACTAAAACATAATATGTGAAAGAATGCGCTAGTTATAGCGATCCAGATTTCATCCACCGTTACATGGCCTCTGCACCATATGCTTAATCCTTCAGCGTTATAACCGCTTACCTTATCACTGGGGCAATACCTAGGGCAACACAAATTAGAGCCTTTCTCTGCCCTCCATTTTACCAATCCCGCCCACAATGTTTTTGAAATAGAACTATATATAGTCAAGTTCCCATGTCCGCCCTAGACCGTGGGCATGGCTATTTGAATAGTTTTAACTCTGCAGAGTTTGTACACTTTACCCACAAGAGATAAATCTGCTCGTTGCCCCACATGATTCCTTAGCCATGCGGTTGAGTAGATTATCACAAGACTGTTACAATGCATAATCCTACTTGTGGTTACGCCCGCTAAGGTCTATCTTCTGTAGGATGCGTACATCCCTCGAGAAGGGTCCCTTGTGAGCCATCACGGGCAAAGCGCGGGGATGAGACCATCTATCCCTTTGCTCGTGTTCACACCTTCACATAACCAGACTAGAGCTATGCAAATTAGTTAGCCCTGCCTACATTTTGCTAGCTTGTGGTTGTACTGTTGTACCTTGGAAGGTCATCACAAGATTCGATCCTTAGGGTTATCTAGGTGGTGCTACCACTAACCACACTCTCGTGCACCGCTGCACCACACCCCCGATCCATCCACCCAGATATTTAAGCAAGTTGGGGTTTTTGGGAACATAAAATATCCTTGTCCAATTACACCAACCATTTTCATCATGACTTCCTAAATCAATTTCCCATAATTTAAAGGATGCTTGGGGCACATTGGTGCCCCCAAATATCTAAGCACAACTAAGCATGTCATATAATTATGGACTTATTTTTGAAAGGTTATTACTATAGTTTTACTAGTGCGACAAGGCTCACATGTTTGATTATTTCAAGGAATGCATTATTAACAAGCTAATTACTAGGTATGTAACTAGGGTATTGAAATCAACATATACTTAGCACATAAAATAACAGCATGCGGTTGATATTTTAAACAAAACTAAATTGCAGAAAATGTAGGTGCAACATGATCAAAGTATTGACTCGCCTTGGTCACAGTGGGTTTGGTCTTGGTTGTCTTGAGCTTCTAGAGCTGCTGCTTCGGCTTCTTCTTCCTGAGCCTCGTACGCTGCCGAAGGAGGGAGGAAAATTTCTGATAAGCCGAGTCTGCAGGGGGGCCGAAACAGAGGATCGCAGGCAGCATACGGGTGGTGGGATTCCCAGCGAGGGGCGGCTGGAGAGTCGTTGGCGGCGGGCAAAATGGATTGCTGGCGTCGCATGGAGGGCGATGGACGGGTCGGTGGGGGCCGGGGAGCGCCGGAGATGGGTCGGTGGGGGCCGAGGAGCGCCGGAGATGGGTCGGCGTTGTGCGGTGGCGGCGGGCTCGGGTGACGCTCGACGCCGGCGAGGTGCAGGCCGAGAGGAGCTTGCCCGAGCATGGAATCGACTTCGTCGGGTCCCTAGGAAGATGTGGGAGGGAGGAATTGACCAGCGGTAGCCTGACACGGCGGCGCACCCGGTTGCCGGACTTGGAGGGGATCAGTTCGTCGGCGGGGAAGCAGGGCTCGGGAGCTCAATCAGGCGGGGTGGGAACGAGAGCAAGAGCTGGCGGTGTGGAAGAGAGCCTCAGCTGGGTTTTATAACGGGGAAAAAGGCGCGTGGCGAGGACGGGCAGTTGGCCAGGGTATGGCGGCGACATCGGCCCCGGTGTGGCTACAGAAAAACATCGGAATGAGTGACTAAAGTGGTGTGGCAAGCGTGGGGTGACAATGCGCGGACAGGGCTGGGCTACGGCGGTCCTGTAGCCGACGTGCGCTGCTGACCGGGCCGTGCTTCTGGCATGGGCGTGCGGGTGGCGTCGGGGACTAGCGGTCCGAAGGAGGCTCTACGGGGGAGGGGGCTGCGGCGCCGCGCGGGCTGTCCAAGCGGGGGCTGCGGCCTGTCGGGACGCCGCGCAGAGGAAGGGGAAGGCAGGGGTGCGGGCGGGCCGGCTGGCTGGGCTGGTTCGGCCGGCTGCAAGGCCCATCCCCCTTTCCTTTTTTATGGCTATTTCATGCATATTTTTATGCACATCTTTATACGAAAATTTTCCTTTGCCTTTATTTCTTTATTACTATTATTCTGATATCTTTTTATTTTGATATTTTATTTTTATTTATCTATTGATTATTAATGTATAGGTATTTATACATTTAGTTACTCAAGGTAAAGGTTCAGGTTCTAGTTTAAATTCTCATTTTTGTTTTTGGTCTTTTTATTAATTTTATTTTTCTTAATTTCTTCAATTACTGGAACCTCAAACCAAAAATCCATGAAAATCCAACAGAGTTCAAATACTAAGAAAAATATATTCCAAGATAATTCAGGACTTACATAATACCCAAAATTCAAATTTCCAGGGTGTTACATCTTAAGGGCTAACTTTTCTAATCTTGCAACAAAAAGAAAGATATAATCGAACGACTGAATAACATAGGCACACAAGCTCAACACGATTCTAACCAAAAATAAAAAAAACACCAACTTCAATTTTTTGTTCACCAACTCCCTCTATTCTTGTGAGAGGTCTAGTGTTGGACCCCAGATTTGTAATCCAGTACCCTCTCTATTTCCACCATACTATTCCCTGTATTAGTAACTAGTTCACATAGAAGCATTGTTGAATCACACACATACATCGCATTGAACCATAACACACATTTATATTACATAATAGAGTTTAAATAACCGATACAGGGTAGAGTTTTACATAGCAGGCTAATTAGGCCAAATGTTACATTACAGAGAGCCAAAAGTGGAAGTGGAAGCAGAAAGCAAGGGTGTGGCCAACACAATGCCATAGGCAAGCGATTGGGGGTAAACACGTGCAATAAAATACAATCCAAGTGTTGTGGCTACAGGCTAAATAGTAAAGAAGGGGACTAGTAGAAGAGGAAGGAGAGCCAGATCTATAGGAGAGTTGGTAAGAATGAGAGGATGCCCCTCCTCCTGCACATCCTGGGGGTTTATATACATGAGTGGGATAGAATGGGAAATCCCCATTCTATCCCTTAGTATTTACAAAGGATGAGGGTACATTTGTATATTTACATTGGTATATTCCTCTACACTATTGGGCCTACTACATATCTAGGCCAGTTGCAATGCCCAGTCACGGGGGGTTGGGCCACCCCTACAATAGTACTCCCTCGACAGCAAGCGCAGAGGTCTCGATGGGCAAGCTGACGTGCCAAACTACCCAGCCCCCCGTTCCGCGACAGCAAGCGCGAGGGTACCAACTGGCGAGCCAATACAACTAGTAGCTTGCAGCCCCCTGAGGCAATGCCTACAAGACCGACAACGAGGTCGTCACCGCCCCGCCAAGGCGATGCCTACAAGGCGGATGGCGAAGTCGTGCGCCGGAGGCGAGCAATCCCGCCAAGGCATGGCCTACTGGGCGGACGGCGGAGTCGAGCTGCCCTGCCGAGGCGATACCGACAAGGCGGGCGACGAAGCCTTGCCGCCCCGTCGAGGCGATGCCTACAAGGCGGGCGGTGAGGCGCTGCTTCGAAGCCGGGTCGTCCCGTCGAGGCAGTGCCTACGAGGAGGACGACGAAGTCCTGCGCCGGAGCCGAACCATCCTGCTGAGGCATGGCCTACTAGGCAGATGGCGAAGTCGTGCCGCCCCGCCAAGGCGATGCCTACAAGGCGGGCGGTGAAGCCTTGCCGCCCCGCCAAGGCGATGCCTACAAGGCGGGTGGCGAGGCGCTGCTCCGAAGCTGGGTCGTCCCGCTGAGGCAGTGCCTATGAGGCGGACGACAATGTCCTGTGCCGGAGCCGAGCCGTCCCACCGAGGCATGGCCTACTAGGCGGACGGCGAAGTCGTGCCGCCCCACTGAGGCGATGCCTACAAGGCGGGTGTCGAAGATTTGCCGCCCCACCGAGGCGATGCCTACAATGCAGGCGGCGAAGCCTTGCCGCCCGCCGAGGCGATGCCTACAAGGCAGGCGGTGAGGCGTTGCTCCGAAGCCAAGTCGTCCCGCCGAGGCAGTGCCTACGAGGCGGACAACGAAGTCCTGCGCCAGAGCTAAGCCGTCCCACCGAGGCATGGCCTACTAGGCGGACAGCGAAGTCGTGCAGCCCCGCTAAGGCGATGCCTACAAGGCGGGCGACGAAGCCTTGCCGCCCCGCCGAGGCGATGCCTACAATGCGGGCGGCGAGACGCTGCTCCGAAGCCGGGTCGTCCCGCCGGGGTAGTGCCTTTAAAGCGGATGATGAAGTCCTACGCCGGAGCTAAGCCGTCCCGCCGAGGCATGGCCTACTAGGCGGACGGCGAAGTCGTGCCGCCCCGCCGAGACGATGCCTACAAGGCGGGCAACAAGGAGCTGCTCCGAAGCTAGGTTGTCTCGCTGAGGGCGGTACACACGTGGAGGCAGGGAGGCGGAGGCGTCGTTCCCCTACCTTCAAAAGCAGTGCCCACGAAGGGCGGGCGCGAGCGGCGTAGGTCGAGGGCGCAATGCACGTGGAGGCGCCGTTCCCCTACCTTCAAAAGCAATGCCCACAAAGGATGGGCGCGAGTGGCGTAGGCCGAGGGCGCTACGCACGCGGAGGCAGGGAGGCGGAGGCGCTGTTCCCCTACCTTCAAAAGCAGTGCCCGCGGAGGGCGGGCGCGAGCGGCGTAGGCCGAGGGCGTTACGCACAGGCAGGGAGGTGGACGCACCGTTCCCCTACCTTCAAAAGCAGTTGATACGAGGAGGGGTCCTGATCTTCTCAGTGAGGAACTGTGAATAGTTGATGCAAAGTAGACGATGTCGCTAGTTGAACACTCGCACCAATGCACGAACCCTCAACTCTTCGGAAAACGCCCAAAACACACCGAATAATTGTTCGTCGCGAGACCACAAACGACGAATGCCAAGTCCCCAATTCCCAATGGAACGACGGCTTGATCTTGAATTGCAAAACGGACAATGGATCGCCTAGTTCTCTTTCAAAGTCCTCGTATGAACTCTGGTGTTGAAAAAACAAGCAATAGTTATGTTTCAATCTTATGCATAAAATTGGTCTCCCCTAAAGCCTGCCAATACAAGGCTTATATAGCCCCTTGGGACATCCATATGGTCCCCAAACCAAGTACAACTCAACCCTATATGGTTTTAGATACGAACTCTCACAAAAAGGAAACTATATTTTCACCCGTTATATTGTTTTCATCATAACTTTTTATCTATGATGAATTTGAAGGTGTGAATAGATCCATTGCGTAGCCCTTGAAATTATCTTTCCAACAAGTATAAGAACACCTGAATCGGACTCCGTTTGTGAAAGTTATGGCCTTTTTAGTAACTGTCTGTCAAGCTGTCCCGAACCGAATCCGAATTGAATCCTGAGTTGAATCCGAGTTTGAATTGGGTTGAGCACGTGGGAAGTCCGAATTTGGCTTGAAAATCTTATCCAAAACTTGTAGTTTAAGTCCTTGGGCTCCTCCCTTTTTCTCTCCCAAGTCTTCACATGAGTCATACCTAAGAATATATAAAATACTAGCATGAGATAGTATTCCAAGTTCATCATCAATTAAAGGAAACTCCTTAAGAAACAAAAGCACCTGTTTGTTTAAACGCTTGGCTCTTGTCCTCGTCATCGGGCCCTCTGGTTCTTGGATATTCTCATGCATGCTTGGAGTGGAAGATGTATATGTAATGGGGATGTCCTCATCAGCACTTGTATTACTTGCAGCATCACTTATGGCGTCCATCTCAGTATGTGCATGATCACAAATAGGAGAAGATGTATAAGTGTTAGGGATGCCCTCATCATCCTCCCCCTCTTGAAAAGGCGTCGTCCTCGACGCTAGATCGTCACCACCAAAGAAAGGTGATAAATCAGCGACATTGAACGTAGAGCTCACGTCATAGTCATCGCCATAAAGCTCTATCTTGTAGGCATTGTCGTTGATCTTCACAAGCACCTTGAAAGGCCCATCACCGCGTGGTAGTAACTTATACTTGCGACGTTCTGGAAAATGATCCTTGCGGTAGTGTACCCAAACCAAATCACCTGGTTGAAAAACCATCTTCTTTCTTTTCTTGCTCGCCTTCTCAGCATAGTACTTGACCTTGCGCTCAGCTCGCTTGGACGCCTCCATATGAGTATGGTGTTGACTATGAAGTGGCAACAAATCAAGCAGCGTAAAGGGCTTGAAACCACAAACTACCTCAAATGGACACATCTGCGTAATGGAATGCACGACCCGATTATAAGCGAATTCCACGTGCGGCAAACAATCCTCCCACTCGCGCAGATTCTTCTTGATCATGTTCCGGAGTAGCATCGAAAGTGTGCGGTTCACCACCTCTATTTGACCATCCGTTTGGGATGACAAATTGTGCTGAATAATAACTTCATCCCTAGTTTACCCCAAAGCGTCTTCCAGAAGTAGCTCATGAACTTCACGTCGCGATCCGACACAATAGTACGTGGCACGCCATGTAGCCTCACGATCTCCTTGAAAAACAAGTCAGCAATATGCGACGCATTGTCGCTCTTGTGGCACGGAATAAAGTGTGCCATCTTCAAAAAACGATCCACAACGACAAAAATATAATCACTCCCCCTCTCAGTTCTAGGCAGTCCTAAAACAAAATCCATATTAATATCCTCCCATGGGGCATTGGGAACAGGTAAAGGGGTATACAAACCGTGTGGATGCAACTTCGATTTCGCTTTGTGGCAAGTAATGCATCGCTGCACATACCTCTCCACATCTCGCCTCATCTTAAGCCAATAAAAGTGATCGCTCAGCATAGACAACGTCTTCTCACGTCCAAAATGTCCCATCAATCCACCTGCATGTGATTCCTGCAGTAATAGCAAACGCACGGAGGATTCTGGAACGCATAATTTCTTAGTGCGAAACAAAAACCCATAATTTCTTAGTCCCTTACTAGATGAATTTGCTATTGCTCAATTGCAATCTGATTATATGGATAAACTTTGTTTGATTCCAAAAGTTGTAGCTTTGCCTATATGTGCCACCACAACAAGTTTACAACTTCAAAGATTTGAATTGCATAAATGCTTCACTTACATTTGCAAAACAAGTTGCGATAATTACTGTGTGAGAAATTTTGATTTGTTCATTAACATATATGATTACTTTTGGGTTAATAATACAATGAGCTTTTATGATTGCTGCTGTGTTATAACATTAATTGTGCAACAACGAAGAACTGTTAAAACGGATGACATATACATATACCATGCATACACCTTGGCTTCTTTGTTACCATACTTTCAGTTTATCAAAAGCCGAGGACGGCTTTGTTTTCAAGAAGGGAGGATGATGAGGACACGACCCCTATGGATACAACCATATTTGCTATGCTTGTTGTTCCAATTACAAGAGCTCCTACGCATCACTTAAATTACAAGGTGAGCTCGTTTCAAAAAGGTTTTACTTTGTGTGATAAAGAACGTATGATATTACATAATGAGAGTTTGTTGCGTTTGTTATTATGTACCGAGATTTATGATGAAGATCATGCAATACGTGAGGCTACACATATGCTAAAACCGAGGACGGTTTTCTATCAAGAAGGGGAGGATGATGTGACCACGCCACAAACACATACGACAATCGCGCCCAATATCAAGATTGAACTAAAGGTGAATTCGTTTCTTCAGCCTTCATATGTTACTGAGAATGGACCGCTACCTAATGCAAGTGATTTAATTGTGCTTAGGAATTTGGGAAAGGATAAAGGAAAGGGACATGGAGTCCTGGACATGCATGGAAGGAATAATGGAGGTCACCACGTCACTTTGGGACCAAGTCAAGCACGAATTCGAGTTGGACACGTTTTGGAATCAGACTCGGACTGCTGCAATGGTGCAAGTTTAAACGGACGTAACTTTCTCATACGGACTCCGTTTGGGACGTTCTTGGACTTGATGGAAAGCTTATCAAGTCTACTTTCTAAAGGATTCAACCCCATCTTCAAATTCTATCCGAGACAGCCGCAATCATCAAAAGAGTCCGTGTTGGTCACGTACTGGAATCAGATTCGGACTGCTGCAATGGTGCAAGTTGAAACGAAAACTTTCTCATACGGACTCCGTTTGGGACGTTCTTGTACTTCATGGAAAGCTTATGAAGTCTACCTTCCAACGGATCCAACCTCATCTTCAAATTTCATCCGAGCCGGCTGCAGTCATCAAAATAATTCACATTGATTTTGAGTCCGAGTCAAAGGGTGCTGCGCCACCACCAATTGGGCCCATGGGCCTTGTAACCCTAGAGCATGCACTTTGGACGCCCCTCCTGGTTGTTCTCCTATAAAGAGCTGCCTCCTTGTTAGGACTTGGATTTTGTTGAGTTTAGGTTTAGCTATTATGCAAACTTCTGTTCTTCAGTTGTGTCGGACGACCACCTGTCAAGACTACCTTCGGAATCCCACCTTTTGATCTCAATTTATATATTTGCAATTTCAGATTGCTTGTTATCTTGTTCTTGCGTGTTCTTCGATTGCATGCAAGAATAGACCTTCGTGGTCAGGTCAACCACGTTCTTGGCACGGTTGATAACACTTTGGGGTTGGTTCAGCGATTGCTAAGGCGCAAGCGTCGTCGTACGGTTGTAGTCGGATCGCAAGGGTCACCTCCGCCAAAATCAATAGTTATTCATCCTATCGGAAGATCGGGACTCCATCGCCTCATCAGTTGGTATCAGAGCTTCAGTTGACCGGTAGGAATTTCTTGTATCCCTAGTTAGTAGATTGATTTTTTTATTTCCCATAGTCCAGAAAAAATTGCCCCACAAAAAGAGTTAATTTCCGCTGTCCAAACCCCATTGTGCCTTTCAATCTGTTAGTTTTGGTTTGCTAAATTGAATTTGTGTCCGTTTTAGCTTTGTCTAGTTGCTGGTCATATCTTTGTTCCAATAAAAATCCAAACAAAAAAAATTCCCCCACCCCAAACCCTAATTCCAATTTCGGCTGATCTGTCCTTTCTCTGCAGCCGCCACCAAAAACGCCATATCTTTTGATTCCGAGATTATGTTTGAGTGAGACCACCGCCATTAGATTCAAAAATTTATCATCCATCTATCTGAAAATTTTCACGTCATTCCAGCAAGGAAGTTAAGAGATATCCGCGGTGCAAGTTGACCTAAAATTCCAGATTGAATCTGCAACAATCGGCACTTGTGAATTTTGTGCGAATTCTTTGGTCGGTTTTCAGAAGTTGACTCCAAAACAAAAGTTGTAGAAAAAGCCGTCAGAAAACAGAGAAAAAAAGAATCATTGAAAAAAAGGCAACTGACAAAAAGGTAAGGCCGAAATACCGACGCGTTGTCCAGTGGACAGAAATCTTCAGTTTCCAAGTTTTGGAACAATCCTTGTGTTCTTCAATTCCAGATTGCATTCGATTGAATTATCTTGTATTTACCACTCCCATACATTGCCATACACTTATTTTAGCCTTCTTCCATCTTTGGTTGATCAGCAACATAGGCTAAGTGCTAGATACGAACTATAATTCAATTCTGTGCAATTTCTGAAATTAATTGATTGTTTTCCTTTGCTACAAAATACATAGTCTATCCAAGCTCCACTTTTCTACAACCGAACAGGTCTCGCTGTACCTTGCAATCGCTATACTCATCACTTGAGTTAAGTTATCACGAACCAGCCACTAGTTGCACCACCTGTTTTGCATTGGTAAGAACTTGTAAGAGCTTGGTAAGAGTTCGAGAGATGTGTGACTTGCGAAGCTCCACCTCCTAGCAGTTTATAGGGACTTACATAATTCTAGTGTATTTCCTTGTTTTCTACTAACCATGACAGGTTCAAGATCACATTGTAGCAATTTTTGTGAGACCAACAACTTGTTGGATCGTATTAATAAGACCCTCACCACCATCAACAACAGAATTGAGGGATCCAATGATCACGACCGTTGTCGACTTCGACAAAATCGACAAGGCACAGATAGGTTAACAAGAGAGGTATGTGATGATGAGGACAAGTTTACAATTCCGCCATTTGCTGGTAGATATGACCCTGAAGCTTATCTTGATTGGGAAATACAATTAGATGGAAATTTTGCATGCTATGATTTTCCTGATGATAAAAGAGTTAGGGCTGCTACTAGTGAATTCACTAATTTCGCATTATTTTGGTGGAGGAAACAATGTAGACTACCACATGTACCTAAAACTTGGAATGTTTTGAAACGAGTGATGAGATCTACATTTGTTCCTTCATATTATTCACATGACTTGTTAAAAAGATTGCAACGTTTAGAACAAGGTAGGAGAACTGTAAGTGAATACTATGAAGAATTGAAAGCTCTTTTGTTGCGTTGTGGCTTAGAGGAACATGCTGAAGCTACAGAGAATAGATTCTTACGTGGCCTTAATAAAGAAATTCAGGACCTTCTCATTCCCAAAGAATATAATTCTCTCCCTCATTTGTTTATACTTGCATGTAATGTTGAACGTCAGATTGAGAAGAAATTGAGAGTGCTTGATGATAAGAAACATGAGAGCAAACCCATGTTTGTGCCTTTTTCTGTGACTAACAACTTGCAGGCAGTTGAGAACCATGTCGAAAAGGAGCATAAGTTGATTGAACCATCGATTCCATTCGTTGAGAACGAAGATGAGGAGATGGATGCACCTACATCATCCGAGGGGAGCCAAAAACGTAAAGATCATGGTGCTATCATCACTCACGGTGAGTATGCTTGTGAAGAACAACAATTATGCACTGTTCATGCTATTTTAGAGCAAAACTTAGTGGAAAACAATTCTGACACGCCCATATTTCAAGTAGAGAATTCACACTGCGTTGATTTGAGTATTGAGAATGAGTTTAGTGCACCTTGTCAAAAAATAATTGAATTGCCTGCTGTTTTGAGTGATTCACGTGATGAATTAATCACATACAATGATCATGTGGCTTTGGTTAGACATAAAGAAGTTTTAACTAGAATTTCTCCTGCCAATTCATTGTGTTACATCATGTTGGATCTTCCTATGAAATTGTCACATGCTTTGGAGAAAGTTTCTGAACTTACATGTTCAAAATTCTTGTTTAGTGCCTACACCCCTGGGTATAAGTTTAATTTGATTGGAGATTATGATGTAGAAAATCAATTTCTTGTATATCGAATATGCATAACTTGTGACCACATGGATGAATTGCAGCTTGTTGTTTTCAACAACAACTCTTGTATGCTCAATCTTGTTCATTATGAAAGAAAAATAAATTTTAGTGATCATTCAATGCCTATGTGTTCTTCTCTTATTGAACCATCTAACATTGGCAATCTGAATAATGAAATTGATGTATGGAAGACCTTGCAAATATTTTCACCCTTACTAGATGAATTTGCTATTGCTCAATTGCAATCTGATTATATGGATAAACTTTGTTTGATTCCAAAAGTTGTAGCTTTGCCTATATGTGCCACCACAACAAGTTTACAACTTCAAAGATTTGAATTGCATAAATGCTTCACTTACATTTGCAAAACAAGTTGCGATAATTACTGTGTGAGAAATTTTGATTTGTTCATTAACATATATGATTACTTTTGGGTTAATAATACAATGAGCTTTTATGATTGCTGCTGTGTTATAACATTAATTGTGCAACAACGAAGAACTGTTAAAACGGATGACATATACATATACCATGCATACACCTTGGCTTCTTTGTTACCATACTTTCAGTTTATCAAAAGCCGAGGACGGCTTTGTTTTCAAGAAGGGGAGGATGATGAGGACACGACCCCTATGGATACAACCATATTTGCTATGCTTGTTGTTCCAATTACAAGAGCTCCTACGCATCACTTAAATTACAAGGTGAGTTCGTTTCAAAAAGGTTTTACTTTGTGTGATAAAGAACGTATGATATTACATAATGAGAGTTTGTTGCGTTTGTTATTATGTACCGAGATTTATGATGAAGATCATGCAATACGTGAGGCTACACATATGCTAAAACCGAGGACGGTTTTCTATCAAGAAGGGGAGGATGATGTGACCACGCCACAAACACATACGACAATCGCGCCCAATATCAAGATTGAACTAAAGGTGAATTCGTTTCTTCAGCCTTCATATGTTACTGAGAATGGACCGCTACCTAATGCAAGTGATTTAATTGTGCTTAGGAATTTGGGAAAGGATAAAGGAAAGGGACATGGAGTCCTGGACATGCATGGAAAGAATAATGGAGGTCACCACGTCACTTTGGGACCAAGTCAAGCACGAATTCGAGTTGGACACGTTTTGGAATCAGACTCGGACTGCTGCAATGGTGCAAGTTTAAACGGACGTAACTTTCTCATACGGACTCCGTTTGGGACGTTCTTGGACTTGATGGAAAGCTTATCAAGTCTACTTTCTAAAGGATTCAACCCCATCTTCAAATTCTATCCGAGACAGCCGCAATCATCAAAAGAGTCCGTGTTGGTCACGTACTGGAATCAGATTCGGACTGCTGCAATGGTGCAAGTTGAAACGAACGTAACTTTCTCATACGGACTCCGTTTGGGACGTTCTTGTACTTCATGGAAAGCTTATGAAGTCTACCTTCCAACGGATCCAACCTCATCTTCAAATTTCATCCGAGCCGGCTGCAGTCATCAAAACAATTCACATTGATTTTTGAGTCCGAGTCAAAAGGGTGCTGCGCCACCACCAATTGGGCCCATGGGCCTTGTAACCCTAGAGCATGCACTTTGGACGCCCCTCCTGGTTGTTCTCCCTATAAAGGAGCCGCTGCCTCCCTTGTTAGGACTTGGATTTTGTTGAGTTTAGGTTTAGCTATTATGCAAACTTCTGTTCTTCAGTTGTGTCGGACGACCACCTGTCAAGACTACCTTCGGAATCCCACCTTTTGATCTCAATTTATATATTTGCAATTTCAGATTGCTTGTTATCTTGTTCTTGCGTGTTCTTCGATTGCATGCAGGAATAGACCTTCGTGGTCAGGTCAACCGCGTTCTTGGCACGGTTGATAACACTTTGGGGTTGGTTCAGCGATTGCTAAGGCGCAAGCGTCGTCGTACGGTTGTAGTCGGATCGCAAGGGTCACCTCCGCCAAAATCGATAGTTATTCATCCTATCGGAAGATCGGGACTCCATCGCCTCATCAATGAGCATATAAATCACGCACACTCACTAAACCATGAACGTGCACTCCTAATTGAGTTAAAAGCACACTTTTCCTAGAGAGAGCATCAGCTACCACATTTTCCTTTCCCTTCTTATATTTCACAATGTAAGGAAATGACTTAATGAATTCAACCCATTTGGCATGTCTACGGTTCAGGTTTGCTTAGCCCTTTAAATGCTTCAAAGCCTCATGATCAGAATTAATAATAAACTCTTTAGGCCATAAATAGTGTTACCAAGTTTCTAACGCACACACTAACGCATAAAGCTCTTTGTCATAGACCAGATAATTCAATTGAGCACCATTTAGTTTCTCACTAAAATAAGCTACCGGTCTACCCTCTTGCATTAAAACACCGCCAATACCCAATCCACTAGCATCACACTCAATTTCAAAATTTTTAGTGAAATCAGGTAAAACAAGCAATGGTGCTTCAATCAAGCGTCTCTTAAGTTCAGCAAAAGCATTTTCTTGCGCTACCCCCACACAAATTCAACACCCTTTTTAGTAAGTTCATTCAAAGGGGCAGCAACGGTGCTAAAATCCTTCACGAAACGCCGATAAAAACCAACGAGACCATGGAAGCTCCTAATCTGACTTACGTTCACAGGAGTTGGCCAATTTTTAATCGCTTCAATTTTAGACTCATCTACTTCAACTCCCTGTGCAGAAACAACATAGCCTAAAAATATGACACGATCTTCGCAAAAAGTGCACTTCTCTAAGTTACCAAATAACCTATTCTCACGCAAAACGTGTAGAACTTGTCTAAGATAGTCTATGTGTTCAGATTCAGTGCGACTGTAAATCAGAATATCATCAAAGTACACAACCACAAATTTACCAATAAAATGCCTTAAAACATGATTCATTAAGCGCATGAATGTACTAGGTGCATTAGTTAAACCAAAAGGCATGACTAACCACTCGTACAACCCAAATTTCGTTTTAAAGGCTATTTTCCACTCATCCCCTTCATGCATTCTAATTTGATGGTAACCACTGCGTAAATCTATCTTAGAGAAAATAACATCACCACTCAATTCGTCTAGCATATCATCTAAGCGAGATATAGGATGACGATATCGAATTGGGATATTATTAATCGCTCGACAATCTACACACATACACCATGAACCATCTTTCTTAGGAACTAAAATAACAGGAACAGCACAAGAGCTTAAGCTTTCACGGACATACCCTTTGGAGAGAAGCTCTTGTACTTGTTTCTAAATTTCCTTTGTTTCCTCGGGATTGGTGCGGTGCGGTGGTCGGTTCAGCAGCGACGCTCCTGGAATCAAGTTGATCTTATGTTCTATCCCGCGTATTGGTGGTAGCCCCGCTGGTACCTCCTATGGAAAGACGTCGCTGAAATCCTGCAAAACAGAAACAACACCACTAGGAAGAGAAGTTATGTCGTTAGTCGAAAGCAATGCATCTTTGTACAGCAGCACGACGTGCACCAAATTAGGATCCTCACTGAATTCTCTCATCTCTGATTTGGTGGCTAACATCACTAAATTCTTCTCTCCCTCACGTTTCTTGTTACTACTCAGATGGTTCTCTCGCTCTTGTGCACTCTCAACGTGCATATCAATTTTCTACATGGAGGAATTGACAATCTGTTGCGGTGTAAGCGGCTTCAAGATGACATCCATATTGTTACATCGAAATGTGTAACGATTTGTGCACCCATCGTGAACAGCGGAACGGTCATATTGCCATGGCCGTCCCAGGAGCAAGTGACACACTGTCATAGGCACAACATCGCAGTCCACAGTATCGGTGTACTTCCCAATAGAAAATGTCACACGCACCATATAGTTCACCTTCACTTCCTCTTTGTCGCTCAACCATTGCACATGATAAGGACGCGGATATGGCAAATACTTCAAACCCAACTTATGACACATATCCTTGCTAGCCAGTTTGTGACAACTCCCGCCATCAATGATCACCTTGCACACCTTACCCTTATCAAGCTTTGTCCATGTCTGAAACAAATTGCACTGTTGTTCGAGTGATGGTGATGGCATCACACTAAGCACCTTGGGCGTGCAAACAATGGAATACTGCTTAGTGTTAGGAAACTCAGGATCGCACTCACATTGTTCTATGTCATCAGTGTGCAAGACTGCCTGTGCATTAGGCGACTCATCATCACTAGCTGAAACATAACCGCCATCTTCTGTGATAAGCATAGTTCTGACATTTGGGCAGTCCCTCTGAAATGGCCAACTCCCATGCACTTGTGGCAAATAATGTCACATGAACGGCCTGTTGTCCCCATAGACGAGGTCGCACTAGCAGCGGGCGCTACAGGTTGACGCACCGGTGATGGTGTACTCTCCAGCTTCTTACTTGCGGAACTGCGCATAGCTGAATTGCTTGCAGCCGAAGTGCTCTTGTTTGGTTGGCGGTTGTTATATGGCTGTCCCGGACTGGCTGAAGAACGTGACCGGGCAGCGAACCGTGCGTCTTCAATCACTTGTCTCTCGGCTTCACGTGCTTGGTGCAGCAACTCAATCATATCATTATAGGGATGGTGATTGACAATGCGTTTGACAGCATGATTCATGCCAGCTAGAAATCTCGCCATGGTCTGTTCTTCATTCTCACGGACATCTGCATGTATCATGATAGTCTCCTTTTCTTTATGATATTCATCAATTGATTTCATACCTTGTCGCAGCCCTGTCAACTTCTCAAATAGTGAGCGCTTGTAGTGGCAAGGTATAAAGCGTGCCCGCAAATGCTGCTTCATCTGCTCCCAGGTGATAATCGGAAACTTATGGCGCTCCATGCGCTTATGGATGAACTGCTCCCACTAATGTGTGGCATAATCATCCAATTCATTGGACGCAAGCAACAGCTTCTTCTCATTGGAATAGTTGTTCATCCGAAACAACTTATCAACTTTCAGCTCCCAAGTGAGGTATTGTTCCACATCTGTACCACCTGAAAATATAGGAAGATTAAATTTGGGCTTAGCGATAAGATCCTCGGTGTCATCATGGCGAGGAAGCTGCACGTTGTTGCGGTGGTGGCGCTGTCGATCATCATAGTCATCGACAGGGAAATCGTCATCCCGGCGCTCGACCACGTCAGCCCAGCTACGAGGTCCATGATGCACACCTCCTCCATGGGCACCCTGTGGTGCATCTCCACCCTAGCCACCGTTGCCAGGCCCATGTGCCTGAGGGCGTGCCGCGGCTGCCATCCCGACGTTTGGCGGCATGGCCATGCGACCCGCCTGTCACTGACGCGCTCCTCATCCAGACGAATAGCACGCTCCTCCTCGGTCTCATTGTGCAGAACGACCGGAGGGCCGTGCACACTTGTATCATCAGCTGGTGCACCCCCACGTAGATTGTGGTGTGCGAACATGGCACGCAGCTCCAGAAAGTTATTGTTGATGGTCGTACGCAATTGTGTGACCTCCTCCCCGAGGGTGTTCAGTCCAGTCTGAACTTCCCCGAGCTCATCGTGCACGCCATTGTCACCCATCATGAAGTTGTTTTTGTAGCATCTCGCGCAACCGAGTGTACTCGGTCCACGTAACCAGCGCCTCCGGATTAGGTGGATCCTCCTTGTGACCTGACATTGGAACGACTCACAAACAAGAAACGAGGTTATATCCGGGTTAGTAAAACAAAAGTTCTCTCTATGCTTGCAACTCATTGTCCTGAAAACAAGACAAGCTTACCGTTCCAAAGTGAATCAAGGACGGCAAATTGACAATTGTGACAACGAACAAACTCAACCCGGTAATGTATGAGCGTAACCAAGAGCAAGGGAGTACACAAACGGGTGTAGGTGGAGCTTGGACAGGTATGTGGGTATTCTATGTAATCTGATATTCAATGTATTGTAAAGCTAAGTAATGATCCAGCTAGAGTATTTTGCCTATGTGCTGATCTAATTGGTTTAAGCGAAGTGTATGAACGCACACGCAACGATAAATGGGACTTAATGCAAACAAAGGAATGAGCTAGGGAGAATCAATCAGAAACAAAGATGAAACTAGCTCGTGTTGCACCAAGTACTAAGACAGACGCTAGCCAATTGCAACTGAATATACAAGGGCACAAGATTGCTAAAAAAAAGGAGTTTGGAAGCTCGAAAAAAGGATGCCGTCTGCACGGGGAACCTTAGAATCACTTGTAAAAGGTCGTATGCAAAAGTTAGGTGTTTCTCTCTCTTCTTTTTTTATGCCGTGGCTCTTCCTAACTGCGGCTACTTTTTCCTTCTCTTCTCTCTGCTTTGCTCCCCCGCGGAAGTGCGCAACCCTCAGAAAACAGCAAGGTGTAATCAAGTTTAATGAGCAGCCCTAATTGCAATGTGAACAGCTAGTCTCAAGATAAAAGGATATAAGTGATGCACAAAGACACCAAATGTGGTTCGGCCTGCTATGATGTAGTGACCAAAACAAAAGTTGGAACAACTGGACTCGGATTGTGTTTGAGCTAGAGGTCAATTCAGACTCTAGTCCCACCAAGGAGTTCAGATAAATAAACACAAACCGACTCGGATTGTGCTCTCAAGATGGCGCACGGTAAAAGATGGAAGCTTTCTTTTTTTTGGTTGCTAATTGAGGGAATCAACCAGCAATTTTGTAGGGTTTATGTGAACACAACAATTAAGCAATGCAAAAGGAAACACACGGATAAGCACTAAAACAAAACTCTAATGGACGAAGACTTAACAAAACGCACAAGAAATAAACAGATTAAACTACGATTTTGGTATTGCAATTTTCGGTTTAATGGACGAAAGGACAGAAAATGAATCTAACTACGGGTAAAGAAGTTCTCACCGAGTAAACCTAGAATCTGATACCACATGATACGGGGAGGGTTCCGATCTTCTCAGTGAGGAACCGTGGATAGTTGATGCGAAGTAAACGATGTTGCTAGTTGAACACTCGCGCCAATGCACGAAACCTCAACTCTTTGGAATACGCCCAAAACACACCGGATAATTGTTCGTCGCGAGACTAGAAACGACGAACGCCAAGTCCCCAAATCCCATTGGAACGACAGCCTAACCTTGAATTACAGAACGAACAATGGATCGCCTAGTTCTCTCTCAAAGACCTGGCATGAACTCTGGTGTTGAAAGAACAAGCAATAGCTATGTTTCAATCTTATGCATAAAATTGGTCTCCCCTAAAGGCTGCCAATACAAGACTTATATAGCCCCTTGGGACGTCCATATGGTCCCCAAACCAAGTACAACTCAACCCTATATGGTTTTAGATACGAATTCTCACAAAAAGGAAATTATATTTTTCACCCATCATATTGTTTTGGTCATAACTTTTTATCTGTGATGAATTTTAAGGTGGGACTAGATCCATTGCGTAGCCCTTGAAAGTATCTTTCCAACTAGTACAAGAACACCTGAATCAGACTCCGTTTGTGAAAGTTATGGCCTTTTTAGTAATTGCCTGTTAGGCTATCCTGAACCGAATCCTAATTGAATCCTGAGTTGAATCCGAGTTTGAATTGGGTTGAGCACATGGGAAGTCCGAATTTGGCTTAAAAAGTTATCCAAAACTTGTAGTTTAAGTCCTTGGGCTCCTCCCTTTTGCTCTCCCAAGTCTTCACATGAGTCATACCTAAGAATATATAAAATACTTGCATGAGGTAGTATTCCAAGTTCATCATCAATTAAAGGAAACTCCTTAAGAAACAAAAGCACCTGTTTGTTTAAACGCTTGGCTCTTGCCCTCGTCATCGGGCCCTCTGGTTCTTGGATATTCTCATGCATGCTTGGAGTGGAAGATGTATATGTAATGGGGATGTCCTCGTCAGTGCTTGTATTACTTGCAGCTTCACTTATGGCGTCCATCTCAGTATGTGCATGATCACCAATAGGAGAAGATATATAAGTGTTAGGGATACCCTCATCAACAGTGCCCGCGGAGGGCGGGCGCGAGCAGCGTTGGCCGAGGCACTACGCATGCAAAGGCAGGGAGGCGGAGGTGTCGTTCCCCTATCTTCAAAAACTCGCGCCCGCGGAGCACAGGCGTGAGCGGCGTAGGCCGAGGGCGCTACGCACGCAAAGGCAGGGTGGCAAAACTGTCGTTCCCCTACCTGCAAAAGGCGATGCACTCCATGGTGCGACGCACGCGAAGGCGCGATATCCAGGTGGTGTGCCGCTAAAGCGAGGCACTCCCTGGTGTCTCGGCCGTCGCGTGATTTTTATACTCCGTAGAGTGCGCAGGGACAACATCCGCGTCTTAGGGCCTGTTTGTTTCAGCTGTAGATTCTGAGAAGTAGCTGGTGAGTATCCAGCTAGTCAGAATCTGGAGAAGCTGGATAACCCCAGCTTCTGGCTACTTGTTCATTTTCTGGATTCTGTAGCTTCTGGCTACTTAGAATCTGGATGAAAATCTGGACTGTTTGGGGGAGCTGCAGATTCTGGGAGTAGCTGCAGCTACCAGAGCTGAAACAAACAGGCCCTTATTTATACTCCGTAGAGTGCGTGGGATCAACATCCACGTCTTATTTATACTCCGTAGAGTACGCGTAGGAACAACATCCACGCATGTGCGGGAACATCCGTGTCTTATTTATACCCTGTAGAGTGCGCAGGGACAACATCCGCGTCTTATTTATACTCCGTAGAGTGCGCGCGGAGGCGGACCTCGGTGCTACGTCTTATTTATACTCCGCAGAGTGCGCGTGGAGGCGGACCTCGACGCTGCGTCTTATTTATACTCCGTAGAGTGCGCGCGGAGGCGTCCCCCCACGTGTCTTATTTTATACTCACGAAGAGTGCGCACGCGAACGCGTGTCTTTGTTTATACTCACAGAGAGTGCGTGCGCAAACGCGTCTCTTTGTATATACTCACGGAGAGTGCGCGCGTGAACGCGTGTCTTTGTTTATAATCACGGAGAGTGCGTGCGCAACGCGTGTCTTTGTTGACACTCACAGAGAGTGCGCACGCGAACGCGTGTCTTTGTTTATACTCATGGAGAGTGCGCGGCACGAGGCCATCATGCGATTTAAGCGAGAAGCTGATCAAACACTGCTGCACGAAAGAGGATGCAACAGCAATAAAAAAGTCTGAGGCCAGGCTAGCAAACACGCGACGACGGCAATGAAAGCAAGGGACAAGCCAGTCAAGTAAAAATTGCAAAAGCGAACCCTGACAGGACGCAGCTAGCTTGTGCCACCATGAAATGATTTCAAGGCACAGTACCTCACCTGCCCACCTGGACGGACTTGGTTGGCGCGGAAGTGGAGGCCACCACCTAGGTGGACCTCGTCGGTGCGGACTTTGTCTGCACAGGTTCCGTGACCGAGGTCTTTGATGAAGCGGAGCCCACGACCAAAGTGGTCTTCACCTTGTGCACCAAATCGAGACCAAATGCAGGCCAGCGAGTGTGCTAAACGGATGCATGCATGCGTGCAGTACGAAGGTCGTGCATGCAGTGCGGACGCATGCATGCAGAGTAGCTCACTGATCGAATGCATGCCTGTGTTGAGAATCTCACGTAGAGTGCATGCATGTGTTGAGAAGCTTGGAGACTTCGGAGCTGCCTGTGCGACGTTGGCGAAGACCCCCAGGGGACTCGGTGGAGACTTCGGAGAGCTCGAAGGAGACTTTGGAGCTGCCCACACGACGTCGGCGGGGACGGCACAAGGTAGACGAGTGAAGCCGGCTCCGTTAGGGGTGGACATGTGCAGCGTGAAGCCCGAAGACGCCAAGTCAGAAGACGGTGGAGCTTTGGCCAAAGGCAGGGTATCAGCCCCTAATGCGGGTGCAGGTGAGGCGGAGCCCTGGTGTGTACACCGGGTGCGGACCCAGGCCACACTTGCGAAGTCCATCTACGGGCGGAGGCGAGGTCCTGCGCGGAGCCGAACTCTACGCGGCCCCAGCTACTGCTTCTTTGTCGGCAACTCAATCGAGCTCATCAGGCTCATGATGGAGGTGTCATCGTGCCACATGGCGCTGCCGACGTCCCCACAACATCCTTGATGAGGCGATGGGGTCCCGATCTTCCGATAGGATGATATCTATCGATTTCGGTGGAGATGACTCTTGCGATCCGACTACAACCGTACGAGACGTCACTTGTGCCTTAGCAATCGCTGAACCAACCCCAAGATGTTATCAACCGTGCCAAGAACACGGTTGACCTGACCACGAAGGTCTATTCCTGCATGCAACCGAAGAACACGCAAGAAAAAGGATAGTGAGCAACCTGAAACTTGCTAGATATAAAAGTCGCACAAGGATAGTTGAGGTTCTGTAACACGAATCTGTTGGTCTAGCCGACACAAGAGAACGTGGAGTTTGCACAAGGGGCTAAACTGATCTAAACAAAACCTAAGTCCTAGAAACGGAGGCGGCGGCTCCTATATAGTGAAAACAACCAGGGGAGGCGTCCCAAAGGGTACACCCTAGGTTACAAGGCCCATGGGCCCAAGTGGAGGTGGCGCAGCACCCTTTGACTCGGACTCAGAAACCTACGTGAATTATTTTGATGATTACGGCCGGATCGGATGGAATTTGAAGATGAGGTTGGATCCATTGGAAAGTAGACTTGATAAGCTTTCCATGAAGTACAAGAACGTCCCAAACGGAGTCCGTATGAGAAAGTTATGTCCGTTTAAACTTGCACCATTGCAGCAGTCCGAATCCGATTCCAGTACGTGACCAGCGTGGACTCTTTTGACGATTGCGGCCGGCTCGGATAGAATTTGAAGATGAGGTTGAATCCGTTGGAAAGTAGACTTCATAAGCTTTCCATGAAGTACAAGAACGTCCCAAACGGAGTCCGTATGAGGAAGTTATCCCCGTTTGAACTTGGTACCATCACAGCAGTCCGAGTCTGATTCCAAAACGTGTCCAACTCGAATTCGTGCTTGACTTGGTCCCAAAGTGACGTGGTGACCTCCATTATTCCTTCCATGCATGTCCAGGACTCCATGTCCCTTTCCTTCATCCTTTCCCAAGTTCCTAAGCACAATTAAATCACTTGCATTAGGTAGCGGTCTATTCTTACTAACATACGAAGGCTGAAGAAACGAATTCACCTTTAGTTCAATCTTGATATTGGGCGCTATTGTCGTATGTGTTTGTGGCGTGGTCACATCATCCTCCCTTCTTGATAGAAAACCGTCCTCGGTTTTAGCATATGTGTAGCCTCACGTATTGCATGATCTTCATCATAAATGTCGGTACATAATAACAAACGCAACAAAGTCTCATTATGCAATATCATAAGTTCTTTGTCAAACAAAGTGAAACCTCTTTGAAACGAGCTCACCTTATAATTTAAGCGATGCGTAGGAACTCTTGTAATTAGGACAACAAGCATAGCAAATATGGTTGTATCCATAGGGGTCATGTCCTCATCATCCTCCCCTTCTTGAAAACAAAGCCGTCCTCGGCTTTTGATAAACTGAAAGTATGGTAACAAAGAAGCCAAGGTGTATGCATGGTATATGTATATGTCATCCGTTTAACAGTTCTTCGTTGTTGCACAATTAATGTTATAAAACAGCAGTGATCGTAAAAGCTCATTATATTATTAACCCAAAAGTAATCATATATGTTAATGAGCAAATCAAAATTTCTCACACAGCAATTATTGCAACTTGTTTTGCAAATGTAAGTGAAGCATCTATGCAATTCAAATCTTTGAAGTTGTTTACTTGTAGTGGTGGCACATATGGGTAAAGCTACAACTTTTGGAATCAAAAAAAGTTCTTTCATATAATCAGATATCAATTGAGCAATAACAAATTCATCTATTATGGGTGAAAAGATTTGCAAGTTTTTCCATACATCAATTTCATTATTCAGATTGTCAATGTTAGATGGTTCAACAAGTGAAGAACACATAGGCAGCGGCTCCTTTATAGGGAGAACAACCAGGAGGGGCGTCCAAAGTGCATGCTCTAGGGTTACAAGGCCCATGGGCCCAATTGGTGGTGGCGCAGCACCCTTTTGACTCGGACTCAAAAATCAATGTGAATTGTTTTGATGACTGCAGCCGGCTCGGATGAAATTTGAAGATGAGGTTGGATCCGTTGGAAGGTAGACTTCATAAGCTTTCCATGAAGTACAAGAACGTCCCAAACGGAGTCCCTATGAGAAAGTTACGTTCGTTTCAACTTGCACCATTGCAGCAGTCCGAATCTGATTCCAGTACGTGACCAACACGGACTCTTTTGATGATTGCGGCTGTCTCGGATAGAATTTGAAGATGGGGTTGAATCCTTTAGAAAGTAGACTTGATAAGCTTTCCATCAAGTCCAAGAACGTCCCAAACGGAGTCCGTATGAGAAAGTTACGTCCGTTTAAACTTGCACCATTGCAGCAGTCCGAGTCTGATTCCAAAACGTGTCCAACTCGAATTCGTGCTTGACTTGGTCCCAAAGTGACGTGGTGACCTCCATTATTCTTTCCATGCATGTCCAGGACTCCATGTCCCTTTCCTTTATCCTTTCCCAAATTCCTAAGCACAATTAAATCACTTGCATTAGGTAGCGGTCCATTCTCAGTAACATATGAAGGCTGAAGAAACGAATTCACCTTTAGTTCAATCTTGATATTGGCGCGATTGTCGTATGTGTTTGTGGCGTGGTCACATCATCCTCCCTTCTTGATAGAAAACCGTCCTCGGTTTTAGCATATGTGTAGCCTCACGTATTGCATGATCTTCATCATAAATGTCGGTACATAATAACAAACGCAACAAAGTCTCATTATGCAATATCATAAGTTCTTTGTCAAACAAAGTGAAACCTCTTTGAAACGAGCTCACCTTATAATTTAAGCGATGCGTAGAAACTCTTGTAATTAGGACAACAAGCATAGCAAATATGGTTGTATCCATAGGGGTCATGTCCTCATCACCAGTTGCAAGGCCCAGTTACGGGGGGTTGGGCCACCCCCACAACACCAAGGTTTGGATGATAGATGTGCACGCAACACCAACAAAGTTTGCCTAGCAGAGGTAGGGATGAGAGACTACTAGAGAACGACATAGATTTCGCCATCTTCCTCTCCATCTAGTCTGGACGCTGTGTAGTAGGCGTAGTGGTCTTGATCCAAAGGCTCTTGAGTTATTATACTGAGCGAGGGTGAGCATAAACAACCGTGCTCCACGAGTCAACACACAGAACGCAATATTATAGTTGCAAGGCTAAAGAAAAGAATGCTCAGGTTCTTTATTTATGAAATGCTATAGTTAAAATATAGTAAGTAGAAATCTTGAGTCTTAGCACTTTAACTAAACCATATTCGTAAAGAGTGTGAAAATATGCATTAGTAATAGTAGTGCAGGTTTCATTCACCTATTACATGGCATCATCCACCATATATTATTTTGTTACTAGGGTTCTATCCACCCATGATACTCACTAGGTTCTACCCACCAAGGGGAAACCAAATTTAGGGTTCTATTCACTCATCATGTTTTTCAGCACAACCACAAATATTATTTTGAAAAATAGACACTAACTCAAGTAAGTCCCACGCCCAAACTTGATCGTGGGTATGGCTGTTTGAACAGTTTTCACTCTACAGATGTCGCATACTTTACTTATAAGAGATGTTCAATTTGATATACTCCACATACTTCCTTAGACATGCAGATTAAGAAGACCACCACAAGGCCTTTACAATACATCTTCCCAACATTGCAGATGTCGCACACTTTACCTATACACTTTACCTATAAGAGATGTTTAACTTGGTATATTCCATATGCTTTCTTAGACATGCAGATTAAGAAGACCACCACAAGGCCTTTACAAAACATCTTCCCAATGTTGCAGATGTCACACACTTTACCTATAAGAGATATTCAACTTGTTATATTTCACGTGAGGAAGGTGGCTAGGCAGTTAACTAGACGCGGTTGGATTGGCGAGGAGCTCACTCAAGAGGAGGGGATGTGAGGCGATCATTGCAGCACACATGCGATGATGAGATCAAGCTTAGCCTGGACTTGGCACGGTCAATGGGGAGGCACGTGGTGTGAGTGGGAGGAGTGGGGAAGCAAGGGAGGGCTCGGATGGCTTTTATAGCCAAGCAGAGGGGAGTTGGCATGGCGCACGTGAGGTATGGTGTGGTAATGCCATGGGAGCATGGGAGCAGGGCGTGGCGTGGGAATGCACGATGGGGTATAGTGCACAGCGTGGGGCGCGAGCGTGCATGCAGTACGACACAACCAAGTTGGTTCAGCCAAGAGCAGAGAAAGAGGGAAGGGGAAAGAGCTAGGTCGAGCTGAGGGATCTTGGGCTGGGGAGAAGGAAAAGGGAGCAAAAAGGGTATGGGTCGGCCCAAGTCGATTTTTTTTAATTTTTTATTTTCTTTTCCTTTTGATTCAAATTTATTTGGTCAAAAAATTGAATTGTGCTCAAATATCCACTTTATTCATTTTTAAAAAAATTCCCCAAAAATAGGGTGTTACATCTAGCCATTGGTAGGCTCATCCAAGGTCATGCAGAGAAAGCAACATGCGAATAGGAAGACCCGGTGCACAAGGAAACAAACTCCACATACAGCTAGCAGCAGTTTTGATCTCTGATTTCTTGCCTTTTAATTTTTATTGTTTCCTTATTATTTTCTTGCTTATCTCTTGGTAACGTGTGGCAATAGAACTCCCTGGTGGATTTACTTTGGAAACACAACATATCACCTTAGAGATCAAAGTAATCCATCCTTTTGTTTGTGTACGTGGCCTCATGCATGCATGGTTTGAACTAGAGGTATCAACAGATCGAATACGAATTTGTTGTAGGGGTGACCCCCACCTAAGCCCATCCGGCCTGCTAAAGGGTTGCAAAGCCCAAAATAGGATGTGTGTAATGACATAGATACCCCTACGGGGGCACACGAATGTAAGGGCATAATTGTAAAATACTTCTCATGGAAATATATATATATATATATATATATATATATATATATATATATATATATATATATATATATATATATATATATATATATATATATATATATATATATGCCTGCCCTTGACACAGGGAAGGGGCAAGCATTGTTCATCCATCATCTCCACTGCTACCCACTCATTTTACTGTTTGGTCAGTAGCCAAAACAGAATTGAAAAGTGCTCTTCCCATATTCATACTTGTATTTTGTAAATGTAATATCCTGAACGTCGTTACGGCGTAAGTTTTTAAAACAATCGCAGAGTCGCCGGTTTTTTGGTAAATCGCGGGAAGGGAAAAATAAAAATTGGAGAGCAGTATCAAATGAATAAAATAAATTAAAATTTTAATTAAAAACCCAGAGTGGGCTGCCTAGGGAGTAGGCCGACCGCCGTGGGCCAAGGCCCAAGGGGGTGGCCGCACCCCCCTTAACCCTAGAGCCCCTCCCCCTTTTCCCCACACCCAGCCGCCACCCACTCCTCCCCTTTCTCCACCTCTTTGGCCGCCCCTCCCCAACAAGATCTGTGCCCCCTGCTGCTGCCATTGGAAGGAGAAGGAAGGAGAAGGAAGGAGAAGAAGGAAGGAGAAGAATAAGAGGAGGAAAAGAGGGGTGATTCCTCATCTAGGTAATTTTCCCCCCATCCCAAACCCTCTGTTTCTCGAACTAATTAGGGTTCTTGGCACGGATTTTGAAGGGAGATTAAAGATTAATTGCCCGATTAGAGATTACCTACTGTCTGCCTGTAGATTGATTCGCATAGCGCGTCGATTTTTCTTGTGGACCCTCCCAAAAGTAAAGTAGTAGAGGACTTCCTCACGCATCTCTTGTATTTTTTTCGGAAATTTTGGCCGTGGGATCTAGGAGTTACAGGGTCGGTATTGCCGCTGTTTGTCAGGCGAGCAGATTGGGACAGACTAATCTTAATCTGTGGTTTTGAGGTAGTAAATGATTTTTATGGTCATGGCCGTAATTGAGAAAGTTGTAGAGAATCTGGTAATCTAGCTTCTGTAGAAAATTCAGAATTTTTAAACCCCTGTACTGTGCTGGGACGCATTTGAATGCTGCTGTCCAGTCTGCCAGAACAGAGATCTTCCTCTGTTTTGGGCATTAAATTATACCTAGCTGTGATCAAAATAAAAATAGGTGTTCTACATGAAAAATGTAGGCTTTTAAGTGATGAATCCAGAGAGGTATCGTTTGCTATAATTGGTTCAATATTTTTAAAGTTATGAAAATGTTAAGCAGCGCTGCTGCAGAGGGTAGTTTGCTGAATTGTTGAGCGGAGAGGAGTTTGTGCGGGTTCGGGTTTCTAGCGACGTCTTTAATTATTTTAGTCGTGTTTGTATGCTGTAGCTCTGTGCTGAGAGATGCCTTTTGGACAGGTGGTCTTGCCCCTGAGCGCTCTTGATTTTGCTTCGCTTCGTCGGTTGAGGCAAGTAAACGTAGCGGTGGTTGCTACCGTTTAACTTGTTATTCCTTCTACTTGCAGTTTACATTATTATCGTAATTTGATACATTATGCCATGATTGCATGATAATTTAATTGTGGAGATGGTAGCAATTATTGATCCATTGATAAGTTGATAATCTGCTAGTAGACATGTGGAATTCTTGCTTAATGCTATAATGTGGAACATGAAAATAACATGTGGTGGATGTGGATATGTTGTGAGCATGATAATGCTCCTTGAGGATGGATTAATATGCTTTATGATTATCATATCATTCATGTCATATCATGTCATATGCATATGTGGATGTCGCCGCACCTAGCCGCGACCGTACCGGTACAGCATCGTATATTGCCGTAATACGATGCACCTCTTATTCCACTGGGAGCCTCGTATATTGCCGTAATACGATGCACCTCTAATCCCGCTGGAAAAGAGTGATGTGGAGCATAGCATGAAGCATTCATTTGCATTTATTTGTGGATAAAATGACTGCATTCATATGCCATTTAAATCTGAAATTGAAGAGGTATGATTCATGGAAGTTTGTGGTGGTTTAATAAATGTGGACATGAATTGTGATTGTGGTTGTATGGAATTATAAATGATGATGTATAATTGTTTGTAGTTGAATAGCCTGTTAAACTGTTTGCTTGCTGAGATTTTTATCTCACCCTTGTTTCCCCCTCCCTACAGGTGGACTTTGAGCATGCATGGGAAGGGTAGAGCGGCACCACACTGATGCACCTGAATTATATTTTAATGCTGAAATAAAGTTGAAAGGATTCTAGTCTTTTGCTTAGCTATCTTATCGATGATTGTTTCACCTTAATAAATATTAAATTTGGAATTGTTTCTATTGGTTATTATTTTGGAGTTGATTATGAATATTGGATTGTCATCTCTATTCTGTTTTCTCTTAGTTGTTTATGCTTCCGCTTGTATTATCTTGTTTAATTACTGCCATTTTATTTTATTTTGTAAATAGGCTAGTTGTGGAGTGGTTTTAGTAGCATCCCAGGGTAATATAGATCCTGGGGTGTTACAGTAAATGAATACGAATATGAATTCAAATAAGCTCGAATATGAATACGAATTGAATATTATAACAAATGCGAATCGAATACCTACTCAATTTGGTTGGATGCTAATATCCTATGGCACAACGAAGTTTAGCTAATTAACATCGGTTTTGTAGTAATATTTATGTCCATTTTCTTCTAATTTATCACATAATTATTGATCATTGGTGCTATTTTGCCACTAATCCTAACTAATTCTAGATATATAGCAAATAAATTGGTTCTAAACATATTGAATTTGGCTAAAAAGAGTGTGCACAAAACTTTATTGGGGGATGTACCAAAATAAAAATATAAAATTCTAAATTGGAGTCCACCATGACAACGTGGTCATCAAGATGATTAAAAGCATATATAATATTCCCAATTTGGTGATCAAATGCAAAAGATACGTCAAGTATTCCGCGTACCACAATCAAATCTGGATAATATCCATATCTATATTCGTTTAGCACCATATTCTACATACCACATTGTAAGATCGAGGAGGCCGACTAGAGGGGGATGAATAGGCAGTCTAAAAATTCTCTTCAAATTAATACTTACAATTCAAGACATTGTCTATTTGCCTAAACCAAGTATACAATGCAGAAACTTAAAACAAATTGGTTTAGCACAAATAGCACCTAAGTCAAATGAATTCGCCAATGTGCACCAACAATTATATCCTAGGTCAAGGTTTGCAATTCTAAGTGGACAAGCAATCAATATAATTCTATGAATGTAAATTGCTTGAATATAAATTGAGTACAAGAAAACAAACCACAAATGACACGTTCTCTTTTTACCGTAGTGTTCGGAGACTTGCCGGTCTCCCCTAGTCCACGTTGAGGTAAGCCCGAACAAATCGGATCGGCTCCACGAATTAAGACTTCATCCTCAAATCACTAGTGATAGCTCTTTCCCACTCTGGGTAGGTGAGCTCCAACCTTCACAACTTCGCCGGGTCTTCTCATAACCTTCTTTGAGAAAATCACCGTGCACGACGCCCCCCCGCGCCATCTAGGACTCGGCAAACTCCAAGAGTAACAAGTCAAGTCCCTCACTTGACTCTCACCACGTGCAACGTATGCACAAGCTCAACTCGGACACAAAGTGATAGCACTAGGGGTCCCGATCTTTCGATGAGAGTGGTAGATTCGATTGGGGAAAGAGATGACGTGACCCGACTACAACCATCCAGGGACGTTGCGCCTTAGCGATCGATACACCAACTCCAGAGATTGTTCGTGACCTTGTCGGCGCACGATCAACCTAACCACGAGGGTTCTTCTTCCTGCAAGCAATCGAAGAACAAGCAAGAACAAGATGAACAGCAACTCAATTGCAAATAACGATGTAAGATTCAATCCAAAACAGAGAAACGGTGGGGTTCCGAAGACAAGTATTCGGGCGGTCTAGCCGACACGCGCGAGTACAAGGCAAAGCAGCAAAAGCTAACTTAGTCTAAACAAAACCCAAACCCTAGAAGAGGTGCGGCTGCCTATTTAAGGGTCACGGAAGGTGGAGGGTCGGCCAAAACACAAGGAAGCCGAATAGGACTCGAATTACAAGGCCCAAGGCCCACTTTGACTCGGACTGGAAAAGCGACGTGAATTGTTTTGCAGTTTCTGGTCGACTCGAATGGAATTTGGAGGTGAGGCCGGATCCATCTGAAAGTAGACTTCAAGAGCTTTCCAACAAGTACTCATGGGCCCTGAGAAACCTTCTGGATCAAAAGTTACGGATGTTTGAAGTAGGCGTTGTCAACAAGGCCGAATCCGAGTCAAACTCGTGAACAGGACTTGGTTTGCGCTGACGGTTCCACTTCTATACTTGAGCTCATGTGGTTCTTCCCCATGGTTCCTAAGGACAATTAAATCATCACAAGAATTAAGTAGTATTCCATTCTTTGAAACATTTGTATGCAAACTTAGGAACGCATTCACCTGATGGTTAGCAGGCGTGCTCGCGCTCTAGTCATTGGTCCTTGTATCATAGTTTCAGTTTGATATGGAGTCGGCATGGTTGTATGCATGGAAAGGATGTCCTCATCATCCTCCCTTCTTGCATTTGAGTCGTCCGCGACTCAAGCTCATCTTCTTCTCCCAAGTATGGCTTCAAATCTGCAATGTTAAAGGTGGGACTAACCCCAAAATCTGCAGGCAACTCAAGTTTATATGCATTGTCATTAATCTTTTCCAACACTTTGAAAGGACCATCAGCTCTAGGCATCAACTTAGACCTCCTCAATTCAGGAAATCTTTCTTTTCTCAAATGCAACCAAACTAAATCACCCGGTTGAAAAGTTAAATGCCTCCTTCCTTTACTACCAGCAAGTTTATATTTAGCATTCATGCGTTCAATATTTTCTTTGGTTGTCTCATGCAATTTCAACATCAAGTCAGCACGCTGTTTAGCATCAAAATTTAACTTCTCCGAAGATGGAAGTGGTAGCAAATCAATAGGAGCACGAGGCACAAAGCCATAGACAATCTCAAAAGGGCACAACTTTGTAGTAGAATGCAGCGAACGATTATAAGCAAATTCAATATGAGGCAAGCATTCTTCCCACACTTTAATGTTCTTTTTCAAAACAGCCCTAAGCATGGTAGATAAAGTTCTATTCACAACTTCAGTTTGCCCATCAGTTTGGGGATGACACGTAGTCGAAAATAACAGCTTAGTCCCCAATTTAGCCCATAAAGTTCTCCAAAATGGCTAAGGAATTTAGTGTCACGATCGGAAACTATTGTATTTGGCACACCATGCAAGCGAACAACTTCACGAAAGAACAAATCAGCAATATTAGAAGCATCATCACTTTTATGACATGGTATGAAGTGTGCCATCTTAGAAAATCTATCCACAACAACAAATATGCTATCCCTCCCTTCTTTGTCCTAGGCAGTCCTAAAACAAAGTCCATAGAAATATCTTCCCAAGGCACACTAGGAACAGGTAGAGGCATATACAAACCGTGAGGATTAAGTCGTGACTTAGCCTTTTGACACGTAGTGCAGCGAGCAACAAAACGTTCCACATCACGTCTCATCTTTGGCCAAAAGAAATGACTACCAAGTATGTCTTCCGTCTTCTTCGCTCCAAAATGCCCCATCAGCCCACCTCCATGCGCTTCCTGTAACAACAACAAACGAACGGAGCTAGCTGGAATGCATAGTTTGTTAGCTCTAAACACAAATCCATCATTTAGAACAAATTTATTCCACGTTTTTCCCTCTTGGCAATTCAGCAACACGTCTTTAAAGTCATCATCATGAACATAATGCTCCTTAATTGTTTCCAATCCAAAAATTTTGAAGTCAAGTTGTGAGAGCATGGTATATCTCCTAGACAATGCATCAGCAATAACATTCTCCTTTCCCTTTTTGTGTTTTATGACATAAGGAAAAGACTCTATGAATTCAACCCACTTTGCATGCCTACGGTTCAATTTTGCTTGACTTCTAATATGCTTTAATGACTCATGATCAGAATGAATGACAAATTCTTTGGGCCATAAATAATGTTGCCATGTCTCTAAAGTTCGAACTAGAGCATATAATTCCTTATCATAAGTAGAATAGTTCAAACTAGGCCCACTCAATTTTTCACTAAAGTATGCCACAGGTTTACCTTCTTGCAACAGCACACCACCCAATCCAATTCCACTAGCATCACATTCTAGCTCAAAAGTCTTACTAAAATCTGGAAGTTGGAGTAATGGTGCATGTGTTAACTTATCTTTCAATGTGTTGAAGGCGTCTTCCTGTGCATTCCCCCAAGTAAACGGCACCCCCTTTTTAGTGAGCTCATTCAATGGTGCAGCGATGGTGCTGAAATCCTTCACAAAACGACGATAGAATCCAGCAAGTCCTAGAAAACTTCGCACCTGCGTGGCGTTTTAGGAGTCGGCCAACTCTGTATTGCCTCAACCTTGGCTTGATCAACTTCTATGCCCTGTGGAGTAACAACATAGCCAAGAAAAGAGACTCGATCCGTGCAAAATGTGCACTTCTCAACGTTACCAAATAAACGTGCATTACGTAAAGCATCAAAACAGCACGTAAATGGCAAAGGTGTTCCTCTAGTGATCTGCTATATATCAATATATCATCAAAATAGACCACTACAAATTTACCAATGAAAGCACGCAAAACCTCGTTCATTAATCTCATGAATGTGCTAGGTGCATTAGTTAAACCAAATGGCATTACTAACCACTCATACAAACCGAACTTAGTTTTAAATGCTGTTTTCCATTCATCTCCCAATTTCATGCGAATTTGGTGGTACCCACTACGCAAATCAACTTTAGAGAAGACAATAGAGCCACTTAATTCATCAAGCATATCATCTAACCTAGGAATAGGGTGACGATATCTAATGGTAATGTTATTGATCGCTCTACAGTCCACACATACGCCATGATCCATCTTTCTTAGGCACTAAAATTACCGGAACAGCACAAGGGCTAAGAGACTCACGCACATAACCTTTATCAAGCAATTCTTGAACTTGACGCTGAATCTCCTTAGTTTCTTCCGGATTGGTCCTGTATGGCGCACGATTGGGCAAAGATGCCCCGGGAATCAAATCAATCTGGTGCTCAATCCCTCGCACTGGTGGTAGCCCTGGTGGCACGTCCTTTGGAAAGACATCCATGTACTCCTGCAAAAGATTAGTGACAGCAGGAGGCACAGAAGAAGGTACCTCCTCAAATGAAAATAAAGCTTGTTTGCAAAGTAAGGCATAGCAAATAGAAGTACTAGCATCCAGCTCATTCACATCAGACTTAGTAGCAAGAAAACATGCACCTTTCAATTTAATCTCAGTTTTATTCTCATGAACAGATTTAGAGTTTTTCTTTTTATGTTGCTCAAGTTCACTTGCAACAATCTGATTTTCACTCCTATTATGCTCCTGATTTTTCTCTCTACTAGCTCTAGCAATCTCATCTTTGAAAATAGCTTCAGGAGACATAGGATGTAACACAATTTTCTTGTCATGATGCACAAAAGAATATTGGTTTGTCTTACCATGATGCAGTGAATCTTTATCATATTGCCACGGTCTACCTAACAGCATAGAGCATGCTTGCATAGGGACAACATCGCATTCTACAACATCGTGATAAGAACCAATAGCAAAATTTACTCTCACCATTCGTGTTACCTTCACCTTGCCGCTGTTATTGAACCATTGAATGTAGTAAGGGTGTGGGTGAGGTTTGGTGTTCAACGCAAGCTTCTCCACCATATCGGAGCTCACCAAGTTGTTGCAGCTCCCTCCATCAATTATCACTCGGCATGAACGTTCCTTCACGACGCACTTTGTTTGGAAAAGGATGTGCCGCTGATTTTGCTCCGCCCTCTCCATTTGTGCACTCAACACACGCTGCACAATGAGGCTCTCATAGCGCTCTGCATCTTCAGCACCAATGTGCTCTTCTTCTTGCTCCTTCCCACTACCTGCATGGTCAGCTGCAAGCATAGCATATGTATCCTCATCCAAATCACTAGCAGAAGAATACCCACCATCATCTCTCACAATCAGAACACGCTTGGTTGGGCACTCACTCCTCACATGGCCATACCCTTGCATTGATGACATTGGATATCCCTTGTTCGTCCCGTAGATGCAGCGGACGAAGAGCTCTTTGCATGTGCTTGGGCTGCCCTTTGTTGCCGGATGCCCGAGATGCGAATTTGATGATGACAACCGTGGCTTGCTGTTGGAGGAAGAAGGTGCAGGGGTTGGCTTGATGGTGCGGCAGATGCACGTTGAGACCAAATGTTTCCACGACCTGCAGAAGCGTTAGTCCTAGTGCTCGCGCGTCGTCCCTGTACTTCTCTTTCAGCTTTACAAGCAAGATGAAATAAGCGAGTGATAGAATTATATTCCATGTAAGCTAAGATATCCTGAATTTCCGATTCAAACCACCCATAAACCTAGCCATAGCGGCTTCCTCGATTTCCTCTAAGTCACAACGCAGCATGCCTGTTTGCAATTCTTGAAAATATTCCTCTACGCTTTACTACCTTGCCTCAATTGTTGCAACTTATGTAACAAATCACGTGCATAATATGAGGAACAAATCTAGCTCGCATGATTCTTTTAATGCATCCCAAGTTTGTGGTATGGTGAAAGGATTTTTCTTAGAATATTCACTCCACCAAGCAGACGCAAAATCAGTAAACTCACTAGTAGCAGCCCTAACCCTTTTGTTTTCAGGAATGCATGACAAGCAAATTTCGATCAACACCAATTCCCAAGTGATATAAGCATCGGGTTATATTTTCCATCAAAAAGTGGCATAGTGAACTTAATCTTACCAAGCGATTCATCATTGTCACGTACCTCAGCCCGGCGTGGTTGGCGTTGACGGTGGCGTCCTCATCATCATCAATCTCGATGTCGGCCGCATAATCGTCTCCACCATTTTCGTCCACCTGCTGCCCAAGACACCAATGTTGGCACGAGTGCGCTGAGTCGGTGCAGCGGAGATGCACGCCCTCTCATCAAGGCGTCTCAAAATCTCAGCAAGTGAGGTGTTGATGGTGCCAACGGAAGCCTCCAATGTTGCAAGCGTAGTGTTGGTGTCGATCTGCGCGCCTCCAATTGGCCAAGGCGTTCGTTGGTGACCCGTACATCCTCATCAAGTCCTTCAGTGTGCAGCTTCATTTGGCGCTCAAAGTGTTGTATGATGCCCCTAGTCCGAGGAATGTTGCGCTGCCCGCAGTCCTCCGGTTCTCCGACATTGTTAGAAGAACACAAGAAACAAACCAAGAAGATAAAAATAATAAAACTGCAGGTTATACCCTCACAACTCTGGGATGTGGTTAAATCAAGTCGCACACTCTCAACCTGTTCTGTCAAGCTCTTACAAGTTCTTACCACAGCGAGCAGGAGGTGATGGCAGCCGACAAGTCAAGACAATATCTCCTGGAAATTGGGTGTATCGCTGCCTTGGTCGCTAGTCCTGTGAGGTGGTAGCCAAATCTGTGGAGCTATAGGTGGGCTGAGAGTGAACAAAGGATAACTAGAACCACATTAGTCAAAGCAAGTTGAATGATCGCTCAACGACGGCACCGTGCTGGTCCTAGGCTGGACCGTACTAGAGACGCGAGCCTAGAACACAAGCGAAGACACACCGTGCGAGAAAGAAACTAGATGGCGTTGCACACGGAGTTCTGGAGCTCGAAAAAGGTGCCGTCTTCACAGGGTACCTTAGAATCACGTGCAGAAGGGCTCTGTCAATTTTGAGCGAATTCTGAGAAACTTGATTTTCCTCGGTTTGCGGGCCCGTTTTGAGGCCCTAAGCGGCGTTTTTGAAGTCGAAGCTGCGCGTATGTGCCCGATGGCTTACGCGGCTCTGAAATCTCCAGTTTTTCTTTTTTCACTCTATCTTCCGATTTCCTTTCCAACGGATCAAGAATCGCCTCAATCGGAGGTCGTATGCAAAAGTTAGTTGTTTCTCTCTCCTCTGTTTTTTTCTTCTTTTTTTTTTTTTTTTTATGCCGCTCTTCTAGATGCGCTGCTGTGTTCCTTCTTTTCTCTTTTTTTCACACACGATGTAGTTGAATCCGAATTCGTGCCCTACTCCAATACCAATTAGGGCGAAACAGAGTCCTACTCCAAGTCCAATTAGGGCAGCAACCGAGTCCTCCTCTTTTTTTTTGCCCTCCTATGACAGTTCGGATCTAACGCAACGGTGAGTCCAAAACGTGAACAGAACTCGAAACTCTAAAGGAACTAGACACTAAGACCAGCAAAGGACACGGCGATGCAACCGAAGACTCAACAAACAAGGACTATGCAGCAATAGATAAAGGCTCAAATTGTTTGGATTTTGGGAATAGATCTGATCTGCTATTTTTTTGGTTTTCTGGACTGTAGGTAAAAATTGCAAAGACTAGATAAGATCTCTCACCGATCAACCTTGAGCTCGATACCAGCCGATAGCACTAGGGGTCCCGATCTTTCGATGAGAGTGGTAGATTCGATTGGGGAAAGAGATGGCGTTGGCGACCGACTACAACCATCCAGGGGCGTTGCGCCTTAGCGATCGATACACCAACTCAGAGATTGTTCGTGACCTTGTCGGCGCACGATCAACCTAACCACGAGGGTTCTTCTTCCTGCAAGCAATCGAAGAACAAGCAAGAACAAGATGAACAGCAACTCAATTGCAAATAACGATGTAAGATTCAATCCAAAACAGAGAAACGGTGGGGTTCCGAAGACAAGTATTCGGGCGGTCTAGCCGACACGCGCAGTACAAGGCAAAGCAGCAAAAGCTAACTTAGTCTAAACAAAACCCAAACCCTAGAAGAGGTGCGGCTGCCTATTTAAGGGTCACGGAAGGTGGAGGGTCGGCCAAAACACAAGGAAGCCGAATAGGACTCGAATTACAAGGCCCAAGGCCCACTTTGACTCGGACTGGAAAAGCGACGTGAATTGTTTTGCAGTTTCTGGTCGACTCGGATGGAATTTGGAGGTGAGGCCGGATCCATCTGAAAGTAGACTTCAAGAGCTTTCCAACAAGTACTCATGGGCCCCGAGAAACCTTCTGGATCAAAAGTTACGGATGTTTGAAGTAGGCGTTGTCAACAAGGCCGAATCCGAGTCAAACTCGTGAACAGGACTTGGTTTGCGCTGACGGTTCCACTTCTATACTTGAGCTCATGTGGTTCTTCCCCATGGTTCCTAAGGACAATTAAATCATCACAAGAATTAAGTAGTATTCCATTCTTTGAAACATTTGTATGCAAACTTAGGAACGCATTCACCTGATGGTTAAGCAGACGTGCTCGCGCTCTAGTCATTGGTCCTTGTATCATAGTTTCAGTTTGATATGGAGTCGGCATGGTTGTATGCATGGAAAGGATGTCCTCATCACAAAGTCCACCTCTAGAGGCAACACATGCACTCTAGAACCTCTCCCCTTCTCACAAAGTGCAATACATACACAGTTGAGTGGAGAACCTCACTCCAACTCAAGAACAAAGCGATAGGTCAAGCAACAACATCTCCAACCAGCCTTGAGGAGATATTTATACACCTCTCTCAAAAAATAGCCATTGGAGAGGAGAGAGGGATGAAATCAGCCCGAGAGCCAGAAGTACCGCAATTACATGGCTGGTACTTTCGCCCTCCCAACGGCTACAAAAACTAGCCGTTGGGCTGGAAACCTACAAGGAATGAAAATATGGACTTCAAGCACTTGCAAAACACATTTGCATGCATAGTCCCATGTTACTAGAATTCAACACATGAGCTTTAACCATTTGCAAAACACATTCGCAAATGCAAGCCTCATGCCAAGACGAGCTAGATGAGATGAGGTTGAGCTATCAACACATGATGAGAATCAAACTACTAGACATGACCCCTCTTAATAGTATGGAAACCTATACTAGCAATCCAGTCTTCCAACCAAACACCAAGACCAGTAAAATACTAGGAACACATCCTTAGCCCTAGCTAGTCATACCTTTGCCTTGAGTCATCGTCTTGATATGCATCAGCTCATGATGCATCCTTTTCATCAACTCCATCAACACATAACGGTCTTCACTTGACTTGATCAACTCATGATCATCTTGTATATGCATCAACTCATGATGCATCTTCTTCTTGATGGCCTTCAACACATGAAGCCTTCTTGTTCTTGATAGCCTTCAACGCATGAAGCTATTTTCTTCTCACTCTTGACTTGATGATCTTCAACACATGAAGTCATCCCAAGTCATCATCATTTGTGGAACCTAACCTATTCATCCAACTCATGGAAAATGTTAGTCCACAAAACAATTGTCATCAATTACCAAACTTCACCATTATCACATAATGGAGAGACTAGATTCAACAATGTTCCCTATTTGGTAATTCATGACAATCTCAACAAATAATGCGATAAAGATAATTGATTTATGAGTATACAACTTGTACACAATAATTGTATACTCTAAGATAAGCTTTAAACAAATCTTATTTAACTGGTTGTTATTAATCATCCAACCATTAACATATAATGGAGAAGTTAAATGACAACTCGATTGCACATGAGTATATATGAACTACACAAGCTATATAGACTCAAGAATGTATTTCAAAATAAAGATCCTAAATATTCATATTAAAAGAAGTATGGATCAATACTCATGAAACTCCAAAACATAGAGAGAGCTCCCTTAAATGTGTGCATACAAGTCTATATGAGGCAAAACATATGCACATATCCATTTGAACTATTTGAGGAGTTCAATCTATATTTTGGATCTAATGAATGCATTAGTATATGAGAAAGTGATTTCGAATGCATACCTCTTTTGATTTCACCTTTTCATCTAAATGAGACTAAGCATAATAATACTCAAACAAACATATTAGTCTCATATATGCATTTGTCATTATCACCAAAACAAGATAATGGTATTTGTCATTATCATCAAAATCTTATTATGGTATTTGTCATTAACACCAAAACCAACTTAAACGGAGTTTGATCTTTCACACATTCGAATTTGTATTTGGAAACAATTGGATACTATTCAGATCTGTATTTATTTCGCAATATGAATGCATTTATGTTACCCACATTCGCTACCAACCGAACCAGGATGACGGATAATTCAGATTCGATTGACACCCGTAGTTTGAACTGCCCATCTACATACGCTTGCATGCTGCCCCTCTTGACTAGGTGCAGATGCACTAGGCCCATGAACCAAGTGCACATACACATCTTGTTCTTTTTCCTCCTACAAATCAGTTTTAACGTCAAGTGTAGCACTGACTTGATCAAAGGGAACAATTAATATGGTAGTAATGTTTTGCACCACATCAAATGGCCCAATGCCCTTGATGAGCGGGAAGTTATTTTGAACTAAAACAAACCTCTACATGTCCTTGAAGCTGAGTACTGGGCGGCTCTCACGAAGGCCAAAGCTTATAGGGGAGGCAAGGGAAAGGCACTGATAGACGCAAATGCATATGACGTATGACCGCAGGCCTGACTTGTTTACCATCCTAATGTTTTTGATTTCAAAAGGCGTACATATATCTTAGTTGTAGTTCGGGGGTTAATGGTTTGTTTATGCACTTAATAAAACCCTACATGCCATATAATTGCACCTTCACTACTAAATGTTATGTTGGGCTCAAAATTGAAAATTACTTACACCTGAATATGAATGCAACGTGAGGCGCACTACTCAAATTCGAACATTAATAGTTAGCTATTATTTCAAAACTATTGAAAACACAAAAATGCAAAATATTTTGGGGAAAATCATATGTTTTTATAACTATGAAAAAATAATATTTAAAAAAATGACTAGGTTCGCCAGGTATTTCAATTGTCTCTGTTGCCACTTAGGCTGGCGACAAAGTCCTGCACGCTGCCACGTAGGACTACACATAGAATTGTCATCAATTTGAATGGTGACAGAACTCTATTGCCATTTTGAATGGCGGCAAATGGTTATTTCAGTAATTTTTTAAGTGGGTATATTTATATAATATTAATACAAATAAATTATTAAAAAAATTTCCACTTTTACATTGAACAGAAGGCAACTTGATACTAATGGGTGCAACAGCCATTCGTATCATCTATCCGTCCATCCCCCCTTCCCTGTGGGCTCCACAACCCTTCCACCTGTCTCACCATCACCATGTTCGTACATAATGCTGTAGTAATATTTTGTGCTAGCATTAGATGGCCCCGATGCCTCTGCTGAACTAGAGGTTATTTCAGACTGGAACAAACTCTACATATCCTGGAAGATGAGTAATGGGCAGTCCTCGCGAAGGCAAAAGCCTGTAGGGAGGCAAAGGAAAGACGTATATGTATCTTAGATGTAGTTCATATTGATGGGTTGTGCATATTACCATTTGTATCGAAGGAGTAATGAGGCAACACATATACACGTAACCAAACCCTACGCGTTATGTAATCTGTATATTCACTACTAAATGTTATGCCAGGCTTGAAATTGAAAATTACTTAAATCCGAATCAAGAATGCAATGTGAGGTGTACTACTTAAATTCGAATGTTAATAGTTAGGTATTATTTCAAAACTATTGAAAACACAAAAATGCAAGATTTTTTGGCAAAATCATACATTTTTTATTACTATGGAAAATCAATATTTTTTTAAAAATAACTCCATTCGATGGGTATTTCAATTGTCTCTGTCACCACATTCATTAGCGATAGAGTCATATATGCTGTCACGCAGGATTGTCACTAATTCAAATGGCGATAGAATTCTATCACTGTTGTAGGGGTAGCCCCCACCTAAGCCCAGCCGGCCTGTTAGAAGGCTATAAGGCCCAAAATGGGACATGTATAATGACATAAATACCCTTGAGAGGGATACCTGAATGTAAGGGTATTATTGTAAAACACTCCCCATGTGAATATATATATACCATCCAGGCCATGGGGGAAACCCCAAGCATTGCTCACCTAACTCTCCACTATCATACCTCTCTCTCTCTCTCTCTGTTTGGTCTGTAACCACAGCAGTTAGCGTCGTCTGCGGGGAGGACAAGAGCAAGCCTCAAGATCGGAAGAAGGATGGCACAGAAAAAAGCTTCATCATCAGCGGCTAAGAAGAAGAAGGGAGGCGCGATGGAGTCCCGCTTCAACACTAGAGCTTCAGTGTCAGCAATCGCGAGCGTGGACGACGGCGCGGGTGCGGCAGCCACGAATGTCGATGCTCATGGCGCGACGATCGACCCGACCAACACCGGCGTAACGGTCGACCCCGCCCCGCGCGCGACGATCGACCCGACCACCACCGGCGTAACGGTCGACCCCGCCCCGCGCGCGACGATTGACTCCACCGCTGGCACGATGGCCGACCCTGCCCCGCGTGCGATGAGAGCCCCCACCGCTGGCGCGACGGTCGACACAGGCAGCACCGACCGGGTAGTCGGGGGCGGTAACACCGACACCCATGTTGGCACGGTCGCCGTCCCTACACCCAGTGCGGGAGCGGCGAGCGGTTCCGGCGGCAACACTGGCCTCGTCACCAACTCCGGAGTCTACCGCGCCGGCGCATTGGGCAACCCGGGAGCATAGGTCGTGGTCGCCGCTAACCGGCAGTGCGACCAGGTGCACCGATTGCCCCGGCTACACCAACGGTGGAGAGCGCCCTACTGACGGCACGCTCCAACAGGAGTTAGCGGATCTCTGGGGAGCTGTGCGGGATATGCAAGAGGCTCGGAGTCAGCAGACCCCGCCGGTGGTCGCGCCGGAGCCCGCGCCAGAACGTGCGGACAGTCGCGAAGTGTAACATCTTGATTTTCAGAGTCTTTTTGAAGCTTTTAAAATAAAATTCACCATTTGAATTTTATTGGAATTAATTAAAGCTTAAATGAAATTTTTATGAATTAAAAGGATTTAATATGATTAATCTGAACATGAACATTTGCCAAAGTTATTTTATTTGAGTTCTTTGTGTCTCAAGGAATTTATTGGATTTTTAATGGATTTTTCTGGATTTATTTCCTATTTTCTGGAGCTCAAAAGAATTTATTTGAATTTCTGGAAAAGAAAAAGAAAAAGAAAACCAAACCGGCGGTGGGCGCAGCCCACCAATGGCCCGTCGGCCGCTCGGCCCGGCGCTTTGACTCGGCTTTGCCCGCCCGTGCCACGCGGCACGCATCCGGCCGCGTCCGCGCCGCGCCCCGCGCCGATGGATGACGCGCCGCCCATCCACCGAGCGCTCGCGCGCGCGCGCCATCTCGGCCGCGCCTTCTCGTGCCGCGCAGTGGGGCCCACTGTCGGGGCGCCGTTCCGACCGGACTCGCCGCGCGCCGTCTCGCCGCGGACTCGAGTCGGCCGAACCGCGCGCCGCCTTCCTTTCCGTCTCGGCGTCCGTGTCCAGCCGTCGCCGCCGTCCGTGTATAAAGCGGTGGCGCCCCTCGCTTCCGCACCTCGAGCCGCGCCTCGCCGCCGCTCTTCGTGAGCCTCGCTGCCGCTTGCGCCTTTGCCCGCCATCGCCCGACGGCTTCGCCGTCGCGGACCCGCCACCGTTTGCGCGCGCCGTTGTTGCCGTCGGTGAGTCGTCCGCCTCCGTCGCCGACTAGATCCGCCCGCCGCCGCCGGTCGGCCCGCCGCGACTCCGTCCGCCGCTCGTTCGCCGCGTCGCGCACTCCGCGCTTGCCGCCTCGGCCGTGCCCTCGCCTCTTGGTCCCGCGCGCGTGCGTCACCGCGATACGCCAGCCGCCCACCGCCGCCTTCCTGCGCTGGTCGCGCGTGAGCCTTATCGCGCCGTCGCGCCCACTGCCCGTGCACACCCGGAACCGCCACGTCGGCCGAGCCTCGTCACCCGCCGGTCGCCGACCACGCCACGACCCTAGGGCGGCGTGTCATGCCACGCAGCCCTAGCCGCCACGCCAGCAAGCCGGCCGCCTCTCACTGTTTTGTGAGCCGAGCTCACCGTAGACCCAATCTCCGTGCGCTGGTCCACAAAGACAAAGGTATTTTCTATTTTTTTCCCATTTTCTTTAGATCCAATTTTCCAAGAGCCCGTTCTGCCTCGTCCTAGCTCCGATTGACCCGATTCTTTTTCCTAAATTCATCTCAAATTGAGCTCTTCCTTTTGGTCCAGGTTTGGAAGTTTTTGGAGTTCATGTGAATTTTATTTTAATTTGTTTTGTATTTCGTTTCGCTTTCTCTCTCGTTAGATCACGCTTTCGAAGGAGCTAAAGCCGGATCCGAAGATCAAGAATTCCTAACTGAGCAAGGCCAAGGCAAGTCGTGTTCTTTGATCATGTTGAACCCAGTTTGCAATCTATTATTTAAATATTTTGTTTTAAATTACATTGCATCGCTACTTTTATACAAACCTTGTAATTGGTAGTTATCACCTTAATTGAGTAATTCCCTCCTTGTTAAATTTGAATGCCATGATGCCATTGTCACCATAGGTTGGGAAACTTAGTAGTGATGCTATGTTACGATCACATCTGGGATGGTACGATTAGTATGCTTAGCCATGCTTTTAGTATCGTTTGGGTTCATCATCACATGTGATTAATTAATTTGACTTAATGAGATATCGAATCGTGGTTGTAGCCACAGTTATAAAATTTGTGCCATGGCATTGGTGTGTCATTGGCATGGTTATACAAAATTGGTTTTCACTCGGGCGAATGATCGTGCAGTAAAGGGGGAAGTGTGGATTCACTTAGTGGGATGTGAAGTCTCGCGGGTACACTTAAGGACTTAACTTTGTGCGCCATTGATCTGAGTCTTACCGTGGAAACCACATGTCGGTATGGGACAGACTGGCTGATTAATTTGGGATGTTTCAATTTCAATCTCATTGGGATGAACATGGTTGCTGATTTCCATGAGGCGCAAGGGGGTGTGATGAAACCTAGCGGGCGGGATTGGGTTGGAATTGAACATTGTAAAGGCCTTGTTGTGATTTCCTTAGCGCGAGGCTAATCACATCGTGTGGGTACAGTTGTGCAACCTCTGCAGAGTGTAAAACTACTCGAATAGCCACGTCCTCGGTCATGGACAATGCTCGGTGATTTCACACGAGGTATAGTTATTTCTAAAAAGTTTCGGACAGTGGATGGTTAATTCACTGTTGATGGGAGATCCATAAGTGGTTGGTTTAGCTTATGGATGGGAGATCCATAAGCGGTTACTTCAATTCCTTTGATTATTGTTTATTATTGTTTTACTTCAAATGCGCCTTCAATCTATTTATTGTATTTTCAAATGCCGTTTTATGCAAACTAACCTTTTAGCCTTCCATTGGTAAGCCTTGCATATTATATTGCATTCATTTGTTACAAACGGCTTGCTGAGTACCAGTGTACTCACGGCTTTATGCCCCTGTTGCTCAGTTGAGGAGGAGTATCACCAGCAGGAGGTTCCAGAAGGAGAGTACTTCGACGTCTTCATGGATTAGGCTTCGTTCTCCACTCGATAGCCTGTGGGCGTGTCGATTGGCTGCTGCGCTTTCTTTTGGATTTCCGCTGCTAGTTTTTGTTAAGCCCTTCGGGCTAGTCTATTGTAAGCTTGACCATAAGGTCGTACTCTGATAATTATTAATAATATTTGAGTCTTTTCTTAGTAAATCGTGATATGTTCGATATTTCATCTTTGTTTATACTGTGTGCACTAGCGTGATCCTGGACTAGTGCAGAATACACAGGAGAGTCCGGATTTGCATATTCGGGTCTCTACACGAAGCCCCCACATCCAACCGCATCCCGCTGCGACGCGTGGACCCAGAGTCCCCACTCTCTGCGGGCCTGCGCAGTCAGCATGGCCGGAGGACTTCAAGTTCCCCAGCGCCATTGAGCCGTACAAAGGCGACACAGACCCTTGAGAGTTCGTGTGTGTGTACGAGACCGCCATCGAAGCTGCAGGCGGAGATGACACCACAAAAGCGAAGGGACTCCCCCTCGCGTTATAGGGAGTGGCACTCTCTTGGTTTTTTACCATAGAGCCGAACTCCATCTATACATGGGAGCAGATTCGTGACCGCCTCTACAACAACTTCCAGGGGAACTACGTCGAGCACGTTGATGCGGACCAGCTCTTCGCCGTTAAACAAAAACCCTCAGAGAAGCTCCGAGAATACTTCGAGCACTTCACGAAGGTCCGCTGCCAGGTCAAGGATGTCAACGAGACGACCATCATTAATGCAGCAGTACAAGGCCTCCGCCTGGGGCCGCTGGCCGCATACAACGCCCGCAAGCCAATCAAGACGGTTGTGAAGCTCTTCGACAAGGTGGAGGAGTACACGCGGGCGGAGGAGGACGCGCAGCGGCGCAAGGGCGACGACTCCGATTCCATTCAGGCGAAGGGGCCGTCGCAAAGAGGAAGCCCACAGGCAGGGGACGACTCCCCGAAAGGCAAGCGTAAGCAAAGGTAAACGAGGGACGCCCCTGTGCACAGCGATGCTGGGCCCCACGAGAGTTCGTCAAGTGGTAGGCACAAGCCTAAGCACAACCAGCACAGACCCCAGAAGGCCCGTCATGTCCTCGGCATAGAGGACGTTCCCCAAGATTCTACTCCTGCCTTCCTGTTAGTGATGTGCCCAAGAGGCAATCATAAACAATTCGGTTTTATAGGCTAAAAGGGATATTGATCCATATGGGATTAGGGTTCTAATGGGCCTACAATGTGGAAGCCCATTAGCATGCTCTATAAATATGTGGAGGTGGGGCTGCAGGTTTGAGAGACTATTGTGTTGAAAACCCTGGCCGCCACCTCCCCTCGGCCGTATCCCGAAACCCTAGCCGGGCGCACGGTGCTAGCACACCAGCGCACGGCGTTCATCCCGGATGTGTGGACTTCGGTAGAGGCGCTGCTGTGACTGCGGCGCTAAGCGGGACGATCACGAGGAGGAGACGATTGGACGGAGAACGTTCGACTACTACTGCTACATCGGCGTGCGCTTCGTTGAATTGGCTGCATCAACGATACTTCCGCTGCACTGTGCGTCTAGTGGTAACAATCTGCGATCTCTTACTTGCATGGCTTCCTGGTTTACGAGGTAGAAAATTTTATTCTGCGCTAGCATAGCGTATGCGTGTTCCTACAGTGGTATCAGAGCCATCCTGTGTAGTTTTTGATCTGGATTGGTCGCATATGGTTGATATGTTGTTTGTAGTAGATGCGATCTACTACTGTTCTTATGCTAGGTTCATGTGATGGATCTTTCGGTGCACGGGTTGATTAGATCAATCGGTCATAAGGGGTTGAAATAGGTATGAGTTGATAACATCATGTGACCAAAAAGATTAGTTCGTGCTCCTTCTTTGTTGTACGCGCGAATTGCCCCTACCGGCTGGAATCACCATCGAGGCTAACTGCGCGCACAGTCAGTAGATCGAGCCAACAGATCGAGGTCTTGTGTTGCGGTCTTCTCAAGTATACCGATCGCGATGATCAATGTGATTGATCTAATGAAAATTGAGACATTTTGAATGGCTCGGATTTGGGTTGATTTGATCGGCCTGATGAGATTTTCATAGCGATTTCATATATGCGATCTATGTAATTCTGTGAGGTTTTCAGGGCGCTGCCCTGAAACCCGCGGGGGACCGCCGTTGCGTACACGCATAGATTGTTATACAAACACATTCATGTTAGGGCGGTAGAATGCGTTCTACACTTATCTTGTTTTTGCAAGGAATGATGTGAATGGTATGGCATAGATGTATATGAGATGCATGTGTGTTTTGGCGGCCTGTGTGTCGTATTAATCACAGCTGGGTTGAGGCTGTTTTTAATTGTATAACGACCTGCATGTCGACTTGTGATGCTTGCGCTCCTCATGTAATTCATTTGCTAGCTATTGGTTGTAATAGTTTAGTTCTTTACCATGGAGGCTTCAAGCATGATGACTAAGAGGATAGGAAGTGTGGCGAAGGACATCACCGTAGAACCATGGCGATGGCAACCACTACGATTCAAAGGCCATACCATTCTTTCATGTCATACCTGTAGAGGATGTATTTTTCATGACAGAATAGCTTCCCTCAGAAAAATTAAGAATTTATTTGATGCCCTTCCAATTGCTGCGCCTATAAGAATTACGATCATTGTTTGGTAGGTCTGTCAAAGTAGAGTACCATCAACTATCTTGATCTAATAGGGTGGATGTTGGACATCTACTAGCATAGTGTTGGTTTACTTGACAAGGCTATCAAATTGGATTTGGGCCTTGGGGCACGTAAGCCTATCAAGACGGTCGCCGAGCTCTTCGACAAGATGGAGGGGTATGCGCGGGCTGAGGAAGATGCGCGGAGACGCGACGCTTCCACCCTCGATCTTGCTCAAGCGGCGCGCTTGACATACAACGAGGGGGTGGGCGACGACCCCTCGAAACAGGCTCGCAGCCGACAGCCCCGGGAGGACCCCCTGGGAGCAACAGCACCGGGGAGCCGGAAGGCTCTCCAAAGAGCAGACGCAAGCCCCGGCGTCACCAACGCAGACCACAAAAGGCCCGCCATACCTTCGTCATTGAGAATGCCCTTCGAGGACGTGAAGGCGAGCTCGGCCGCGATGAGCGACCCCAAGCGGAGCAAGAGCAACTCTATTACGGCAAATTGTGCGAGGTGCACGGTTATGGTCATCACTATACGAAGACGTGCACCGCGGTCGTCGAGTTGCGACAGGCGATGGCCGCATCTCGGGACTCGCCCCTTCGGCTCCCTGCCGGGGTCCAGGAGCGGCATCCGAGGGGCAGCCCCTCGCAAGCTTCAGCCAGGGAAGACGCATGGAGCCGCGCCGTCAACGTCATCACCAGAGGCTCCTTATCAGGGGCCCCCGTGGAGCAGCCGCAATCGTGGCTGACACCCCACAACATCACCTTCACCATGAATGACGCCAGGGGCGTGGAGTTCCCTCATCAAGATCCTCTGGTCATCCGGGCCCACATCGCGGGTTGTGACGTCAGGCGCATCCTTGTCGACGTGGGGAGCTCTGCGAACATCCTGTTCACAGGGGCCCTCAATCGTATGGGAACCCACCGAAGTCGCATGGAGCGGCGGGAGCTCGCGCCGGGCATCGGAGGTCAACCGCTGCAGGCCATAGGGCAGGTGTCCCTCCCCGTTACGCTCCGCCAGGAGAGTAAAATACGGACCCACCATGTCATCTTCGACGTTGTGGACATCGCACACCCCTACAACGTCATATTGGGACGGCCCACCATCAACTCCTTCGAGGCGGTCCCGCACCACGCCTTCTTATGTATGAAGCTCCCAGGCCCGGAGGGTGTCATCACCATCTTCGGCGACCAAGACCTTGCCAGGCGCATCGAAGTCGGCAGCCAGGATCCGCATCGCCCGGTGCACGCCCTACCTGATGTGCTTGGTGACGCACCCTCCGCCCCGGGGTGGACGCCTAAACCTCGGCTCGAGGGCGGAGTCAAAAGGGTGCCGCTCCAGGCGGAGGGACAGTTTGTCTCTATTGGTGAGGGGCTCCCCCCGGACGTCGAACAAGATTTACTCCAAGTGCTTCGAAACAACGCCGACATCTTTGCATGGTCGCCAGAAGATATCAAGGGCGTGGACCGCGCAGTAATCGAGCACCGCTTGGCGGTCCGCCCCGACGCCAAGCCGGTCAAGCAGAAGCTTCACCGCATGTCCATGGATCGGCAGCAGGCGGCCAAGGAGGAGGTGGCGAAGCTTCTTCGAGCCAGGGTCATCCGCGAGGTCCACCACCCAGAGTGGCTCGCCAACCCAGTATTGGTCAAGAAGGCTAGCGGGGCCTGGTGCATGTGCATCGACTTTACGGCACTCAACAAGGCGTGCCCAAAGGACAATTACCCTTTGCCGCGCATCGATCAATTGGTCGGCGCTACGCGAGTGCGAGCTAATGAGTTTCTTAGATGCCTACTCCGGCTATCATCAGGTGTACATGGCGGAAGACGACGAGAGCAAGACTAGCTTCATCACACCAGTCGGCACCTTCTGCTTCATCAGGGTGCCTTTTGGCTTGAAGAACGCGGGCGCTACCTTTACCCGCCTCGTCGCCATTGCCCTGGTCGCCCAGCTTGGGAGGAATGTCGAGGCCTACATCGATGACGTGGTAGTCAAAACCCGGCAGCTCGCTTTGCATGGCCGGGACCTCCAGGAGACCTTCGACAACCTCAGGAAAGCCGGCATCAAGCTCAACCCCGACAAGTGCGTCTTCGGCCTGCAGGCGGGCAAACTTCTGGGCTTCCTCGTGTCCGGGCGGGGCATCCAGGCGAACCCTGATAAGGTCGACGCTATCTTGGGTATGGAGCCGCCCAAGACGGCGAGGGAAGTCCAGAGGCTGGCGGGCCGCATGGCAGCCTTGAGCCGCTTCCTTTCCAGGGCGGCGGAGAGAGGTTTGCCAATTTTTTAAAACACTCCGCGGGTGCGACGGATTTCGTTGGGATGGTGACTGTGCGGAAGCCTTCAACGCGCTCAAGAAACACCTGGCGAGTCTCCCCACTCTGGTCGCCCGGCACTGAGGCTCCCCTCTGCTCTATCTCGTTGCGTCGACCACAGTGGCCGATCTGATCCTCGTCCTAGAGGAGGCGCCATGCAACGGCTGTATACTTCATCTCCGAAGCCCTTCAAGGCGCCAAGACGAGATATACAGAGCTTGAAAAGCTTGCTTACGCGTTGGTCATGGCCTCCAGGAAGCTCCGGCATTATTTTTTGGCCCATCCAATCACAGTGCCTTCCTCGTTCCCGCTGGCGGAGATGCTGCACAACAAGGAATCCACAGGGCACATCGGCAAGTGGGCGGCCAAGCTCGCCCCGTTCTCCCTGACATACGCCTCAAGGACGGCAATCAAATCTCAAGTTCTTGCCGACTTCCTTGCGGAGTGGACTTGTCGGCCCACCACCCAGCGAAGATAACGACCGGTTTGGACACTCACCATCGGCGAGCTTCGGCATCGCGAACGCGGGCGTAGGCGCGGTGATCGTCACGCCCGAGGGGCAGCGCCTGCTATACTCGGCGCGCCTTGCCTTTCCAGCTACCAATAACACAGCTGAATATGAGGCGCTGCTCTTCGGCCTGGCAAAGCTCAAGGCGATCGGCGCCGGCGGTGCTCGCTGTCTGAACTTCGCGTTTGGTGGCAGGCCACGTCGACAAGTCCTATCAAGCCAAGGACCCTGAGCTGGCCAAGTACCTCGCCGCGGTTAGGGCAAGGGAAAGGCACTTCTTGGGCATCACAGCCAAGGCCATCCCTCGCGCGGAAAATGAGCAAGCCAACGCCCTCGCAAAGGCGGCCAGCTAACAACTGCCACCCCCTGATGGGGCATTTTATGAAGTACTATCGCAGGCGGCCATCGCGCAGGACAACCGGGACACCGCCCTCGTTCACAACATCGTCCAGCAGGGCGACTGGCGAGAGCCCATCTTCAACTTTCTGCAGGGCATCGTCAAGCCGGAGGACCCCACAGAGCTCCGGCGGCTGCAACACCGCGCCAGGTCCTTCCAGGTGTTTGAAGGGATACTTTACAAGAAGGGGGTCTGCGCACCACTCCTGCGCTGCCTCTCGGGCCAAGAAGGGAAGAACCTCCTTGTGGAGGTCCACGCGGGCATGTGTGGGTCCCATCTGGCGCCGAGGTCGTTGGTCGGCAAGGCACTCGGCGCGGGGTTTCTCTTGGCGATCGCCATCACGGCGCCCGAGACCTCGTGCGTCGGTGTCGAGGTGCCGATGGATTGCACGGACCATCCGCGACCCGGCGACCTAAACCCCATTCCCGGTGTGGCGGGCGCGCAGGGTGTCGACATAGTAGGACCACTTCCACGAGCCCCAGGAGACCTACGCTTTGTGGTCGTCGCCCTGGAATATTTTTCCAGATGGCCGGAGGCGGTGGCCCAGGCTAAAATAGCCTTGGCGGCCATGCAGTGTTTCCTCTGGCAAAACATCATATGTCGCTTCGGCGTGCCCAGGGAGCTCACTGTGGACAACGGCCTGCAGTTTGATGCCACCCTCTTCAAAGAATTCTGACGAAGGCATGGGCATCACACTTTGTTTCGCATCAGTTGGGCACCCCCAGTCCAACGGAGCGGTGGAGAGGCGAACGGCGCCATTTCCGCCGTCATCAAAAAGCGCTTGGTCGGGTGGCCAAAGAGCAAGTGGCCAAGTGAGCTTCACAGCGTCCTCTGGTCCCTTCGCACAACGATAACACGTCCAACGGGGTTCACGCCTTTCAAGCTTCTTTTCGGCGATGAAGCAGTGACGCCCGAGGAAATCAAGGCTGGTTCACGGAGGGTCCTCGTCCAGCGCTGGCGAGGACCGCCGCGTGTCCTTGGATCTCCTTGACGGAGCGCGGGCAAGTGTAGCTCGACACATTGAAAATGCAGCGCGGCGACGATGCGTGCAGGACGATCCATATACGCGGGGCTTCAAGCCTGGCGATCTCGTCCTCAGAACGGCGCTCCATGTGGAGACCGTCAGCAAGCTGGAGTCCAAGTGGGAAGGTCCATTCATCGTGACGGAGGCATTGCAGAAGGGGGCATACCGCCTCGCCATGCTCGAGCGACAGACTCTCCGCCACACGTGGAAAGCGGACAAGTTACGGCGATATTACGCCTAGAGGCAGGACAAAAGTTATAGCGGCATCTGCCCCCTATTGTATGATGCTCGCCCGCGCAAACGGGAGTTCAATAAAACTCGCTGTTCGCACAAAGTACCATTGTCTGGCCGCACCAGTCTACAGACTCTAAATAAGACGTAGCGTCGAGGTCCGCCTCCGCACGCGAGAGCCCACGGACTATAAATAAGGCGTAGCGTCGAGGTCACGCACCAGTCTACGGACTCTAAATAAGACATAGCGTCGAGGTCCGCCTCCGCACGTGAGAGTCCACGGACTATAAATAAGACGTAGCGTCGAGGTCGCCTCGCCGCACGCACTCGCCTCTCGGACTCTAAATAAGACATAGCGTCGAGGTCCGCCTCCGCATGCGAGAGTCTACGGACTATAAATAAGACGTAGCGTCGAGGTCCGCCTCCGCACGCACCAGTCTACGGACTCTAAATAAGACGTAGCGTCGAGGTCCACCTCCGCGCGAGTCCATAGACTATAAATAAGGCGTGGCGTCGAGGTCGCCTCGCACGCGCGCGGATCTACGGACTCTAAATAAGGCGTGGCGTGGAGGTCCTCCTCGCACGCGCGATCTCGGACTCTAAATAAGGCGTGGCGTCGAGGTCGCCTCGCGCGCGAGTCACAGACTATAAATAAGATGTAGCGTCGAGGTCTGCCTCCGCACGCACCAGTCTACGGACTATAAATAAGACGTAGCGTCGAGGTCCGCCTCCGCACACACCAGTCTACGGACTCTAAATAAGACGTAGTGTCGAGGTCCGCCTCCGCACGCACCAGTCTACGGACTCTAAATAAGACGTAGCATCGAGGTTCGCCTCCGCATGCGACAGTCTACGGACTATAAATAAGGCATCGTCGGCCCAACACACAACTTACAACAGTAAGAATCAATAGTGCATCGTCCCATTGCAAAAATATGAGGTCAAATGATTACAGGTATGGGCGCGCAAGTGCGAACCCCCCCCCTGATAGGATCAACACCTCAGTCTTCACGCGGCGCCGAGGGGCCCGTGCCGCTGCCATGGCCTTGGGAAACTTGTTCGAGCCAACGGAGGAAGTCCCCTCCCCCGCGCAGCGTTTGCTATACTGCAACCCTCGCCGCATCCTCCCCGACACGACTCCAGATCCGCCGGTGGAAGTTCCGGAGGCTAGGCTCGATGGAGCGAATAGCGTCCGGCAGCGCCTCCGGCCGGCCAGGAAGATCTAGGTGAGGATTCGCCAGCTCCTACATGTGCCTACACCTAGGGCTGTAAACGAGCCGAGCTCAAGCGAGCTCGGCCTTCAAGCTCGAGCTCGGTAGAAGCTCGAGCCGAGCTCGAGTTAGGGTCCGAGCCCGAACCTGGGCTCAAGCTCGGCTCGGCCTAAGCTCGAGCAGGCTCGAGTTCGGCTCGTTGAAGCTCGATAACAATTAAAATAATTTATTATGCACTATTTTTCAATAATAAAAAAATTTTAAGTTCGAGCTCGGCTCTAATAAGCTCGATAACAGTCAAAATAATTCAAATACACACTAATTTTTAATAATAAGAAAAGCTCGAGCTCGAGTTCGGCTCGAGAAAGCTCGATAAGAATTAATATATATTACTATTTAAGCTCGAATCGAGGCTCGCGAACTATTCGAGCTCGGCTCGGTGAAGCTCGCGAGCTCGAGATCAAGCTCGAGTTCGGTTCGTTTAAAGTTCGAACCGAGCTCGAATCGAGCCTAGAACGAGCCGAACTCGAGTAGCTCGCGAGCTTCAGCTTTTTTTACAGCCCTACCTACACCCACGGGTGTGAAGCATGCCGAGGGCAAGGCACGCGCCAAGATAGCTGCAGTGCTCCCCAAAGGTCTTGGCGCTGCGAAGCGCGACGCCCGCTCCCTCTTTGATCAGCCCAAGCGTCTCCATCAGGTCCTCCGGCCCGTGGGTGGCGTCGAGCACGTCAACGCCACGGTCGCGGAGGGCGGTTGAACTCCATTGCCCCCAGTGGCGTGGACGCATCGTCCAAGGCGCGGGTCTTCCCTGCAAGAGTCTCGGCCAGCTGGGTCTTCTCCCCCTCCAAGGCGGAAATCTGCCGCAGGAAGGAGGCGCGTTCCTCTGCAGCGGCGCGCTTGGCTTCCTCGGCCTCGGCTTGTATGGATGACAAGGCACCCTCCAGCGCATGGAGCTCTTCGTCCTTTGTCGCGTGAGCGTCATCCGCTTCACGAAGCCTGGCTTCTAGGGCCCTCCGCTCCCGGATACGGGCCTCGTCTAGCGCGTCGCTAATGACAAGCGTCTGAAAGCAGCAATGAAAGTCACCAGCCGCCCGGTAGCACCATACAAAACACGCGGCGCACGTACTCACCCTTATTTCTGAGGCCCGCAGTGCCAGCGCTAGGTGGTCACCCTCGCATGATGACAGCATCCGCCGGTCAAGGCTGCCACTGGTGCGTTCTGCGGCCACGGTGAGAGCACGGAGTATCTCTAGCCACGGGCATTGGCGGTTCTAATGTAAGTCAAGGGTATTCAGTCGAATACCCAAAATTTTTGCCAAAAAATCTACTATATATAAGGTATAATATATATGTATATTAGTAGTTAGGTCAAATTTGTCTTTTTCATACCCAGTCAGCCTAAATTATTACTTAGATTCTTTTAGCCTATTTCCCTCTCCTAAGTCCAAATTAGCACCAAACACTGGCTTAAGCCCACTAGGTCACTATAGTGATTCACATGACACATGGTATAAACTCTAGGTCTCACTCAGTCTTTTATCTCACCTAAGTCTCTCCTCTCTATCTCTCTCCATTTGGTGGCGCAGGAGCTTCTGGTCTTAAAGGACACTGGAGCGACCGTTTATAACATAAGTCACCTTGCCATCGTCGCTCGTCAATGCGGTGCAGCCGCATAGGTTCACCCTCCCCGACCTAGTGACCCCATGGCGTCATGGCCCCATATCCCTAATCCGATAATCCCTCTGTCTCCTTCTACTCCCTTAGCAATCTCTGATTTGAATTAAAATTATGTGTCTAAATAAAGGCGTGAGTTGTATTTTGCTTAAAGAAGTGAGGTATCTATAATGATTCTAAAGTTTTGCATAGTAGTTGATTATATTTTGATGACTTATGTATCAATTATTTAGAAAATATGTAAGTGTTATCAAATTTGTCATGTAGCTTGATGTGTCGCCAATGCGGTGCAGCCGCATAGGTTCACCCTCCCCGACCTAGTGACCCCATGGCGTCATGGCTCCATATCCCTAATCCGATAATCCCTCTGTCTCCTTCTACTCCCTTAGCAATCTCTGATTTGAATTAAAATTATATGTCTAAATAAAGACGTGACTTGTATTTTGCTTAAAGAAGTGAGGTATCTATAATGATTCTAAAGTTTTTGCATAGTAGTTGATTATATTTTGATGACTTATGTATCAATTATTTAGAAAATATGTAAGTGTTATCAAATTTGTCATGTAGCTTGATGTGTTGGACACTTGGATGATTTGATCCCCTTTGATGTTTGGTATCGATCCATATTTTGTTTAGCATACTACTTAAGTTGCATAGTTAGAAATTGTTCAACAAAGTATGTTCACGATAAAAGCACTTTTGAACTTCCGCTTGAGAATACAAAAATCTAACAAAGAGAATTGTCTTTTAACTTGATTAAAGCATCTCGTTGTGATTGTACAACTCTATTATAGATTATTCCGATTTGAACTTTGACTTAGGTTAGTAGTTCCAGGGAAACAATTCATCTCTAATTCCAATCATCATGGTTAAAACCATTAGTCTTTGAGTTCTGTTTTTCTGAAGTTGCTTCCTTTTTGTGTGTTTATCTGCATGACATTATATCTCGTTCCCAAGGCATGAAGCATCGTCGTGTTAATTTTTGATTATTTTAGAATTTATGTATATTATTTGAGATGTTGTCTCTAATATAAATAATTGTACTTTAATTTTCGCTACTGTGGACCTTTATGTTTTTAATTGAACAATATTTTGTAATTTCGAATACCCATTTTGAAATTTCTGGATCCGCCACTGGCCACGGGAGGTAGTCGGACAAGACGGGATCAGACCCCACCGCGTCGAGGGCTGTGGAGGCTTCGGCCGCTTCGACTGTGGCAGATGCCGGCGCGACACCCTGCACAAGGTTTTGGACTTCACGCACTCCCCCGTTGCTCGATCCTTCACCTCGACCGGGAGACCTCGTCTCGCCTGATGCTGACGGAATGAGCGAGCAGATCGGAGAGAGTTTCGCGAAGTCGAGTGGAGAGAGGGAGCCACGCTTACCTCCTACACCCCTCACTGCGGTAGAAGGTGGTGTCTGTTCGGCCACCGATCGGGCGCCACAATTCCAAGCATGGGGCACGCAGCGTTGTGCGCGACCCGCCGGGCGGAGGAGGCGCATCAGGGGACGTTTGGTGAGGAACCGAGGCGATTCCTCCGTGACGTTAGCGACCGCAGCTCCTACTCCACCTTCGGTCTCCGCCGCGCCAGACGTGTCCCCAGTAGTAGTAGCACCATCGGCCACGGCCCTCTCGTCGGCGTAACATTCCTTTCCGGGGTGACGGGCTCCGGCCTAGTGAAGGCGTGCCGTCGCCCGATGGCGTCTCGGATAGTGCGGCGGGAATCGGCGCGCGCGGCGCCGAATCGGCCAGTGCCAGTCGCGTCACGGTCGAGTGGTGGCGGTAGGTATGGCAGCCTCGGAGCGAGCCCGGTGCCGCGAAGACGAGGCGTCTGCACGGCCGCCACCGCCATGATGACCCGAAGTCCCCGCGGGAGTCTCCGCTGGTATCGGGCGTTCTGGCACAGCGATACCCAAAACCTCGCATGTGCGGTTCACCTGCCCTTGCTTCGCCGTTTGGGTCGCGGCCTCGCATAGCTTGTGCTCCTCAAGTGTGTATGGGCCGAGGAACACCTCAGTCGCGCGCTCCGCGTCTTTTAGCCGAGCCACTGCACAAAAGGCAGCAGGGCGAGCACGTGAGAACAAGTGCAGATACGTCAAGAGATGCCTACTACACTCTAAACAACTTACAAGGGGCGGAGGGCGAAAGCAGGCGGGACACTGGCGGGCAGATCCCATCCGCTCGGTCATTACCCCGGCCCATGTATTTCCACCGAGAGGACAGTGGCGCCACCCCGTACATCGTGAACTCTTCGGCCAGGTCGCGCATACTTAGCCGGCGGGTGACGCCGGCAAGCCTCCAGAGCCTCTGCACGTCGTCAGACTCCGGCTTCACGCTTGGCGAAGTATTGAATGAGATGGGCCCGCCCCGGCATAGCAGGCCACTCGGGCCGGTCACGTGGTAATAAAACCACCACGCGTCGGCCCGACTCCCACTTCCCGTGGCGGTGGCGTAGAGAGCGATGTCGTCTTGGACGATCACGGCCACGAAGTCCACGCTGCCAAAATTGGAAATAGCTCCATCTCCAGCCTTCTTGGGGCGGCAGCAAGCGTCGTGCAGGGTGGCGAATAGGCTCACGCTGGGACACCTGCCTTCTGTCCGCGTCGCCCATGTGAAGATAGCCAGGCGGACTATTGCGCTCGGCGTCAGCTGCGCTAACTCCAACCCATAGGTCCGCAAGACTTCGCCCACAAACATCTTTGAGGGCATGCGAAGGCCGGCGTCAAAGAACACGACGAAAACGATCGTCTCTGTCTCCCGGGGCTTCGGCTCCGTTTCGTTGCGGCGGGGTAGGCGAGCCCCATCCCGATCCTCGATCTTCCCATCACGAACAAGCCGCTGGAGCGTCTCCTCGGTCACGCGGCTCTTTCCCAACACGCGGGAACAGCGGCCCCCCGAGTATTCCATGGCGTCCCATCGCCGTCGGTCGCGCGGCGCCCGCGACACCGACTTGTAATCCCGAAAGGAAGGACAGATTGTCCCAACTAGACGAGGAGCCGCCGCTGGTAGGGCGAGACGCGTCGCCATGGCTGGTCATTGTCTTCTAAAGGTAGGGCAAAAGAAACCAAGACAGGAAGTCGCGCTACTACCGGCACGGAATCAACCAGAACTAAGCGGCAAGCGGGACAAAGTGCTCCCATCGCGGTGAGGGCACCTTATAAAGCCCGCTCGCCTCCCCCACGGCCAGAAAGCGCAGTTAGGTTAGAACCCCAGCGGTTCGACTACGCACGACCTGGAAACAAGAACCGTCGGTACCTGGAAGGGCGCGCCTGGTAGGTGGCCAGGCAGCGCGCAACCCCAGCGAGCGCTTGACATGCGTCCCGCTTCCCTGGGGAAGCAGCGAACAGCTGCGAGCACGCAACCGCTCACATCCCCTGACGCGCCAGTTGAAGCCGCCGCGTGCCCCACCCACGCAGCGGCGCATCGCATACGCGATAGCTTGCCCTCTCGACAGCAGGCGGCGTCGGCATGATTCCAGCCGTCATTTAAAGCACACTATCAAGCCGTGAGGTCGTGCGGTGCGGCGCGGAAAGCGGCGGTGCAGCACCGCCTTCTGCTGCATCACCCACGATTCCGGCCCCGCCCCCAACATGGACCCCGAAGCCAAGAAGTTTAAGCACCGCCCGACAGCTCGGCTATGCCCGCGGGGGCGGAGCGCGCGCGTCTACCGGCTAGGCGCCACCTCCGCGCCACCGTTCGAAGGTAGGGGCGGGCGCTCGCATCTACCGGCTGGCGCCGGCTCGCTGCCACCCGTTCGAAGGTAGGGGCGGAGCGCGCGCGTCAACCGGCTAGGCGCCAGGCTCGCGCCACCGTTCGCGGTAGTAGGGGACGGAGCGCCGCGCGCGTCTACCGGCTAGGCGCCGCGCCAGCTCGCGCCACCGGTTGAAGGGTAGGGGCGAGCGCGCGCGCGTCTTCGCCGGCTGGCGCTAGCTCGCTGCCACCCATTCGAAGGTAGAGGCGGGAGCGCGCGTCTACCGGCTGGCGCTAGCTCGCGCCACCGTTCGAGCGTAGGGGCGGGCGCGTGCGCGTCTGCCGGCTGGCGCCGGCTCTGCGCCACCCGTTCGAAGGTAGGGGCGAGCGCGCGCGCATTTACCGGCTGGCGCCCGGCTTCGCGGGGCGGGCGCGCGCGCGTCTCGCCGGCTGGCGCCAGGCTCGCTACCACTCGTTGAAGGTAGGGGCGGGCGTCGCGCGCGTCTGCCCGGCTGGCGCCAGCTCGCCGCCACCCGTTCGAAGGTAGGGGCGGAGCGCGCGCGTCTCGCCGGCTAGGTGCCGGCTCTGCGCCACCCGTTCGCGAGTAGGGGCGGAGCGCGCGCGTCTACCCGGTGGCGCCCGGCTCGCGCCACCCGTTCGAAGGGTAGGGGCGGAGCGCGTGCGCGTCTGCCGGCTGGCGCCCGGCTCGCGCCACCGTTCGAAGGGTAGGGGACGGAGCGCGCGCGCATCTACTTCGGCTGGGCGCCATCTCCGCTGCCACCCGTTCGAAGGGTTGGGGTCGGAGCGCGCGCGCGTCTACTTCGGCTACGACCTCAGCCCCGGGACAAGTCGGAAAGGTTCACAGGCCGCAGGGACGGAGGGGGCTAATAGACTCGGCAACATGGCTTCGGCCCTGTGAAGCCCTTCTCCATGAGAGGCTCCTGTTGTAGGGGTGGCCCCCACCTAAACCCAGCAGACCTGGTAGGAGGTTATAATGTCTAGAATGGGCCATGTGTAACGACATAAGTGCCCCTGGAAAGGATACTCAAATGTAAGGGCATAATTGTGAAAACACTCCCCATGTATATATATAGAATACAGGCCATGGGGAGGACCCAGGCCATTACTCATCTCCCTCACTCTCCACTACCATCTCTCTCTCTGTTTGGTCTGTAACCACAACAATATGCAAGCTTCAGAGATCTATCTATAGACTGAAGCAAGCTTCTCGGAGTTGGAACATTCGTTTTGATGAGGTAGTCAAAGGGTTTGGCTTCATCAAAAATGAAGAAGAGCCTTGTGTTTACAAGAAGGTTAGTGGGAGTGCACTTGTTTTTCTGGTCTTGTATGTAGATGACATATTATTGATCGGAAATGATATTCCAATGCTAGAAGCTGTGAAGTCTTCTTTGAGAAAAAGTTTCTCAATGAAAGATCTCGGAGAGGCAGCTTACATTTTGGGCATAAAGATCTATAGAGATAGATCGAAGAGGTTAATTGGATTAAGCCAAAGTACATACATTGACAAGATATTGAAACGGTTCAATATGCAAGATTCCAAGAAAGGTTTCTTGCCTATGTCACATGGCATTAGTCTTAGCAAGACTCAGTGTGCTTCAACACTTGATGAGCAAAAGAAGATGAGTGCGATTCCGTATGCCTCAGCCATTGGATCCATCATGTATGCTATGCTTTGTACGCACCCAGATGTTTCATATGCTCTAAGTGTTATGAGCAGGTGTCAATCTAGCCCCGGTCTAGCTCACTGGGTGGCTGTAAAGAATATTCTTAAGTACTTTAGAAGGACTAAGGATATGTTCCTTATTTTTGGAGGTGAAGAAGAGCTCGTTGTAAAAGGTTACACCGATGCTAGTTTCCAAACTGATAAAGATGATAGTAGATCGCAGTCTAGTTTTGTGTTCTGCCTCAATGGAGGGGCAGTGAGCTGGAAAAGTTCCAAGCAAGAGACGGTAGCTGATTCGACAACTGAGGCCGAGTATATTGCAGCTTCTGAAGCTGCAAAGGAAGCTGTTTGGATCAGAAAATTTGTTTTTGAGTTGGGTGTGGTCCCTAGTGTGTCCAGTCCAGTGGATCTCTATTGTGATAATAGTGGAGCCATTGCGCAAGCAAAGGAGCCTAGGTCACACCAAAAGTCCAAACATATACTTCGGCGCTATCACCTTATCCGTGAGATCATTGATAGAGGTGAAGTGAAGATTTGCAAGGTGCACACGGATTTGAATGTTGCTGATCCGTTGACGAAGCCTCTCCCACAACCAAAGCATGAGGCACACACGAGTGCAATGGGTATTAGATACTTACATGATTGACTCTAGTGTGAGTGGGAGGTAATTGTATCAAGTCTATGTTTATGAAATTTTGAATAAGTTGTTATTTGGTTCCTTGAATAATGATTGTATGCATTGATTGGCAAGTATGTGACTTGTTTGTAAAACTCTTTGTTTTATTTAATGTTATTCTAAAGATCCCTAGTCTTATGTCATTACGTGGGACAACAATGATTTATGGACTAGCACATGTATTGATTGATGATCATGTTTCACGGATCATGGATTTAGGAATATCAAATCAATAATGTGGACACATGTTAGAGAACATGGTGTTGGATTGACCTACTCCGAGACGTTGCTGGGATTGTTATGTTAATATGTGCCATCAAGCGATCTCGAGTGGTATACCTACTGGATCCTTCGACCTGAAATTGCCATTGTTTCTCACTATGTGTAGTAGTGCACTTTGGGGCTGCCAAACACTACTCCGTAACTAGGTAGCTATAAAAGTGGTCTTCAGGTGTATCATGAAACATGGAATGGAATGTGAGCGGATTAAGATGGAATTTGCCCCTCTTACATAACAGGAGAGATATCTCTGGGCCCCTCGATGTGGTTGGATTAGCAAAGAGCATAGCCATGCCAAGGTGATTAAAGAGATAATCACAATGTGACTAAAGGGTTAGTCATGAGTTGTAATCCACCACAAGATCGAGTGAATGGTTGAGCTATCACAAGGGTGGCACGAATCTCGCCTTAAGTTCGACTGGCATCGTGTGGCAAAGGGATCCAAGTGTGTGTATATCAAGGTTTAGCCGATATGATCTTATGTGTATTCGGGAGTCAATATGCCCTGCTAGGTGCCACTATTGACTTATGGCTTGAAAAGGGTTTTCGGGTCATGGCTGTCTATACATGAACCTAACGGGTCACACACTTAAGGGGTTGGAATTGGAAAGCTTGCCTATATGATTTTCTCTAGTGCAAGTGGGAGATTGTTAGTGATGTGCCCAAGAGGCAATCATAAACAATTCGATTTTATAGGCTAAAAGGGATATTGATCCATATGGGATTAGGGTTCTAATGGGCCTACAACATGGAAGCCCATTAGCATGCTCTATAAATATGTGGAGGTGGGGCTGCAGGTTTGAGAGACTATTGTGTTGAAAACCCTGGCCGCCACCTCCCCTCGGCCGTATCCCGAAACCCTAGTCGGGTGCACGGTGCTAGCACACCAGCGCACGACGTTCCATCCCGGACGTGTGGACTTTGGTAGAGGCGCTGCTGTGACTGCGGCGCTAAGCGGGACGATCACGAGGAGGAGATGATTGGACGGAGAACGATCGATTACTACTGCTACATCGACGCGCGCTTCGTTGAATCGGCTGCATCAACGATACTTCCGCTGCACTGCGCGTCTAGTGGTAATAATCTGCAATCTCTTACTTGCATGGCTTCCTGGTTTACGTGGTAGAAAATTTTATTCTACGCTAGCGTAGCGTACGCGTGCTCCTACACTTCCATGGGATCTCCAAGAGATCTTTGACAACCTCAGGAAGGCGAGCATCAAGCTCAACCCAGACAAGTGTGCCTTCGGTGTGCAAGCAGGCAAGCTCTTGGGCTTCCTTGTGTCTAGGTGCGGCATCTAGGCGAACACCGACAAAGTCAACGCGATCCTCACCATGGAGCCACCCAAGACAACAAGGGAGGTCTAGAGGCTGGCTGGCCGCATGGCTGCATTGAGCCGCTTCTTGTCTAGGGCAACAGAGTGGGGCCTGCAATTTTTCAAGACCCTTCGTGGCTGCGATGGGTTTCATTGGGATGGCGACTGTGCGAAGGCCTTTGACGACCTCAAGAGACATCTCGCAAGCCTCCCCACTTTGGTCACTCCAGCGCTAGAGGCTCCCCTCCTGCTCTACCTCACCGCTTCAACGACAGCGGTCAGCGCCATCCTTGTCCTTGAAGAGGGCGCTCTTCAGCGCCCCCCTGGCAGAGATGCTGCACAGTAAGGAGTCCACAGGGCGCATTAGCAAGTGGGCGGCCGAGCTCGCTCCGTTCTCCTTAACGTATGCCTCGCGAACAGCGATCAAGTCCCAGGTCCTCGTGGACTTCCTCGCGGAGTGGACCCCGTCGGCCCAACGTGCCCAGCAGCTAGAGCACCCGGTGTAGATGCTCAACACTGATGGAGCCTACGGCGTTTCCGGCGCGGGCATGGGCGCAGTGGTTACTATGCCAGAGGGGCACCGCCTGCTATACTCGGCGCATCTTGGATTTCCTGCCACCAACAACACGGCCCAGTACGAGTCGCTACTCTTCGGCCTCACGAAGCTTAAGGCTCTTGGCGCGAGACGAGTTCTCGTTCGCACTAACTCACGTCTGGTGGTAGGCCATGTGGACAAGTCATATCAGGCCAAGGATCCCGAATTGGCCAAGTACCTAGCAGTCGTAAGAGCGAAGGAGCGACACTTCCTGGGTGTCACAGTCAAGGCCATCCCACGGGCGGATAACGAACAAGCTGATGCCCTTGCAAAGGCCGCCAGCCAATAGCTCCCCACTCCCGAGGGAGCATTCTATGAGGTCCTGCCTACGGCGGCCATCGCTCAGGACAACCGCAATGCGGCCCTCGTCCACCAGATTACCCAGCAGGGTGACTGGCGGAGCCCATCTACGGTTTCTTGTAGGGCATCGCGGAGCTGGACGACCCCATCGAGCTCCGGCACCTACAGCATCGTGCCAGATCCTTCCAGGTACTCGACGGAGTACTCTACAAAAAAGGAGTGTGCGCACCACTTCTGTGGTGCCTCTCACATGAAGAAGGAAAGCAACTGCTCACGGAGATCCATGCGGGGCTTTGCGGCTCGCACATTGCGCCGAGGTCGCTGGTCGGTAAGGCGTTTAGGCATGGTTTTTACTAGCCAACTGCCAGTGCTGACGTGCAAGACCTTGTGCGCCAGTGCCAAGGTTGCCAATGGATGGGGCAGGTCATCCGCAGACCCCGACGAGCTTGCAGCCTATCCCTCCAGTGTGGCCGATGGCACGGTGGGGCATCGATGTCGTTAGGCCACCTCCCCGGGCCCTAGGAGACCTTCGGTTCGCGGTAGTCGCCTTGGAGTATTTCTCCAGGTGGCGGAGGCTATCGCTCTAGCCAAGATAACCTCCATGGCCATGCAGCGCTTTCTTTGGCAGAATATCATATGCCGCTTCGGAGTACCTAGAGAGCTCACCGTCGACAACGGCCTGCAGTTCGACTCCGCCCCATTCAAGGAGTTCTACGACAGCATGGGCATCACACTCCGATTCACTTCAGTCGGGCACCCGCAGTCTAACGGAGTAGTCGAGCAGGCGAACGGCGCCATCTCCACCGGAGTCAAGAAGCGCCTTATCGGACTGCCAAGGGCAAATGGCCAGATGAGCTTCACAGCATCCTCTGGTCCCTCCGCACAACGGTGACACGCCTGACGGGATTTACGCCGTTCAAACTCCTCTTCGGTGATAAGGCAGTGACACCTGAAGAAATCAAGGCCGGCTCGAGAAGGGTCCTCATCCAGGCGCCAGAGGAAGAGCGTCAATTGTCCCTGAACCTCCTCGATGGAGAGCGGGTAAGCGCAACCCAGCACGTCGTAAAGTACGCGCGTCAAAAGGCGTGCACATGCAATCGCTCCATGTACTCGTGAGAATTCCAACCTGGAGAGCTCGTCCTCAAAATGGCACTCCATGGGAGACAGTCGGCAAGCTGGAATCCAAGTGGGAAGGCCCATACATCATCGCGGCAGCTCTGCAGCGGGGAGCCTATCGCCTTGCAACGCTGGAAGGGCAGACACTCCGCCACACATGGAATGCAGACAGGTTGCGGTGGTACTATATTTAGAACAAAGGGGAAGCCTGTAGCAAGCTCAGCACCTTGTCTATTGTAAGATGCTCGCCCGCGCAAACGGGAGATAAATAAAACCGATCGTCTGCCAAGCTCTCATCTAGCGCATAGACGTGCGAAGCTCCGCCTTCGCGCACACTCTACGGAGTATAAATAAGACGCAACGTCGAGGTCCGCCTGCGTGCGCACTCTACGGAGTATAAATAAGACACAGCGTCGAGGTCCGCCTCCGTGCGCACTCTACGGAGTATAAATAAGACGCAGCGTCAAGGTCTGCCTCCGTGTGCACTCTACGGAGTATAAATAAGACACGCGGGGGGATGCCCCTGCGTGCACTCTACGGAGTATAAATAAGACGCAGCGTTGAGGTCTGCCTCTGTGCGCACTCTACGGAGTATAAATAAGACATAGATGTTGTCCCTACGTACTCTACGGAGTATAAACAAGACGCGGATGTTCCTGCGCACGTGTCGGTGTTGTCCCTACGCGTACTCTCCGAAGTATAAATAAGACGTGGATGTTGTTCCCACACACTCTACGGAGTATAAATAAGACGCGGATGTTGTCCTTGCGCACTCTACAGAGTATAAACAAGACGCGGATGTTCCCATGCACGCGTCGGTGTTGTCCCTGTGCGTACTCTCCGGAGTATAAATAAGACATGGTTGATGTTCCCACGCACTCTACGGAGTATAAATGCCACATGCAAAGTCGCGCGTCCATCTCAGCTAGGCACCAGCTCCGCTGCCACCACTTCGAAGGGTAGGGGCACCACTTTGGAGGGTAGGGGACGGAGCTCACTTTCAAGTGCCTAAGGTCGCTACTCGTCCGGCTCCACCTTGACATATTCCTGCTTCGGAGCATCCCGGGTCGAAGTACGCGCCGTCCAAAAATGTCGGGCCTCCTCCACCTGTGCCTAACGCCGAAGATGCCGTTGGAGCAAACGGTCCAAAAATACCACTTGGCCCCCATCAGACATCCGTCCGGAGCGGAAAAGGTACACATCGTCACAAAGCTTTGGGCAATACCATTTCATTCATACAAAGGGGCGGGGGGCCACAGGGCGCCGCGTACAAAAAACGGATACATAGCAACGCACGCCTACACACCGAGCCTCGACATCACTTTTGCGGACCCGCGCCGTGTCCTAGGGCGGCGACACCATCTTCGTCGTGCCGAGGAGCCTATTTGAGAAATTGGCCGAGGTTCCCTTCTCCGTGCAGCGTCTGGCGTAGCGCCACCTTGGCCGCGGGCTCCCCGATGTAGCCCTAGATCCGCTTGTAGAAGGCCCGAACGACGGGGCGGATATCGTGAATGGCGCTCGACATTGCCCTGGCTCCGGCTGGCAACTCTAGCTGGGCATCGGCCAGCCCGGCGACGTGAGGACACCCGCGGTTGTGGAGCATGGCCAAAGCAATGCAAGCGCCCACGAAGCCGCAGTAGTCACCGAATGCCCTAGCGCCGCGGAGGGCAAGCTCCGAGCCCTCTCCGATTCGTGCGAGCGTCTGCGCCAGGTCCTCAGGACCGAACGTCAGGTCTGGCACGTCGACGATGAGGTCTGTGAGGGCCCTCTCCAAGGACTCCATCGCACCCCACATTGCCACTGACGCATCTCCCAGCGTTTGATTCCTCTCGTTAAGGGACGCGGCGAGCTGGGCCCTCTCCTCCTCCAACGCGGCAATCTGCCAGAGCAGGCCATCGCGCTCCGTCGCCGCTGCTGCGCGTTGGGCCTCCGTCGCGGCACGTTGCGCCTCCGCCCCTGCGCGATGCGCCTCCGTGGCAAGGGTCTGCGCGTCGGAGACTGCCCTTGCGCTTTTCGCCTCCAGAAGCCGAATATGCTCATCCTTAACGGCGTGAGCCTCTTCAGCAGCTCAGAGCTGGTTTTCCAACACCCTCTGCTCACGGATGCGTGCCTCCTCCAGGTCCCGGCCGAGGGCAAGGGTCTGCAAAAGTGTGCTTGCCCATAAGCCCTCGACAGCGGCGTAGGTCGGGAACATGAGCACTTACCCTTATCTCCGAGGCCTCCAGCGAACTAGCTAGGAGCTCGGCCCCGCACCTCGACAACGCCCGCCAGTCTATGTTGGAGTCGGTGCACACCGTGACCTCATGAAAGACCCGAAGCATTTCCGATCGAGGAATAAAGTCAGAGATAACCGGCCGTCGAGCCTCCACGATAAAGACTTCGGTAGCACCAAGTGTGGATATCACGTCCTGGGCAGGAAGACCAAGTGCTTCGCGGCCATCTCCGATGCTCGATCCTTGGCCGCGTCCAGGAACCTAGTCTCGCCTGATGTCGATGACGGAATGAGCGAGCAAATCGGAGAGAGCTTTGCGAAGTCGCGGGGGGAGAAAGAATGGTGCCTACCTTCAATACCCTCCACCGACGTATGGGGAGCTGTCCGCCCTGCCTCGATATACTCCGCGGGGGCGTCATCTGCGTGGGGGGCAGTGAGTTCCCCCCGGCCTGGAGGGCTTCCTCATCGGACTCCGAGTCCTCGGCGACGCTGCACGCCACGTTGAACCCCTTCTTTGAAGAGGGGTGGTTGTATCTGGGGGCGCTTTGCCCTCGGGGATTTTGGCGACGTTTCCTCGGCCGTCTCTGCGGCCTCAACGACCAGAGCGGTTAATAAGCCCTCGGCGGTCAGTGCAGGCAACGAGGCCTCATCCTCGGGCGTCGGAGCCACGACCTGTCTCCTTGGCACCGCCCGAAGCCCCCTCGCTGGGGGCAGTGTGCCCCTCCGAGCCGGCGGGTTCAAACCCGGCCCCTGTCATACCTTCGATCTCGACGGTACCCACCGGAGATACGGCCGACGGGCTAGATGCGGCGGCATCAGACCGAGCCCTGCGCCGAGAGGGAGACGCCCCTACCCTGTCATCGCCATCGCGGCGGCGGTGGATCGGCACACGCAGCGTTCGAACGCACGGGGATGTCGGGGCTTTGCATGCTGGTTTATCCACCCCGGCTTAGCGAGGCGGTTGCGACCAGCGCGACTTATGCTCCTTGGCTGTGTATGGCCCAAGGAGTGCAATCACCATGCATTCCGCATCCTCCAGCCGGGGCACTGCATGCAAAAGTGAGGCATTGTTCATAACAGGTCGCATGTGTATATGTGTGGCCACGCAGCCTAGGGCTAAATGACTTACAAGGAGCGGAGGGCTCCAGAAGAGAAGACACTATTGGGTGAATGCCATCACGCCGAGTGTGACCTCGCTCGAACTTCCACCGGCCGAAAAGTGGTGCCACCCTGTACATAGTGAACTCTTCGTCGAGGTCGCGCATGTTGAACCGGCGGGCGATGTCGGCAAGCCTCCGCGCCTTCTGCTCGTCGCTGCCCTTCAGCTTCACACCCGGTGAACTGTTGAATGATATCGGCTGTCCTCAACACCAAAGACTGCTCGTGCTCGTCACGTGGCGGAAGAACCACCGTCGCATCCAGCCGGACTCCCACTTCCCCACGTCGCCAGCGAGGGGAAGAGCTTCGTTCGATATCGCCCTACCTTTAACCCTCTTCGACTGGCAGCGCGCGTCGTGCATAAGCGCAAATAGGTTCGCGCTGGGACGAACACCTTCTGTTCGCACTGCCCAGGCATAAACAGCCAGGCGGACTATCGCGTTCAGGGTCAGCTGCACCAGCTCCAACCCATAAGCCCACAAGACCTCGTCGACAAAGACCATCGAGGACATTCGAAACCCGCATCAAAAACCGCGACGAAGACAATCGCCTCTGTCTCCCCCGGGTGCGGCTCCATCTCGTCGCGCCTGGGCAGGCGAACCCCTGCACGCTCCTCCATCTTTTTCTCCCGGAGGAGAGTCTGGATCATCTCCTCCGTAACGAGACTTCGCCCTAGCACACGGGACCAGCGGCCTCCCGACTTCTTCACGGCGTCCCACCGCTTGTCGACCTGCGATGGATCGCAAACCACCAGGGCGTATTCCGCCGGTGGCGGCGACACACCACGCTGACTAGACGAGGCGCTTCCATTGAGCCGATGAGCGGGATCTTCACGGCACGCCATTCTCCTCTAAAGCAGAAGGCTGAAGAAGCAGGAGCAGGGGCAGATCGCACAAGAAAACGAGAAAAAAAGAGAGCAAAGCAGCGGCACACGAGCAACCAAGTGGAATGTTCGCATACCGGTGGCAAGGCTCTATAAAGCCCTCTCACCTCCTCCACGAGCGGAAAAGCAACCAGCGGGAGCCTAGCAGTTCGGCTCCCCACGATCGAGAAGCGCAAATGCTGGCAACCGGGGGTGCGTAGTCGCAGGCCGCCTGACAGCACACGACACGCCAGTAGCATCCCGCCACGCGTCCTGCCTCCCTCGGGACAGTGTGTACGCTTGCAGCTACTCGCCCCTGACATCTTAGGGGTCGGCGCGATTCTCGCCGCCATTAAGTGTAGGATTGGAAAAGGCAACAAAGGGGGTGAATGGTGCCTTCTAAAATTTGCCCCCAAAGTATTCACACAACATGTTTCTCCTCTCCGATAGCTACAGAAGCTATGAAGAGGGAGAGTTCTTGCTTACTGCCATCCAGAGAAAAGATCGGGGAATAAAACAGCGAAATGAAGCTTGCGATAGAAGGCGAAGACAGAGGAACCGCGTGCTGGCGGTCGGACGCGATCCAAGGCGGTCGGACCACTACAAACCGCCGGTCAGACCGCTTCTACCAGGCCGGTCAGACCGCAGTTGATCGGACGGTCTGACCGCTAGGGTTAGCGATCTGACCGCCATCTAAAGTCCGGTCTGCCGCCCTAGATAATCCGGTCTGACCGCATGCAATTTTCGCGAAGGCAGACAGAGACTCCGAGAACAGCAGACTTCATAGTAAAAACTGAAAATGCAGAATCTGGCTGTAGTTAATGAAATCTGAGAAATGCTGCTATCCCTCTCAGCCCAAAGGAGCAAGACTTTGTTCTAAACAACACCAAGACCTTAGAAATCTAAGGAATTCATCAAGAGAGCAAGGAATCAAGATTTTGACAAAGATTTGAAAACTTGAGTAGATTTCCAAATTTCTTTCTATTCTCTAATCCTTTGCTCAAAAGGTCTTGCATTTCATGAAGTGAAGGTCTCACAACATGACGGAACAAGCAAATAGCAGACATCTGGCCAAGACACCTAGAGAATACACATCCCTTGACATCAAACCCTAGAAAAAGGTAAAACAGGGGAAGTGCAGTTAGCAAAATCTGGAGGAGAGGCAGAGATTTGAAACAATTGCTCTCGGCTCTAAGCTGGCCAAGGAGCCTTGAGGAAATATCCAGTCCAGAGCAGTGAGGATTTTGCATCTACATCGAGACACATCAATCAACCGAAAGAAATAAAGAACAGCTGACAAACCACACAGAGCAGAAAATAGGAAGTAAATGCAACCCAACAACTCTCCACCTCATCTTGATTCAATGTCACGAATGCTTACAAAAGATGAAAGATTACAACGGCCCCACACACAATTGAAAAGGAGTTTCACTCAACTCACCACATGGTTCTCTCAAGAACACTCACGCATAGCTCAAAACACAATTCCTCAGCTCACTCCTTTGCTTTCTTGACTCTGCACTGCCCATTCCCTTTGCTAAATAGAGGGACTTTCAACCTCAATTAGCAAATCAAGAAATGCAGGCCATTTTCCACCACTTGACTCACATCCACACAAGGAAACAAGTCAACGAGTCAAACCTCACAACCAGATGCAGGGAAACAGCCTCTCCACTCCAAACTTGAGTCAATTCTCCAAATTGCCCTCAAGCACCTTCCCGGAAACTTCCCGCAACCGGTACCCTGACCGTCTGGACCTCGACTCCTCCCTGAGTCTAGTCTCGGTCCGCTCCGCTGTACACGATCGCACCCGGCATCCTGACCATCTGGACCGTCCTCCCTGAGCCTAGTCCCGATCCACCTCGCCGCTGCCCATCGTGTCCACGACTCGGCCGAGACCTCGACTCCACGAGTCTAGTCTCAGTGCTTACATGTCGCACATGACCGCAACCGACATCCAACCGTCTGGACCTCCGACTCCTCCCTGAGCCTAGTCCCGGTACTCCCACGCCTCACCATGACCTAGGTCCAAAGTCCTGCAGCCACACAAACAAGCAAACCGTCACATAGCGCCGCACGAAACAGCATAATCAACAATAGCATTAATGAAAGGTACTCAACCCTAGAATACCCAAAACAAACTCAAACTCTCTAACTCAAGCGTCAATTATTCATCACAAACATGGGGATACCTTCACATGGTCTCTCAATCTCCCCATTGATGAGTATATTGACAAACACAGAAAAAGCGCATAAAGTTGAGTTTGAAAGTCATACATGGTCTAAAAGAGAAGCAAAAAGATGCAAGACCATGTCGACAAAGGAGCAAAAATAAGAGCAAGTTTTCCTAAAAAAAGCTCCAAAAGCTCCCAGAAATTGGCTTTTTCTCCAATATTCTCCCCCTTTTGGCAATAGAGTCATCAAGATGCAAGAGAGAGAATATAGCATGATGTGGCTGAATTTTATTCAATCTAAGCAAATAGAGCCATGAAGATTATCCAAAATGACCATCGAGTATTATACCAAGCCATAACACATATGAAAGCTATCAAGATCATGACAAGATATGCATAATTAAGCCAAGCCACATAAGTAACAATCTGAATATTAGATGAATTTCTTAGCATGTCAAGCCATTCAAGAGTATAGTCTAGCTAAAGGTATCCAAAGATGATGCAAGCCATGCCAATAATCTAAGTGGAACCAAGAAGCTAGAGTTGAGTCAATGTAGAGTGCTACAAGTTCAAGAATGAGACGTTTGTTCAAGTACTTTAGTCATTTTGTAATTAAGCAAATTTAGCACAATGGACATGTTTTTCTTTGAAACTCATGGTCGTTTCCAACCAAAATTTTAGTCATGTGCTAGATCTCAAACATTATGCGATCACTCCAAGCAATAAGCTTAAGAAGATGATCTTGGTCATCCAAAACTCCCCCTGAGTTCATGCCCAGTGCAACGGCAAGCAGTCTCATGAGAAAGATTTGGTGAGATCAGTTCTTTCGCACAAAAGAGATCTTTTTGCTTTTATTGAATTTAGTTCAAGAACAAGAAATTTATAAAGAACTAGCATAGCTCAAACTAAACCTCAATTAAGATTCAAAACTCAACTTAGCCTATTTGACATGGTATGAATCACAAACGGATAACTAAAGACAGACTAGTCTCAAGAGCGAACATGACATGTCTTAATTCAAGTTTTGCATGTTTAATCAACTTATCAATGGCAAAGGCTTGACGACACATATAAAGTTATGATAAATCTAGCAATTAAGCGCAGATCATGGCAAGATGTAAAGCATTGTAAATATGTTATATAAGGATAATAGTCAAGGCTCCATGAAGTTATATTACAATGCAGAAAGCTAAAATGCAAGAAAATCCAACTCCCCCTTAACATGTGATGCACTTTTAGTTCAAGTTGAGTTATGTTAATATTAAGCTCCAGAAGCTCCCAAATGAACTCCCCCTGAACCAAAGCAATAAAAACGAGAAGCTGGGAAGAAAAACAAAAAAGGCAGTCCTTAAAGTATAGACAAGATATAGATGATACTATGGCTCAAACTGACTCTCATCTACCCCATATGACTCTAGGACATTAACTAGTCATCTAACACACTAAGGAGCAAACACGTTCCCTATCAACCTAAGGGTGGCCCAACCCTTGCTATAACCTATAAGAAGTGAGTGAGCTCAACCTAGTGAGAAGAGAGACAGCTAATAAACAGCATCCTAGAATCACAATATGAGAGTAAGAAATCTAAGCAACTAGACAAAAGAAACACTCTAATCTATGCTAGGAGGACTAACCCAAATGCACCTATATGCAATGCAACAAAATGAGAATAGGAGCATAAAATGCAAGATAAAACAGTAAAGCACAAAGCTCCCCTCACTACAGTCCATAAGGACTGACCACCCCAAGTTCTCCCCGCAAGGCTGAAAACCTACAGCTATCCAAAGGCTTGGTAAAGATATTAGCCAACTGGTGGTCACTCTCTACAAACTGGAGCACTATGTCACCCTTCTCCACATGGTCTCTAAGGAAGTGATATCGGATATCAATATACTTGGTCCGAGAGTGCTGCACTGGGTTCTTAGCAATATTAATAGCAGAAGTGTTATCACAGAATAGTGGAACACTGTCTATAACTAACCCAAAGTCCCGTAGGGGTCGAGACCATCCAAAGTACCTGGCTGCAACAATTGTCGGCAGCAACGTACTCAGCCTCTGCGGTGGACTGTGCAACACCAAACTGCTTCCTAGAAGTGCTCTTCCTATCTATCCTACAGCCAGCAAAGTCTACATCCGAGTAGGCTCTAAGGGAAAGACAGGATGAGGAAGAGTACGACATACCATAGTCAATGGTAGCTCGAAGGTACCGAAAAATGCGCTTCATCGCCTGGCGGTGAGATACGCAAGGAGAAGTTTGAAATCTAGCACATAGACACACAGAGAAGTGTATGTCCAGTCTCGAGGTAGTGAGGTATAAGAGAGAGCCAATCATGCTTCTATACTCTTTTTTTATCAACTGGCTCGCCATTCTCATCTAGATCAAGTGTGGCTGATGACGCCATCGGAGTTGACACTGGCTTGCCATCACTCATGTCAAAGCGTCTTAGGAGGTCACGAGTGTACTTGCCTTGAAGCAAGAAAGTACCCTCCCGGGTCTGCTTGATCTGGAAGCCAAGGAAGAAGGTCAACTCGCCTATCATGCTCATCTCAAACTCGGTGCTCATGACATCCAAGAACTGTGAAACAAGAGCATGAGAAGAGCCACCAAAGATGATGTCATCCACATAAATCTGGACGAGAAGAAGGTCATTGCCATGCTTGCAAATGAACAAGATCTTATCTACCTTATCCACCTCAAACCTATGACTCAACAAATAGGACTTAAGTCTCTCATACCAAGCTCTAGAGGCTTGCTTAAGTCCATACAAGGCTTTGGAAAGCTTGTAGACATGGTTTGGGTACTTGGGGTTCTCGAAACCTGGAGGCTGTCTAACATAGACCTCTTCCTCAATAAATCCATTGAGGAAGGCAGTCTTGACATCCATCTGGTAAAGCTTGATGCCCTTAGAAGCTGCAAAAGCAAGCAAGATTCTAATGGCCTCTAGCCTAGCTACAAGGGCAAAGGTCTCCTCAAAATCTAGACCATCAACCTGGGAGAAGCCCTGAGCTACCAGTCTAGCCTTGTTTCGAATAACTACCCCATCCTCACTCTGCTTGTTTTTGAACACCCACTTGGTACCTATGACATTATGACCTCTAGGGGGCTCAACAAGCGACCAGACCTTTTTTCTCTCAAAGTTTTCCAACTCGTCATGCATGGCATTGACCCAAGACTCATCAGAAAGAGCATGATCAACATCCTTGGGCTCAAATGAGGTAATGAAGGCAGAGTGGGGACAGAATTGAGATAAACCAGACTTTGAGCATGTGACGCGCTCAAAGAGGTCTCCAATCATCTACTCGAAAGGACGGTCTTTCTGGATATGTTGGGGAGGTCTTGGATGAGATGAAGAAGTGGCCTCTACCTCATGAGCTGACGAGGTAGGAACAGAGCCACTAACTCCAGAAGATGTGGAAGGCATGGGCTGATCTCCTCGAGGTGCGGTGGTAGAAGCAGGCACCTCAAGGGGAAGAGGAACTGGATCGGGTAAAAACCCTCATCTCCATCCTCCTCATCGTCCACAAAGATAGGCTCGGACTGCTCTAAAGAATCTGAGATATCGAGCCAAGTCCCCGGACTGGCCTCATCGAAGGTCACCTCACAAGTCTCTACCATTTTACTAGACTTGCAGTTCCAGACCCTATACGCCTGTGAAGAAGTCGAGTAACCTAGAAAGATCCCATCACAAGATCGTGACTCGAACTTATCTAGATTCCCAGACTTCATAATAAAGCACTTGCAACCAAACACACGAAAATGAGAGACACTGGGCTTTCGCCGCATCTCAACTCATAAGAGGTGCGATGCAAGTGTGCCCTCAGAAAAACTCTGTTGGAAACATGGCAAGCGGTGGCTATCGCCTCAGCCCAAAACTTCCTCGGTGTAGAGTACTCATCAAGCATCGTCCTGGCCATCTCGACCAAGGTACGGTTCTTCCTCTTCATGACGCCATTCTGTTGTGGGACGTATGGAGAAGAGAACTGGTGCTCTACACCTGTCTCATCGCAAAACCTCTCAAAATAGAAATTCTTGAACTCCGTGCCATTGTCACTGCAGATCGCTCGTAAGGCACCCGGGAGCTCAACAGAAAGCCTACTGAAAAGACCCCAAAAATGGGTAAATGTCTCATCCTTCGAGGCTAAGAAAAACACCCAAGAGTACTTCGAGAAGTCATCAACCATGACAAGAACATATCACTTTCCTCCTGCTGACTGCACTCTAGCTGGTCCAACTTTGTCCATGTGGAGCAGCTATCCTGGTGCATCGGTCATAGTCACTGTGACTGAAGGATGAGAAGCGGCAACCATCTTGCCGTGCGGTAAGGAGCGCAAACAAGATCTTTGACCATCTTGAGTTTAGGCAGACCACGAATGAGATCGTGGCCGCTAACTCGAGTCAAATGGTCAAATCCAATATAACCAAGTCTCCTATGCCAGTCAGTAAGGTCGCAGAACTCAAAGACAACTAAACACCTGAGAGGATCACAAGAAGACTCAACAAAATTAGCACGAAAGATCCTCCCATATCTAGAAATCCCGCAAACCAGACTGCACGAGGAATCAAGAATTTTGTAAGCATTTTTCTTAAAGCTCACCTCAAAACCGTCATTGGTAAGCTGGGAAATAGAAAGCAAATTGTACTACAACTTACTCACTAAGATAACATCTTTTAAAATGAATGAATCATTAACGCGCACAATACCTTTAGCAATGACGCGCGCAGACGAAGCGTCTCCAAAGGTGAGAGTCTCATCACCTAGAGTTCGAGCTAGGGAAGAGAACCAACGAGAATCTCCGGTCATATGTCGAGAACAACCGGAGTCCACGAGCCAAACCTCTCCCTTCCCAACCCAGTGAACTTGAGTCAAACAGAGAGATATGGTTTAGTACTGGGATAAATCAAAAGAGATTTTGGCACCCAATACTGAGTCACATGACGAGCAGAAGTAGTCACACACGACTGACCTCTAACTACCCTACGCTCTCCGTCGCTCAAAGAGCCAGAAAGTCTACGAGCAGACCTGAAGCTGTTGTTGGGTCCGACTACTATGGAAGAGCGAGTCGGTGCACCAGCAACATGCTGATCTCGCCGCGGGTAACCATCTCGACGGGGGAAACAAGATCTACCCTCAGATCGGCGGAAGTCACGACCAGAGGCAAATCAAGGACGAAAATCAGAAAACTCAGAAAAGCCAAGTCCTCGATGTTGCCCAAATCCATCAACAGAAGCAACTCTCGACCTCGTGTTGGTTTTAGGTGCACTCAAGTCTGGGGCTGACCCTGAATACGCCTAAGAGCCTGAACACGGTCTCTTCGCGTGATCTTGGCATGCTTGAAGCATCTCTCGATAAAATGTACATCCTTCTGACAGAAGGTACAATGATACTTCACCTTCTAAGAGGTAGAAGTAGCATGATGGGGCTTCGCCTTCTGAGAGGTCGAAGCAACAAGTGGAACCACCTTACTGTCAGAAATCCCTTGGACAAAGCCCGCAGATTTGAACTCAACCTTTTGGTTTTGGGCTTGACCTCGATCACACCTGGTGCTATGGGTCTGAGAACAGCAGGTGGATGCTTCCTAACATCCTCAAGAAAATCATATCCTAGACCTTAATTGAATTTGCATATCTTGGATTGGTCTAGAATAAGATTTAGCTTCTTCTTAACTCCAACAAATCTCTCAAGAGTGTTCATAAGATACTGACACTCCTGAAGGAGAGAGGTGCAAGAAGAGCAAGGGGAAGAAGAGACAGCAGAAGGTAAGGGAGTAGAAGAAGAACCAACAGCAGAAGAACGGATGGCCTGTGCACGCACAGCCGCCTCAGGAGGGACAGTCCTACTGCTAGCCATTTGGTTCTCATCGCTAAGCGTCTCTACCATACCCTCAGGCTTCTTCCCCACAACAGCACACACATCACAAGCAGATGGTGACTTCTCTAGAAGGTGCTTAGTTAGCTTCACATATTTTTCATCCAATGCAATCAAAGATTTTAGTTTTTCACAATTATTGCATGGTGAGCTAACAGGGTCCTTAGAAGCATAATGAGCCAATTTGTTACTGTGATAAAGCATTTCTTGAAACTGTTTTGAGACAGATTCAAGCTCAGCAGTCAACTTGGGATAGTTCATACATGAAGCAATGGGCTCTAGTAGAAAAGCTTGTAACTCAGCAATTTGTGATCTGCCTTCTTTAGGTTCATCTTCAAATTAATGCAGCTTTCACATGATTCAGGTAGATCGAGAAGCATGGTATAAAGACCTCTAAAAGCATTATCCTTATCCTCACATGAGGTGCAAGAAATAGTTTCAACAGTAGTAGATGAAAGAGCGACTACCCTACTCATCTCTAGTTCAGCAATCAGACTAACATTCTCCACCTTAAGCAAATCTAGCTCAGAAGACACACTATCATGAGAGGTCTTTAATTTCTCCATATCACCAAGCAAAGAAGATCATGTATCACATTTGTCACGGGAGGGAGCAGATATAAGTGAAGTAAGCTCTCATGACAATCACTCTACTTCCTTCTCCAACTCGCTACACCTAGCTCTAGATCTAATATGAAATCTTCCTAGCTTAAGAAAAGCATCATTGAGCTGGTCATAGGAGGGATATATCTCACCGGAGTCAGAGTAGAGCTCGTTGTCGCTGATGTCGCCCTTAAGGGCCATGAAGCACATGCCAGTGAAGTCATCGCCATCCTTGGATTCTTGATCATCCTTCCCATCGTCGTCACTCCACCCCTCCACCTCGCTGAGGTCGATTTCGTTAAAGGCGGTGAGGACACGGTGGAAGAGCTTCTTGGCTTTGCCAAGGTTGCGGAACTTCTTCTCTTTGCTTGGGGGCTTCTTGTTGCGGTTCTTGTTGGTGTAGTCGTTTTTGCTCGAACCGCCGTAGTCGTTCTTTGTAACATCCTAAAAATTTAAATCTAAACCATGTGGAGCTTTTGAATTATTTTGCTATATGTTTTTATTTGGATTTGGGGTTTATGGTACTTACCCTGAAAAATTTGGTGGAAGTTCCAAAAGCTGAGGAAAGAAACACATGAAAACTTGAACTATATATATACACACAAGTGCATGTTCCAAAACAAAAGAGGATAAAAACAAAAAGGGAAAAAGAAAGTAAAAAGGAAAAGGGGAAAAGAAAGAGCCAGGCCGGCCATCAACCCAGCCCAGCTCCCTCTCTCCCGTTTTCCCCCTCACTGCGGCCGCACGGCCCAGTCTCCTCCCGCGCTCGCGCGCCAGCCCACTCCCTCGCCCTGCCGCTGCCATGTGGACCCCGCCTCCACCCCGCGCGCTTCCCTCTGGTGGGTGGACCCAAGCTGTCAGGCTCTCCTCTTCCTCCTTCTCTCCCCACGCGCGCCTGGACCCCCCTCCTCCTCCGCTCGCTCCCGGTCAAAAAGCCGAGCGACACGGTCACAGGCACCCAGCTGCGCCATGACGTGTGGACATCCCCGAATCGTGCTGCCAGGCTCTGCAGCCCGCAGCCGCCGCTGCCTACCGTTGCACCAGGCGAGCCCTCACTGCTGCTCTCCTCTTTTCTTCCCCCTACTCCGCTCAGCTTCATCATGTGCGCGGCGCTAGCTCTCTGTCACTCCGCACACGCAGCGCAGAGGCATGATGCCGAATCCTGGCCGAATCCCCTTGCTCTGACTCGCCGCCTGCTCCGCAGCTCGCCGATGGGACCGCACGGGCAAGCCTCCCGATGCTGGCCCTCCTCGCGCACCTATAAAATCCACCAAGTTCAGGAAAAGTTTTCCCACGCCTCCTACTGTCTTCCACCGAGAGCAATTGCGCCTAAACACCCTCAATCGTCGCGGCCTCGCCTTTCTTCCCCAACTCCAGCAAGCTCCAATCCGCCGCCCTAAGCCATTAAAATCCGATTCCCCGCCACCACACCACCTCCGGCTCACCGCGAAGACGACCCCAGCTTCACCCGAGCTCCCCGTTGCCTGTAGTTGGCCGTCACCGAGCGCCTCCCCGAGCCGCCGCCACCGCACGCCGCCGACCTAGCTCCGGCGCACCTTAGCCTCTGTCGTCAACACCACCAGCATCACCGCAACCCCCGCGTCGCATTTTGCCCGTCGTCTGACCCTCTTCAGCCACCCCTCGCCGCCAGCACCATCGGCTCCGACTTCCTCTGCTCGGCCCCCTACAGGAGATAGCACAAAAGGTAAAGTTGCCCTATATGGGTAAGCAACACTCTTTCCCCCTGGCTCCCTCGGCCGCGCGCATTCGAGCCCCCGGCTCCGCAGCACTGAGGTTGAGCCATTCTTTTTATTTGCGCGCTAACAGCCGGGCCCCACCCGTCAGTGGGTGCCGGTCTATGAGGCTGCTGACATTTGGGTCCCGCCTGTCAGTGCCGACTGTGACGTGTGGGTTCAGAAGCCGAAGGGTCCCACCTGTCAGTGGCCGACAGCACATATGGCCACTGACAGAGGGGTCCCACTTGTTAGAGACCATGGGTAAATGTAGGACCGAAAAGGCAACAGAGGGGGGTGAATGGTGCCTTAAAATCTCTCAAGTATTCACACAATCTTCTTCTCCAATAGCTACAAAGCTATGAAGAGGAAGATCGAATGTTCAACGGAGAGCGAAGATCGATCGACACCGAACTAGAATCGCGCATTGCCGAGGACAAAACAAGGCGATCGAAAGGATCTATCGTGATCACTCGACAAAGAGATAGACCATCTGTTTCAGAGAGATCGAACGCCAACTACGTGGTCGATCGAGTCACTCGGTAAGGCAGGCGATCCACTGAAAACCGAGATCGGCCCGACAAAAGAGACGCACGATGTGACCAGCAGAGAAGGCGCGCACGACCAACTAGACAAGCGAGCTCATGACCACTTGCTTTGATTTCCAAATATCTTGCAATTCACAAAGCAATCGGGTATGAGACTTTAGACAACGTTTGCTCACGTCCTTTGTGAGAGAAAAACCAAGGCGTTGAAAAACTTCTTTGCTTGAGATCTGGACAAGCGGCGTGGTGAAACCGAAAGAGAATTGGTCGACTCATGCACAAAAGTCTCAACGTGGTCGTGCGAATGCAGAGCATGTACTCGGCGCATCACCGCGAGGCGCAAACACTTCTCCGATTCGACTCTTGCTCTCGGAATGAATCGCCAAATAGCCTTGAGACAGATTCCTGTTCGAGCAAATCAAAACTAGGCCTACTCAAACCAAGAACACAACTCAAAGCAAGAAGTACCAGAGTGGATGAATAGAACCGCTCGTGGGACTAGAATAGCCAAGATGGCTTGAGTAAAACCCACATGTCACTGCGATTTCAGAAAGCCAAGAACACAGATATACTGAAGGAACAAAGAGAGCGCAAACAAATCATTCAAACACAAGACAGAGACCACAACTCGTAGTTTCCATTCCAACCATCAAGGAGTACAAGGAATCCGATACGCCGGAGAGCATAGAGAGGAGCTCACACCTCTTCTCTTTCTCTCTTTCTCGATTATTCATACATGGATTCTCCACTCATCCTCTCTCTCTCACACAATCCCAAGAACACACTTACAGACTCCCATGGGAGGAGAGGCGGCCGCCTCAAGGCCCACCCAGCCAACCCACTCACACTCGCGCCTCCCTCTCCCTTTTATAGCCTCACACGAGACTAACCTAATGGATCCATCCATTAGTCCATACTGGGCTAACCCAGTAAACCCCTCTAACACGGGTTTTACACACACTGCACACGCAACCTGTTCTGGTGACGGTGACAGATTTCAGTGCTTTACGAAACCGCTTCCCTTTGCGGCCTGAGTCAATTCTCCAAATTGCCCTCACGCACCTTCCCTAAGCTTCCCGTTTCCTTGCTGATCACGCCGACCAAACCTACCTCCAACCGATCGGACCTCCGACTCCTCGAGCCTAGTCCCGTCTGCGCCGCGCAACCACCTTGAGTCCCAAGTCTTCTTGGCTTCACCCGGTCGTTACGGACCTCAACATCTCCCATGTCTAGTCCCGACCACTCCGAGCCTCACCAAGACTTGTCTCCAAGGTCCTGCAACCATCTCACAAGACCAAGTCCTCTTCGGCCTCACTCGGTGGTTCGGACCCCGACACCACTGTGTCTCGTCCGACCATTCCGAGCCTCACCAAGACTTGTCTCCAAGGTCCTGCAACCATCTCACAAGACCAAGTCCTCTTCGGCCTCACTCGGTGGTTCGGACCCGACACCACACGTGTCTCGTCCCCGACCATTCCAGGCCTCACCAAGACTTGTCTCCAAGATCTGCCGCATCCGACCGCCACAGACTAGGCGTCCGGCCGTTTGGACCTCGGCTCCTTCACGAGCCTAGTCTGGTTCACCTCACCATTGCCGTCGTGTCCACCTCGGCGGCTCTGCTCCGGTTCCTCGTCTCCGGCTTGCAACCACTTCACCGGCCTCGATCATCTTGGCGTCTCGACCGTCTGGACCTCAACACCTCCTGTGCCTAGTCCGGTCCTCCCACGCCTCACCATGAAATAGCTCTGAAGTCCTGCAACCATCACAGACAAGCAAATCGTCACATAGCACCGCACGGACAACGAGACAAACCATCGGTACAACCAACGGTGTCACGGCACACAACCCGATCGTAAACCCCTACGACCACTCGAATGCACAACTCAAGAAATGGTGAAGCCACGAACACTTCCCGCTTCCTTCGACCACACAACATGTCGTTACGACCGTCTCACGACTCACTCGACCATGCGGACACATGCCACAACCATTGCTAGCGCTACGATATTATCGCGCAAGGACCATACCCCATCGACCACTCTGTTGCGCGAGCAGAAACCCTCCACTCACAAGAGCCTTCCTGCAGCCTATGACCACTCACTGGGCTGCTCGACCGCCAAGACACAAGCTACGACCAATGTAAGCTTGCAACGATTACCACACAGCGCTCGACTACCGAATCGTAAAGCGGATCACCAAGTCGTGCCGAGCCTACGATCCGCACACAACATTGCTACGACTTTATCGCTCAAAGTCTAGACACAATAAGAGGCACTCGAGCCCATCGAGTCTTCCGCGACCTCACGATCTCTTACGTTCATCGCTTTTCACCATGGTGAAGCCCTTTCCGATCATGTACGACTTGTTTCATCGTAGTGAAGCCATTGGACCACAATCGACCGAGTCCCAAGCCATTCGACCACATATGACCGCAACCGATTGAGCCAAGCGCGCTACGATCACGTTCGACCGCATCGGACCTCGTCAGAGTGCGATCCGACCATGTTTGATCGACTCTGGCGTGGTCAAAGTCCACCGACTTCCCACGTGGTCGTAGTCGAGGTCTGCCGACTATCGATTGCAACGGTCAAAGCCTTGACCTCAATTTCCTCTCGCTAACGTGGTCGTAAAGCTGTTTGGCAACCTTCAACCACGGCCAATGTGGTCGTGGTGGCTTCGACCACGGCCAAAGTGGTCGTAACCAGCTCGGTGGCTTTCGACCACGGCAAAAATGGTCGTACTTCATACGGTGCCCTTCGACCACGGCGGAGTGGTCGTAAACCTCTCGAGTGACCTTCGTCCACGCCCAAAGTGGTCATAAGCGGTCGCATGACTTCCGACCACGACCAGCGTGTTCGTAAAGCCTTTCGACCACTCGATCAACAAGTTTACCAGGTTCGGCCGGAACAACAAAGTCGATAAAAGGATTCCGACCTCTCCTAGATGCTACGACTGCACAGAACCTACTCAACGGTGGCCGTAAACTTTCTGGTGGCCTTCGACTTCCAACAAGTGGTCGTAAACTTGCCAGATGGCCTTCGACCACAGCTAAAAACGGTCGTACGCCCTCCTGGTGACTTCCGACCATGGCAAAGCTGGTGCACGACCACTCAATAGTCACAGCATGGTCGTAAACATTCTGGCGACCACCCGAAGGAACTTGCGACCTCACAGAGACAACACACCGAGGTCGAAGGCAATCTATAACCACTCGATAAAGCTTGACACTCTGCTGAACACAAAGATGTAAGCTCGACTACGACTACCAAGTCGTAAAACCCCCTTTTTACCACAGGGTCTCAAGCCTACCCAACAGAAGGAGCCATTCTCAAGGCTTACGACTTTGCAGAGGCAGCTCAAACCTCAAAAACCAAACTCACTCTTCCAAGACCAAGAGTCAATTACTCATCACAACCATGAGGTGACCTCCACATGGTCTCTCAATCTCCCCCTTGATGAGTATATTGACAAACACAGAAAAAGCATGAAGAAGAGTTTGGTTTTGAAGAGAAAAGGAAGGAGATGCAAAAGCCACACATGGTCTAAAAGAGGTGAAGAAGGAACTTATGACCATGTTGACACAGAGTGAAATGGAGCAGACAGAGAAAGGTCAAATTTTCTACAAAAGCTCCAAATCACACAAAAAGTCCAATCTTGCTCATGGTCCAAAAAGCTGTTGCTCACATGGCCATTGTCATAACAAGATGAACAAGCATTCTCCCCCTTAGTGCCTTTTTCTATCCTTCTCCTATCCCTTAATGCATTCTCCCATTTTAATGCCTTTTGCACTCCTTAATGCCTTTTTCTCTATCCTTCTCCCCCTTTTGGCAATAGAATCATCAAGATGCAGGGAACAAAAATAGAGCATGAATGAAATGGAGTGCCGACAGGTTGATTTGATGAAGGCAATGGGAGCTGAGGGAGCCATGAAGATTATCTAAAGTGACTTCAACGAAAATTATACCAAGCCATAAAAGGTGACAATGCTATCTAGATCATAACAAACCATGTATTGCCAAGCTCAAGCCAAATAAGTCATGATCTTTAAATTAAATGTTTAATTAGCATGTCAAGTCACTCAAGATTATAGTCTAGAAGAAGGTATCCAAATGTGAGTCAAGCCATGTCAATATTCTAAGTGGAACCAAGAAGCTATGGTTGAGTCAATTTAGAGTGCTATAAGTTCAAAAATGAGACATTGGTTCAAGTACTTGGTTCTTGTTGTAGCTTAAGCAAAATTGAGCACAAATGACATATTTTCTTTTGAAATTCATGGTAGTTGCCAACCAGATTTTTATGTTATCATGTGCTAGACCTCAAGCCTTATGCGACTACTCCAAGCGATAAGCTTAAGAAGATAGTCTAGGTCATCCAAAACTCCCCCTGAGTTCATGCCTAGTGCAATGGCAAGCTGTCTCATGAGAAAGAATTGGTGAGATCAGTTTTTTCGCACAAAAGAGATCTTTTTGCATTTACTTGAGTTAGTTCATGAACAAAGAGTTAAAACTTAACTCATGCATCACTAATGAACTAACTTAGCTCAATCTAAACCTCAAAAACAGATTCAAGACTCAACTTAGCCTATTCGACATGGCCTGAATCAAGAGAGGATCACTAAAGCCAGACTAGTCACAAGATTGAACAAGACATGTTTTACTTTAAGTTGTTCACATTTAATTAAGCTAGTATGGCAAGAGCTAAGCAGCACATAGAAGGGCATGATAAATCAAGCTATCACAAGACATGGCAAGATATAAAGCATGATATCATGTCACATAAAGATAATAGACAAGGCTCCAAAGACTGTACAGGCATTCAAGTGAATTTTATGCATTATGAGACAAAAGAATGCACATGAGATGAACTCCCCCTGAAAGCTAGCCCGAACAGATAGAGAGGCTCCAACTCCCCCTAGAGAAGGCAAAAAGAGAAGAACCAGGAAATTTGGCACAAAATCCAGAAAGAGAAGGTTCTAGCTCAAAGAGGTGATTCCCAAACACACTCTATCCTCATGGTCTCTAGTCTATAACCTCATACCACGGGGCAAAAGCACACTATGTCAATGCACAAGACTCTAGTGGCCAAGAAAAAGTTCAATCTAGGTAGAAGAGAATCCTAGAGAACCAAAACCCAAACTAGGTAGTAAATAATCCTAGAGAACCATTTGGACGAGAAGTGTGATCGAGACAATATCACCTAGAGTCGGTTCCTGTCTAACCAATCGGACCCTTCCTCCCACTAGAATAGATAAACAAAGCAAAGCCAAGTGGAGGGAAGCAAAACACTGAAAGATCACAAGGGAGAACAAACCTCTATCGCAATCGCTCGGTAGATTTTGCTTTGGGCGAAGATGGTTTCGTCCACGATCGCGATCGTGAACCGCTTGGTCATGATCGTATTCGAGTTGGTCGTGGTTGTATCAGAGTCCAGACCGTGGTGGAGTGATCGAAGTCGCGTTCAGTGCGGTCGTGGTAGTGGTCGCGTCGAGGATCGGTCGTAGTCGAGTCAAGTCGCGATCGAAATCGGTCTGAGGCGGTCGTCGAGTCGAGTCAAGTCATGGCCGGTCGAGTCGGATCGTGGTCGTGTATGGGCTCGGCTCATGGTCATAGTCCCGTGGTCGTCGCGTCTTGGCGGTGGTCGTGTACGAGTTTGACCGATAGTCCAGACCATGATCATAGTTGCTGTGACATAGTCGTAAAGACCAAGGAGCGGTCGTAAATGTTGTACCAGTCTCCCTCTCACATTTGCAACCTACAGTTTAAACACAGAGACGACTGGTGTCCTAGTACTGGGGTAAGTGATATGCAACATGGAACCCGATCGAGAGGCGAGAGACAACAACAGTAGCATTACAAATTTTAATGCATGAGAACACACCCCCCCACAAGCTCTATCTAGCCCTCATCAAAAGCACCTAGAACACAAAATCTAGTGCCACCCAATACTAGAAGAAGCTTGTGACCTATCCACAGTTCTCATGATGTCTAAGCATAAGCACAGACTAATGCTACCAAGGTGTTGTACATTTTATGTCATGCCCAAAACCGGAATGAGTAAGATCGGGAGTAAACATGTATCTCAATGAATCACAACCATGCACATAGCGGTGGCAGGAAAGATCACAAAGCATATGCTAGCATGGAAATAAGCATGTATACGAAAAGATAGAAGGCATGAATAAACATAGCATCATGACACAGAAACTATCAAGATATACTCAAGCTCATACTGTCCATACATATACATACATCATGTAGACATACAACATGACAAATCAAAATCATGAAAAGTATGCTAACATGTATAAATAATGATGAATGAACATAAGGAGCAAGATGTGAACCATGATAGATACTTGAGCACAAGGTCATGATGATACTTGACTTCTAATACACACATTCTACTTAGCTCATGAAGTCAAGTCAAAGCTTAAGCATCTAACAAATATGACAAGGTACATGGATACTTAAGCAACATACTCATAAAGGCATGCCACGAAAGCGTTGAGAGAAAAACATGCGATGGTACAAGTGAGCATATGAACAAGCACATCATGCCAATTATGATCATACATGAATATAGAAGCATGAAGGTTAAAGAATAGCTCACAAAGTAGGTGAAGACGCCAACGTGAGAGCATATGCCTCTTGGAGGCCATGAAGTGGAGAACCAATAAATGTTCTAGTCATATGATGAGGCGAGAAGACTAAAACTCCAATCAATTCCATGTTCTCCAACAAGCGTCTAGAGACCTACAAATGACAAGAGCAGTACCCAAGTCTTGGGTCTCGAAGGGTTAACAAGCAAATACTTGAGAACCCGGACTTTGACACACGACCACTCGGCGAGAATGAGTGGTCGTTACGTCTACGACTATGGCCGAGAAGACATGGCGTGGTCGTAGCACAAGAGGCATAGTCTTGAATGACTACAGCCGAGAGACATGGTCGTAAAGCCTTTCAGCCATAGTTGGGGATTTGGCGTGATCAAAATGCGATTCGACCATGGCGGCCGAGCGGCAGCGTACTCGAAGCGGCGAGACGTGAGTCGTATGGACTTCACGACCATGATGGCGGTGAGTGTCCACGAAGGCGTGGTCGTATGAAGCTCGACTACATCAGAAGTCGAAGCTGTGATCGTAAGACATTACGACTCCAGCGACGACACAGTAGAGGAACTTGGCTTTTACTAAACCAGATTCTAGCAGAAACAAGCTCCTCTACACAAGTGTGATGAGTCAAAATTTTAATTTCTCATTTTCAGATTTTAACACGCAAGTAGAGAAATTAAATTTACGCCATCTACAGAACTAGACTCACAACCTACACAAGATAAATGAGATTTCCACCTAGCAAAAACAATCGAGCAATTTATCATCTAGGCATCTCACATTCTCCCTAAGGGCAAGTATATTCAACTTGGACAGGGCCAATGTCACAATGTGGTTTTACCTTGCTCATGAAGAGTTAGCGCTCGTCCTTTTTATCATCATCATCCGTGTGTTCTTTCAAGACTTTCTCGATTCTGGCACTTGAACAACCAAGAAAAGAACCAGCAAAACATCAAAGAGACTCACACCTTCTCCTCGTGGTAGGTGCACACCTCGTTTGGGCGACGAGGTCTACCATTTAAGAAACGCCGAAATCCTTCCTCGGATCAGCATGCAAACAAAGAACAACAACAAAGGAACAAGTCTGCGATCTTGTGAAATCCATCCTTCTCACAAAATGAGCATTGATGTAAGTGTCCTCCATGAAACATGGTCAAAGGACAAAGCACCATCCTTGCTCAAAAGGAGAAATCCTTGGACTAACCGAGAAGAGCCAACAAGAAAAGCACTAGCCAACTAAGCAAAAGGCACAAGTCTTGACAACAAAAGAACTATGCTCAAGGAAGGGTCCACCTCTTAAATGAAAGAGGTGACAAAGTCTCAAGATGCGTGCTCGTACCATTGCACTCCTCTACTCAAAGAATTTTCATCACACAGTGGAGAGCAGGGTAAATCAAGACAAACCAAAGTCTTGAGAGCGTGCAGAGGAAAGCACCAGTCGACGAAGTGTAGTCGCAGATGGGGCCACCGAGGCTGTGGTCATAACTCTTAATGACCATGTCCCAAAGCACTGCGAATCTTGCTCGTCGCCGTTCTCGATCTGATGGTGTGCTTGCAAATAACATCACCCTCCAACCGAAATCAGCCTCTTGTCGCATAAAGGACATCATTGGCAAAACACCCCAAGCAAGATGCAAAGAAAAGCTCACAAGATCCCTACTAGTTGCCATGCTCCGGATCGGTTAAGATCAAATATAGAGCAAACCTTGCTCGATACCAATTGTAGGACCGAAAAGGCAACAGAGGGGGTGAATGGTGCCTTAAAATCTCTCAAGTATTCACACAATCTTCTTCTCCAATAGCTACAAAGCTATGAAGAGGAAGATCGAATGTTCAACGGAGAGCAGAAGATCGGTGACACCGAACTAGAACTGCGCGGCGAGGACAAAACAAGGCGGTCGAAAGGATCTATCGTGATCACTCGACAAAGAGATAGACCATCTGTTTCAGAGAGATCGAACGCCAACTCGTGGTCGATCGAGTCACTCGGTAAGACAGACGATCCACCAAAACCGAGATCGACCGACAAAAGAGACGCACGAATGACCGCGAGAGAAGGCGCGCCACGACCAACTAGACAAGCGAGCTCATGACCACTTGCTTTGATTTCCAAATATCTTGCAATTCACAAAGCAATCGGGTATGAGACTTTAGACAACGTTTGCTCACGTCCTTTGTGAGAGAAAAACCAAGGCGGTGAAAAACTTCTTTCTGAGATCTCGACAAGCGGCGTGGTCGAAATGAAGCAGAGAATTGGTCGACTCATGCACAAAAGTCTCAGCGTGGTCGTGGCGAATCAGAGCATGTACTCGGCGCACGACCGCGAGGCGCAAACACTTCTCCGATTCGACTCTTGCTCGGGAATGGCTGGCCAAATAGCCTTGAGACAGATTCCTGTTACGAGCAAATCAAAACTAGGCCTACTCAAACCAAGAACACAACTCAAAGCAAGAAGTACCAGAGTGGATGAATAGAGCAGCTCGTGGGACTAGAATAGCCAAGATGGCTTGGAGTAAAACCCACATGTCACTGCGATTTGAGAAGCCAAGAACACGGATATACGAAGGAACAAAGAGAGCGCAAACAAATCATTCAAACACAAGACAGAGACCACAACTCGAGTTTCCATTCCAACCATCAAGGAGTACAAGGAATCCGTCGCCGGAGAGCATAGAGAGGAGCTCACACCTCTTCTCTTTCTCTCTTTCTCGATTATTCATACATGGATTCTCCACTCATCCTCTCTCTCACACAATCCCAAGAACACACTTACAGACTCCCATGGGAGGAGAGGCGCTGCCTCAAGGCCCGACCGACCAACCCACTCACACTCGCGCCTCCCCTCTCCTTTTATAGCCTCACACGAGACTAACCTAATGGATCCATCCATTAGTCCATCACTGAGGCTAACAGTAAACCCCCTCCTAACACCGGTTTTACACACCGCGCACGGCAACCCGTCTGGTGACGGTGACGATTTCGGTGCTTTTACGAAACCGCTTCCCTTTGCGGGCTGAGTCAATTCTCCAAATTGCCCTCACGCACCTTCGGAAGCTTCCGTTTCCTTGCGATCACGCACGCATCCAGAACCTACCTCCAACCGATCGGACCTCAGGCTCCTCCGAGCCTAGTCCCGGTCTGCGACGCAACCACCTTGAGTCCCAAGTCTTCTTGGCTTCACCTGTCGTTACGGACCTCAACATCTCCCATGTCTAGTCCCGACCACTCCGAGCCTCACCAAGACTTGTCTCCAGGTCTGCAACCATCTCACAAGACCAAGTCCTCTTCGGCCTCACTCGGTCGTTCGGGACCCGACACCACACGTGTCTCGTCCGACCATTCCGAGCCTCACCAAGACTTGTCTCCAAGGTCCTGCAACCATCTCACAAGACCAAGTCCTCTTGGCCTCACTCGGTCGTTCGGACCCCGACACCACACATGTCTCGTCCCGACCATTCGAGCCTCACCAAGACTTGTCTCCAAGATCTGCGCATCCGACCGCCACGACTAGGCGTCCGGCCGTTTGGACCTCGGCTCCTTCCGAGCCTAGTCTGGTTCACCTCACCATTGCCGTCGTGTCCACCTCTGGCGGCTCTGCTCGGTTCCTCGTCTCCCGACTTGCAACCACTTCACGGCCTCGATCATCTTGGCGTCTCCGCCGTGCGGACCTCAACACCTCCTGTGCCTAGTCGGTCCTCCCGCCTCACCATGAAATAGCTCGAAGTCCTGCAACCATCACGAGACAAGCAAATCGTCACATAGCACCGCACGGACAACGACAAACCATCGGTACAACCAACGGTGTCACGGACACAACACGATCGTAAACCCCTACGACCACTCGAATGCACAACTCAAGAAATGGTGAAGCCTGGAACACTTCCTGCTTCCTTCGACCACACAACATGTCGTTACGACCGTCTCACGACTCACTCGACCATGCGGACACATGCCACAACCATTGCTAGCGCTACGATATTATCGCATAAGGACCATACCCCATCGACCACTCGCTGTTGCGAGCGAGAGAAACCCTCCGACTCACAAGAGCCTTCCTGCGACCTATGACCACTCACTGGGTCGCTCGACCGCCAAGACACAAGCTACGACCAATGTAAGCTTGCAACGATTACCACACACGGCTACGACTACGAATCGTAAAGCGGATCACCAAGTCGTGCACGAGCCTCGACCGCACACAACATTGCTACGACTTTATCGCTCAAAGTCTAGACACAATAAGAGGCACTCGAGCCCATCGAGTCTTCCCGCAGACCTACGATCTCTTACGTTCATCGCTTTTCACCATGGTGAAGCCCTTCCGATCATATGCGACTTGTTTCATCGTAGTCGAAGCCATTGGACCACAACCGGCCGAGTCCCAAGCCATTACGACCACATATGACCGCAGCCGATTGAGCCAAGCGCGCTCACGATCACGTTCGACCGCATCGGACCTCGTCAGAGTGCGATCCGACCATGTTTGATCGACTCTGGCGTGGTCAAAGTCCGCCGACTTCCCGCGTGGTCGTAGTCGAGGTCCGCCGACTATCGATTGCAACGGTCAAAGCCTTGACCTCCAATTTCCTCTCGCTAACGTGGTCGTAAAGCTGTTTGGCAACCTTCAACCACGGCCAATGTGGTGTAGTGGCTTTCGACCACGGCCAAAGTGGTCGTAACCAGCTCGGTGGCTTTCGACCACGGCAAAAATGGTCGTACTTCATTCGGTGCCCGCCGACCACGGCGAGTGGTCGTAAACCTCTCGAGTGACCTTCGTCCACGCCCAAAGTGGTCATAAGCGGTCGCGCGACTTCCGACCACGACCAGCGTGTTCGTAAAGCCTTTCGACCACTCGATCAACAAGTTTACGAGTTCGGCCGGGAACAACAAAGTCGATAAAGTTCCGACCTCTCCTAGATGCTACGATTTGCAGAACCTACTCAGCGGTGGCGTAAACTTTACGGTGGCCTTCGACTTCCAACAAGTGGTCGTAAACTTGCGGATGGCCTTCGACCACGGCTAAAAACGGTCGTGCGCCCTCACGGTGACTTCCGACCATGGCAAAGCGGTGCCGCGGCCACTCAATAGTCACGGCATGGTCGTAAACATTACGCGACCACCGAAGGAACTTGCGACCTCATAGAGACAACACACCGAGGTCGAAGGCAATCTATAACCACTCGATAAAGCTTGACACTCTGCTGAACACAAAGATGTAAGCTCGACTACGACTACCAAGTCGTAAACCCCTTTACCACGGGTCTCAAGCCTACCCAACGAAGGAGCCATTCTCAAGGCTTACGACTTTGCGAGCGGCTCAAACCTCAAAACCAAACTCACTCTTCCAAGACCAAGAGTCAATTACTCATCACAACCATGAGGTGACCTCCACATGGTCTCTCAGGGTCTCACTGACCTGAGGGCCCACCTGTCAGAGATTTTATATTTTCTGGATTTAAATCAAACTGAGAACTTTAAATCAGCATAACTTATTCATTTTAACTCCAATCAAGTGAAACAAATTTCTAAATTCATCTAAATTCAAGATCTATCCAATGGAACTAAAACCATGATCTTTTTGAGTTTGTTTGAATTTCTGGCGATATTTTGTTTGACTTGTTGATTTCTTTTTATTCGAATTTCACGCACGATAAAATAGCGTACGAGGCTCAGGAGGAAGAAGCTGAGGCAGCCACTCTAGGAGCTCAAGAAAATCAAAGACCCGGATCACTGTGACCAAGGCGAGTTAAGACTTTGACCATGTTGAACCCATGATTTTGCAAAGTAAATTTCTTTTAAATTATCAACATGCATGCTGTTAATTTATGTGGTAACTTTATCTTCACTTTTTTTAAGATGTTAGTTAAGCCCTAATATTATGCTTGCTAATAATATCCGTTGAAATATTGAACATGTGAACCTTGTCGCCGCAGCAAAAATTATAATAATGTAGTTTTTGCAAATAAGTCCACATATATATATATATATTGCGTTGCTTAGTTTGGCTAGATAATCGGGGGCACATAAATACCCCAAAATTCATCACTTGCAAATGAAAAAACTAACTTGGGTAGTCTTGGTGGGAAGGACTGGAATATGTTGGTATGCTTATTTTATGTTTCCGAAAAACCCCAATAATGCTTAAATACCTGGGTGGATGGTTTGTGGGCTAGTATGTGGTGCAGTGGACGCACAAATTGTGAAATGTGGTAGAACCATCCAGGAAACCCTAAGAACTGAATCTTATCATGTTAACCTATGTAACATAGTACAACCACAAGTCTGTAAAGTACAACTTGGCTAAGTAAACTTATCGAAACCCCGGACTCATCTCACTGGTAGTGGATAGAAGTGGATACACACAGTCAAGGGGGCCCTAAGGGACACCGGTGTAGGGTGAAGTTTCCCAGCTATTCTAACGTTGCGGGAAGTGGGCCGGCTGCGTTAGTAACGGTGGGGAGCATCCCGCGCATAGATGGGACCCACCGCAAGTGGGCAGTTTCTCATAAGGTGAGATGACAAAAGGGACTAGATACTTTGAAAAGTAATTGTGATGGTCTGCTCAACCACATGACTAAGGAATCGTGTGGGGCAACGAGTTGATTGTCTCTTGTGGTGAAAGTGTACAATCTCTGTAGAGTCAAAACTATTCAAATAGCCATGCCCACGGTCATGGGCGGACATAGGAACTTAACCAGATATAGTTCTATTTCAAAAACCTTGTGGGTGGGAATGGAAAAGTGAAGGGCAGTGGAAAGCCCTGGTTTGAATTGTCCTGAGTGTCGTCCCAGTGGTAAGTTAAGCGGCTATAACGCTGAAAGATGCTATATGGTGCAGATGCCATGTAACGGTGGATGGACTCTGTGCCGATTATAAAATGGTCTTACTTCACAAACCTAAGTCATGAGTTTAAAATTGCTAGGTATTAGGGATTTTTAAGTAATTGTATTCAAAAGCACTCTATGCAAAATGAAATAAACCCAAACCTTCCTTTGATAAGCTAAGCATGTTAAATATTGCATTCTGTGTGTTGGCTCACTGAGCACGGTGATTTGTGCTCATACTCGCATTACCAAAAACAGAAACAGGAACTCAAGGACATTACGCCTACGAGGAGGCCCCTACTAACGTTGGAGGAAGCAATGGCGATAATTAGGGCGTTACTTGCGCATATGGGTCATAGACAAGAGGGCTTGATGGAGATTGTGTGCATATATATTATCTAAGCTTAGACAATATACATGGTACATAATTACCCACAGTCGCTTGTCTGTGGCTTGGGTTCACTTTTGCTTTTAAATTCCGCTGCTATGATGTAATGTAAACATTTGGCCTGAATGGCCCCTTTTGTAAAACTCTCGCCCGATGTGGTGTATTTTATTCCAATAATATCATTAATGTTCATGCAATGTATGAAATGATTCAGCAATGTACCTGTGTGCACTATCTACTGATTGAAAAATCCGGGTCTGACATTCTTGCCCTCCAGCCTAGGGCAGTTTGCTCGAATGTGGTTGGGGCCACCACACTCAAAGCAAATCACACGTTCTCCTCCTCTCTTTCACTCCCTAACCCTCTGGTATGCATGGGAGAATTTTCTAGCTAAGAGGGCTAGTTAGTTTTCCGGAAGCTGCTCTAGACAATCATCATCAATTTCACACAAAGCGATAAGAGAAACCCGGCGGTGTCAACGAGAGATCGAGAGCGATCTTGGGATTGGTGACCAAAGTCATCGACTGAGACTTCGACTTGCGAGAGACAATGTCAATCTCGTGAGTCTTGAGGCGTGAGTACAACGCATCAAGAGTCAAAGCCGAAAGGTCCGTCGTATTCTTGATGGTGGTCACTTTCATCTCCCAAACTCGCAAATTCAAGGCCGCAAGCATCTGTCGATCGTTGTTCGAGTCGAGGTATGTGAGACCGACCGCTCGGAGGTTGCTCAAGATCTTGTGAAACCTCGCAAAGCACTCATCAAGGGACTCTCCAGCGAGCATTTCAAACTTGTTGTAATCTCGCTTGAACTAGTCCTGTCGTACCGTCTTGATTTGGGTGGTGCCCTCATGGTAAGCATCGAGGGTCACCCAAATGTCACAGGCCGACGAAAGACAAGAAATGCGATCAAACTCGTTTCGGCTCAAACCTTGGATGATGATGTTCCTTGCCTTAGTATTCGCCTCCACATCGGGCATGTTTGCCACATTGATGTTCTCATCGGCAGGAACAACAAAGCAAGTTTTGACCTTTCGCCAAATCGCATAGCCCTAAGCCTATATATAGGTCTCCATCCGACTCTTCCAAAAGAGATAGTCGATCCCATCGAAGATCGGGGGCTTGGTGGAATACTTGTTTGTTGCCATGGCTCACAGACCGGTTAAGATCTATCAAGAAGAGCAAACCGACTCTGATACCAATTGTAGAATCAGAAATGGCAACAAAGGGGGGTGAATGGTGCCTTCTAAAATTTGCCCCCAAAGTATTCACACAACATGTTTCTCCTCTCCGATAGCTACAGAAGCTATGAAGAGGGAGAGTTCTTGGTCACTAGCATCCAAAGAAAAGATCGGCGAATAAAACAGCGAAATGAAGCTTGTAGTTTCACTCAGCTCACTACATGGTTCTCTCAAGAACACTCACGCAGAGCTTAGAACACACTTCCTCAGCTCACTCCCTTGCTTTCTTGACTCTGCATTGCCCATTCCCTTTGCTAAATAGAGGGACTTCCATCCTCAATTAGCAAATCAAGAAGTGCAGGCCACTTTCCACCACTTGACTCACATCCACACAAGGAAACAAGTCAAGGAGTCAAACCTCACAACCAGATGGAGGGAAAACAGCCTCTCCACTCTAAACTTGAGTCAATTCTCCAAATTGCCCTAAGCACCTTCCTAGAAGCTTCCCGCAATCGGTACCCTAACCGTCTGGACCTTGACTCCTCACTGAGCCTAGTCCCGATCCACCTCGCCGCTGCCCGTCGTGTCCACTTGACTCCGACTGAGACCTCTGACTCCACCTGAGTCTAGTCCTGGTCTGTTTCGTCGTACACGACCACAACCGACATCCAACCGTCTGGACCTCTGACTCCTCTCTGAGCCTAGTCCCGGTACTCCCACGCCTCACCATGACCTAGCTCCAAAGTCCTGCAGCCACACAAACAAGCAAACCGTCACACAGCACCGCACGAAACAGTATAATCAACAATAGCATTAATGAAAAGTACTCAACCCTAGAATACCCAAAACAAACTCAACTCTCTAACTCAAGCGTCAATTTCTCATCACAAACATGAGGATACCTCCACATGGTCTCTCATAAAGACGTCGACTCCGGACCGCGAGACGGTCAGGCCACGTGTCAAGTCCATGTCTATGGCGTGACCCCGAAAAGCACCTCTGCGGCGAGCTCGCTCCGAACACGCCTCCGGGCGGAGACCCCACACTTGGCTGTGCCATTATGCATGGGAATTGGACCTGTCCGGTGCCTCGGCCCGTCCGCGGAATGAGCCCATCTCCACTCCGACTTTGACTCCGCCATCGAATGGCCCTATGGTCAACGACGACTTCGGCAACCCGCTCAACACTGTATCCTCGGTGCGGGGCGGCGACGACGCCAGGCAATGAGGCCCCATCAAGCAATACAGAAGTTCACAGGCTGTGGGGACGGAGGGGGCCAAATGGCTCGACAACATGGCTTTGGCCCGTGAAGCCCGCCACCATGAGAGGCTCCTGTTGTAGGGGTAGCCCCCACCTAAGCCCAGCCGGCCTGTTAAAAGGCTGTAAGGCCCAAAATAGGACATGTATAAGGACATAAATGCCCTTGAGAGGAATACCTGAATGTAATGGTATTATTGTAAAACACTCCCCATGTGAATATATATACCATCCAGGCCATGGGGGAAACCCCAAGCATTGCTCACCTAACTCTTCACTGCCATATCTCTCTCTCTGTTTGGTCTATAACCACAAAAATTACTATTTGGAATGTCGACAGAGAATTATTTCTGTAATTTTTTTAAATGATAGTATATTATTTGTAAAAATAAATTATTAAAATTTCCCCATCCGCACCATCCGTCTGTCCATCCCTTCCCGTGGGCTTCACCACCCGTCCACCTGTCTCACCATCCACCGACTTCACCAGCCACTTCCTTGACCGCTCCCTTCCTTGTCTCTGTAGCAGTAGCCACCACCCCCACGCCTATGGCATCCCAAAAATTTCTAAATTTGTATTTGTTATTCTCTAGAATTAAATTTTCTATTTTCTTTTGAGCACAGATTAAAAACTATTAAAGTTTGGGAGAAATTGTATTCAAAATGAGTTTATTTAATTTTATTTTAGTTCCTTGCATTTTATTAGAATTATAGGAATTTTTTGGGATTTATTTGGATCTTTTTGCTAATTTCCAAGCTCTATTTTTCTTTCTCGGGTTTTCTAAAAATCACAAATGAAAATAAAATACCTCTCTCCCTCCGGCCGGCGCGTGGATGGCTGGGATCCACCCACGTCGCCGCCATCCGACCACCTGCTCAACCCGCCTTCCCTCCCTCTCCGAGCGACACGCGTACGGCCCGATTCCGCTCACGTCGCCCTGGCCCATCTTACCCGTCCCCTTCCACTTAAACACCTCAGCCACCCGATCCTACCCTGGCCACGCGTCACAAATTTGAGCCGCCTGCTCTCCCCTCCGTCCTCTGCTGCTGACACACCGGGACCGCTGTCAGGCCTCTCGTCTTCCCTGCGCTCGTCTCCTTCTTTCCCAACCACGACGCTGCCCCGTCTCTCCCGGCCACGTTCACCCCGCGCAAGCGCCGCCCCCACTACCTCTCTCGTGCACCTCACCCATCGCCCACCTTCCCTGCTGCCCACTCGGCCTCTCCGCCCGAAACCGCCACCACATCCCTGCGCTCTCCGGCGATGAATCCTGTCGCACCTCCCCCTCCCCGAGCCTATATAAACCCTCCCTGAGCACCGCCACCCCTCGCTCCACCTCACCCCTGCCCTCACTGCCCCTCTCGAGCTCCCCCAACGCCCCGTGCTCCCTTCTTCCTGAGCGCCGCCATCAACTCCAACGAGCAATCACCGCGCCTTCGCCCATAGCCGGGCCAATCCGACGGCAGTCCAAGTTTCGCCGTGATCTCCTCCGTCTCCTCCACCCTCGACCGAGCCCTAGGACCACAGGAGCACGATCGTCGCCGTTGCCCGAGCGCACGCCACTGCCTCTCTCGCTGCCGACCATCTTTCGGCCCTTCTCGTTGAGCACCCTGTGCACTAAAGCAATCCCCGTGATCTCCTCTCTCTTTTGCACCCAACACCGGCCGCCACTACCCACCGGAACGTCGGCGACCCTCGGGTCCCGAGCGCTCTTCCAGCCGGCGAGCCATATCGGCAGCCTGGGCATCCGTGGCATGCCACATGGCGCTCGGTGGCACGCCACCTTGGCTCCTCCCCAGTCTATCAGCGCCACCTCCCCCTTTGGCCCATGTGGAGCCACGTGTCTAGCCACCTCAACATTCAAGCCCATGTGGCAGCCACGTGTACTGCCACGTTAGCACCCGAGACCCCCTCGACCCACATGGCAGCCACGTCAGTGCCACCTGGCTGCCACGTCAGCAAATTTGCACAGTCAGCAGCCATGTCAGCCTCCCTACCACCTTAGCCTTCCCTCTGGTCCATGGACTTGGTTCACGTAGACCAGGGCCCACTGGTCAGTCTCACCAAGCTAGGGCTGACACCATAAACCTGGTTTTCCTTTAGAAAAATAATTTCATTAATTCTTGCTGACGTCATAATCTCTTTTCCTTTAGAAAATAATTCCAAAGAATCAGCCTTTTTCTTTTTCTCCGATTTTAAACTTCTGAGAGCCCGTTCTTCTTCAGCCTAACTCTGATTGAGCCCATTCAAATTTCTAAATTCATCAAAAATTCCCCTCTCTCCATTTCTGCCATCAATTTAAATATTTAAAGTTGTTTTGAATTTATTTAAGTTTGGTGGGTTATTTTCACTTGTAGACTACGACGATTCGGGAGATTTCTTCGACGACGATTCTCACCTCACTGCAGAGCAAGGCAAGTCACACTCCTTGACCATGTTGTACCCAATTTGTAAATAAAATTATTTTATTTTAAATTATGTTACATGCTTAATTTTATTCAACGTACTTCAAATTTAGTTTTAAATTTAGTTATTGCCTACTTGTTAATTCCTCCATTGACATTGAATTTCTCGTACCTTGTAACCCTAGAACAAAACTCTAGTTAGTACACTAGAATGGCTGGATAATTTTTGTAGCCAACGCTTAGCCCTGTATAGATATAACTTAGACTTGGGACACCCTTTTCACATAAAATGATAAGCTTTTGAAATGTATTCTTGACTTCAGTGAGTCAAGAAGGATTATAAAATTATTTTAAAATAAAATATAAAATCTGATTTAGACCTAGGCTAATGGTTAGGTGATGGGTGCAGGCATGCATTGTTATTCGGAGACACAATGTTGATTGTCGTGCACAGGGGTATATGGTTGAGCCTAAGTCAATTAAGGACCGGTCTGTGAGCTACTATTGTAAAGTCATATCGTACTACCACAAGGCTGGTATAGGACAGTCCTAACTGATTAATTTGCGGGTCCCAACCTGAGTCATGTTGTAGGTTGAAAGTGAGCGCGGTGTGTGCCATGAGAAGTCTCACTTGGCTTGGCCAGGTTGAAAGCTTTGCATTGTAAAGACCTTGTCATGATCTTCTCGCCGCACACATAAGGAAGTGTGTAACTCGCGTGGCAACCCGGGATGATCATGTCTTGTGGGTAAAGCTAATCAACCTCTACAAAGTGTATATCTATCTTGGATAGCCGTGCCCACGGTCATGAGCATGCTGAGTAAAGTTTTTCATGGATTAGACTTTATTTTTCAAAAATGGTTTTCGAAAACCTTGTGGATGGATAGAATCTATGAGTGATTGGAAAACGTGCGGATGGATGGAATCCATACGAGATGTTTTTAGAGAAGATGGTTTGGGTGGGATGCCCGTGGATTGGTTAGTGTTTGGTTGGAACCTGCACTAATGGTATTGATTTCAATTACAAGTTCCATTTTTACATATTGTAATAAATTCAGCATTTTCGATCTACCTACTGTATTTCTTTAAATGCTATTTTATGCAAACTAACCATATAAGCCTGCCATTGGTGCCTTTATCATTATGTTGCATTTCTCCGTGTGACTTACGGAGTACAATTTTGTACTCACCTTGCTATCTCATCTCAGAGGAGGACGTCTACGACTACGGTGAGGACTTGGATGAGTAGGACGCGTCTTACAGTCGTCTGCCTGTGGGCAAGCTGTTGGGCTTCGTTGTTTATCAATTTATTTCCGCTGTTACCTTCTTTATTTGTGTTATTATTGACCCTAAAGTAAGACTTGGCCATAAGGCCTTACTCGTTTGTATAATATATATTTGGTTGGTTATTTGTGCTCGATTTGTATCTTTGTTTCACTGTGTGCACTAGCTGTTTCTGGATTAGTGCGATTTACACAGAGGATTTCGGAGTCGTTACTCTGGGATTCGACAACGCCACACCCCTGAGCCGCCCAGCACAGTGAATCCCTCTCTCTACCATTCACCTCACCCCACATGTCTAATAGATTTCCAATTATCCTACGTTTCACGCCTGGACAGGGCCACATGTTCAAAGAACGATGCACAACCACACCTGATCTCGCAACTCACGTCGCCCATTGACGGATATAGCATGGGTCATGGGTGTTCAGCTGAACACCCAAATTTTTTTTTATAAAATACCAGGTATATAATAGGTATATTAGATATATATATATACTATTAGTTGTGTTAAAACTATATTTTATATCTGCAATAAATTTAGCTCACACTCCTCGTATCTCGCGCGCAGCCCATGTAATACATTAGACCTATTTTTCTTTCCACTTCAGCCCTTCTCACGTCCAAAGAGGTAAAGATATAAATAAAATCCTAACATTTGTTCTATTTCTCATCTTGTGTCTGTCTGTGTGGGAGGCGGCTTCGGCCTTCGAGTGGCGAGCGGGCAGAGGTGCACGCTAGAGGCGAGTGATGACCGGCGGACGCGGACGTGGTGCCATGATGTGACGACAATCATGCGTGAGGCAGCGCGTGGTGCAAGGTGAGCGTGTGGCAGCTCAGGCGAGTAGAGAGGTGTCACGAGCAAGTGGGCAGTGGCACAATGAATACAGAGGTAGGGAGCGGGTGACAGGAAGGGAGCAGCGCAGTAGCCGGGAGGGAGCGTGGCATTGGGAAGTGAGTAGCACCTCCAACTTATTGTCATCGTCCTCTCTTCAGATCTAGATGTACTCCAACCCACTCCACTTATTTTCTTTTTGATCTGTTTTGCTCCATGGAAGGAACATACAATTTTCTCTTAGATGGACAATTCTTACTGATGGGGAAATAGCAAAAAAAGGCAAGATCAACAAGATATACAACTCTCATTAATCTCTATAATTTGTTGTTTAATTCATATAATTATGCTTGTCTTATGTCGCCCATTTTCTCATAAAAAATCATTAATTTCTGTAATTTATGTATTTTTATTATATCTATGTACACGTATCGTTGATAGGTGTTTGGGGGACGGTGCGCTACGGTATCGACGTATTCGAGCAACTTAGCTTTAAAATCCGAACACTCATTCTAAAAATCCTGGGTCCGCCACTGACGTCGCCTCACTCCCCTCAACCCACTACCACCCGACATCCATATGTTACAACACTACCCTGCTAATGACCTATGGGTCCACGTTAGTATGAGCCCACTCTCCAGTCAGTTATATGATGAACAATACTTTAATATTTTTCTCTCTAATAAGAGTAGCAATAATCACATAGTAAACAAAAAGGTAAGTAATATCTATCAATCATTGATCATATTTTAAAAATTATATAAATCACTATTAAAAAATATAGAAACACCTTCCTTATACGATTTAGGAGCGGCTGCGCATTTTCACCTGTCTGCGCTGCTGCTACGCCACTCAGCGACGTCAATGGATTTCCCCAAAAACAAAATCTCTACTACTTAAAAATTGGAGTTGGTGACAGTCCGTCCGTTCTCCCGATCCCCCTCACGGACACATACTGCGCGCCGACGCGTGGGCCTCCTGCCCCACCGAATCTCTCCCCGTTTTCCTCGCGTTCTCCGTTCCTCCCTTCCTCGCGCGACACTCCTGCACGCATCCCCTTCCTCGGCGCCGCTGCTCTCCCTCCATCCCGCACCGCGCCTCCTCATCACCGATTCCTCTCCCCGTTCTCGCGCCGCTCCACGCCATGTCTCCCCCCCACCCCCGATCGGCGACGCCGCTGCTCTCCCTCCATCCGCACCGCGCCTCCTCCCCACCGATTCCTCTCCCCGTTCTCCGCGCGCTCCACGCCATGTCTCCCCCTCCTACTGTCCGGCTCGGCGATGTCGCCGCTCTGCCCTTCCTCCGCGCGAACCGCGCCTCCTCCCCACCGATTCCTCTCCCCGTTCTCGCGCGCCGCTTCCACGCCATGTCTCCCCCTCCCACCGTCCCGATCTGCGCGCCGCTCTCTCCCTTCCTCCGCCGACACCCTCCCTCCCACCGTCCCGTCGGCGTCGCTGCTCTCCCCTTCCTCGCGCCGACACCCTCCCCCCACCGTCCGATCGCGCGCGCTGCTCTCCCCTTCCTCGCGCGCCACCCTCCCTCCCCGTCTCTCCCCTCTCAACGTCCCGACCCCGCCGCAGCCGCACGCCCCGTGCTCGCGCCGCCACTCTCCCCTACCATCGTCCCTCTCCGCCAGCTTGCATCGGCTCGCGGATGCGGTGAGCTACGCCACGTCGCCTCGCGCCGCCCCACGCCTCACCGGCGTGGGTTGTGGTGTGCATCGGTGAGCAAGCGGGGCGAGTAAGCTGCACCTCGCCCATTACAATGTGAGACACAAAATATGGCGATTGTGGTGGCGATCGTGGCATAAGATATGGCGATTGCAAGCGCGGGCGTGTTTGAATGATGATTGCCTTTAGGTATTTATTCCTCTCGTTCTCCTTTTAGCTTCTTCTCTTATGTTCTTCTCGGTCTCCCAACTATTCGACTGCTACTATTTCTTGCGCATAAATTGCAAAATCACTGGTGCTTGAGTCTCCAATGTGAAGAAGGGTTGAAGGAACATCTCCTATTTCATTTCTTTGCTACGATAGCGGCAAGGTGAGTACCACCACATTATCAATGCACTTACATCCACTACAAGGTTTAGTCATGCAAGCGGCAAGTATTAATGTGAGGCTGCTCATTTCCCTTCATGTGAGGTCTGTTTTGCTAGGGATGTTTTCATGAATGCTCAAGGCAATCGGTCCTTATTTTCTTTCTTTCTTTGTGTTGTGGATATAGTGCGTTTCCATTTGAAACCATAGTCCAATATGAATGTATGTCCTTTTATGAATGCGGTGTTTTATAGTTACAAGTTTCTAAGAGTAGTTCTAAAATGAATTAAGAGGTCAAGATGCAAAATCTACCACATACATTAATAACATGGTAGGGTTGAACTGCTCTATTTGTGTTAAATGTGGTTGTTTCACTGTCACAATTTAGAGTCCTGATGTTTGTGTGTGAACATTAAGAGATTAAACAAGTTTATTGAGAAGGATGGGGTAAGATTTTGCATGTGTCTTGTATTAAAAATTCCTGTCGTCGAGAAGATCCACACTCTCAACATATATATTCATGTTATTGTTGTGAGTTCATGACACAATTTGTTACGCCATGATTTGCATGCTTTTCACAGGTATCTTGCAATCTTTGCTTCTTTCTTGAATGATAGTGCTTATACATGAAAGGTGGGTTTCTCTTTTACGATCCAATCTAATCACTTGTATGTTTGTAATCTTGTGTATATTAAGAGCTCATCGATCTTCTGTCTTTTGAATCCAATGAAGTGTGCAGTAGAGAGAAGAAACCTATTGCTCTGAACATGTTCTTAAAATATGAGTTTTGATCTAAGCTATTTGTATTACAAATTATTTGTTTAGTAAAGCTACCTTGTCCAACTTTGTGCGAAATTAGAAATTTGATGAACCCTTAGGGTGAAATGTATTTTCTATTAACATAATACTTTCCTCTTTTGTGGCAGGTTGAATTAGAAATATTACGCCTTCTTTGCAAGAGGATTGTTAAAAGAGAAAAGGCAAAGGTAAAGTAGTTTGTTGACTGTGTTTATGTGTTATTCCTTTTGGTTTCTCGGAAATTAAACTTGTTTATTTCCTTCTTACAACCTTTAATTTGTTTACCTAGCAATGTGGATTATGAAATATGACAGTGCTAATTGTAAACATACATTATACTATATTATGGCTATTGTTAAGTATATGCTACAAGAGTATATGCTACAAGTTATGTGTTCAATCCTGCAAGATTTTGCTTTTGAATAACATGGTTTGGTAGCTCGTTATCTTCTTGCAAAACATAGTCCAATATGAATGTATGTCCTTTTATGAATGCGAGTGTTTTACAGTTCTCAAGTTTCTAAGAGTAGTTCTAAAATGAATTAAGAGGGTCAAGATGCACATTTTCCATTTGACATCAATATATATGTACATATTCACGTTATATGATCTATTGTTTTGCTGTACATGAGGAATGGTGTTACGGTTCTTATCTGTGCTTCTACACCATATATCGTAGAACAACTTCACAATGTGATGATCCTTGCAAGACAGCTTTTCTATAGAGATGTTTTGCTCCCAATGAAAGCACATGTCTTGCAGGTTTTGCGATGTGATCATAAGGACCTACACAATTTGTTTTCTGCATATGAATAGAGGGTTATATGTCTTTATTGTGTTACTGTAGTCCATTTGTTTTGCAAATTGGATCTTTCGCATCCATTTCTTGATCATGAGAGATATAAAATGCGATTGGATCTCTTTATTTTCATTTGTGATCTGATTTACAAATGCTGCTTAGCACCATTTAGTTCTTATATTTTCACGGTAGGTGCTCCTACATATAAGTTCAAGAGCCCAAATACACGTGTAGGTGCTCTTTCTTGTAGTTATTTTCTGAGCAGGATGATGCTCCTACATATAAGTTTAGCTTTGATCATTGTAATGAAACCTGCTTACCTTTCATCCTTCAAACCAAGCGCTTCTACACTATTCTTATTTGACGCAGGTGCTCGCCTTCTTATGTGTAAGTGTCTCAACTCCCAATTTTTCTTACTTTTGTTGTAAGTAATATCTGATATCTTTCGTTTATGGTGGCATAACTTTAAATTATGCATCTGGAATTCTAGGTGTAAATCCATTTATTATAAGAAATGGGTAACCAACAAGCAATAGTACCGCTGATTAAACGATCTGATGATGTGCCCTTACAAATGCTATCTATGTTTTGATGTAACTTATCCTTTCCTAAGAACTCACGAGCGAGAACTTTCAACGGTGCAGATTGATTGATGAACAGATCAGCCAAACAAGCACACATCTATGCAAAATGAAACATATACACCAATGTAATTTATAAATATAATCAAGGAAATGACAGACCAATCTAAGTATTTGATGGGATGCGGAGCTTTTTCATTTGAAAAGGTCTCCTGTCCTCCTTTGAGCTATTGCAAGCACGTAAAGCACAAATGAGAACAGATATTTATGCAACTAATAAATGTACATGTATGCAACTAACAACCTTGTTCGAAAATGAAACCATTAAGCACAAGCGACAGATATACGCCTAGGAAATAATACATTATCATTAGGAAATGGAGCTCACGGTAGAAATCACCACGACGATCATGAAAATGAATCTTGAAATCACCACTACCTCTGTTAATCCGGGCTCCCGAGCAATGCAAAACCATAATCCCCTTCTTTGGTGCACTAAACCGAAATCTTCCGCTGAAAATATGATAGTAAAGTTAGTTTCAGAGGACATCACGGAGGATAACTTCCACACATTTAGCATAAGAATCAAAGATCTACAGCAGTGAAAGCTTCCATAGGTCATGGCATGGCTGGAGCAAGGTCCACAGGAGTGATCTCGTGTCCACTGGACCAAGTGGCGTGAGGCGCCATGACCGAAAGCCACACCGCAAGGGCGGGAAAGAATGGGAATAGACTAACTCTTCTTATTTTCTTGCTTCTGAAAAGAGATGGCAATGTCGTGCTCATATAAAGCTAGCCATCTTACGATGTAATATTATCTTTCCAACTAATAAAAATAATCATTCCTAATAGATAAGATCCAATTCCTATCAATAACTTGATAGCTAAGGAATCCCAGACATGCCCTAGCTATTGTGGTCTGCTGCCTCCTTTAGTGTGCCATCACATAGGCCCTAATGGGCTGCACGTGATCAATTCATAGGTAGCAGCAAAATAAAAGAGTTTGAAATATTTTTCATGTTTTTGCACTTTGTTTTAGGGGAAACAGAAAGGAGAACCCTATTAAAGACAACTGAAAGAAAGAAAAAGAAAGAGAAAACAAAGTAGGCTGCTCAAAGCTTCAAGCAAAGACATTCACAAATTCCAAATGGAATCTTTCTTTCAAGCATTGCTATTGTATTTAGTTTCTATGAAGTAAAACCAGAGAATAGCACAATCTTTCAAAGATGCATCATTTTTTCCGACATGATCTAAATGTGGAAGTTAGCATAACTCATGAAAGAAACACCACACACTTTTCGTATAATATTCATTGGATTCGAAAGTAATGTCCATTTGTCACCATGAGAGATGTCTAGGGGCAAAACGTGGATGATCATAATTTGTAAGTCCCGAAACTCATGTGACACAATTTCGCGATAGTTGGACTAAAGCCTCAAGATAGATATGCTAACTTGGTAATCCAAAGTGTTTGGCCTGGGTACAAAGCTTGGGTCAAGCAGTGTAAAATCCCTTTTCCGAAAAAGAAAAAAAGCCTCAAGATAGCTCTTGCATAGTTAAGATTTCATGCAATGAAGCTGCTATCAACTTTTGCAAATAAGAAGAACTGAGGATAATACATTAGCAATACACCACATGGCCCCATCAAACTAGAACAACACAATCGCCATTTCAAAGTCCACTTTGCAATGCCTTTTGTAAGTACTTGTCTGCAGGGCATATTGTGACCAAAACAATCCTTTCTACTAACCGCATCCGCATTCAGAATTCGAATAATAATCTTGCCAAAAACTGCACCTATGGAATGGCTTCTTTGTTATTTATATCTACTGAGGAAAATGGAAAGCAATGTAATGTCTTCCCTTTCATATTTATCTTCCTTTTTAAGCAATCAATAAGCCATGCTAATGACATATCCACATGAATACAACAAAGTATTGGCCTCAATATGTTGGCCCCATGGAACTGCTTCAAGTTATAGACTAAGCTACTATTTCAAGAGAATAATATCCGCCAACCCAAGGAGATATTTGTTTATTTAGCATTGAACCATGGATACAACAAAAACCATTTCCATCAGATAGCTAATCGGTATCCGCCATACATCAAGCTTTACTTCTGAGTCATTTCCTTTGTATTTCAAGTGTTAAACCAGATGCTCTTTATTTGTCTGAATTTGTTGAATCCACTTTGGTTCAAACCTTGTGGTTAAGGATAATAAGGAATGGCTCGCGACCTTGATCATTAAAGTTCCTTGCTCATTTCTGCTGATATCATTTGTGTGAGATCTGTCTTGTAAGGGGGTGTAAATAATTGCAAATAGCACGAATGTAAGACTTGTGCGATAAAAGAGACACCTTCCCCTTTCTTCTTTTAAATTTGATGAACCCTTAGGGTGAAATGTATTTTCTATTAACATAATACTTTCCTCTTTTGTGGCAGGTTGAATTAGAAATATTACGCCTTCTTTGCGAGACGATTGTTACAAGAGAAAAGGCAAAGGTAAAGTAGTCATTATTTGTGTTTATGTGTTATTCCTTTTGGTTTAGTAGGAAATTAAACTTGTCGTAGTAGTATAATCTCATGAATTACTTGTTTATTTCCTTTGTGTAGTAGTGTTAGTCTTGAGTTTCTCTTAATGTATTGCTTATAAGGAAGATGTTCAAAGACTTGCATGAAAAACACATACTGAGATGGAAATAGCTTTGAACTAGCTAGATCCCCACTGGAGTAAATAGACAATTCTCTCTACAAAACATAACTAGACACATTATACGCATATAATACAATTGAAACCCATATTTCCATCAAACTAATCTGTAGTATATACACATTTTTTCTTGAATAGACAATGATATATGCATGTCGTATTAGCTAGAGGACCATGAAGTGTTCAAATGCCCTTGTAGGTGAATTGCACCATTCCTCTTTTGTGGCAGTTGAATTAGAAATATTACGCCTTCTTTGCGAGAGGATTGTTAAAAGAGAAAAGGCAAAAGGTAAAGTAGCCATTGATTGTGTTTATGTGTTATTCCATTTGGTTTCTCAGAAATTAAACATGTTTATTTCCTTTGTGTAGTAGTGTTAGTCTTTGAGTTTCTCTTAATGTCTTTGCTTGCATAGTTTTTCAATTATTTTGTTAAATCGATGTAGCTTTGGTCAATAAAATTGTAATAATACACAAGCGAACTCAAGACCAAACCAAAACTAACCAACTGCCGCTCGATCCATTGGATCGGCACCCTTCCCCCGGCCGCTTGCTTGGCGACGCCATCACGGTGCCACCCTTCTTGGCCCTCGCGCCTTTGCCGGAAGGAGGCGCTCTGCGACAGCCCAATAGTTAACAACAAAATGGAATGATCTTTTCAAATGTTGCATGATTTAAATGTATACCGAAATGTAATGATCTTTTCATTGTAATGAAATGGAAATATCTTTTCAGTATTTGATGAACAGAGCACTTTGTTGAACTAAAAGCATAGCTCAAATTTTCTAAGTAGTAAGTATAACATCTGAATGCAAGATTTTCCTAACTTGGTCAAATATTGGTGACCAAGTTGATGGCGATGATATTTTCTTTGGGCTTCACATCAATTTCTCCATAGATCACAAAGATTTTGGTGAAGATGTTGCATCATCCAAACCAATCACGAGAAGGAAAAGAAGGTAGCAATTTTGCTGAGCCTTTTTTAATATTGCTTATGTTACAACACTCGAGTATACTAAATAAATTTGTGTGTGGTTTTTTTATAAATTATTGTGGAAACAGTGGTGGATGGACGTCGTGGTCCAAAGAAACCGCGCACCAATAATATACCACATGCCCCAACTGGATTTTTTATACGTGACGCATCCAACGTTACATGCCAGAGTTTTTCATCGTCAGACGATGAAGATGTGCCTAATCAAACACATACATTATGTACGTTTCCATCTCGTAGTACCGTCACGACAGGGGTATTGCTACAAGGCGATTGCTCAAATGGTATGTTGTTTTATGCACATATGTTATAATGGTACGCACTTTGTTGCACATTCTATTAGTTATTAATTAGATGCCCTACACACTTTAGGTAGGAATCATGACCATGATGTGGCGGCGAGTTCGCTACCATACCACTAGAGCAAACACAACCACATCATGGTCAAGCAAAGGCTCGCATTACATCCGAGCAAAATGGGCGAGACGTGAAGAACACAACACAAGAAATGCAACCCTTGCGAAGAAATACATCAAGGCGTGATCGACAAAATGCTAGGTATGCGGCTCTTACATTAGAGCAAAGGCTAGCAAGGCGAGAACGTGAACGAGCTCGACGTCAAAGTTTAACACCTGAACAAAGGGAAGAGATTAATGCCCGCCAAGAGCACGAGCACGAGTCGCTGTTTAGCACCAAGAGAGGCAGGCTATAAATGCACAACGAGAGCACGTGTCCAAAGTTTAACGATCGAGAAGCGGTGTGAGATTAATGCCCGTCGAAGATCGACCAGCGAAGCATTACATCCGAGGAGAAGCGGGCATTGCTTCATGAGCGTAATGCAAGCTACGCAACCAAGAGAGACACCCCATGCACCGAATCAATTGCAATGCAATGCCCACATTTAGAAGCTTCATCGGATGTCAATCCATCATCGATCTCGCACGGCTTAACGCATCGCTGATCTCTCAACACAATCATTTATTACAGATGATGGTAATAACTATATTTATATTTATCGTCCCAACTATAGAATTGAACCATTATTATCCTACTCACACAAAATAACATGTGGTCTAGATACCATCGTTGAGGACGATATGGATGAGGAGTACTACATGTTTCTTTGGTGGAGGTATTTGAAACATCGTTTGTCTCTCGTATATGTAGAATCCAACACCTATCATCACCCCTTCCTTTAAATACTTGCAGATGGCGACGCAATTGAAGACACGGACTTTGATGAGCCACCGATGCATCACCCGGGATCAAATGTTCTAGATCCCTACGATCATGTATACGACAACATACCCGATAGCACGCACGTGTTGAAGCTCGAGCTGATGCGTGCATCGCAGCGCGAAGAAGTTCCAAAGATGAATCAAAGGGTTTTTTTGCCGAAATGGTAAAATTAGGTCGAACCCGAGCCAACACTGAACTCCGTAGGCTCGGTCAAGTGCGATCCCGATGCGGGCATTTTCAAGGCAACATTAGATTCTTCAACGGTCACTTCTCCTTTACTACTCTAGGCGTGAGTCTTGATAACAACTACACCAACATGAGGTGCAGGTGTACACATTTAGAGCCCATGGACAAATTTACCACAATGTACATTCCTTTGGTTCGAGTGACTCTGCTCCGAGCATGCGGAGCTCTATTTCTACGATGATGACCCCACTCGATCACCGGTTTCGTTACTCCCTAGCCTCGACCGGAAGTCGTGAGGGCGCTTGTACACATTCTTGGGACAACCCTTACTCGCAGACTTTCCGAGCCTAGGCGATTGAAAACCTCGAGGAATATCGTGTCTCACTAAACACGGACTTAAAGATGGACCGAGAGTCTACAACAGCCGATAACATCGGAGGTGGCCTGTGTGGGTTGAGGGCAACGAGTTGCGCAAAGAATTCAACCGTGGCGTAATCACATGCGGTAATAATAATGAGAAATATAGTATCAAGCCGTACTACGGATGCTACGACCCTCATCAGATCCAATGTTCTTCCCGGAGGGGAGCTCACGGCATCCACAAATTCCAAAGCATGGTGTACCCTTGAAGTCGTAATCCAAGCATGTGAAAATAGTAACAACGAGGGTAGTGACGAGAATCAAGGTTAGTCTTATGGTAAACATGGCATTTGGTCATTGTTGATGTCTTGCTTAATTATGCTTGACCTAACATTTTGTCCCACTCATGTGCGTAGATTCGAATAATCGACTTTGCGTGTGCATGCGAGACTACTCTGCTACAAATTCCAAAAGCGTCCGGGATATTCAATGCCTTATTATACGGCAGCGCCTATTCCAAAGATGATCGGTCGACATGTACATCAAGGTGGAGGGTACAAGACTAGACTACTTTAGGCGCCACTGCATGAGATCTGCGCAGACTTGTATAAAGGATTGGTTGATAGCATAGAGTCCGGAGAGAGCCGTGCGCATGTTGTAGGCAAAAGGATTGTGCTCCCAAGCATCATTCATTGGGGCAATAGAGATATGAAACGAAGGTTCATGGGCGCTATGGCCTTGGTGCAAAAGTATGGAAAGCCTGGACATCTTCCTAACTATGACTGCAACCCAAATTGGGAAGAGATAAGGCGTGAGCTAGAGCCTGACAAACCCCACAAGACCGCCCGATCTCATCGTTCGGGTATTGAGCCAAGTGGAGGACCTCAAGGAGCGATTATTCAAGAGGCATATCCTTGGCGTAGTAGCCGCTTATGTGTGCGTTATTGAGTTCCGAAGAGGGACTTCCTCATGTTCACTTTCTTCTTATCATGAAGGGAAGGTACAAGCTCACTTGTCCCGAACAAGACGACTTATCTCATCTCCGCTGAGCTCCGGACAAAAACAAGTACCTGTATGACGAGATGGTCGTTAAGCATATGATGCATGGCCCTTGCGAGTCCTAAATCCCAAAAATGTGTGCATGCATGATGGTAGATGCAAGAACTACTACCCACGCCCTTTCAACGCAACTACACTACAAGGCAAGGATTCGCACCCGATTATACGGAGAGGCGGGACGATGGCGCGTGCAAAGGTCCGAGGACGGATGCTTGACAACAGTGGGTTGTGCCATACAACCCTTACCTCTTGAGGAAGTATAAGCGCCACATAAGCGTTGAGGTTTGCTCAAGCATAAAGGCCGTGAAGTACCTTTTCAAGTATGTTTACAAGGGCCATGACCGAGCATCTGTTTCTCTTGATGAGCCCGATAGCAGGGGAACATCGATGAGATCAAGCGATGCTGAGGATGCTAGGTGGGTTACCCCACCGAAGCTCTTTGGAGGATCTCTGACTTTGACCTTAGCAAGATCTCCCCACGGTGTTGCAGATCTGCAAATGCATCTACAGAACATGCACATGGTCTCGTTCCACGCTGGTCAAGATCTTCATGATGTGGTAGCCGGCATGGCGTCGAGAGGTCCATGCTAGCAGTATTTTGAGATGAACCAGAACAAATGAGGAGGCTCGAGGCATCTTGTACGAGGATTTTCAGCGACATTTGTTTGGCGGCGGGCCGAAGAAGTGGAAGAAGAGGATGAAAAGAACACAAGTTGGCGAGTGTGTGCGCCACCCAAACGAGGGGAGCGGTACTATCTCGGTGCTACTAAACCACGTACTGGCGCCACCTCCTTTGAAGACCTTAGGGCGGTGGATAGTGTAGTCTACCCATTCTTCCGATCTTTCGAGAAGAGGGGACTTATCGAGGCCGACAACACCCTAGAAGAGTGCACGATGAGGTGAGCTATTCGGATGCCATCCTCGCTCAGAAGGCTCTTCGCAATTATCTTGGTGTTCGTGAGCCAAGCGATGTGCGTGGGCTATAGGACGAGCACCTTGAGGGAATGTCGGGCGACTCTGCGTTCCCATGTATGCCCACACACGGAGCGCGGATGGTGTTGTTGGACATCGAAATATGCTCCGATCGATGGGTAAGGACATAATATCATTCCCTCTCCCGCTATAGATGAGTCAAACGAAGCAACGATGGAGAGGCGGGGAGATCTATGAGGAGTCAACAATCGAGGTAGACCACGACCATATTTCTGCTGCGTCGTCCCTCAATCTTGAGCAAAGGGCGACATACGACGAGATATTATCTGCGGTTGACAACGACAACGGAGGTGTCTTCTTTGTTGATGGCCCGGGAGGCACGGAAAGACATTCTGTATAAAGCTTTGCTTGCAAAGGTCCGAGCGATGGGAAGATTGCGTGGGCAACCGCAACGTCAGTGTAGCTGCCTCCATCATGCCGGAGGCGGGGCAGCGCACTCGAGGTTTAAGATCCCACTCAACATTGGTAATGGGGCGTCTGTAGCTTCACAAAGCGAGTGGGACCGCTAAGCTTCTTCAATGAGCATCGCTAATAATATGGGATGAAGCATCCATGACGAGGCGACAAAGGTCGAGGCTCTGAAACGATACCATGCAAGACATCATGGATCGACACGACTTGCCGTTCGGTGGGAAGATAATCGTGTTCGGTGGAGACTTGAGCGAGTGCTTCGGTTGTTCGTAAGGGTACTAGGCCACGATAAGCGATGCGGCGTTGCGTAAGTCATATCTATGGGAATGCATCGGCGGCTAAGGCTCGTACATAACACGAGGGCCCAGAGTGATCATGAGTTTGCAGAGTACCTATTGCGGGTCGGCAATGGTACCGAGGAGACCAATGAGGATGGTTGTGTACGGCTTCAGGCGAGATATGTGTGCCAGATACAGAAAGGACACGGACCTCGATAAACTTATACGAGTGTGTTCCTATGTTAGATCGAGAACCTATCGGATGCGGCTATATCACATCGCGGGCCATCTTGTCAACCCGAAATGAGTATATCGATAAGATCAATATGAAAATGATTGACCTATTTCGTGGGGAGGAGATGGTGTACCATAGCTTTGATCGTATGGAGGATGATCCCCACAACTACTACCCTCCCGAATTCTTAAACACACCGACCCTAATGGGCTACCTCGCATGTACTTAAGCTCAAGATTAAGCGTCGTGATCTCATTGCGGAACATCGATCCCGCTAATGGACTATGCAGCGGGGCGAGGCGGTAGTCGGGGTTCCAAAAGAATGCGATTGATGCCAAGATTGTGCTCGGTCGGACACGGGGAAGAGGGTGTTCCTCCTCGAATACCTTTATGTCCCTCGATGGCGAGATGTTCCGTTTAGATTCAAAAGGAAGCAAATCCGGTCGGCTCGGCTTTGCAATGACAATCAACAAGGCGCGAGGCGGACCATCCCGAATGTTGGTGTCTACCTCCCGATCCGGTCTTCTCTCATGGGCAATCAGACGTCGTCGCTATCTAGGGCCACCGCGAAGCAACATCAAGGTCCTTGCTTTGTTGCGGATAAGTAGGACAAGCGGCGCATATCTAGAAAGACCAGTGGCACCTTCACAAAAACATCGTCTACAAAGAAGTACTCACATCATAGGCGAGGTATTAATCACTCGATTGTAAATTCATGCTTGGCAATTACTTAATTCTGTCGAAATTCCTAAATGTAATTTCTTTGAGCAGGCTAAATTTCATATGGTGTCTTTGTTTGGATCTTCAAATGAGAAAAAACCGTGTGATCAATCCTCTCGTTGGTTAATTCGAATAAATTCATGTATTTTATGAGAGGAATTAACGTGAAAAGTTTGATTGTGAACAATTTAGTCTTGGTTTTATCCGATTGATATCGATGTTGCGTTGTAGTGCAACTATTCTTTTATGCTCACCAAGAGACTTCAAATCGCATATGAGACTTCAAAACACATATGAGATGTTTAGTGTAAATGTAAAATTGTTTTCTTTGTTATCCTTTGTTTTTGCAATGGCATTCTTGTGCGGATGTATGTCTCGTTGGAATGTTTAACACAAAACATGTATGTCGTATCAGATTTCTTTACGACAAACTATTTCTTTGTGTCGACATGATGTCGGTTAGGAGCCTTTCTCGCCAAGAGTCTATGCTCCTTTGATGCCGACATGTCATTCCAGTCTAGGTGAGTGTTCTTGAAGACATATTTATGCATATTCTTATTTTTCCTTAAGTTCATTCTTTGTGTATCTTAATGTACATTTAACACATAAAGTAATGTCATTGATGATTTACCTTTTATAGGTTCATCCACTTTCATGAGTTGGGCCTAGACAAGATACATTACAAATGGAACTTTCGTGTACATATAGTGCACAAATTTCCGATTCGAGAGATTATGATGGATCTATGCTTGACTTATAGTTCTTGATGAGAATGTATGTATCGATATTTACTTTAATATTCGTTACACCATATGTTCTTTTAATTTTCAACCCAATATTATTTCATGCAATGACTTATATGCTTTTTGCATTTCTATTATTAGGGCATGAAAATGGAAGTATTTTGCTTGAGCAATCTCATAGATTTGATCGATTACTTGCCAAGGAGTTTGTATGAGGTCCACTCGGTAAATGTTGACTTCAATCTGACAATTAGGTTCCTTGGAAAGGAGCTTGAATTAAGGTTCACATCTTAGAACTACGGTTAGGCGGTGAGCAATATCATTCAATTTTACGATCTCCTATGCAATATACACACTTTGAAGATGTTTATTTAAAACCAAACAAGTCAATTGTTGGTAAGATCTCCATTTTTCACATATCTTGCCTCTTATTTGATATACTTTTGTGTTGCTTTTTTAATATACTTTTATGTTGTTGCTTTGAATAATCCTTACAATTGATGCAACTTTGGTAAGATGTGGTCGGTTTGGTTGTACATGTCATTGTCGGCACATCAACGACTTCCCACGTCGTATACCAATGAGGGAATTATGCCTCATGGATGACAACAAGTTGCATAGAATGCTTCTATTTTCTTGAAAGCAAATAATTTATATTGGATATTATTGATTGAGTCCATTTTTATGTACATCGGTGAGAACTTACTATTTGTGCGCGTTTGGGATGGACTTATTGTGCGGTATCTAACACAATGGAGACTTGCGGAAACAGCAAGTATTTTAAGTGTGACAATCTTTGAAAAGAATAGTCGACATGGTATGTATGCAACTAATACGAATATTTCATCATCTTATATCTTATTTCTGTTCCTCATCAAATTGATACGTTATTGAAAAGGTTGCTTAATGACAATGGATTGTACAAATTTCATATTTGGACCACAAGATGATAGGCTACAAGAGCTTGAAGGTAAAAACCAAGTAAATAATGTATGCATGTATGTATGCCTTTCATAATTTAAATAATACTCCCTTCAAACAGAAATGCGCCATGTAGTCTTGCATGATTTGAATGTAAGGAATTTTATCATGAATGCCATTGACATAAGGAACGATGAGCTTGCGAATGTTTGGAAATTAAGTAACGTAAGAATTCACTAAATCTTTTCATATCTTTTATATGTAACATACAATGGATTTATGATGTTTAATTATTTGTTTTCTATTTTGTAGAGTGTGCTTGCTTTCTCTTTCCTTGACAAGCTAGAGATGAAGATAAGTCTTCGGAAGGATGGCGTATCGGTTTCATTTAAAATTTCAGTTAATGTTTATGGCATGATGTCCTATTTATCAATTAGTTTGTTATTCTCCAAGGCAGTCGATGATTATTTATGTATTAAGAATCTGTGGAAAAATATTGTTTACTATCATTTTGTACATAGATTGTTGTATGTGGTGCTTGTTCTATCATGCTTCACTAATATGATGCTTGATTTATTTACAGTATGAACATGTATGTTTTGTTTGATACATGATGCTGTAAGATAAAATTAATATTTATTATTCTGTTTGAGATCATATTTGATAGTATGCATCACTTTTATTTGGTTTTCCGTTGCAACGCACGGGCACCTTTACTAGTACTCAAAAACGAAAACCCAGCTCCGTCACGTGGGTCCCGCGCCCCTGACCCACACGCCAGCCCCCCAACGCTCTCCATCTCCCCCTCCCGTACCGTCATCATTCCCACGGCTACCCATTGCCTCCCTCCAACACACCGACATGTGGGTCCAGGTGATTCATTCAGCCCACATGTCAGTAACTGCAAGGTCGGTATCCAACTACTACTCCCTCCGCTCCAGAATCATCCCCACCACGACCCATCCCCCTACTGGCTACTGCTCTCTCCCCCCTCCCTGCCTCCCTCGCTTTCAATAGGCTTTCTCCGGCTTCTGCTGCTGCTGTCGCTATTATTATCGCCATCAAAACCCCACTTCAACTCATTACTGCGCCACCCTACCAGCACAATACTACTGGCTAGTACTACTGCTGCCGCGGCTGCTGCTACGATCTCCATGGCCTCGCAAACCCTAGGCGGCGGCGCATCTTCCTGAGGGACCGATCCACCTCGCGGCGGCAGCGGCTCCCGGATGAACCCGCTGTGCTGCATCGCGCCCGTCTCCCTCGACCAGGCCGCCGACCACCACCACCACCCGCGCATCCTCGCCTCCGCGCCGCCGTCGCCCCGGCCCCCGCCGCCGGCGCCTGCGCCGCAGGTAGCAGCTCCGGCGCCGGCGGCCGCCGCCGTTGCTGGGGTGCTGCACAAGTGGGTGAACTACGGGAAGGGGTGGCGGTCGAGGTGGTTCGTGCTCGAGGACAGGGTCCTCTCCTACTACAAGCTCCGCGGCGGAGGAGGAGGTGGGGACTCGGCGTCGCCGGCTTCGGCGAGGGTGATCGGAGAGGGTGGCACGCTGCGCTGGGCGCGGGAGGAGGCCGCGGCGGCGGGGAAGCAGTGGAAGCCCTTCGGGGAGATACACCTCAAGGTACGGTACCTTTCGGTTTCGCATTGGATTGGGTTTGTTCATGCGTGTGGGGGTTGCGGCTTGGGGAAATGAGATTTTTGAAGCGGCATTGCTCGGGTAATGATTGGGCGGAGGAGTATTGTATTCGCAGTGGGGTAGATGTGTTTACGGTTAAAAAATGGGGGATGGATATTTTTTTAGTTTTTGTTTTGCCTTTTGCGATTGATGAGATGTGATTGGTGAGAGGCCTGGTCATAGATATGCTTGCGTCGTTGCAGAGGATTTAATTTAATGGGGAAATTGACCATTATTATGGAATTATCCGAATGATTTGGCAGAATGCTAGCGGGAACAACAAGATCAGCATTGCTTTATTGTAAAAGAATTTCCTGCTCTGCTGTTCAGGTTTCCTCAATCCGTGCAAGCAAGTCGGATGATAAGAGGTTATATATATTCAGTGGAATGAAGACGTTACATTTGAGGTGTGAAACCGAGGAGGACAGGAATGCATGGATAGAGGCATTGCTTGCGGCGAAGGATCACTACCCTCGGGCCCTGACAAGCAACGATTTTGGTCCTGTGGCGGATATTACGTTGTCCACTGAGAAGCTGAGGGTGCGGTTGCTGCAGGAGGGGCTCAATGAAACAATGGTCAAGGAGTGTGAGTCTATTATGATGACTGAGCTGCTGGAGCTGCACAACCAGATGAAGTCTCAGCAGCTGCAGCATTCTGTTTTGATAGACCGGCTCCGGCAACTGGAGGTAGCTTTCTAACATGACGATGTCCTGCGTTTTTATTATTGTTGTTTCTGATAGTCTTCATAATGGGCTTTCAGAAATTCTGGTAATAGGAAAGATGTCTTATTATTTTAGCACAGAGCTTAGTCTAACAATTGCAGCTTTACAACACATTATCTTGTAATCACCGGGGTACTAGCAGGGCTTTTGTAACTGTTTTTATCAATTTGCTCCGTGTATACCATTTTCATTACTAGCTTGTAGTTTTACCCTGTCTGTTGATATAGTTGCAGTCTTGCAAACAAGCATTTCTAGAGACTAGACAGTACCATATGCACGGAACTTTTGTGCATGGCATGCTTTATGTGTAAGTCAAGAACATTTTGTATACATCAGGGCTATAGATGATTGATTGATATAAAATCCTGTGAAGAAATGTGAGATTTATTTACATTTCTTTGCATTCAGCAGAGAACAGGTTAGTTGTGGTTAAAATGTTAAATATTTCTTATTTATATGGACAAACATTGGTTTGCAGCATAGTAAATCATTTAAGGTTTAATCTGAAATAATTACTTGATTTAATGACAGTATGGATTAGTGGTAGAGCGCCACATCATTGCAAGCTGCCACAAAGTTTTTTTTTGTTCTTTAACTTATGAATGATTTTTCTGAAGTGACACAAAATTTGACCATAATCTTAAGGATCAAAATGGTCCATCTCTTGGTGCAGACAGAGAAAGTTGAGCTGGAAAGAACAGTTGTGCATGAAACTAAAGAGAGAGAAGCGCATGGTTATGCCAATGGCAGATACAGTGGTTAGTAATTTACTCTTCATGCTATCATACTTTACTTGTGATCTACATGCCTTTTTGTCTTGCTGACGTGTTTTTATATCATCTTTTTTTATAAAATTGTTCTTAACCTCCAAAATTTGTAGGGATGACATAGCACTTTTGCCATTTTGGTTTACAGAACTCAAACCAATGCACACTTTACATGTTACTTGTTATTGACTGGTAGAAAACTGGAAAGTTTGCATCCCAAGCAATTCTGCCTATCTTTCTATATTTCAATACATAAGATGTTAGTAAGTTCTTATTTTAATTGTTATATTTCACATAACTAGCCAAAGTCCATCTTAGGAGCATGGCCAAGATTTTAACATTAGATGGGCCTGCAGTGTGAACATCTCCCTTCCCCGGTCCTCTCTCTGCTCAATTTTGAATGTTTTTTCAGGATGGTCTATTAAAATGCTTTATCAAACCTGACATATACAATCATCTCTATGTCAAGATGTTGTCTTCACTTGTTTCTTTGGAGTTTGCTTCTATGAAAAATACAATTATGGTGTTGATGTCATATCAATGCATAGATAGCCTAAGCTATTTAGTTATTATATGGTTGATATTAGTTAATGGTGGTATCGTCCTCCGGTTTTATCTCCATTTTTGAATGAATCATCAGAGCAGCCAATGAATTTGAATTTTTGTAGGTCTGGGTCATCTTTAGGATGTATACAAAGAAAACTGAGCAGGCTCTGTCAGGGCATGTGTGTTCATCCCTGAAGCTAGTTATTTGCCAACTCTCTGCACTGCTTGTGGTTGCCAACAGACGAAACCATGGACAACTGGGCCAATCACATCGCCCTAACCCTATCTCCCTCATCCTTGATGAATTTGATGAACTTCTTTTCTGCCAAGCCATACTGGATTATGGCATCCTTCAATAATTGCTTGCCATTGAATTGCATTCCTAGGGTAAATCTAGGTACTTTAGCCTTTCCGTTAAATCTAGGATACTTTGACTCATGCCTCACCAACTCCCCACCACTCCCTTCCTCAAGGAACGATTCTTCTGTTAGATGTGTATTATATAACTGTGTATTTACCCCATTGTATAAGTCGTTTCTTGCATATATGCCACCTGTACATGTATATATATTGGCTCTTTGGCCACATGATGAATACATGCGCTATTCACAACATGGTATCGAGCCAAGGATTTTGTCATACCTAGGGTTTCGTGATACCTAGGGTTTTTGCCTGGCTTTCCACTGTCGCTCGTCGCCGTCCAGATTCCGCTCGAAGCCGTCGGCATTGCGGGCCGCCGCCGTTCTCTCTCGGCGTCGCGGCCGCTCGGTCGCCGATCCGGTTCGCTCGGCCGTTGTCGCCGGTCTTTGCGGCGCCGTCGTTCTCTCTTGGCGTCGCGGCCCTCGGGTCGCCGGTTGCGGGCCGCCGCCGTTCTTCCTCTCGGTGTCGCAGGCTGCCTTGGGGTCGCCATCACTGATCCCGCCCGAGGTCGTCTGCCGTCGCGGGTCACCTCTCTGCTTATCCGCCCGAGGTCGTCGCTCCGCCCTCTGCCCCTGATGTCGTCGCCGCCAGCATTGCCGGCCGCCGCCTGAGATCCGCCCGAGGGCCGCCGCCTTTTGGTTTTGGTTTAGGGTTTTGAGCGACTCGGTCGGTTTTGGTTGGTTTGGTCGATTTGTAAACCGACTGGAAAAAAAAGCAAAAAAAAAAAGAAGAAAAAAAGGGAAAAAAAGAGTGATGTCTTCTTTTGCAGGCACTGTTTCTGCTCCTCGTTGCCCGGTGATCTTCGATGGTCTCAATTTTCGGGACTGGTTTCAGCACATGCGCATTCACATGCGTGGTCAGCGTCTTTGGGAGTTTTTTACTGGCGAGTTAGCTTGCCCGTCTTGTCCTACTCCACCTGTTGAGCCTTTACTCCCGAAGGATGCTTCCGAAGACGCTCGTACAAAGGCTTCCGAGGCTTTTGAAGATGCCATGGAGACTTTTCAGACTCAGTTTGCTGCTTACAAGACATGGATTGATGAAGATGCTCGTGCCTCTGCTATTTTGGTTGCTAGCATGGAGGTGCATCTCACTGGTGATGTTGTTGGACTGGCTTCCGCACATGCGATGTGGACGCATCTACGCAGCTGCTACGAGCTATCTGGTGATTCCTTATACCTTGCTGTTGTGCGACAGGAGCAGTCGCTGCAGCAGGGAGATACCACTGTGGATGAGTTCTATGCTCAGTTGTCTGCGATATGGCGCCAGATCGACTCTTTGGGGCGATGTTTGCCGCTTTGTCGGTGTTGTCGGCGTCGCTAGATCTCACATGGAGCTTCGCGCATCTACTATTTTTGACACGTCTCGATGCGAGTTTGAGCGCACTCGTGCTCGATTCTTGTCGCTCGCCATCCTCGTGTGACTTTGTTGGAGGCCCTTGCAGCTGCTCGTACTGAGGAGATTCGACTTCGTGGGGCGGGTTTGCTATCATCATCATCATCATCACTTCCTTCGGTTTTGGTGGCTTCTTTGGCTTCTACACCCGCTGTGCCTTTGCCTCCACCAACTGTCTCCACCAGTGACAACTGCTGTTCGTAAGGGCCTTCACTGCACCTATTGCAACAAAGATGGACATGTGGAACAGTTTTGCTACAAGAAGAAGAAGGATCTTCGTCGTGGTGCTCGTCCTCAGAGGCGGAGGTTCTTCCTCTCGTGAGTTCGGTACCTCGACACTCGTGACTTCTCACATTGCTAGGCCGCATGGTTGCTTCTGCATCGTCTGGTTCTGCTGGTTCTGCTGCTTAGTCTTCCGGTGAGAGACCACCTTCTACTTCTCCTTCCTCAGTTACATCACCTTGGATTTTTGATTCTGGTGCTTCTTTTCATATGACATCTGATTCCGTCCGTCTTACTTCTATTAGTCCTTTAGCTGCTCCTCTCACTGTCCACACAGCATATGGTACCTCTCTTTCTGTCATAGGACGAGGCACTCTTTCAAATTCCACTTTTCATATTCCTGCTGTTTCTCATGTTCCAAAACTAACCATTCAGCTCATATCTGCTGGCCAGCTCACTGATCATGGTTGTCGTGTTATTTTCGATTCTGATTCTTGTTTTGTTCAGGATCGTCGCACGGGGACTCTGGTTGGTACTGGCCCTCGCCGCCGTGACTCCCAACGGCTTTGGGAGCTTGACTGGCTTCGCCTTCCTTCCGCTGCCCCAGTCAATCTTCTCGCCTCCACCACTGCCTCTGCAGCTGCTGCAGCCTCCACCGCGTTATTTGCTCAGTGGCATCATCGCTTAGGACATCTTTGTGGTTCCCATATGTCTTCCTTACTTCGTCGAGGTCTTTTAGAGTCTGTGTCTGGTGATGCTTCTCTAAATTGTCAGGGTTGTAAGTTTGGCAAACAGCTTCAACTCCCTTATTCTTCTAGTGAGTCAGTGTCTCAGCGTCCTTTTAATCTTATTCATTCTGATGTATGGGGACCAGCTCCTTTTGTTTCGAAAGGAGGTCATCGATATTATATTATTTTTATTGATGATTTTTCTCGACATACATGGATATACTTTATGTCATCTCGTAGTGAGGTTTTATCTATCTACAAGACCTTTGCCACCATGATTCGCACTCAGTTTGACTCTCCTATTCGTGTTTTTCAGACCGATTCATTGGAGAGTACTTGTCGGGAGTCCTTCGTGGTTTTCTTCTTTGCCGAGGCACTCTCTCTTAGTTTTCTTGTCCAGGTGCCCATGCTCAGATTGGTGTGGCTGAGCGCAAGCATCGTCATCTTCTTAAGACAGTTCGTGCTCTCATGATTACTTCTGCTGTTCCACCACATTTTTGGTGAGGTCGCTTTCTCGCCACTTTCTTGATCAACATTCACCCTCCTCGCTCTGCGGTGGGATCCCGCTTGAGCGTCTCGTGGCGAACTCACATTACTCAAGCTTCGCCTCTTTGGGTGTGTGCGCTATGTCCTTCTTGCACCTCGTGAGCGCACCAAACCGACCGCCGATCGCTTGAGTGCGTTTTACAGGCTCTGATCTGAGCACAAGGGATATCGTTGTTGGGATCTGTTGGTAAGCGGATGTGGATTTCTCGGGATGTTACTTTTGATGAGTCTCGCCCCTTCTATCCTCGTCCTTCTCCTTCCTCCACTTCAGCATCTGTTGTTGAGCCACTTTCATTTCTGACTTTTCCTTCCAGTCCTATAGTCACCACTCCACCACAGTCTTTGGTCTCTCCGGTGCCTCCTTCTCCGTCAGCCCCTTCTTCACCACCGGCATCCTCTTCCGAGGTTGCTCCTGATCTTGTTACTATACTCGTCGCCCGCGAGTTGAGGATTCTTCTGTTATGCCCTCCCCTTCTGACGGGTCATCCCCTTCAGCCACTCCTCGTTATGCTCTTCGCGATCGCCAGTCTATTCGGCCTCCTGAGCGTTTTGGTTTCTTGTCATTGCTCTTTGCTGAACCGACTTCTTATCGTGATCTTGTTGTTCATCGGGAGTGGCGAGATGCGATGACGGAGAGATCGCCGCCCTTGAGCGTACTGGCATGTGGGATCTTGTTCCTCTTCCTGCGCGTGTTACTCCTATCACGTGCAAGTAGGTCTATAAGGTTAAGACTCGCTCTGATGGTTCTCTTGAGCGTTACAAGGCTCGTCTTGTAGCGCGTGGTTTCCAGCAGGAGCATGGCCGTGACTATGATGAGACTTTTGCTCCTGTCGCTCACATGACCACTGTTCGCACTCTTCTTGCTGTGGCCTTTGTTCGACAGTGGTCTATCTCTCGGTTGGACGTCAAGAATGCCTTTCTCAATGGCGAGTTGCGTGAGGAGGTCTACATGCAACCACCCCACATTATTCATCTGAGAGTATGGTTTGTCGTCTTCGCCGATCTCTCTATGGCCTCAAGCAAGCTCCTCGTGCTGGTTTGATCGTTTCTCCTGTTGTCATTGCACCGGGTTTTCTAGCGAGTGCTCATGATCCTGCTCTTTTATCCACGCTTCATCTCGTGGTCTAACGCTTCTCCTTTTGTATGTTGATGATATGATCATTCATCGGAGATGATCCTCGATATGTCACTTTTGTCAGGAGCGGCTTCATGAGCGCTTTCTTATGTCCGATCTAGGTCCTCTTCGCTACTTTCTTGGGATTGAGGTTATTTCTACTCCTGAGGGTTTCTATCTTCCCAAGAAAAGTATATTCGGGATCTTCTTGATCGTGCCTCTCTTCGATCGTGGACGGTGAGACTCCCATGGAGCTTAATGTTCATCTTCATCCCACGGATGGTGAGCCTCTTGCTGATCCTACTCGCTATCGTCATCTTGTTGGGAGCCTTGTTTATCTTGGTGTCACTTGCTCTGACATTTCGTACCATGTGCATATCTTGAGTCAGTTTGTTTCCGCTCCCACTCAGCTTCATTATAGTCATCTTCTGCGTGTTCTACGATATCTTCGTGGAACTATCTCGTCGTCTCTTTTTCCCTCGCTCCGGCTCTTTCTGACTCCAGCATATTCGATGCCACCGGCTAGTGATCCTTCGATCGCGGTTTCTCTCGCTTATTGCGTTTTTCTTGGTGGTTCTCTCATTGCTTGGAAGACTAAGAAGCGCATGCCAGCTCGTTCGAGGCCGAGTGAGTTGCGAGCTATGGCTTTGTTGATCATGGAGGTTACTTGGCTACGGTGGTTACTTCAGGACTTTGGTGTTTCTGTTTCCGCATCGACTCCTCTTTTGTCTGACAGTACAAGTGCTATTAGTATTGCTAAAGATCCGGTGAAGCATGAGCTTACAAAGCATATTGGTGTTGATGCTTCCTACATGCGGACACAGGTGCAAGACCAGATTGTTACTCTTCAGTATGTGCCTTCTGAGCTTCAGTTGGCAGATTTCTTCACAAATGCACAAATCAGGGCTCAGCACAGTTTTTATCTCTCCAAACTTCATGTTGTTGATCCACCATAAGTTTGAGGGGGGTGTTAGATGTGTATTATATAACTGTGTATTTACTCTATTGTATAAGGGGTTTTTTGCATATATGCCACCTGTACATGTATATATATTGGCCTTTTGGCCACACGATGAATACATGCGCTATTCACAGCATCTTCATCATCACTGGAGTTAGCATAAGGTGTTCAATTGCCTTCATCAGGTAAGCTATCCACAGCTGCACCACTTTGTTTCTTTGAGTTCTCACTACAGATGATATCATCAAGGTTAGCCACTTGTCTAGCCTTCAACTTCTTAGGGGGTGTTTGGGACTGCTTCACAAACTCTGCTCCACGAATTCTACCGTGGAGCAGCTCCACAAAAAATCTAGAGTTTGTGGAGCACCCCTTTAGGTGCTCTCACAACTCCACCTTTTTTTCCTCGAACAGAGTGCGTGGAGCTGAACCTGTTTGGCTAAAAAACATAGAGCGGAGCTGAAAAACGTGGAGTGGAGCAGTCCCAAACACCCCCTTAAATTGCTTGATGTTCTTCTTGATCTCAGCTACCTCTTCATCTTCCTCTGATGAGCAGTCATCACAAGGCAGGAACTATCTGAGCTACTGTGTCCTTCATCATTTCCTTCACCTCCAACTAATGCTTTCACCACTGACTTGCTCTTCTCACTGATACTTTGCCCTGCTTTTGCAACTGACTTGCTGTTCTCACTGCTACTTTGCTCATAGAATTTCCTGAAAGATGCCAGACCCTTCTCTTTATCCATTGGATAGGACAAGATGGGGGTCACCTCCTTGGTAGCAATAATTTGTACTTCATCCTCGTCTGCAACTTAAATAGGTCCCATTGCTTGAAGTTGATCTTCAAAATCACTGCACTCAAATTCATTGCCCTCTTCATTATCTGAGAGGTCCTGCACATGTAGTGCCTTGACAAATATATCTGCAACCCCTCCCTCTGTAGTGCTATCTGACATTAACTTGCATGCCTTGTCATCAGTCAACACCCTTAGCCCATTTAACAAGTCTTCACCTGGGAACAGCCAGTGTAGCAACATCCCTTCCCCAACAGTACAATGGTCCTTTAGGTGTCCAATAACCTCAGGAAGAGAATGTATGACATTCTTTTAGAACCACCACAGTAATGCCGCATCTTCCCATTATGAAAAAACTCCCCACCAAAATGAAATCTAACTGTGAGCTGGTCCAGAACATCCATGGAATCCGGCAAACCTAACCTATGTGCATCCAAAAAGCACATGAGTACTGAAATAAACTATGCTATATTCAAGTGCAAACAAGCTCCCATTTGCCAATAAATTATGCTAACACAACTGTTTTTGTGTACTAAAGACCTCACTGTCCCCACGAGAAATCCAATCTATAGGCTTAAAGAAATGGAATCGAAGCACTTCCTTCTTCAAAGTACATTCTTTTCCATTGGATCTGATGAAATCTCATGCAAACTACCACATTTCTACCCACACCCTAACCCTAGAAACAAGGGGAGCACTAACCTTAGGACAACCGCTTCCACCTTCCTCAGATCTGCATGCCACATAAGCTCAATCACCTTCGCAACCCCCTGATTCATTGCCCTGAGCCGTCAATCGCCACCATCTGCATTCAATTGCCGCCGCGCGTTCGTGAAAGCATGGGGAATTTAGGGAGGAGTGTTGGGGGGGGGGGGGGGTACCTAGGGCTAGCCGTTTCATATCGGGAGTGCAATCAGGAGGCGACACTGACTGTGGGCCAACGTGGCTCAAAACCAGGGTGGATTGGGCACAGGGAGGGTTCATATTCCTGGTTTCGGGACTTTAGGGTTGTAGGTTATTGTATTGGAGGTTGAAAGTTAGACCAACTAAAGAGTTTAAGGGGGTAAAGCAGACTTATTCCAAATAGATATGTTGGTGTACTCTTTTGGCATTTTGTCAAACTTTTTTGTCTGTCTCTAACTGTTTAGAACTTTAGATATGGAAAGAAAATAGTATACTCAGGACTTCAGGGTTGTAGGTTGTCCGGTTTCGTACTTGGAGGTTGAAAGTTGACCAACTATAGAGTTTATGGGTGTAAAGTAGACTTATTCCAAATGGATATGTTGGTGTGCCCTTTCGGCATTTTGTCAAACATTTTGTTTGTGTCTCTAATGGTTTAGAACTTTAGATATGGAAAGAAAATGGTAGACTATTTGATAAATTAAAACCATGAATCTCAGGAGTTTATGCATTACATATAATTTAAATTTGTTAGACAGTTCACAGTAGTGGGTTGACTGGTAAATTTACTAAAGTTTTATTTGCATTACAGCCAGCAGCCTTGGACTGGGCTTATCTAAATTCTGTATACTTTCCTAGGGAGGCTGCATACATGCTTAGAGCATATTTTTAGGCAAAATAGAAGTAATAAACGATTTGCACTGCTCACCTGCATTGCATGTCATTCCACCTTAATACCTTATGCATTCACACGGCTTTAGATATATAGTCTATTTCCACTGTAAGCAGCTCATTGAATATTATCAGTGTGTCCATATTAGCATGGAAACATGATATTTTCTGTTGACAGGCAGGACGGCGTAAACTCTTTTGAGTGTAATAAATCTATGTAGGATTGGTTCCTACACTTCTGGCTGATTTCTTTTACTGCTTTGCTGAATGTGCAGATTTCTATTCAGTTTTATCAGGAGGGAGTGGAAGTGAATCTGATCCTGACACTGCTAGTCAAGTGGCAGATGTTGAAACTGATGAAGATGAAGTGATGTACTTTGATACGAGAGACTTTTTGTCTGTAGAGTCTCTACGAAGTGCTTCATGTCGAAGGAGGGAACTTATAACAAATGGCTGCAATGTATTAGAATATATTGGAGACCCCATTGCAAATACTGTCAAATCTACCCAGTATCCCTTTGTTAAACGCCGAGATAAGTTACCTGAGCCAAAGGAGAAAGAGAAGCCTGTAGGATTATGGTCAATAATTAAAGAAAATATAGGGAAAGATCTCTCAGGTGTTTGTCTACCTGTTTATTTCAATGAGCCTCTGTCTTCTTTGCAAAAATGTTTTGAGGATCTGGAGTACTCTTACTTGGTTGACCGTGCACTGCAGTGGGGAAAGCAGGTATAGTTGATAACCATCCCAACTCCTGTAAAGGCTGATTGATGCGAAATAATTCTGTCATTTTGATTTCACTAAATAAGATCTTTCCTTCTATGTTCTTCAACTATTAACCATAACTACAATTTTCCAGCTTACAATTGAATTAAGGTTGCCCACTTAGATAATTAAATTTGATTAAAACCATCACATTCTACTGATATGTGGTATCTGAAACATGTGAGAGAATGCTGAGCTCTTTATTTAGATAAACATAAATGTGTTGTACATGTCTATAATTAAATCAGCCCATAGCATTCTGTTGTATAACAAAAATAGTTAAAAATTTGGTCAAAGATATTTGTGTTTTGAAAAAAATTCTGATGGATATAGGCCAAAGCTTTAAATGTTGTGCATATATTTTAGTTACTATTATGGAAACCTTTGCCATTCTCTGCCTAAATTTTATTCATGCCACCTAAAATAGCCAATGATTGCTTTATGTTGGTTCATGGAAAGCAGATGATATGTTTAAAAGAGTTGGATAATTGTATTTGTACATGCATATGTTTTATCTGAAGTGAAATCATTATTCTGTACAGTTCTTAGTGTTGTGTTCATCTGATACATTCATATTTTAGACAGAAGGCATCATCCAGCTTTATGTTTTGTGCAGTTCTTTGTGTGTGTTTTCCAGTGATCTAAAAGGCGGTATTAGGCGGCCGCCTAGGCGGGCCTAGGTGCTAGGCGGAGCCCCGCCGCCGCGCCTTGGCCAAAATTGGTGAGCTAGGCGGCGAGCCTGCCTAAGCGGCCGTCGGCGGTCAAAGGCGGCCATCGGCGGGGTCAAAGGCGGGGTCTAGGAAGATGGTCCAGGGCAGACGGAAGGTGTTCTAGGGAGAGAGAGAGAGAGAGGCACCTGGAAATCTCTTGTCAACTCACGTGTTGTCGGTTGTTGCCGTCGCTGGATCCACTGCCACCGCCGTCGCCGCAACCGGATCCGCCGTCGCCGCAACTGGAACCGTCGTCGCCGCAGCCGGATTTGCTGCCTCCACCGTCGCCGCAGCTGGAGGAGGCGGCGACGGTGTTGGGGGAGAAGGGGAGGTGGCGCCTGGGAAGAAGGGGAGGCGGCGGCGACGACATTGGAGGAGAAGGGGAGCCGGGGAGAGAGCAAAGGTGAGGGGAGGGGAGGCGTGCGAGAGAGAAAGAGAGAAGCGGTGAGAACAGGGGGAGAGAGAGAAGAGATAAGTGACTGGCGGGGCGTTCGAGAGCGAGAGAAGCGGTGAGAAGTGAACGGGGAGAGAGAGAGGAGGTAACGAGGGGTAAATGGGCTGGTGGGCCAGTTATATACATAAATAGTCCTAAAGATTAAATAGGCTAGGAAGAAAATAAAATAAAAATTAATAAACCTTAGTTTTAATTCCACCGCCTAGGCCCTCTAGGCGCTAGGCCCCACCTCGCCGCCCGCCTAGCGCCTTCTTGAACATTGGTGTTTTCATCTGAACCATTGATACTAAATATCTGATACCACTGAAGACAGAAACCTGCATCAAAATCTAATCCTGTAGGAACTATTACTGCTTGAAGTTTTTTTCTAACTGTAGTTTAGGAAAAATCCAATTTATGTCCCTCAACTCTTATCGGAGTCTGATTTGCTAATTTTCATCCTAAATTCCCATTTTACCTTTATGTCCTTCAACTGTCAGTACTCAGTACCACTGCAAATACCCCCCCAATCCACCCCAATTTACGTCTCTCTCTCTCTCTCTCTCTGATTGAGCTCCTCCTCGTACTTACTCCAGAAGGCAACCAAAGTGCTGGAGCCTGAGCTCCTCTCCCATTCGTCTACTGCCACCAACATTAAGGAGTGAATCCTGCTCGAGTTCAATGTGCTCTACTTCCCTCCTCCCATTTGCTTCTTCTCCGGATTACTCATACCTCCCATCTCCCAATCTCTTATTTGGTTTGCTGAGCTGCTCCACCTCTTTCTTTCTTTCATTGCTATTGCTCAATTGGGACCCATTGGGCAACAGTTTTCTTTTTGTGCCACTGACATGTTGGGGCCATTTTCTGGTGGAGGAGGGCATGCTAGGGAGAGTCTGGGTAAGCAGTCATGTAGGACAAAACCAGGGTCTATTGGGCTGACGGGGTTAAGGGAACTGGTATTGTCTTTTGGGGGGTGGATTTTAAATGGTTTTGGAGTTTAAGGTGCAAATTAGACTTTGAGAAGAGTTGAGGGACCAAAAGTAGACCTTTTCCTTTAATTTATTCTCAATTCTGAAGTATTTGCATATGTTGGTGCTTTCCTTCTGTATCACCTGCTGCATGTATATGTTGGTGCTTCCCTTCTAACCTTAAAGACAACCTTTTTACCATGTCAGTACTTGTGTTAATGGTTGGTGTCCAGTATAAGGTATGCTTACAGTAAAGTACCCTTAGAAATTTCCCCCCAAAAAAGAACATATGTGCTGTTTGGCATGTTCTCTATAACCTAACAAAAATTCATGAGCAAAGAATTTAATTTTAGTAATTTACCCTATTTACTTCTGATCTTTGTCAGGTTACCAAATATGACAGACAGTATTCCATTTTTTTTACAATGTTCTTTTAACCTTTCACCCTAAGGGTACTTTGTACTGGATACTTACCCCTTGTGTTAATTCCTTGTATTTTGCAATGAACCAATTCTTGGTAAATGTAATGCAGGGTGACAGCTTGATGAGGATTCTTCATGTCGCAGCTTTTGCAGTATCGGGTTATGCTTCAACTGAAGGTCGGCAATGCAAACCCTTCAATCCTCTACTGGGTGAAACTTATGAAGCTGATTATCCGGATAAAGGACTTCGCTTTTTCTCTGAGAAGGTTGTATGGTACTATGGTTGTTTGAGAACATTATGATTTATTTCTGAATAGAGTAATTCCTAGTTCCTGACATTGCTTTTCTTAGTATCTCGTAGTTTTTGAGAGTTAGGAGCTTTTAGTGTTATGTGAAGCATTTATTCGGTCTGTTGTGGACGCCTTCGTTGGTAAGACATACCAGCGCCGTAACCGCTCTGGCCAATGGGAGGTAGCGGTAGCGTTGCCGGACGGGCAACAGCATAATCCAAATGCGATACAGTCCCTGCGGCAATAGAGTGCAGTTCGGATACAGCTCCGTATTTGGAACGCTTGGCTGGCGATATCATAGGCGATAGGATTCAGGTAGGGGTGGAAAAAAAGCTCGTTAGTGGGGCTCGTTGGCTCGGTTCAAAATTGCTTCAATTATACTTGTTAATTGGTTAAACATTAAAATGAGTTGATTTCAAATGAATTTGAATTTTGCTCAAGCTCGGCTCGGCTCGTTAGCTCGTTTCTAAAAATACTTTTAAATTATCTGTAAAATGATATTAAATCAAAATATGCTAATTTTAGAAAAAGCTCGATAAGACGAGCAGTTGGCTCGATATCCACCCCTAGATTCAGGAGTAGTTTCCTTTAACTAGATAATATTGTCAGGATAGTCTGAGTCTGTTTCTATTTATGTATTGCCTTTTCCTTCGTTTGGTTGTTACGCCCAATATATAAGGGCAGACCATGTTTTCGGAAGTCAATGAAAACAAGTTCAAGATCATAACCAGCTGGTCTCAAGTCAGAGCCTCTGACGAGAGGGCGACTTGTGCTGACTTAGCTCTATCTTTTACCATAACACTTGGTATTAGAGACAACAATCCTGATGATTCTATGGCGGACGCATTGTCTCTCGCGGATCTTAGTAAGCAGATCGCAGAAGTGTTCTAGGTGGTGAGTGGCCATCAAGCAAAGCTCTGCGAGCTAGAGCGGCGCCTCGGTTCTAGTTCTTCCCGCCAGCAGCCGAAAGTCCCTCCTTTCGACGACATTCGTGATGGCTACCAACAACGATGCGCGTGGTAATGGTGGTCCTGGTGTTCCCCAATTCCATAGGCTGTCTTTTCCCCTATTTGATGGCAAGGAAGATCCCTTGCCTTGGCTCAATCATTGTGAGCAATTTTTCCGCAAGCAACGCACCATGGTGGAGGAAAAAGTCTGGCTGGCATCTTATCACATGACAGGGACAGCTCAGCAATGGTATTATCGATTGGAGCGCAGCAATGGTGTGCCTACCAGGCCTTGTTTCATCAAATATGTCAATCTCTGTATCAACTCACCCATCTAAAATAATCCACTGGGTGAGTTGATTCAACTTCGGTGTACCGGTTCCTTTGATGATTATCAGGATCAGTTCTTCTCTTCTTTGCCGTTGTGATGACATGACTGAAAAGCAGCAAGTTCAAATTTTTACGACGGGCCTTCACAATCCCTTGCAAATCGATGTTGAACTGCAAAACCCCGTGACTTTGGAGGCAGCAATGAGTCTTGCTCGGGCCTACGCGAAGCGGCTGACCGTGGATGACGCGGAGGAGTTGAAGCCAGCTACTAAACCAGGGGCTTTCTTTCATCCGGCCTCTCGGTGCTGCGCCGCAGAGACGCCCATCGTTAGCAAGATCGTCTCGGCCGCGCAGACGCTAACTCCACGGTACGTCACCAACCGCCCAATCGACTTAAAGGTGTCGACGCCTAACAGTCGAGGAGATGGCTGAGCGACGCCTCAAGGGCTTATGCTTCAACTGCCCGAAAAAATTCACTCGTGACCATGCCGGCAAATTCACTCGGGCCTATCTCTTGGAATTGGTTACATCATTCCGTTGGATGGCTATGATTTGGTTTTAGGTGTTTAGTTCCTGCGTACTTTGGGGCTCATTCTTTGGGATTTCAACAAATTGATAATGTCTTTCTGGCGGGACGATCACCCTGTTACTTGGAGTGGATTGGATTCTCGGTAGTCGTCTCAAGCATGTGCAGCTTAAGGATCGGGCCTGCTCTCGCATCTCCTAGAGGAATTTGAAGATGTTTTTGCAGCACCATACGCCCTGCGGCCTGCACGTCGTTTTGATCATCACATCCATCTATTGCCCGGGGCTGCGCCAGTAGTTGTTGCCCATACCGTTATCCTCAGCTCTTGAAAGATGAAATTGAGCGTCAATGTGATGATATGCCTCAACGAGGCATTATCCGTCCCAACACATTCGCTTTCTCCTCTCCCGTACTTTTGGTCAAAAGCGGGATAATTCCTGGCGTTTTTGTGTAGACTACCGCGTTGTCAACGCCCAAACATTTAAAGATAAATTTCCTATCCCAGTGGTTGATGAATTGTTGGATGAACTAAAGGGGGCTCGTTTCTTCACCAAATTGGATCTTCACAGTGGTTATCATCAAGTACGCAAGTATTCTGCCGATGTGGAGAAGACCGCCTTCCGAACTCATCGCGACCACTACGAATTCTTGGTTATGCCTTTTGGTTTGACCAACACGCCAGCAACGTTTCAGGCATTGATGGATGATATCCTTAAGCCATTCTTGCACCACTTTGTGCTTGTCTTCTTTGACGATATTCTTATTTACAGTTCCTCTTGGGCCGAGCATCTTCGCCACGTTTGATTGATTCTGCAAGTCTTGCGGCATAATAAGTTGGGTCTGCATCTCTCTAAGTGTTGTTTCGGAGAGGAGTCCATGGCTTATTTGGGTCACATCATCTCGTCTCAGGGAGTGGCTATGGATCCTAGTGAGGTGGAGGTTGTGGCAGCATTGCCAACTCCCCAGTCCATTCATGCATTGTGGGGATTCTTGGGACTGACCGGCTGTTATCGCAAGTTCATACAAGCTTATGGGGCCGTGGCCGCACCCCTCACCAAGCTTCTCAAGAAGGCGGCCTTCGTTTGGACCCTAGAGGCCGATGCTGCGTTTGGTGCTCTTAAAGCAGCTTTGACGACTGGACCTATTCTTCAAATGCCGGACTTTGATACGCGCGTTGTGGTGGATTGTGATGCTTTGGGTGCCGGTTTCGATGCAATTCTTCACCAAGGCGTGGGACCTATCGCCTTCTTCAATCAGGCGGTTGCACCTCACCACGTCAAATTAGCCACATACGAACGGGAATTGATTGTCATGTCGAAACCGTTCGTCATTGGCGACCTTATCTTTGGGGGCGATTTTTTGTTGTCCGCACCAACCACTGTAGCTTAAAGTATCTCTTGGATCATTGGCTTTCCACAACACACCTAGGTGAGCAAACTGTTTGGCTATGACTTCGCTGTGGAGTTCTGGCCGGGATACCAAAATGCTGTTGCCGATGCTTGTCTCGCCAGGATGAGGACAGTCCACGTCTATGCACCCTTTCCGGTCCGACATTTAGTATCTTTGATGATCTATGGCGGGACTTGTCTACCTTGCCGGACTGGCTTAGCTTAGCGTGACGCCATTCTTGTAGGTACTATTGCTTCCGACTGGACTTTCGTGGATGGATTTGTGCTGTTCAAAGGCCGCATCTTTGTACCTGCATCTTCCACCGTGTGGCCATAGATTTTGGATGCTGCGCATGGTGTCGGCCATGAGGGCATCCAGAAGACCCTTCATCGTCTCTGCGCTTCCTCCTACATAGCTCACGCCAAGTGTTTAGTTCGCGATTATATTAAGATGTGCCACATGTCAACTCCACAAGACGGAGCATCTTCATCCGGTGGGTCTTCTTCAACCTTGGGTTGCCCCACAGTTGGTTTGGGCTGACATCGCCATGGACTTTGTTGAGGGGTTTCCAAAGGTGCGCCGTAAATTAGTGATTCTGACAGTGGTGGATCGGTTTTCAAAATATGCTCACTTTCGCTCGGTCATCCTTATTCTGCCATCATGGTCGCCCTCGTATTCTTCGATCATATTGCCCGTCTTCATGGGGTACCATGTTTTATTGTGAGCGATCGTGACTCGGTGTTCATGAGCACCTTTTGGAGGGAGTTATTCCAGTTGTCCAGGGTCAAACTTTAGTTGAGCATCACGGATGGTCAGTCTGAGGTAACCAATCGCATCACGGTTTACCTCCATTGCCTTGCAGGTGATAGGCCGAAATAGTGGCTTCGTTGGCTTCCGTGGGCCAAGTATTGCTATAACGCATCTTTTCAGTCCGCGCTGCGGACGACGCCTTTCCAAGTCGTATATGGTTGTGGTACTACGACATTGCTGTCTTACCAACCCTGCGTGGCGCGCGACTGCTGTTGACAAGCAACTAATAGACCGCGATGTATTCCTGGCAGAGATTCGGGACCATCTTCTTCAGGCTCAAGCTTATATGAAACATTAGTATGATGATAAGCATCACGCACTTGAATTTGAGGTCGGTGATTGGGTCTAGTTGCAGCTTCACATCGTACGGCCTCTGCCATCACCGACCGCGCTTTGTCCAAGTTAGCTTCTCGCTTCTATGGACCGGACCGTTTCAGGTGGTTGCCAGCATTGGCAAGGTATCCTATCAGTTGAAGCTTCCACCTAAGCCTCGCATTCACGATGTGAACCATGTGGTTTTTCTTAAGTTTGTTGGAATTCCCGCAAGGCTCAATCGTGGCATTTTGGAAGTCTTGGTTCAATGGACGGGTTTGTCGCCAGCTGAAGCAACATGGACTACCATGGAGGACTTTCAGAAGAACCATCCTGACTGTTAGATGTGTATTACATAACTGTGTATTTACCCCATTGTATAAGGGGTTTCTTGCATATGCCACCTGTACATGTATATATATTGGCCCTTTGGCCACATGAGGAATACAAGCGTTATTCCAATATGGTATCAGAGCCAAGGCTTCATCGTCCCTAGGGTTTCGTTCATACCTAGGGTTTTGCCAGGCTTGCGCTTGCTTATTCTTTTCCACCATCGCTCGTTTTCCATCGTCGGTGTCGTCTGTCACGGGTTCTTCACTCAGATTGTGGTCGCTGCCGATCTCTCTTGGAGCCGCCGCTCGGGAGCTCCTCACCCGCACCAGATCGGCCGCCGCTTGGGAGATCCTCACCCGCACCAGACCGGCCGTCGCTCGGGAGGTCCTCACCCGAACCAGATCTGGTGGCCGCCGGCTCTCATCGCCGTCGGTGAAGATCGGGACGTCGCCGAGCCTTGAGGGGGCGGTCGCCACCGGCATCGCGGGCTGTGATATCATCGGCAGCTCCTCTTCGCACCTGGCCCCCGCACTAGTTCTGGTCCGCCGACGGCATCGCGGGCCGTCTCTCTGTCCCCGCTCGAGGCCTCTGCCGCCGGTGTCGCGGCCGCCTTCTGCCGTCGGCCGGTGAGGCCACCGCCGCCTTTCGCCGCCGGTGTCGCCGACGTCGGCCGGTGGAAGACCAGTCGTTGGTGAGGCCACCGCCGCCTCCGCCGCCGGCATCGCTAGTGACGCCCGCCCGGCCGCTCTGGTGAGGCTGCCTCGGCTGGTTTATAAAACCGATTGCCTATCCTTTTGGACGGCCGGCCGATTGTTTTGACCGGATGAAAAAAAGCAAAAAAAAAAAGCAAAAAAAAAAGAAAGAAAAGATGTCTTCTTAGAGGTACCGCAGTTTACATTCCTCGTTGCGGTGATCTTGATGGTCTCAATTATCGGATGGTTTTGAGACATGCGCATCCACATGCGTGGTCAGCGTCTTTGGGAGTTTCTTACGGGCGAGTTGCCTTGCCCGTCTCGTCCTACTCCACCTGTTGAGCCTGTACTCCCGAAGGATGCTTCCGAAGATGCTCGTACAAAGGCTTCTGAGGCTTTTGAGGATGCCATGGAGACTTTTCAGACTCAGTATGCTGCTTACAAGACATGGATTGATGAAGATGCTCGTGCCTCAGCTATTTTGGTTGCTAGCATTGAGGTACATCTCACTGGTGATATTGTTGGACTGGCTTACGCACATGCGATGTGGACGCATCTACGCAGCCGCTATGAGCCATATGGTGATTCCTTGTACCTTGCTGTTGTGCGACAGGAGCAGTCGCCGCAGCAGGGAGATGCCACTGTGGATGAGTTCTATGCTCAGTTGTCTGCGATATGGCATCAGATCGACTCTTTGGGGCGAGATGTTTGCCGCACTGTCGCTGGCTTTGTCGGCGTCGGCGATCTCACATGGAGCTTCGCGCATCTACGACTTTTGACACGTCTCGATGCGAGTTTGAGCGCACTCGTGCTCGATTCTTGCTCGTCATCCACGTGTGACCGTTGGAGGCCCTTGCACTGCTCGATCGAGGAGATTCGACCGTGGAGCGGGTTTGCTATCATCATCATCACTTCCTTCGTTTTGGTGGCTTCTTCGCTTCTACACCACGTGCCGCTTTGCCTCCACCACCGTGTGTTCACTAGTCACGATTCTTTGTTGGTAAGGGCCTTCACCGCACCTATTGCAACAAGAATGGACATGTGGAGCAGTTTTGCTACAAGAAGGATCTTCGTCGTGGTGCTCGTCCTCCGCGGCACCTGGAGGTTCCTCCTCTCGCCGAGTTCTGGTACCCGACACTCGCAGACTTCTCACATTGCTAGGCCGCATGGTTGCTTCTCGCATCGTGCAGTTCTGCTCTCGCCTTCGGTGAGAGACCACCTTCTACTTCTCCTTCCTCGGTACATAACCTTGGATTCTTGATTCGGTGCTTCTTTTCATATGACATCCGATTCCACTGTGCCTTACTTCTATTAGTCCTTTAGTCGCTCCTATCACCGCCCACACAGCAGATGGTATCTTTCATCACAGACAAGGCACTCTTTCAAATTCCTCTTTTCATGTTCCCGCTGTGTCTCATGTTCCAAAACTAACCATGCACTCATATCTGTTGCCACTCACCGATCATGGTTGTCGTGTTATTTTCAATTCTGACTCTTGTTGTGTTCAGGATCGTCGCACAGGGACTCTGGTTGGTACTGGCCCTCGCCGCCATGACTCCCAACGGCTTTGTGAGCTTGACTGGCTTCGCCTTCCTTCCGCTGCCCCAGTCAGTCTTCTCACCTCCACCTCTGCAGCTGCTGCAGCCTCCACCGCTTCGTTTGCTCAGTGGCATCATCGCTTAGGACATCTTTGTCGAGGCCTTTTAGGGTATGTGTCTGGTGATGCTTCTCTACATTGTCAGGGTTGTAAGCTTGGCAAACAGCTTCAACTCCCTTATCCTCCTAGTGAGTCAGTGTCTCAGCGTCCTTTTGACCTTGTTCATTCTGATGTATGGGGACCATCTCCTTTTGTTTTGAAAGGAGGTCATAGATATTATATCATTTTTATTGATAATTTTTCTTGCTATACATGGATATATTTTGTGTTATCTCGTAGTGAGGTTTTATCTATCTACAAGACCTTTGCCACTATGATTCGCACTTAGTTTGACTCTCCTATTTGTGTTTTTCGCGCTGATTTGGAGAATACTTGTCGGGAGTCCTTCATGGCTTTCTTGCTGAGCAGGGCACTCTCTCAGTTTTCTTGTCCAGGTGCTCATGCTTAGAATGGTGTGGCTGAGCGCAAGCATCGTCATCTTCTTGAGACAGCTCGTGCTCTCATGATTGCTTCTGCTGTTCCACCACATTTTTGGGCCGAGGTCGTTTCTCGCCACTTTCTTGATCAACATTCAGCCCTCCTCTGCTCTGCAGGGTGGGATTCCAGTTGAGCATCTCTGTGGCGAGACTTCTGATTATTCCAAACTTCACCTCTTCGGGTGTGTGTGCTATGTTCTTCTTGCACCTCGTGAGCGCACCAAACTGACCGCTCAGTCAGTTGAGTGTGTTTTTCGGGCTCGATCTTGAGCACAAGGGATATCGTTGTGGGGATCCTGTTGGCCGACGGATGCGGATTTCTCGGGATGTTACTTTTGATGAGTCTCGCCCTTTCTATCCTCGTCCGTCTCCTTCCTCCACTTCAAAGATCTGTCGTTGAGCGCTTTATTTCGACTTTTCCTTCCAAATCCTATAGTCACCACTCCACCACGATCTTTGGTCTCTCCGTACCTCCTTCTCGATCGGCAAGACCTTCTTCATCACCGACATCCTCTCCCGAGGCTGCTCCTGATCTTGTTCCTTATCCTCTCTACTATACTCGTCGCCCGCGAGTTGAGTTTCCTTCTGATATGCCCTCTCCTTCAGACGGGTCATCTCCTTCGGCTACTCGTTATAGTCTTCACGATCGCCAGTCTATTCGGCCTCCTGAGCGTTTTGGTTTTGCTGCCGCAGCTCTTGCCGAACCGACTTCTTATCGTGATGCTATTGTTCATCAGGAGTGGCAGCATGCGATGGCGGAGGAGATTGCTGCCCTTGAGCGTACTGGCACGTGGGATCTTGTTCCTCTTCCTGCGCGTGTTACTCCTATCACGTGTAAGTGGGTCTATAAGGTTAAGACTCACTCTGATGGTTCTCTTGAGCGTTACAAGGCTCGTCCTGTAGCACGTGGGTTCCAGCAGGAGCATGGCCGTGACTATGATGAGACTTTTGCTCCTGTCGCTCACATGACCACCGTTCGCACTCTTCTTGCTGTGGCCTCTGTTCGATAGTGGTTTATCTCTCAATTGGACGTCAAGAATGCCTTTCTCAATGGCGAGTTGCGTGAGGAGGTTTACATGCGACCACCCCGGGTATTCATTCTCGAGGTATGGTTTGTCGTCTTCGCCGATCTCTCTATGGCTTCAAGCAAGCTCCTCGTGCTGATTTGATCGTTTCTCCTCTGTCACCGCACCGGTTTTTTTTAGTGAGTGCTCATGATCTGCTCTTTTTATCCACACTTCATCTCGTGGTCGGACGCTTCTTCTTTTGTATGTTGATGATATGATCATTACTGGAGATGATCCTCAGTATATTAGTTTTTGTCAAGGAGCGGCTTCATGAGCAGTTTCTTATGTCTGATCTGGGTCCTCTTCGCTACTTTCTTGGGATTGAGGTTATTTCTACTCCTGAGGGTGTCTATCTGTCCTAAGAAAAGTATATCCAGGATCTTCTTGATCGTGCCTCTCTTATTGATCAGCGCACAACTGAGACTCCCATGGAGCTTAGTGTTCATCTTCGTCCTGTTAAGGAGATAGAGTTGTATTATGATATAGAGTTTGTATTCTATTCCATATATGCCTTATCTCTATATGGCATATTCTCTTGTACTCTCCTATATATATGACCCTTTGGGTCTTATATCAATACACAATATTTATAACATGGTATCAGAGCCTAGGTTCTATACCTAGCCTAAGTTCGTCTTCCGTTACCGCTGCCCCCGGGAGAATCGATATCTGCTCCTGGGGGCGGCTATCTCCTCACCGACCGCGCCACGGCGCCCCATTGTTTTTTTTTGGTCGTCGGTGTCGAAGTCTCCGTCGATCGCCTCTTCCGTTCGAGGCCGCGCGTGCGATCGCCTCTTCGGATCGGCCGTCGGCCCTCGCCTCTCCGGATCCGGCCGATCCGAGGCGCTTACTCCTTCCCGGCCGGCGCGCCCGGCTTGCTTTCGTATCTAGGCTCTGGTGGTCGCGCCAGCCTCTGCTCCACTCCGCCCAGCCGCGCCGACCGCCGCCACAGATCCGGCCGTCTCCATCGCCCGCGCCCGGATCTGTTCGTCTCGACGCCGCTAAGTCCGGATCCGGCGCCTCGGGCGATCCGGCCCTCTTCCCACCGCTGAAGCTTGAATCGCTCGCCGGCGAGATCCGGCGCCTCCGCCGGATCCGAAAAGCCGCCGTCCATCGCTCGAGCGCCGCCGTCCTCTTCTTGGACCGCCGCGGCGGCCTTCGCCGTCGCCGTCTCCCGGATCTGGCCGCACCGCCAATCCGGCCTCCGCCGGATCCGTATCTCCGGCCGTCTCGGCCGGCGGCGCCACGCTTCTTCCCGCGGCGCTCCTCGCGAGCTTCTGACGACGGGGGCCGCGCCCCTGCTGGATCCGGTGTCTACGCTCCTCTTCGGATCCGACCGATGCCTTGAGCGCCTCTCGGCCTCGCGCTGCCGTGGCGGATCCGCCGCCTCCGGCCTCTGCGCCTGCGCCGCCGCCTCTCTTGTGCGATGCCGCCGCCGGGTTCAGCGCTCGCTCACCTGCGCCTGTGCCCGCGCCGGCCTCTGCTCCCGGATTCGCTTCACCGCATGCCCTCGAGCCCCCGCACCGCCTCCCGCATCTCGCGCGGGCGTGAAGAGCGAGAGGGGGACAGGTGGGAAGAGTGTTTTGGGAGACGGAAGAGTGGGGGAGAGGGTGAGAGAGTGGGAGAAAAGAAGGCATTTTTTATCCTTACGTGGTCGATGGCTTCGATAGGATCATCTGCCTTGAGAGAGAGAGAGGATATGTTGGAGAGAGGAGGGGGATTCTGGGTTTTTGAGGGAGTCGGAGAGAGAGGTGAGGGGTCTTTGAGTGGGAAATTTTGTTTTCTAGTGCTGCTGGTAGGATGCTCTAATATGTGTTCTTTTGAGTCAGTCTTCGAGTCATTTTTCTCGTGAGTCTTCCGCTGCGTCCATTCAAGTCCGTAGTCTCTAATTTTTAGTTCGTCTAAGTCGTGCGAGTCCACAAATTTATTGTCGGTCATATAAGTGTAGGAATTTTCTTTTGCATGGCAGCAGCCGCCGCTCTATTCTCTGAGCCGTGTGCAGATCGTAGAAGTCTTTATGATGCCGCCGCTTCTCTTTAAGCCGCCCAGAGTTTGTAAAGCCGCGCTTCTTTTGCATCGCGCCTCCGTTGCGCTTCTTGTGCCTTTGCGCGCGCCATCTCGGAGCTTCGATCTGCGCCGTCATGCTTCTATCTATTCCTATTTGGCTTGATTTGTGATTTATTCAAAGGTCGCACGCAACGCATTTACATCATCAAGACTCGGACTTCGGATTTTTTTTCTTGTTTTAGTGTTAACTCCTTTTTCAAATGCAATGCTATTGCATACGCCTTGCATTTGAGGGGGGTGTTAAGGAGATAGAGTTGTATTAGGATATAGAGTTTGTATTCTATTCCATATATGCCTTAGCTCTATATGGCATATTCTCTTGTACTCTCCTATATATATGACCCTTTGGGTCTTATATCAATACACACAATATTCATAACACGCCCCACGGATGGTGAGCCTCTCGCTGATCCTACTCGCTATCGTTATCTTGTTGGGAGCCTTGTTTATCTTGGTGTCACTCGTCCTGACATTTCGTACCCTGTCCATATCTTGAGTCAGTTTGTCTCTGCTCCCACTCAGCTCCACTATAGTAATCTTCTTCGTGTTCTACGATATCTTCGTGGAACTATCTCTCGCCGTCTCTTTTTCCCTCGCTCCGCTTCTTTACTGACTTGAGCATATTCGATGCTACAGGCTAGTGATCCTCCGATCGCGGTCTCTCTCGCTTATTGCGTTTTCTTGGTGGTTCTCTCATTGCTTGGAAGACTAAGAAGCGCATATCGCTTCTCGTTAGTCTTGAGGCCGAGTTGCGAGCTATGGCTTTGTTGGATCATGGAGGTTACTTGGCTACGGTGGTTACTTGAGGACTTTGGTGTTTCGCTTACGCCCGACTCCTCTTTTGTCCGACAAGACAAAGCTATTAGCATTGCTAAAGATCTGGTGAAGCATGAGCTTACAAAGTATATTGGTGTTGATGCTTCCTACATGCGGACACAGGTGCAAGACCAAATTGTTGCTCTTCAGTATGTGCCTTCCAAGCTTCAGTTGGCCGATTTCTTCACAAAGGCACAAACAAGGGCTCAGCACAGTTTTCATCTCTCCAAACTTCATGTTGTTGATCCACCATAAGTTTGAGGGGGGGTGTTAGATGTGTATTACATAACTGTGTATTTACCCCATTGTATAAGAGGTTTCTTGCATATATGCCACCTGTACATGTATATATATTGGCCCTTTGGCCACATGAGGAATACAAGCGTTATTCCAACACTGACTTCCAGCTCGAGGATGAGCTATTTCGCGGAGAATGCAGAAGTGCTGTGGACGCCTTCGTTGGGAAGACATACCAACGCCGTAATCACTCTGGCCAATCAGGAAGTAGCAGCAGTGTTGCTGGACAGGCAACAGCAGAATCCGGATGTGATACAGTCCCAGCGGCAACAGAGTGCAGTTCGGATACGGCTCCGTATTTGGAATGCTCGGCTGGCGATATCATAGGCGATAGGATTCAGGAGTAGTTTCCTTTAACTAGATAATATTGTCAGGATAGTGTGAGTCCGTTTCTATCTATGTATTGCCTTTTCCTTCTTTTGGTTGTTACGCTCAATATATAAGGGCAGACCATGTTTTTGGAAGTTCAAGCAATAAAAACAAGTTCAAGATCATAACTAGCTGGTCTCAGGTCAGAGCCTCCGACGAGAGGGTGACTTGTGCCGACTTGGCTCTATCTTTTACCATAACACGGTCAATTAAAAATATGTTCTTACTGTAAGTTGATGTTTGTTTCAGGTCAGTCATCACCCAATGGTTGTTGCATGTCACTGTGAAGGTAGAGGTTGGAAATTTTGGGGTGATTCGAATCTAAAAGGCAAATTCTGGGGTCGATCCATTCAGCTTGATCCAATAGGTGTTCTAACCCTCCAGTTTGATGACGGGGAAACATTTCAGTGGAGTAAAGTGACAACTTCCATATACAATATCATAATAGGCAAAATTTATTGTGACCACTATGGAACAATGCACATCAAGGGAAGTGGCCACTATTCTTGCAAGCTTAAATTCAAAGAACAGTCAATTATTGATCAGAACCCACACCAGGTACATCTATAATTTCTATATAAAATGGATTTATGTTACAAAGTAAATTGTAGGTAGCTGTGTAATAAGATGCTTGCTCCTGAAATGTCTATTTGGCTATGTTCTTTCTTGTTATAGACAATGTTATAGACGTGGGCCTTGGGCCAGTCGGGTTATTATTAGGAATAAGAGATTGGTTTCTATTTGAGTTAGAGATTGGTTTCCTTGTATTAGAGATATAGTTAGAGATATGATTGGAGTTAGATTACATCTGTTAGGGGGAGCCATCTATATAAAGAGGCTACCGTATGCTATTGTCATCAAGCAGAGTAATAACAAAGTCTTCCTAGTGTAAAGTCTTTCCTCTCTCCCTACGCCGACGCCATCCGGCCATCTTCTTGGTGGTGTTTACCCGTTATTAACTAAGGTTCATAACAGATTGGTATCAGAGCAGTCGATCCCTTCCCACGACTTCTGCTACCATGGTTTTTGTGATTCGCCCTACTGCCGAGTCGTTAGCCATGATAAAAGCTAGCGTCAACGAGATGGCCAGCATCAACAAGAAGATGACGGACAGCTTTCTCATCATACAGGCCATCCTTGAGAGGATGGAGAATCGGAGGAAGGAGCAACAAGAAACAAAGAGCAAGACACATGATCATCCAACATCAGATCTTCAACAACAACAAGAAGAACCACGGCCGCAGCCTTCACCAAAGCTTCCTCTACCCCTCGGCAGATCGCCAGATCCCGACCACATCGCTGCAGCATCTCCTCTGCCGTCTCAGCCCAACGCCACACTCGCCGTCGCCCGGCATCGACCGCCGGCCGCCTCGCGCAGCCGCTCACCGCGGCGCGCCGTGATCGCGCGCGCTCTTGCTCGCTGCGCTGGTTCGGCGTCCACCGCTCGCCGGGTCTTCTGTTGGAGTCCTCCGACGCGGACTCTTCCCAACCGCCGCCACATCGGCGCCTGCTCGGCGGCCGCTTGCTCCACGGCCGCCGGCTCCATGCTCGAGACGCCCGACGCCGCCGCTCGAGATCCGCCTCGGCCGTTATCTCGCCGCGTCGTCGCCGCTCCGCGACGCCGCTCCTCGGCCGATCCGCCGGTCGCCTCGCCGGAGCTGCTGCGATCTGCTGCTCCGCCGCCGCTCGCCTCTGCGTCGCTTATCGCCATCGTCCGCACGGTCGCCGCTTTTGCGCTGTCCGAGCGCCGCTCCGCCACCGCCGCGCCGCGCGTCCGTCGAGGCCGAGCTGCCGCCGCCGCAGCCGGTCGCCTCGCTGCGCTGACGCGCCACCCACGGCCGACTCGCCAGATCGCCGCCGCCGCCGCCGCTCCGGCCAGTGTCGCGACCCGCCGAGCCGCCGCAGCGGCGGTACTCGCCGGCGGCCGCTCCGTCGGCCGCCATGGCAGCTCCTCCATGACCGCACTGCCGCGTCGCCGCCCTGCCGCGCTCTGCTGCATGCTGCCGCGCTCCATTGGCGCCCAGTGTCGCGCCGCCGTGCGTTCGGGCCTCGTGGGTGTCGATCGATTTTTAAACCGACCGGTTTGTTAAGTCCGCAAAAAAAAATAATAATAAATAAAAATAAAAATAAAAAATAAAAAAAATAAAAAAAATAAAAAAAATCGAAAAAAAATAAAGCGTATTTTGCAGGCGTTGTCTAGCTTTGTTCCGCGTGAATCTGGCCGTCCGTCTCCATCCGCCGCAAAGATTCGCCACCGTCGCCTTCTACATCGGCATCGAAGGTCTTCCATTGACCGCCGTTTAGCAGCTCGAGGACGAGCTGCTTGTCCGGGAGGGGTGTAATGTTATAGACGTGGGCCTTGGGTCAGTCGGGTTATTATTAGGAATAAGAGATTGGTTTCTATTTGAGTTAGAGATTGGTTTCCTTGTATTAGAGATATAGTTAGAGATATGATTGGAGTTAGATTACATCTGTTAGGGGGAGCCATCTATATAAAGAGGCTACCGTATGCTATTGTCATCAAGCAGAGTAATAACAAAGTCTTCCTAGTGTAAAGTCTTTCCTCTCTCCCTACGCCGACGCCATCCGGCCATCTTCTTGGTGGTGTTTACCCGTTATGAACTAAGTTCTATATAAAGAGGCTACCGTATGCTATTGTCATCAAGCAGAGTAATAACAAAGTCTTCCTAGTCTAAAGTCTTTCCTCTCTCCCTCTGATCCATCAGGCCATCTTCTTGGTGGTGTTTACCTTAGTTCATAACTGGTAAACACCACCAAGAAGATGGCCTGATGGCGCTACAGAGGGAGAGAGGAAAGACTTTAGACTAGGAAGACTTTGTTATTACTCGCTTGATGACAATAGCATACTGAGCCTCTTTATATAGATGGCTCCCCACAGATGTAATCTAACTCCAATCATATCTCTAACTATATCTCTAATACAAGGAAACCAATCTCTAACTCAAATAGAAACCAATCTCTTATTCCTAATAATAACCCGACTGGCCCAAGGCCCACGTCTATAACATTTCTGAAAAGGAAGCTTTTCAAAAACTATGTATTCAGTTAACACATCAGATAACAAGAGCCGTTTACTGCACCTTCTGTTTTGGAAAAAGATGGTAAAAAAATTATTATGATGGAAGAGCAGCACTTGATGTCTACTTCCTCTAGTCCAAAAAATGACGTTTTTTTTTTTGGCTTTGTGTAGTCTTCAAAATCCATCTTTCACTATTAGTGTCTGGCATAATATGCTCGCTTTATATAGTTATATATATTGGATGTACTTTTTATGATAAATATAGCTATAAAATTTCCTGTGTCCAATGTAGATATTTATATGCAAACGAGTGGTCAAAGCTAGAAAAGTTTGACCGTCATAGATATGAAAGTGACATGTTCTTCAGACTGAACGGAGTATTCACTAGGTCTGTTTGGTTACTTGGATGTTCCTAGCCAGGCTCTTGGGATGCAAGTGTGGGTTGTTTGGTTGCCTGATTGTGGTCAGCCTGTATCTATGGGGTTGTTGTTTGGTTGGTTAAGCAAAACATTAATTTATCTTAAAATACTCTAGTAGTCATTGCTTATCTTATTAAGCTTGAATCCACTTTAATATACACTAATACCACTTAATATGCACTAATCATTCTCTAATCACACAATTAGTTGGGCCTGGTTGCGATGGGAAGCTCATTTTTTGCGTTTCTAGCTAGCCTGGCTCTAGAAGGAATCTTGCATCCTACAGGGCTGGTTGCTTTTTGCATGCAGGCAACTGAACAAGCATTTCACAAAAGATTCAGCATCCCACGGGCCTAGCCTGAGGCCATCCAGGCAAACCAAACACACCCTACCTGCCGCATCAGGAGCCTTCTTAGCAAATGCACGTATTCCTTCTTCGATCGTTCTGATGTGTTCTTATGTTTATGCAATTATGCTTAACATTCCCATTATTATATGAAGCAATTTTGCATGATAGAAATGTAGTATTGTATAAAGGATATTACCTGGTCTTCATTTATTAAAATAATAGATCTATGCTGTGCTGTTAACTGTTTAATATGTTCATATTGCAAATTTCTTTAACTAAAAACATGGGCGGACCCAGGATTTTTGTCACTATTGGGGGACATCCTTATATTTCTTATATACTTTCAACTTCTCTTACAGCCTAAGAAAACCATGCAATCATTTCCCTCGTGATTCACCTCCTTGTCACTAATTTAGATTGCTACGAAAATATACCAAACTATTATTTTTTGATTTTTCAAGAAAACTACGACTGTACTGAGCAAGAAGTTACATTAAAAGTAGTAATTGATTAAAATTTACTAAAATTACAAGGATTTGTTCTTTGATAATATTTTCTTTTCTTGGATGAGTCACTTGCATGTGATGCTACCACCCTTTCCTATGGTCTAGGCACTAACCAGTGGGCCATGCTACATGGAGTGATTCAAGTGTTTTGAGTGTCGCTAATAATATTCTAACCTTCTGGGTTATATGCAATTAGCCCATTTAGTATTACTCAGCTAGTTTAGCCCAAATAAAGCCTGGCTTGCTAGGTTCACACTTGATCTGCTTTGATCTTGTTTGTGCGTCCAGTTGATGAGATGGGAGCACCCTCCATAAGGTACAACGTTTGTTCGCCCCTGAACTCGAATCTATAGGCTATCCTTCTGGATACTCAGATACTTGTAGAAAGCTGTGGCTGATGTATGCTGATTTTGTTAAAGCGCAGCACAATGAATATGAACAAAATTGCATATAAACTATGTATTTGCTGTTGCTTACCCCTGGGGTGAAATTCAGGGGTAGGCTGCCAGTTATCAGTAGTTTGTTTGCAGTTGTATAAATATATTTGGACACACACAGGTTCCATTTCTTAAATAGTTTGAATCAATTGCACAGGTGCATGGATTTGTGCAAGATAATATAACAGGACAGAAAGTAGCCATGTTAATTGGAAAATGGGATGAAGCTATGTATTATGTGCTTGGGGATCCAAGTGCAAAACCCAAGGGGTATGACCCAATGTCAGAAGCGGTTCTTTTGTGGGAGGGAGACAAGTCTCTGAATCAAACACGATACAACCTTTCTCCTTTTGCAATTTCTTTAAATGAATTGACACCTCACTTGTTGAAGAAGTTGCCTCCTACTGATTCTCGTCTGAGGCCCGATCAAAGGCATCTGGAAAATGGTGAATATGAGATGGCAAATGCAGAGAAACTTAGGCTTGAACAACTGCAACGACAGGTATTCCAGCATTATATAATTTTATTTTCTTTTTGTCCTTTTATGTTATTGCTTCTGTTTGTCACAGGCTCACAAGTCACAACATCATCATAGACATATGAAATGGTGTTGAGTTCATATAATTGTCTGACTAAATAATGCAGCTAAGATTTTGGAAGGCAGAAACCATAGATTCAGAACATGCCTCAATAATATTTGCTCGTTTTTCTCATTAATAAAGAAACAGTTAGAAAATACTATGTGGATCTGATGCTGGCACACTCTTAAGTAAATCTTTAATATCTGAATTATCGTAGCATGAATGTTGTTTCAAAGGAGTTCTTTCATTGTTGGTTTTTAACTCATGAGTAATGTCTCAAAAAATAAAGGAAAAAGTCCACTTTACATCCTTCAACTATGTCCTTGGTCCGTTTTTCAACCCGACTCAAAATTGTCTAAAACACAACCTTGAAGTACGAAAACCAGGCCACTTGACCCCGACCCATTCTAAAGCAGTTTGATTGATGTGGATGCGAAATATTGGCCACATAAACCCAACACATCATCTAAATAGATGGAGCAAACAGGTGTCCCCCCTATCTTGTCTCTCTTCTCACACGTCACCAGGCACCGTCCACAGTCTCTTCCAAGCTGCTGCTTCTCCCAACCAACTGCTGCTGCCGGCCATGATGTGGTCTAGGGTTTGGAAGTAGAGGGATAAGCGGCTGGTCGCCCTCGTCACGCCAGGGACTTGTTCCCTGTGCGCAGGAGGCTCTGACCGAGCTAATTCTTTTGGGAGAAGTTTCTTTATTGCCTCTTCAAAAACACAGCCGGCTCCCCTTATATCAATGGGTGCCTCCTAACAATGGAAACTAGAATATATCATACTAATACTAGAGATCACTCATAATTATAGATTCCTAATATATAAATATCATACTAATACTAGAGAGGTTATTTCCTTATCTGTGCCTTGAATCCTTCAGCACTTTCCATCTTCTGCTACTGCCTTCCCTGAGTCGGACTCCCGTGCAGCCGCCACCGGCCTCCTCTTCTGTGCCGCCACCCCTACTGTAGCTGAATCAGCGCTTGTCACAGCCACTGCAGCTGAACTTGGCATTGCCGCTGTTGGCCTCCGACGCTGTGTATAGACCTTACCCACAAGAGCGTCCACAACATTTACCCTTTTAGGTGACGTTCAGCCAGCTCCTCTGCCATAAGTATCTTGCGAACATGTGACACTGGGGTCTTGTTGGTTGGCAGAGCCACAGTCGCTGTTGGTGCTGGCTGGGCGCCTCTTGGAACAGCAGTCGGGGTAGCCAAAAAAAATTTGACCCCGTGCCCCGACCTTGCTGCGAAATCTTGCTAGAAGCTGCAGGACTTGGTGGTGGTTTGACTTCTTCCTCTTCTATCTCTAAACGACGTTCATAAGCCCGCGCCAGGCTCATAGCCACCTCCAATGTGGTGGGATTTTGTAACTCCACATCAGTCGTAATGGATTATGCAATCCGTTGGTAAAAATCTCCACTTGTTGCTTTTCAGACATCCCATCACAACGGCACAAAAGCGCCAGGAATTGCTCTTGATATTCAGCTACTGACCTTGTGCGCCATAGTTGAATAAGTTTGCCCAGTGAATTGTTCCTAATTGGTGGTCCAAAATGGAGGTTAACATGTTTCACGAAACGTGGCCACGTCGGGACGCCATTGCTTCTCTCAAGCCTGAAGTACCATTGTTGCGCCACCACATATGGTATGAGGCGAGTCATACTTTTCCTCCTCCAACATTCGTTGCCCCTAAAGAACTGCTCGCATCGATTCAACCATGCCAGTGGATCCTCCTTGCCATCATATGTTGGAAACGACAGCTTGTAAAACCTTGGAACCCACCGGGCACCCAGGTTAGGGTCCTCTTCTTTGTCCTCCTTCCATCTGCTGCGGACAGGTTTGCTCCCACTGCTGATGGAACCTTCCAGGCCAGTCTGCAACTTGCTGATGGCCTTCTCCAGATGCTCCACCTTCTCTATTGTTGCAGACATCTTCTCCATCATCTGGAAGATCTTGTGTAGTTGCTCCTTGTCTGTAGAATCCATGGGAAGAGGTGGTGGGTTGGCTCTGATACCAAATTGATGTGGTCTAGGGTTTGGAAGTAGAGGGATAAGCAGCTGGTCGCCCTCGTCATGCCAGGGACTTTTTCCCTGTGAGCAGAAGGCTCTGACTGAGCTAATTCTTTTGGGAGAAGTTTCTTTATTGCCTCTTCGAAAACACAGCTGGCTCCCCTTATATCGATGGGTGCCTCCTAACAATGGAAACTAGAATATATCATACTAATACTAGAGATCACTCATAATTATAGATTCCTAATATATAAATATCATACTAATACTAGAGAGGTTATTTCCTTATCTGGGCCCTGAATCTTTCAGCACTTTTCATCTGCTGCTGCTGCCTTCCCTGAGTTGGACTCCCCTTCAGCTGCCGCCGCCTCCTCTTCTGTGCTGCCACCATTGTAGCTGAACCAGCGCTTGTCACAGCCGCTGCAACTGAACTTGGCATTGCCGCTATTGGCCTCCGACGCCGTGTATAGACCTTACCCACAAAAGTGTCCACAACAGTCCATGTCCTTCCCCTTCCCGCCCCTGCCCCTCCCTATCCCCTCCTCCCTCGTCGCGCTCGAGGTCGGCAACTACCTCCGTGTGCTTGTGTTGCTTCTCGTACTCGAAATCAGCTGCAGCAGAGGAATTCGACACCATGGGCGCCATCCTCACCCCCTCTCCCCCTTGTCACGCTTGAGGCTAGCAGCTATCTCTGCACGCTCACATCACTGCTCTTCGTGCTGCTGCTGTTCGTTCTCTACATCAGCTGCAGAGGAGGAAGTCGATGCCATGAACAACATTTCACCTTCCGTGGCTACCATCAGAGGGCACGAGATTCTTGCATGTGATAGGTATATTGAGGCTACCAACTTAGTGCTTTTCGAACCTATGCTCTAATTCTACTCAGATGCATGACTAGCTTGCCACTTGATTGGTTCCATCAAAGCAATGGTCTAGAATTTGTTCGTCTCCTCCTTTGTAGTGTGGACCTCGGTAGGGATGATGTCAGTACGCACGGAACTGCTACATGCCCAGTGTGCTCAACAGAATGCCTAGCCGGGCAGAGCTCTTTTCTAATGTTGCCTCATCCATGGTGCTGCCCTTGCCTCTGCTCTTGTGTAGGAGCACTGCAGCCACCCCGCATGTCTGAGCGTCTCGCATACACATCAACCCTGTCTGCGTTGAGGCTTGCCGGCGCCGCCAAGTGGTCGTGTCCTAGCCACCACAAGGACGTGCCGAGCTCGCCACGCACCAAGCGGCGCCATGTAGGGGAAGGTAGTAATGTGGCCCCGGTGAAGCAAGAGGCGATGTCGTCCAAGGAGGAGGAGGGCGTCGCCGACCTTCTGCTCTCGCTCGTGCAATCAGGATGCCATGTCAGCATATTCTGCCTAATAGGAGTCCATGTTAGTGAAAACCACCGCCATGTCAGCTTAAACTACAGTGGTTTTGGATCGAGGGGGTGTTTTGCACCGGTTTTAAAAGTTTGAGAGTTAAAAGTAAATGGTTTTAGAGTCGCGGGTTAAAATTCGGACTTAGGCCATGGTTGAAGGTTGTAAATGGACTTTTTCCAAAAACAAAATAAAATGATGAAGTACTGGATGCGCTGACATAGTTAATCCATTATCCTATGAGCAACACAAGGAAATAAGCAACTAGCAGTCCAGATTCGGTTTAGTAAATTTGAATCTAGTTTGACTTGCTCAGGTGATTGGCAATTAAGTTATAAGGTACTTAACAATCTGATTCACTTGCTATTAACGAACATGTAGCTGATAACTCATGGAGAATTCCATGTGTGCTTTTATGGCCATGAGGTGAATCGGGTGCGCCACATGTTTTTTTCGTCTTGCATATCAGTTATTTTCCATGCAAGGAGAATGAGGACAGTCGGCCTAACCATTCACATTCATAATGACAAAAGAAATATTAATTTTGGTGCTTATGCTACTTGACAGCGTGTATTAGGTGTGTTTGTTATCATGTCTTCTCCGGGATTCTTTTGCCCCTCATGGTGCTTTACCTTTTAACTGTTGTAATATGAAGGCTCGAAGGTTACAAGAGAAAGGGTGGCAACCCAGGTGGTTCAGGAAGGACGAGGACGACAGCTACCGTTACGTCGGCGGATACTGGGAAGCAAGGGAGAAGAGGAGCTGGGACGGGATTCCGGACATCTTCGGCCAGAGTAGTGCATCGCCTGGGTGGTCGTAGCTACCTTGCTTCCTTGTGTACTTAGTATCTACATTTCTTTACAGAAAATACGTCACCGGCTATATATACAACAGTGAAACAGTGTCAATATATGCCGATTTACTGGTTTAAGATAGCCGAAATATACTGCTAAACACATGATGAGATTAGTTAGTTGGAACGCGGACCAAGTAGGTAAGGTTCATCGATGCTAAATTTGAGTAATTTTATTATGGGTTAGACGGTTGTCATGATTTTTGAAACATCTCTTGTTTTAGAATTTGCATACAGGATTAGTATTACAACGCCTTAATGATATGGCCGCCAGGCACTACCACGACTTTAGATTGTATTATGAAATTACAATTGTATTCCGAAATTACAAACTGAAGTTGAGTCATCATTGCTGCTGTTTTGACCAGTACCGGCTGGTATAGTTGGTATGTACTATTTTGCCACCTAATACGGTATAGATTAGTCTTGCATTCTGTACCAGCTTTGATAACCGTTAATACCAGTCATATTGGCTTCGATATCCGTTGTATGAGTGAAATTGATACCTCAGTTGAACTCATTGAAATATGTGCTATATTTGATCGAATTACTATGTATTTGAAGTAATGTTACAAGTGAAATTTAGTTCGTATATAATTAAATATACATATATTTATAAATATATATTATTATATTAAACTCTAAAACCGTAGGGTCTTTGGAATGGTATTAAGTTGGTTTTAACTCAAAAGAACGGTGCGGTCCAGAGTAAAGTGAGGAATTTTTTTTACGGATAATCCTTTTTTTATTCAAAGTTACAGAAATATACCCGAGGAAATTTTTTTTTTACAAAAATAGGCTCCAGTCGCCTAGTGGTTGGGCGACTGGAGCCTTTCGCCTAACAAGACTGCGACAGTTAATGAATATACCAACCGTTCGGTGATTAATTGTAGTCGCCTTCACCGCTGGGCATCGCAAGACGATCGCCAACCGCTGGCGATATAATCCGATCCACCAACGCTTGGGCGATCAAGGATAGAAGATCGCTTTGCGTAGGCGCCGCCGTTGACTGCTTTTTTCTCGTTCTCGCGCAAGAGTAGAAGAAGAGAAGAGAGGAAGAGGGAAGAAGAGAAGGGGAGAGAAGGAGAGGGAGAGGAGGAGAGGGAGAGCGCGATTTTCAGGTATTTTTTTGTCTTATATTTTTTTTAGTTTTAGAAAAATAGTTTAGAAATTTAGTTTATAAAATTTAGTTTAGAAATTTAGTTTAGAAAATATAGTTTAGAAATTTAGTTTAGAAATTTTAGTTTAGAAATTTAGTTTAGAAATTTACTTTAGAAAATGTAGCTTACAAATTTTGTTTAGAAAATATAGTTTAGAAATTTTAGATTATAAAATTAGTTTAGAAAATATGTTTTAGAAATTTAGTTTTAAAATTTTGTTTAGAAAATATAATTTAGAAATTAAGTTTAGAAAAATTAGTTTTGAAAATTTAGGTTAGAAAATCTAGTTTAGAAATTTAGTTTAGCAATTTAGTTTAGAAAATGTAGTTTTGAAATTTAGTTTAGAAATTTAGTTTTCAAATTTTGTTTAGAAAATATAGTTTAGAAATTTAGTTTAGAAATTTTGTATACCATTTTTAATGCATTATTGTAGAAAATATAGTATTCAAATGTAGATGTAGAAAATTTTTTGTATGTATTATTGTAGAAAATATAGTGTACAAATTTAGATGTAGACAATTGAGTGTACAAATTTTGTATAGTATTTTTGATGTATTATTATAGAAAATTTAGTGTAGAAATTTAGATGTACAAAATTTAATGTTGAAATTATTGTACAAATTTTGCAGGTATGACTCGTACTGGACGTGACTCCGAGTGGCGGTACGCGCTGTTGGATGAGCACGTGGACCGCGTGCATCGCGCTTTCCGTCGTGCGGCGCCACCGGGGAGCACGGACGAGCCGCCTGAGCTGGGAGTGGTCCGGACACGCACACCTCGCGTGGCCTGGAGACTCGACCCCCGTTGGACTGCTAGGTTTGCACTACGCCAACGTTTAGCCCGACCGTAAGAATGTTCTGTGTTGATCTTCACTTTGTTTGTAGGCTGCGGGCGGGGACGAGGCGAGCGGGGAGCGATCACGACGCTTTCCATTCGACCGTTCCCTGCTGACGGCTTTGGTGGACCGTTGGTGGCCCGAGACGCACACTTTCCACCTCCCATTCGGGGAGATGACGCCGACCCTGCAGGATGTGTCCCTGCTCCTTGGCCTTCCGATCGCGGGAGACGCTGCCTTCCTACCGGAGGCCCCGGCCGACTGGCGCGCTGACTAGCTCGACAGATTCGACGGGGTCATTCCACCGGGCGATCACCACCACATCTTCGACGAGGATCAGACCCATGGGCCGACGCTGAGGTGGCTCACACAGTACCGGGTACGTAGTATTTAGAATTGATCGTGTATTGGAAGCTCTTATTTGTTGTATTACGTACTAATAACAATTTGTTTGCATTCAGGTGGAGCGCATGGATCCGCAGGCAGATGATCACCAAGTCTCGCGCCACTTGGAGGCGTACGTGATGTGGCTGTTTGGTTGGGTGCTTTTCACCACCAGCCACGGCAACTCGGTGGATGCGCGCCTTATCGCTATGCGAGGCGATCGCGACGGCGAGCCCCTGTGTCACCGGGATCGGCCACACCGCCGCATTGTACCGCTGCGCAGGCGATGCGTGCACGAGACCGTGGCGAACTCGGTCCTCACGGCTGTCCCCTACTCTCGCAGCTTGTGGTCGTTCGAGCGGTTGAGCATCGGACGACTGTGCTAGACGACATGGGTCCGTGACGGCCCGAGATGTATCCAGGGGAGACGCCGACCGGCCGACGATGGGTTCTCTCTGGTGCCGTCGTCGAGTAAGTATTATCACAGTCAACTATTTCTTTCTTATTGATGATCGTCGTACTAAACAACTTGTCTGGCTTTCAGTGCAGCCGCGCGACATGCAGTCACGCGGCGTACTCGCCTTTGTGGAGCAAGCCGACCACATCACGGTAGACGACGACGCGCGGGAGCCATACGCAGATACGGCAGTGCAGGCCCGTGCTCTTAGCGGGCTATCCACACTTTGCTTCCGTGACCGGGTTTTCTGGCTCACCCGTCGGAAGCTCGTGTACCATATCTACGTGGAGGACTATGCACCCCAACGTCATGCGGCGATTCGAACTCGGCGAGCCCTTCCTGTACTGGGCCGGACCATCGCTTCCGCGGAACGTGCACGGGTGAGTGATCGTTTGTGCTAAATATGTACATACTTACTACTGTGTTCGCAAGTATCTCATATTATGTAATGGTTCTATACGCAGGCACAACACGAAGAGAGTTAAAAGAGGCACAGATTGGTCGACGAAGATGCAGCCCTGGGTCGAGCAGTGAGAGGGTGCGCTCGACGACCGCGTGGAGAAGGACCAGCCATACGACAAATAGGGACTACGCGAGTACCGCTACCGGTACCAGGAGCGGACATGTACCAGCTCGATATGTCGAGACCCGCCGCCACATGTGTCGCCGCTCCGACAGACACGTACCCCGTGCGCGACGCTCACATCGCGGTACGTTACATGTAATTTCAAATATTCCCAAATGGCCATTTTGGTATGCATGCGCTTACATTTCCCAAATGTCGCTTTCGATGATCGACCATTTTATGTCTTTGTGTCCAGTGGACGCGTCGTGTCGCCTATGGAACGACTCGCCTCACTATCGCAGAGGGTCGCCATCGTGCGGAGTCGACCCACGAGGAGGGCGCGCTTTGTGCGTCGGGTGGAGGCCGGTGTAGACGTATTGTTAGCTTGCTATCCCGCACGAGGCTACGGCGGTCTCCACGCCGGCGCTCCGATCGCCGTCCCACCAAGCCACCCCCACCAGCGTGGCACTACTCCGAGGTAGTACGTGGACACGTCCTACACCACCTCACCCGGAGCAGCCAGGGGGTTCAGCCTGGGCACGGCCTCCTACACCACCGAGCTTCCCGCCTCCTTCGTACATCCCTGGCTTCCACACGCAGGGGGTGCATGCCCCTCCTCCTACCTCGATGGCGCCAGCTACAGGTACGCATCGTTTGATCTCGTTTTTATCCCAAGACGACATGCAACAAACTAACGATATTACTATTGCAGGTACTTACCAGCAGCACAGCGTCTCCCCGGGCTCGGACGATGTGGACCAGTTTTTTGCGGAGTGACCCGGGCAGTTCTTCGACATAGCACCGGAGGTTCTCTCTGGCAGTGCCCTCCCCGGTGCAACGGAGGGCACACAGCCAGAGGTGCAGCTGACTCCACCAGCGCAGGGGCGGGATAGACACTCTCCTGCTCGTTTTACTTTTTCGGAGCCTTGTAACCCGTTGCACCGGAGGAGGGCCAAGCGGGGCCGTATGGGAGGACGTGGGCGCGGTGACGGGGCACACCAGGGTGGCGAGTGAGGGATGCTATATTATGTAATGAAAAAATACGCGGCATGTTACTCACACTTATATTATGAAGTTTATTTAAATTCAAACATGTCTATCATCTCTTCTTTTCGCATTCAATCATAAACATACCGGTTCTCCGCACATGAATTATCATCGTATGTCACTTAACAGTGTATGTATCGATCGTTCTCCCGTTAATCTTTAATAAAAAAGTTTCTAAAATTTTTTACGCACCTACAATAAACATAAACTTATATTATAGCATTTTTTTACCACTTTAAAACTGCAAAAATCACAAAATTCACGGGGTCATGCAGTCGCCTAATGGGATGGCGACTGCATGCAAGTCGCCTAATGGGTTGGCGACTGCATGCAAGTCGCCGTCACGAAGCGCGATCGATGCAATCGCTCAGCCGACGGCGGCGAGAGATATTGTGTCGTGAGTCTGTTTATAAAAGGCTCCAGTCGCCTAACCATTAGGTGACTGGAGTCTATTTTTGTAAAAAAATTTCCCGCGGGTATATTTCTGTAATTTCGAATAAAAAAAGGATTATCCGTACAAAAAATTCAAGTGAGTGTGGCCGGCTGTGGGCTTCAAAGTTAGCCGTGGAGGTGTATGGTGCATGTTGTGTGGGCTAGCTCGAGCTCGGCAATTCAGGGGGTGCATAGGCACTTGGTCTGTTACGGGCGCGTGGCAGATGTGCGGCTTAGCGTGTGGGGGTAGGTGCATGCACGGTTGGGCTCGATGGCATGTCAGGCGGCAAGAGCAGGTGGCATGCATGTGCAGTGGCCCTGAGATTTTAGGGGCAAGGCGAACTAGAAATAGGGACCCTAGTATAAATATCTAAATATAAATATACACACACATACACACACACATATATATATATACATATATATATATATATATATCTAATTTTACCAACAAACACTTAAAATGCGTTATGTATTAAAGAAAATTCATATCAAAGAATTTATAGATATTTCTAGATGCGAAGTCATAGATGATGGTATTGATATCAATCTCATCCAATAATATGTCTCTTGCTTTGTTATCAAGATTACCCCAATTTATCGGATCATAAATATTTGTAGTAAATAATGTTCATCAAAACTAGCAGATTCTATAGCAGATGAATTAAATATGTGCTCATGATCACTCACATTGTTATCATCCGTGTTGATGTTGACATGGTCTTCCATAGGCCCTCATCTTCTAGATTCACATTAGCATCTTCCTCCACAAAGAACTATCGCCAATTCATCAGATTTCTTGAACTCGCTCAGATTACTTTTAAAAATTTGTCAATAGATCCTCTCGTGATTTTATCAACTCATCTATTTGTTTCCTTTTTTTCTTTTTTTATCAGCAGGATGCATATTTTCTAGATGACATGGTACTGAAAATTTAAAGAACAATAGTATAATTAGTAACTACAAAGCACTAATTATTGATTAAAAACTTTTAATATGCAAACTACAAGAAGCAATGACAAAGTGAATAAGTGATGTAGATGTGGCCCTCATTTCTTCGCATAAGTGTAACAGAACAACTTTTTCGAATACATAATCCAATCACAGCTCAACACGGCTCCAAAGTGAACGATCGATGGCATTGCTGCGACTATATATATTTACGTGCATTCAACCATGTAGCTAGCATGCACATTATAATTACCATCAAGAAATCATCGTCAAAAGTCAAAACCCTACCAACAAGTGCAAGACGCATCGGTACTATTGAATAACAAGATGAACCGATGAACATATCTTATTGCAATGTATAATTATTGTTCCTTCTTTGATAATTTAATACATATGTAAAGAAGCCGCATTACTAAAATAGACCGATGCTTCAACAACGAAAAGGATATGATATCCTCGTAATGCCTTTTCATTTACCGCTTTAATTCTCGGAAATGCAACAAATCTACCAAATATACAGTTTTAAGGTATGCACGCGCATCGAATAAGATGATAGAGTGAAAGCAGATCTCTGATAAATCTGATAGCTACGTAATCGATATATGACTTGAGGTATAAAAACCAAAGAATCATCACATTTACCATTCTACTAACAAAGAACAAAGATATGACGAAAAATAACCATACCTAATCCAATTTATGCGCCTATGTACTATTTAGTATCCGTTTCGCCAAAGAACCTAGTATATGTATACAAAGAAGTGGCATGTGGGGGCCTGGATTTTGGGGCCGCTGCCGCCTCCAGGCGGCCTCGTGGCATGTGGGGCTACCGACGCACGCGGGGCAAAACCAAGGCAGGTGGCGCCATGTAGTCAATCAATGCAAAATTTTGAGTAGTTTTTTAGTGAAATTTGAGTAATTTTAAACACACTCAATACATGCTACACTCACCACCCACATATGTGTACGTGTCTGCAACACGATAGATATTTATTGGAGGCACCAAATGCCTCATGGAGTGTGGGCATATGCCTTTCCTACTGAATATGCACACATGTGTACTTCTAAATTGGTGAATATTAACACCAAGTCTAGGACTTGATCGCTAGTGGGCTGGGTGCATGTTGATGAAAAATACGTGCAATCAATTATAATTGTAATGCACGAGTCAATTGTAGCTTTTCACCTGAGTATTCCAGGATATAGAACAATCTATCGGTCACCTTAGAGTTTTCAAATCAACAATCATCTAACTACCCAGCGATTCAAAGTATGAGTGGAGAATGAAACCATCACTTTGTCATGAGCCTAGGTTTAGTTATCTCTAGGATTAAAGGGTTCAAGCAAAAATTGATACTACTACCTAAAAGCTAATTTATTCTAACTATAACTATCCGCTAATTGTTGCGATAGATCTCTCACCAGATATTGTAATGCCTTTGGCAAGCCATGCACACCTTGATCATGAGCCGCAAGCCTGCAACCATCTACCGATACATCATCGTATACAACATTCCTATCTAACGTATAAATGAGACATTGATGTACATGAGGATTGGATACTACTTAATGCATATGCTCTATGTATTATTAGGTTTGAAAACGAAGAAGTATTGGAGGTCAAAAAGAGCTTGATCCAAGAGGAATGAACCGAAAGGGAGGAAATGGAGGCAAAAATCAGCACTCAAAAATACATACTGCCAACTAGCTTACTTGCTACATAAGAATACATTGTATCTAGCATATGGCATGTAGCGGTGGCCTATTGTAGCACCAGTACACTGTAGCAACCGACTTAAAGTGCTACATATATGAGGACCCCCTCTATCTAATATGGAGTTGAAATTTTTAGAAATTAAGTATTATTGTTCTAGGGTTTGTGTGAGATAAATTTACTCTATAGAATTGAGAATTATATGAGAGTTTTTGTCTCCGTTGTTCTTATGATTGCCTCGGTAATTGCAAGAATATGTTTATTACACATGAGTAGATAAAGGGATTGAAGCGTGTGGTTGGGTAAATCAAGTATCGTAGGTTGTCGTAATGGAGACAATGCTTGGCGGTATCATTCATCAGGTTGCATGGGTCCAATTACATCCAATTCTACGTCGTGAAGATCGAACAAACCCCCATATCAGCCATAGTTCGAACTCCGAATGTATGAATCTTTCTAACTCATGAGCTAACTACAAACACACTCATAGACTAGCATGCAAAATTCCACTAGATCAATCTAATCACTATTATCAAAATGACTGCTAACATGATCTACCAAATTGAAATATATCGGAAGAAAGCATATTGCATAAACTAGACAATTGAAAGATAGAAATAGAAGAAGCAACTAAAAGTAGAATAATCAACCATGAAATATTATAGAGTAATTAGACAATGATAATAAGATACATGATCGACTTACAAGTCAAAGTCACACCTCTGGAATCTTGATTACTAATAATAACCATCCTTGATTAGTGCTTAATTAGAACCCCTCTAATTAGAGAGGGTAACTAGAACCATAATCATAGAGGTCAATTAGATCCCTCTAATATGATCAAAGAGGCTAATTAGAGCCTTCTTTAATCTCTAGACTAATCCTACTACTAGAATACATGGCTCTAGCCTCACCGGAGCTGTGAATTGAGAACTCGATAATTGGACATCGATGAGATGGCATAGAGTGCATCCCTGGGGGTCCTATTTAAGGGCCAAGGGGCTAGAGGGTTGCGGCTTGGATGTGGCAGAGTTGGAAACAACCTGGAAAGAAAGTTTGAATTCGGAATCTCCTTCATATTCAAGTCAATTTGTACATCCTTCTATGTAGCAAACCTGTAGGATCAAGGATAACCGACTAAAGAGGGGTGAATAGGAGCTTTTTAAATTCTTTTGTCTAAGACACAATTTTATAATAAGAATGAACCAATTAAAATTATTTTGCACAAGTCAAGATCTAAATCCTCTAAGTCTTACAATGGCGCCTCAAACCTATATCGAGGCAGGATATAATTCTAGCAAGTCAATCAATTAATGTCTAGAAATGTAAGTATGGAATGTAAATGAAAGAGATATAAACTACAAAGATGACACATGATGTTTTTCCATGGTCTTAAAGACTTGCTGGTCCTCTAATCCATGTTGAGGGGGGCTTAAACTAATCAAGACGGTTCCTTATGCAATCTTGAGCTTCTGATGATCACTTTCAAACCTACTCAAGATTTAATGAGTCGTTTTCTAGATAATTATTGCCACCAACTATAAGTATAATCTTCAAACTTCATAGTGGCTCGCATCACCTCTTAGTCTTTGGAAATCTTTTGAAATCTAAACACTCTTTCCATTTGCTATTCCCACTCAATATACTCATCTGAATCATCACTTCCATAGAAAGGAAGATATAAGTTGTTGGGCTCGGAATCGTAATAAGAGGAATGAAATACTGAAGATCCACTCCCATTCGATTCACACCGAGTCTTACCTTTCCAAAGTGAATTAAGTTCAATAACAACTTACACTTGGTCGAAGCGATAATAGTAAAGTGGTGATCAATCGAATTTAAGAGTGTTCACAATCGCACAACAACGGTTATATACTTAGTATGGAAGTGTTTATCCTATGCAATCTGAAATTCTTGATGTTGTAAAGTTAAGCAATAATCCAAGTTAGAATATTTTGCGTAAGTGCTGATCCACAATATTTAAGTGAAGTATATGAATGCACACACAACGATCAATGTGAAACAATGCAAACAAAGGAATGAGCTAAATAGAGGCGATCTAAAATTAAGAATTAAATAACTTGTTTTGCACCAAGTACTAGGAAAGACGCTAGTCAATTGCAATATATGAATATAAGGGCACAAGATTGCTCAAAATAAGTAAGTACACAATTTGAAAATTATTGGCTAGAGTTGATCTTTAATCTTTCATGCAGCCAACACTTGGTTTTCTCCTATTTTTTTCTTTTCTTGCCAACCGAAAGAATTGATTTGGTTGCTCTCTCTCTCTCTCTCTCTCTCTCTCTCTCTCTTGCCACAGCTTTTTCTTGTGGCAGCCTCTTTCTCTGCTTCTGATTAGGCCGGCTAGACAAAAATGTGGTTTTTTTCCACTTAAAAGCCAAAGTTTCAGAATATGCAAAAATGTTATAAGAGCAGCCCTTAAAGTAATTCCCAACCGCTAGTCTCAAACAGGAATAAAAATTTTAGTGAAGCACACAATTGAATCATGTGCTTGGCAGTTTTGATGCAAAGCCCAGAGCACCTAGCGGTGGCGCAGTGGTCTAGATTACTAACAAAAACAGCATCACTAATGTTTCGGATGGGAGTGTGGTACTGGGCCTCCACCTCCTCTCAATGGAATTCGGATGGACTCTATGACAGCTGTTCGGATAGGAAAAACAGTTAAGTCATCCGGATTGACAAAGAGGCCTGGGATTCAAACTGTTCAAAGTGGAATTCCGAACACAGCGTCCGGCAAGCACCTGGACCAATCACAGACCAATTCGGCCACCCCAACTCATCAATGAGTGGCGCATCAGCACTAAGGTTTTTTTCTCTCTTTCCAACTGGCCGAGCCACAAGTTGAAGATCGAATTTGATTCGGCCGAGCACTAAAACAGTGAGTTGGCGCACAGACTTGATCTGAACAGCCATATTTCATACTTGGAAAAATAGCTGCAATTTCTTTTCGGGTGCTAAATGAAGGATTCAACTAGCAATTTTTCTAGTTTTTTGTGGACACAACATTAAGCTACACGAAGGAACACAACGATCAACACTAAACAAAAATTCTAATGGATTAAAACTTAACAAAACTTACAAAAAAATAATATATTAAAACTAGGGTTCGGAAAAAAAATTTTGTGTTGCAATTTTCGGTTAATGGATTCTAGTTATTAAGAAAACAATAAAATTGATCTAAAAATTAGGATAAATAATCCTACCGAGTAAATCATGCTCTGATACCAAGATGATATGGGGTCGTTCGATCTTCTCAACGTAGGATTAAGATACTTACATGCAGCCTCTCGAATCGTAGTGATCATCTGTTGCCAATATAAGAACAAACACTTTTTAATTTGCAAGAACTCACGCGCCGGACTTCACGACCATCAAGCGAAGCCCTATCGTGCTCCCAATTTTCAACAGAAAGATTGAACAATCTTGATTAGAGAAGCAATCCCAATTTTCCTTGTAATTTAATTTTGGCCATCATGAAGAAACAAGCAATCAATTTATTATTTACCAAAAGGTGGTCTAATCTCTGGAGCAAAACGTGCGCTATATATATATATATATACACACACACACTAGTTAAATGCCCGTGCGTTGCTACGGAATCCTAAAAAAGAGAGACATTAATATATGGGATCCTAAACAGCACAATAAATATCCATTTTCTATCGCGCTGGCATGGTTTGAGATCTGATGACAAGGCAACACCTAAATGTAATGTAAATCAGAAAAGCTAGAATTTAACCCTTTTTTGCATCCAATCTGAACATGGATTAAATAAATAAGAAATCATCAATTGTTGATAGACAATTAGACTAAAGTGTGACAATAGGAAGGATGTCATTCTCAAAACTTGAAGGATGGTCAAGAATGTCTGCAGAAAGCTTGAAGCTCTGAAACACGGGGATGAAGGCCAGAAAGGACACATCACTTGCAAAGGCAAGGCGGTGCACAAATCCACGAGGCATCTTAGTATGAAAGCTCAAGCTTAGGAATCATGAATAGAAATTGATCTTTAATCTAAACAGTGTGTACAACAAATATTTAAGGATGATTTGATGACAAGTAGCGGAACAACTTCTGCTCATATGTCTGAAGGATACTGATGCATTCATATGGCCTACTGGATTATTATATTTAGCTTAAAATACCTGAAGGTCACTAAGATAACGCTCATTATGGTTTCCACCAAATACATACATTTTGTCTTGCAACACAGTTGCTCCATGCTGTCACATTAGTGCTACAAAAGTAAATAGAAGAAACAAGTCCTACAAGTTACGAAATGAAGAAGGCAATGGAGCATATGGCACACCTCATAACGAGGTTTCGGACACTGCCCACTGACAGATAATGGAATCCATTCTTCATGAGCACTGACAATACCAAGGCTTCTTATGAAAAGAAATGCAGGCAAATAACTTATTAAGTTCATTGCATGCTAAGAACAAGAAAATACTAAGCTAGACAACGAGATGGAACTGTAATTGAAAAACTAATAATTTCAAAGATAAAATTGAATTCTGAATACTCAGGCAAACAATAGCAGAAGCAATATACTTTGACAGCGAAAAAACCCACATTTACCAAGCATATTTTAGAATACAATTGAAATTTACCAAGCATGAATGTCCTAAGGCATTAACAAAACAACCAAAACCTTTTTTACCTGGGGTTATCAGCTACTGATAAAAGGCATTAACAAAACAACCAAAACCTTTTTTACCTGGGGTTATCAACTACTGTTTTATCAAGAATAACCTTGTCGTCGTTGACCTTCAAATTTCAGATGAGAAAAGTTTTGCAACATAAGACAATTTCTTTGGTATGTGGGGCAACTACAAGAAAGATATCAAGAATAACCTTGTCGTCGTTGACCTTCAAATTTCAGATGAGAAAAGTTTTGCAACATAAGACAATTTCTTTGGTATGTGGGGCAACTACAAGAAAGATAAATGAAAGAGATAAAACAAATGCCTAAATTAGTGATTACTTCTAAGGGAAGGGGGGCTTGATTCCTTTTCGCAGCCTGCATCTGGATATAGTACTCCTTAAATTCTGTAGGGGTATTCCTCACGAATTCAACCATATCCTCTCTATCTCGCTAGGATTAAGATCAACATAACATTATTAGCAAGTTTGTGCGCACAACTGTAGCAAGAAACAAAAAGATTATGCGGCAACATGAAAATGAAGTATTTTGTTCGGTGAGTATGCCTAGACAAAACTCAACCGTTAGTTTTGCGCATTCAACTGGTTGTCCTTACTCTGTAAATTGTTAGTTAAAATTATGTAGCAATTCTCACATTAAGATAACCGTATTATAGCCTGTGAACTTTGAAGGTAACTTGTGTAAATTAATCTTTAATCTCCATAACCTCGATGAGCTCCAACTGGAAGTAGCGATGAGGAACAGAAGGGATCACCGTCATGTAGAGGTTCTTTCCAAGTGCACTCCCCTGAGTTTACCATTGGAGGGCAGGCCCACCTCATGCAATTCCTTAACAAATTGGAAAGGGACCACACATGTTAGTCGAGTTGAATTGCACCGAATGCAAACATTGGATCACAAGTGCACTTAGCTATCTTACAGGCGGTGCCAGAGGGTCTCGTCAAAGGCAGCAGCGTTCATGAAATGGCAGACAAGGGCATGGGATATGAGATCCTCCAAGGAGAGGAACTTGAAGATCTGCAGAAACAGCTCCGACGGAATGTTGCTGAACATGCCCGTATCGATCTGAGGCTGCACGTAAGCCACAGCTTTCCCTTTCCCCTTCCTTCTCCTCACCCTCTTGTTCTGCTCCTCCTCGTTGCCGCTTCCGCTGCCATTTCCGTCAAACTACGAATCTTGCTTCCTCTTATTCTTGTTAGCATCATCTTCCAGCCGCTTCTCCTTCTCCTCGCCCTCCCCTTGCTGCAACCGATTTCCAATCACATCCAGATTCGCATACAGCAATCAAGGGAGAGATCGATCGAGAGCACTTACATCGAGAGGGTCTCCGCGCTGGATCCAGAGAGGATCTCGGATTCAAGGAAGCTGGAGAGGCTGTCGACGTCGTCATCCTCTTTGTCCTCGGTGTCGCGCCCATCTCCCTCCTGCTGACCTAGCTGCTCTTCCGCAGGAAGGGGGTCGGCCATGCTCGTCGCCGACAGATCGGCGCTCCTCTCCTTACCGCAACGAGAGAGAGATTGGTAGGTGCGGTGCGGTGCGGTTGGAGGAGGAGGCGGCGAAGCGGGGGAGGAGGCGGCGGCGGAACGGAGGAGTGGGGGGGTGGAGGAGGCGGCGGCGGCGCGGGGTGGGGAGGAGGAGGCGAGGGCAGAGCGGCGGCGGAGGGAGGGAAGGAGGCAAGGACGGAGCGGCGGAGAATGGCGGAGCGGGGGCAGGAGGAGGCGGGGAGACGCGGAGAACGGGGGAGAAGATTCAGCGCGTTGGGGCCACATGTCGGCGTTGCCTTTTGTCGAGCCCAGGGAGGCGGCGGAGCGGAGGAGCGGGAGAGGAGGCGGTGGCGGAGCGAAGAAGTGGAGGGGAGAAGGAGGCGGCGGTGCGGGGTGGGGAGGAGTAGGCGAGAGGGAGCGGCGGATGAGGGGAGGAGGCGAGGGAGGCGGCGCGGAGAACCGGGGGGAGACGGGGGAGAACGTGGGGGGAGAAGGGGGGAGGGGGGTTGCGCATGATTCGGTTGGTGGGGGTGCGGGGCAGCGCACGGTTTGGAGGCGGGGTGGGCAGGGTGTGGGGCCCACACGTCAGTCAAGTATAACGCTGTCTTTTGTGAGAAGGGGTGGAGGAGGCCGGACCAACCACCAACTCCTTCTTTTATAATAGTAAAGATATATAGTCACACATGGGCCTAAGGCCGCAACTTATTCTGTTCGGCCCCGTTTCCTATTCAACTTATCTAAAGCGGGTTGGACTAACTGACTAATGGATTACATAGCTAACTTGGCTTTCGGTCACTTCATTGGCACACAGGCCATGTCCTGGATGTTCCCTTTCGGCTAGACATGCAAGCAGCCATGGCTCATCAATAGCCCATGTAGACTTTGCTGCCATGCAGATGGGCTTAGTTGCTTCTTTCTTTCCTCATCATGGTTGGTTCTTGATGTGTTTTACCTTCTCCCATGTCTTCTATATGCATGCGACTTCCTTGTGAAACTAAGTGGCCGGATACTCCATCTTCTCTTATTCAAACCTAAGAGCAATTAACACACTAGACTTATGTAGTATAAAGCTCTCATCAATAGAAGAAAATTCATTAAAAAATATATTCACCTGATAATTTTTAATGTGGCTCAATAATTCTTTCTAGTTAAGTAATATATTTAACTAAAAAATACAAGACATGTGCGTATCCGCATCTCTCTAGAAATAAGCCACCGGTAGGATCAATGGTGCGGTACTACCGCTGATACACCTATGTACCGGTTTCCATAGGAAATTTAGAGAGGGTTATAAAATGAAGTTCCAAATGAATGTATGAACAATAATTTATCAAAATGGCACTAGGTTAACTTCAAACTACAAGCCATATCCTCTCTTTATAGCACAACATCTATTATAACAACCCGGTCTTTTCCACCAAATACAGAGACCAGTAAAAGTTATAAAGAGATCCTTAGTCTATAATATAACTTTGTCTTGAGTCATATCTTGATCCATATCAATCTTCTGTCACCTTTGCATGTATTTTTCATGATGTCAGCAAAATCGGGGACTAAACCTTTCAATCATCTTAAAAAACATATTAGTCCCATTAAACATTGTCGTTATTAATTACCAAAATCATTTTTAGGGGTCTAGATGCTTTAAAACCTTCTAGATGCCATATCTCGGTCATATGAACTCTAAAGCAAGTGATTCATTTTTGTATGTTTAACTAACGAAGATATCTTCAACTTTTTAGTTGTGGATATGATGTGGCCCATATGTCATCTGCTAATTTTTCTTGGCTTTGTCTACTTCTTGTGCCGCGCGTGAGGAGGCTAATCATGTGCATGCGTGTGTCCATGCATGGAGGTGTTCTGGATCACTAAGTCAGTTTGATGCAAACAAGAAAGAATCCAGGATAAAAAGGAAAGTATGCAACAATGCCAAAGAAATAGGAGACTACACATGCACAGAAGGGGAAATACAATGGGAGAGATATTTGCATGCACAGGAAAGTAGGATGGTTAGGCTAGATGGTTTCCATGTTCCCTACGAATACAAACTGCATGCATGCATGCATGCACCATGCATGGAATTACTTGTGCCTTTGCTCCCCTAAAATCAGGTGTACGAGCTGCATGGCAAATCAACTTCTATCTATAGCTGATTGGACTAGAGGGGATTTGATCGTGTGCAATGGTTTTTGGCAGAGAGAAGGTAGGAAACAAGGCTCAATATTCCTACGTGATCTCCAGGTTGGATTCCATTTGCACATCAGGTGAGGATTAGATCTTACTGCTTTTGACCTGTGGGTCCCTCCGTAGAGTTGTACTGGTAATTGTTAGCTAGCTCTTTGGAAAACCAGAGTTCCCTAAGAAAACTGGTTTATTTCTATGAGTCATACACGTGATATGCTTGGTTACGTGTACTTTAGGTCAGTTAGGTTGTTTTATGTGTGTGTGTGCGCGCGCGTGTATTAGCATATAAAGCCAAGGGCGGTGCACTTGTGTAATTTAGAGTTGAATTTTGAGTTTTGTCACTAAGTGAGAATTAGCCATAATGGCTCATTAGGGTCTACACCATGTTATCGAGTTTTGTGAGAGCTTGTCAAAAATCACCGAGTTGTTGAAGGTCCTTTAGGGGTTATTTCTTGTTGCGTGAGATCAAGAATTTCGTTCTTGGGTCGTGCAATTTATCTAGCGAGTCCATCTACTACAGATCGGTTTGTGAGATTGCTACCTGTTCATGTTGTTCCATTGTGAAAGATCGGGCCAATTAAGGATTTAATCTCGTTTTGAGGTTTGATCCACATTAGGATAAGTTCTGAAAACACCATCTTCATCGCCAAATTTGACTTAGAAATTGACTCTGTTGCGGACTCTGATTCTCTATTGCGGTGGCCCATATCCCCACATTAGAACTCCAATTTAGGTCAATGAGGACTCTAGATTTTAACCCACGAAAAGTTCTACAACTTTGTAATTATAAGTTTTTCCATGTAAGCCGTTATGATCACCAAAATCGCGTTTATCAAAATCGCATTCTAAGATAACTGATAGATTTTGTTCTGTTTGTTAGCGTGACAAATATGGAATCTCCCAAATTTCTTATTTCTTCAGCTTTCCTTTCTTCAAGAATTGTGTGGAAGTATTCAAAAGCAAGAGGATAAGTTTCTCTACTCAATTGTGGGTCCCCCAATGATTTATCCTCAAAACTTGGTGTGCACATAGCAATTGTCCATGTCATCATGTCGCTGACCCGTTGAAGGCTCGGTGTTTCCATCATAACTTTTCTGTTCGAACTCTGAATTGGGAAAATGATATATATGTTTTGATCCTCTTGATGAGAGAATTATCATGAGATCCTCTAAATTGGGATTTGAAGATGTCTTGGTCATGAAAACTCATGGAAAGGATCTTCAGAATCTGCCGATTATCGGTTTAGGAGCATACTTCTCCAAATAAGTGATTTGGTATGAAAAGTACTTGAAAAGTTATTTTTGTTGCAATATAGTACTTTTGTACATATATCTCGAATATAGATGATTACTAGAATAGTGCATTCTGGACGTGATCAACGATGGGACAGCAGCACCTCTGCTAGACGTGATGATCAACCAACGCTACACCAAGGCACACGAAGCAGTAGCGAGACAATAATATGAAGCGACTTTGAACACAGTTGATTTTTGCCGAGAGCACCAACCGCTCCTCTCCCTTTATTTCTTCTCTCTCTCGTTCTACCTTTTTTATTACAAGCCTATTCCCTTTATATACTAAACAAGGTGAAGGGTTAAGACACGAAAACGAACTAAGACTCTACTACTGCTCGGACTTAAACTTGCCAACGACACGTACAAGGTACGGAATCGTACATGGACTCTATGTCTACTCGTATACGTATACAACGGACTCATATGAATTAAATAAGATTACTAACTCTAACAAGAGCATCAACATTCTATTACATGAAGAGCAACATATAAGAAGGTTTATGTTCAGAGCAGGGCTTCAGGAAAGATAATCGCCCTTGAACAGACTAACAAAATTACAAAGTCTATAATCTTCCACATAAGTTATAACCTAAAGGAAAATATTGAAATATTAATTAAAGTCACATCAACTTAAAATAATGATGAATTACTCTCTTCGTTCTTTTTTAGTTGATGTTTTTATTTTGCATGGCCTCCGAGATGCAACTTTGACTATTAATTTTTATAACTTTACATTAAGATGTTGTAACACTCCGACTTAACAAAAGTTCAGAATATCACTCACAACTCCAATTGCTATAAACTTTAACCATTAAATAAGAATTGCCATCAACTAGACTTCCATTGTAATTCCAGAACATAATCATGAGCATAGGTATGACAACAATAAAGAAATTAATAAATTACTTTAAGATAATCCAATTATAAATTTAATCAAAGGGAACCATGACAAGTAGAACAAGCTAATATTAATATGTTTTAAGGAAAATCATTATTCAAACTAAGATGGTATGAATGGTATCATTTATTTCTAACATTGAATGATTGATGAGGACATCCTTTCCATGCATACAACCATGCCGACTCCATATCAAACTGAAACTATGATACAAGGACCAATGACTAGAGCGCGAGCACGCCCGCTAACCATCGGTGAATGCGTTCCTAAGTTTGCATACAAATGTTTCAAAGAATGGAATACTACTTAATTCTTGTGATGATTTAATTGTCCTTAGGAACCATGGGGAAGAACCACATGAGCTCAAGTATAGAAGTGGAACCGTCAAGCGCAAACCAAGTCCTGTTCACGAGTTTGACTCGGATTCGGCCTTGTTGACAGCGCCTACTTCAAACGGCCGTAACTTTTGATCCAGAAGGTTTCTCGGGGCCCATGAGTACTTGTTGGAAAGCTCTTGAAGTCTACTTTCAGATGGATCCGGCCTCACCTCCAAATTCCATCCGAGTCGACCAGAAACTGCAAAACAATTCACGTCGCTTTTCCAGTCCGAGTCAAAGTGGGCCTTGGGCCTTATAATTCGAGTCCTATTCGGCTTCCTTGTGTTTTGGCCGACCCTCCACCTTCCGTGACCCTTAAATAGGCAGCCGCACCTCTTCTAGGGTTTGGGTTTTGTTTAGACTAAGTTAGCTTTTGCTGCTTTGCCTTGTACTCGCGCGTGTCGGCTAGACCGCCCGAATACTTGTCTTCGGAACCCCACCGTTTTCTGTTTTCGATTGAATCTTACATCGTTACTTGCAATTGAGTTGCTGTTCATCTTGTTCTTGCTTGTTCTTCGATTGCTTGCAGGAACAAGAACCCTCGTGGTTAGGTTGATCGTGCGCCGACAAGGTCACGAACAATCTCTGGAGTTGGTGTATCGATCGCTAAGGCGCAACGCCCCCGGATGGTTGTAGTCGGGTCGTCCAACGCCATCTCTTTCCCCAATCGAATCTACCACTCTCATCGAAAGATTGGGACCCCTAGTGCTATCGGTTGGTATCGAGCTCAAGGTTGATCGGTGAGAGATCTTATCTAGTCTTTGCAATTTTACCTACAATCCAGAAAACCAAAAAAATAGCGATCGATCTATTCCCAAAATCCAAACAATTTGAGCCTTTATCTATTGCTGCATAGTCCTTGTTTGTTGAGTCTTCTGCTTGCATCGTCGTGTCCTTTGCTGGTCTTAGTGTCTAGTTCCTTTAGAGTTTGAGTTCTGTTCACGTTTTGGACTCACCGCTGCGATTAGATCCGAACTGTCATAGGAGGGCAAAAAAAAAAAGAGGAGGACTCGGTTGCTGCCCTAATTGGTCTTGGAGTAGGACTCGGTTTCGCCCTAATTGGACTTGGAGTAGGACTCGGTTTACGCCTAATTGGACTTGGAGTAGGACTCGGTTTACGCCCTAATTGGTATTGGAGTAGGGCACGAATTCGGATTCAACTACATCGTGTGTGAAAAAAAAAGAGAAAAGAAGGAACAGCAGCAGCATCTAGAAGAGCCAAGGCATAAAAAAAAAAAGAAGAAAAAAAACAGAGGAGAGAGAAACAATTAACTTTTGCATACGACCTCCGATTGAGGCGATTCTTGATCCGTTGGAAAGGAAATCGGAAGATAGAGTGAAAAAAGAAAACTCGAGATTTCAGAGCCGCGTAAGCCATCGGGCACATACGCGGCAGCTTCGACCAAAAACGTCGTTTAGGGCCTCAAACGGGCCCGCAAACCGAGGAAAATCAAGTTTCTCGAATTCGCTCAAAATTGTGAGCCCTTCGCACGTGATTCTAAGGTACCCTGTGAAGACGGCACCCTTTTCGAGCTCCGAACTCCGTGTGCAACGCCATCTAGTTTCTTTCTCGCACGGTGTGTCTTCGTTTGTGTTCTAGGCTCGCGTCTCTAGTACGGTCTAGCCTAGGACCAGCACGGTGCCGTCGTTGAGCGATCATTCAACTTGCTTTGACTAATGTGGTTCTAGTTATCCTTTGTTCACTCTCGGCCCACCTATAGCTCCACGATTTGGCTACCACCTCACGAGGACTAGCGACCAAGCGCGATACACCCAATTTCGGAGATATTGTCTTGACTTGTCGGCTGCCATCACCTCCTCGTGTGGTAAGAACTTGTAAGAGCTTGACAGAACAGGTTGAGAGTGTGCGACTTGATTTAACCACATCCCAAAGAGTTGTGAGGGTATAACCTGCAGCTTTTATTATTTTTATCTTCTTGGTTTGTTTCTTGTGTTCTTCTAACAATGTCGGGAGAACCGGAGGACTGCGGGCAGCGCAACATTCCTCTCGGACTAGGGGCATCATACAACACTTTGAGCGCCAAATGAAGCTGCACATCTGAAGGACTTGATGAGGATGTACGGGTCACCAACGAACGCCTTGGCCAATTGGAGGCCGCAGATCGACACCAACACTACGCTTGCAACATTGGAGGCTTCCGTTGGCACCATCAACACCTCACTTGCTGAGATTTTGAGACGTCTTGATGAGAGGGCCGTGCATCTCCGCTGCACCGACTCAGCGTACTCGTGCCAACATTGGTGTCTTGGGCAGCGGGGTGGACGAAAATGGTGGAGACGATTATGCGGTGACACCGAGATTGATGATGATGAGGACGCCACCGTCAACGTCAACCACGCCGGTGAGGTACGTGACAATGATGAATCGCTTGGTAAGATTAAGTTCACTATGCCACTTTTTGATGGAAAATATAACCCCGATGCTTATATCACTTGGGAATTGGTGTTGATCGAAATTTGCTTGTCATGCATTCCCAAAACAAAAGGGTTAGGGTCTGCTACTAGTGAGTTTATCGATTTTGCGTCTGTTTGGTGGAGTGAATATTCTAAGAAAAATCCTTTCACCATACCACAAACTTGGGATGCATTAAAAGAATCATGCGAGCTAGATTTGTTCCTCATATTATGCACGTGATTTGTTACATAAGTTGCAACAATTGAGGCAAGGTAGTAAAAGCGTAGAGGAATATTTTCAAGAATTGCAAACAGGCATGCTGCGTTGTGACTTAGAGGAAATCGAGGAAGCCGCTATGGCTAGGTTTATGGGTGGTTTGAATCGGAAATTCAGGATATCTTAGCTTACAAGGAATATAATTCTATCACTCGTTTATTTCATCTTGCTTGTAAAGCTGAAAGAGAAGTACAGGGACGACGCTACGAGCACTAGGACTAACGTTTCGCAGGTCGTGAAACATTTGGTCTCAACGTGCATCCGCCGCACCATCAAGCCAACCCCTGCACCTTCTTCCTCCAACAGCAAGCCACGGTTGTCATCATCAAATTCGGCATCTCGCATCCGAAGCAACAAAGGGGGCAGCCCAAGCACATGCAAAGAGCTCTTCGTCCGTTGCATCTACGGACGAACAAGGGATATCCAATGTCATCAATGCAAGGGTATGGCCATGTGAGGAGGAGTGCCCAACCAAGCGTGTTCGATTGTGAGAGATGATGGTGGGTATTCTTACGCTAGTGATTTGGATGAGGATACATATGCTATGCTTGCAGGTGACCATGCGGTAGTGGGAAGGAGCAAGAAGAAGAGCACATTGGTGCTGAAGATGCAGAGCGCTATGAGAGCCTCATTGTGCAGCGTGTGTTGAGTGCACAAATGGAGAGGGCGGAGCAAAATCAGCGGCACATCCTTTTCCAAACAAAGTGCGTCGTGAAGGAACGTTCATGCCGAGTGATAATTGATGGAGGAGCTGCAACAACTTGGTGAGCTCCGATATGGTGGAGAAGCTTGCGTTGAACACCAAACCTCACCCACACCCTTACTACATTCAATGGTTCAATAACAGCGGCAAGGTGAAGGTAACACGAATGGTGAGAGTAAATTTTGCTATTGGTTCTTATCACGATGTTGTAGAATGCGATGTTGTCCCTATGCAAGCATGCTCTATGCTGTTAGGTAGACCGTGGCAATATGATAAAGATTCATCGCATCATGGTAAGACAAACCAATATTCTTTTGTGCATCATGACAAGAAAATTGTGTTACATCCTATGTCTCCAAGCTATTTTCAAAGATGAGATTGCTAGAGCTAGTAGAGAGAAAATCAGAGCATAATAGGAGTGAAAATCAGATTGTTGCAAGTGAACTTGAGCAAAATAAAAGAAAAACTCTAAATCTGTTCATGAGAATAAAACTGAGATTAAATTGCAAGGTGCATGTTTTCTTGCTACTAAGTCGATGTGAATGAGCTGGATGCTAGTACTTCTATTTGCTATGCCTTACTTTGCAAACAAGCTTTATTTTCATTTGAGGAGGTACCTTCTTCATGCCTCCTGCTGTCACTAATCTTTTGCAGAGTACATGGATGTCTTTCCAAAGGACGTGCCACTGGGCTACCACCGGTCAGAGGATTGAGCACCAGATTGATTTGATTCCCGGGCATCTTTGCCCAATCGTGCGCCATACAGGACCAATCGGAAGAAACTAAGGAGATTCAGCGTCAAGTTCAAGAATTGCTTGATAAAGGTTATGTGCGTGAGTCTCTTAGCCCTTGTGCTGTTCCGGTAATTTTAGTGCCTAAGAAAGATGGATCATAGCGTATGTGTGTGGACCGTAGAGCGATCAATAACATTACCATTAGATATCGTCACCCTATTCCTAGGTTAGATGATATGCTTGATGAATTAAGTGGCTCTATTGTCTTCTCTAAAGTTGATTTATGTAGTGGGTACCACCAAATTGCATGAAATTGGGAGATGAATGGAAAACAGCATTTAAAACTAAGTTCGGTTTGTATGAGTGGTTAGTAATGCCATTTGGTTTAACTAATGCACCTAGCACATTCATGAGATTAATGAACGAGGTTTTGCGTGCTTTCATTGGTAAATTTGTAGTGGTCTATTTTGATGATATATTGATATACAGCAGATCACTAGAGGAACACCTTTGCCATTTACGTGCTGTTTTGATGCTTTACGAATGCACGCTTTATTTGGTAACGTTGAGAAGTGCACATTTTGCACGGATCGAGTCTCTTTTCTTGGCTATGTTGTTACTCCACAGGGGCATAGAAGTTGATCAAGCCAAGGTTGAGGCAATACAGAGTTGGCCGACTCCTAAAACGGTCACGCAGTGCGAAGTTTTCTAGGACTTGCTGGATTCTATCGTCGTTTTGTGAAGGATTTCAGCACCATCGCTGCACCATTGAATGAGCTCACTAAAAGGGGGTACCGTTTACTTGGGGAATGCACAGAAGACGCCTTCAACACATTGAAAGATAAGTTAACACATGCACCATTACTCCAACTTCCGATTTTAGTAAGACTTTTGAGCTAGAATGTGATGCTAGTGGAATTGGATTGGGTGGTGTCTTTGTTGCAAGAAGGTAAACTGTGGCATACTTTAGTGAAAAATTGAGTGGGCCTAGTTTGAACTATTCTACTTATGATAAGGAATTATATGCTCTAGTTCGAACTTTAGAGACATGGCAACATTATTTATGGCCCAAAGAATTTGTCATTCATTCGATCATGAGTCATTAAAGCATATTAGAAGTCAAGCAAAATTGAACCGTAGGCATGCAAAGTGGGTTGAATTCATAGAGTCTTTTCCTTATGTCATAAAACACAAAAGGGAAAGGAGAATGTTATTCTTGATGCATTGTCTAGGAGATATACCATGCTCTCACAACTTGACTTCAAAATTTTTGGATTGGAAACAATTAAGGAGCATTATGTTCATGATGATGATTTTAAAGACGTGTTGCTGAATTGCCAAGAGGAAAAACGTGGAATAAATTTGTTCTAAATGATGGATTTGTGTTTAGAGCTAACAAACTATGCATTCCAGCTAGCTCCGTTCGTTTGTTGTTGTTACAGTAGCGCATGGAGGTGGGGTGATGGGGCATTTTGGAGCGAAGAAGACGGAAGACATACTTGGTAGTCATTTCTTTTGGCCAAAGATGAGACGTGATGTGGAACGTTTTGTTGCTCGCTGCACTACGTGTCAAAAGGCTAAGTCACGACTTAATCCTCACGGTTTGTATATGCCTCTACCGTCCTAGTGTGCCTTGGGAAGATATTTCTATGGACTTTGTTTTAGGACTGCCTAGGACAAAGAAGGGAGGGATAGCATATTTGTTGTTGTGGATAGATTTTCTAAGATGGCACACTCCATACCATGTCATAAAAGTGATGATGCTTCCAATATTGCTGATTTGTTCTTTCGTGAAGTTGTTCGTTTGCATGGTGTGCCAAATACAATAGTTTCAGATCGTGACACTAAATTCCTTAGCCATTTTGGAGAACTTTATGGGCTAAATTGGGGACTAAGCTGTTATTTTCGACTACGTGTCATCCCCAAACCGATGGGCAAACTGAAGTTGTGAATAGAACTTTATCTACCATGCTTAGGGCTGTTTTGAAAAAGAACATTAAAGTGTGGGAAGAATGCTTGCCTCATATTGAATTTGCTTATAATCGTTCGCTGCATTCTACTACAAAGTTGTGCCCTTTTGAGATTGTCTATGGCTTTGTGCCTCGTGCTCCTATTGATTTGCTACCACTTCCATCTTCGGAGAAGTTAAATTTTGATGCTAAACAGCGTGCTGACTTGATGTTGAAATTGCATGAGACAACCAAAGAAAATATTGAACGCATGAATGCTAAATATAAACTTCTGGTAGTAAAGGAAGGAGGCATTTAACTTTTCAACCGGGTGATTTAGTTTGGTTGCATTTGAGAAAAGAAAGATTTCTGAATTGAGGAGGTCTAAGTTGATGCCTAGAGCTGATGGTCCTTTCAAAGTGTTGGAAAAGATTAATGACAATGCATATAAACTTGAGTTGCCTGCAGATTTTGGGGTTAGTCCCACCTTTAACATTGCAGATTTGAAGCCATACTTGGGAGAAGAAGATGAGCTTGAGTCGCGGACGACTCAAATGCAAGAAGGGGAGGATGATGAGGACATCCTTTCCATGCATACAACCATGCCGACTCCATATCAAACTGAAACTATGATACAAGGACCAATGACTAGAGCGCGAGCACGTCGCTTAACCATCGGTGAATGCGTTCCTAAGTTTGCATACAAATGTTTCAAAGAATGGAATACTACTTAATTCTTGTGATGATTTAATTGTCCTTAGAAACCATGGGGAAGAACCACATGAGCTCAAGTATAGAAGTGGAACCGTCAGCGCAAACCAAGTCCTGTTCACGAGTTTGACTCGGATTCGGCCTTGTTGACAGCGTCTACTTCAAACGGCCGTAACTTTTGATCCAGAAGGTTTCTCAGGGCCCATGAGTACTTGTTGGAAAGCTCTTGAAGTCTACTTTCAGATGGATCCGGCCTCACCTCCAAATTCCATCCGAGTCGACCAGAAACTGCAAAACAATTCACGTCGCTTTTCCAGTCCGAGTCAAAGTGGGCCTTGGGCCTTGTAATTCGAGTCCTATTCGGCTTCCTTGTGTTTTGGCCGACCCTCCACCTTCCGTGACCCTTAAATAGGCAGCGCGCACCTCTTCTAGGGTTTGGGTTTTGTTTAGACTAAGTTAGCTTTTGCTGCTTTGCCTTGTACTCGCGCGTGTCGGCTAGACCGCCCGAATACTTGTCTTCGGAACCCCACCGTTTTCTGTTTTCGATTGAATCTTACATCGTTACTTGCAATTGAGTTGCTGTTCATCTTGTTCTTGCTTGTTCTTCGATTGCTTGCAGGAACAAGAACCCTCGTGGTTAGGTTGATCGTGCGCCGACAAGGTCACGAACAATCTCTGGAGTTGGTGTATCGATCGCTAAGGCGCAACGTCCCTGGATGGTTGTAGTCGGGTCGTCAACGTCATCTCTTTCCCCAATCGAATCTACCACTCTCATCGAAAGATCGGGACCCCTAGTGCTATCAATGATGGTACACTAAGTGACAAAAGAAGCAATAACAGTGCAAGCTCAATCATGTGCTACTCCTTATCCATGCATGTTGTTCTCAACGATCAGCTAAAAATAACAATAAATGTAAGGGTGAGTCCACAACTCAGTAAGTACATATTAGAATAATAAACGATATAAAGCATGATAGCAAATATTCATGTCAATTCACAACTATCTTAATTTCATATATTTCTTCTCATTGGTTCTATACTCATATATCATCATCTTATTTATCTTTTCATGAATGCAATGCATATGTCTCTACTTCTCTTCGCATATACCGGTATAGCGGAGTGTTACATCCATCAATATCCACTCAAGCCCACCCTTTTTTATGCAACTCCACTCTCATGGAGTGCCTACCGAAATAGATATTTCTCCACTCACGTAGAGTGCTTACCGGAGTAGATTTTTATCTACCCACTCCTATGGGTTACCCATGGAAAGTAGGCTCTAGAGGGCCACACAGGCCATCTCTTTGTATCATGAATGCTCAACGTGCAGTACAATGATTATTTTATTCATTAGTCACTTATCAACATTAACCATTTGACATCATCATCAAATAACCATAAGCATCATCATTATTTAACTATAATTATATGAGCATTATAAGAAACAAGTTTTAAAAAATAGAACATCATGGTAAGAATTTATTAACATAAACAACAAGACCAAACTACTTGTGTACTATTCTACTATACACTTGTCTTTTCTAGTTGCGAGGAACAGGTTGATTTGAAGATAACACCAACCCTGACACTACTCCTATTACAGTAAACATCCAATCTCAACAACAAGCCATAATAGTACAGGAACAACAATTAAACAATGTTGCTCCTACACGCCTTCCAATTCTACAATACTCCCCCTTTACCAACTAGTCTTCCCTGCTAACCCGATACTACAAATAGTGTAACTTTTGACTCCCAAACCCTAATATGGCAACTCACACCAATTCTGGAATCTACATAACATTTTTCATAATTTATTAGTTGGCTACAAATCTTGATTAAATCATTTAAACCCTCAGTTTTAACCTCGAGGATAGTTTTGTTATCTTACTAGACAGCAGGCTTAGTAATTTCATATCTATTAAATTACACATCCATTATAGTAAACTATAGCACATTTGAAATCTATAGAAAATTTTCTACCCATATTTAGTTATGCCTAAAATTTAATTTAGCCATCTACCAAGTCAAATTCATAGTTTTCCACCACTACATCCAACTACAACCAATTTCTAGGCAGCAGTTTTCCAAAGCCATAATTTCCAATTTACCCTACCAAAATTTGTGATTCTTGTACTCTATGGAACCATTAGACAATTATCTCTGGACATAGGGTATGAAACAGAACATAAAGGCCCCCGAAAACTAAGCCCTAATCTCTGGACAGCAACCTCAACAAACCACAACCTCAACAATTTACCCCCAATAATGATTCTCTACCCTAATCCAGCACTAATAAGACCCCAAAATGCGTCTACTGGCCCAAAATAGTAGGGAACATGATCCGGGGTTTTACCTTCAACTCAAAAATCTTGTGAAGCTTTTGGACTTAACGATGCCCAATGATCTCTTCTCGAATTGTCCCCTGAAATAACATCCAAACCCTCTGTGCCTCATCCTCCTTGTTCCTGGGTAACCCCTGCATGATTTGATGTGGTTAAACCTTGAAAGCCGCATGGGGAATAGTGAGGAACACAAGAAACATCGACGAACCATGGTGGGCACCAGCGTGGCTTACTAGTGGTGGCGCTGCCTACCTCAAGCGGCAGCTAAGGTAGAGCCAAGGGCACGCCAGGAGACAGGGATAGCTACAGGAGGCGGGGCGATGCTAGGAGGCAGCGGGGCAGAGCTAGGAGGCTGTAGGGTGGCGCCAGGAGGAAGCAGGGTAGGAAGTGGCTAGAGCTTGGCCTCCCCCTCCCTTTGTCGTCCTTTAAATCGGCATGGCATGAACGCCCAGCACACGACTCGGAGTTAGTTTCGGCTGGCTCCCTACCTGATGTGACCACGCCACATATACATACGACCAAAGTTCCCAAGAATAAACAAAAGGTGAATTCGTTTCTTCGGTTTCAATTTATTTTAAATAAGAATATGATGCTATCTAAAGATGAAAATGTATATTTGTCTAGCTATATAAGGAGAATTGCATTAACGCTACGCGCTCGTGGCTGGGGTCCACCTAAAGGGAAGCCAAATAATATATCAAGACCAAGTCAACGCCTTTCCAAACTCTTGCTCAAGGTCACCACGTCACTTTTGGATCAATTGAAGCAAGAGTTCAAGTGGGACACGTTTTGGAATCCAATTCGGCCTCCAGATCAGTTCGGATTCAGCTTGACAGGTCCAACTTCAAACGAGCATAACTTTCACATACGGAGTCCGTTCGAGGTACATGAGTACTTGATGGAAAGCTTTTCACGTCCTCTTTCCAATGGATCCAGCCATGCCTGCAAATTCAGGCCTAAGAGGAAGGTGCTAACCCCACTATTCGTGGGTGTGCTACTGTTCATGTGAATAGTAAAATTGTACCACCCCTTTATTTCTTAGTTTTGTGTGGCTTCCACTCCCCTATTTAAGGAGGCCGCATCCCCTCTAGTTTCCTTGGATTTCGTTGAGTTTAGGTTTAGCCATTGTGCAAACTGTTGTTCTTCAGTTGTGTCGGACGACCACCTGTCAAGACACCTTCGGGATCCCAACTTTTCAGTGCTTCATAAATATTTGTAATTTGAGATTGCTTGTTATCTTGTTCTTGCGTGTTCTTCGGTTGCATGCAGGAATAGACCTTCGTGGTCAGGTCAACCATGTTCTTGGCACGGTTGATAACACTCAGAGTGTGGTTTAGTGATTGCTTGGCGTTCTGGTCGTGACCGGTTAGTAGCCGCATCGTCAAAGTCGTTCTCCTCCAAATCGAAGTTATCTCCTATCGGAAGATCGGGACCCCGTCGCCTCATCAAGTGGTATCAGAGCTTCAGTTGACCGGTAGGAATTCTTTGTATCCCTAGTTAGTAGATTGATTTTTATTTCCCATAGTCCAGAAAAATTGCCCCACAAAAAGAGTTTATTTCCGCTGTCCAAACCCCATTGTGCTTTTAGATCTGTTAATTTTGGTTTGCTAAATTGAGTTTGTGTCTGTCTTAGCATTTTCTTATTGCTGGTCATATTTGTGGTCCATAAAACTCCCAAAAAAAATCCCCACGTCCAAAACCATCAAAATCACATCAAACCCTAATTTCCAATTTCGGTCAGAAGACTCCCTCTTGTGCAGCCGCCACCAAAAACGCCATATCTTTTGTTTCCGATATGTTTTTTGAGTGAAACCACCGCCACTAGATCGGTAACTTCCTTATATAACTGCCCCTAAAATTTCGCTTCATTCCATTAAGGCAGTTAAAAGATATTGGCGGTGCAAGTTGACCCAAATTTCCGGACTGAATCTGTAACAGTCTGCGCTTGTGATTTTTGTGCGATTTTATCTGTCGGTTTCTAGAACATGGCTCCAAAATAAAAGTTGTAGAAAAAGCCGTCAGGAAACATAAAAAAATAATCATTGAAAAAAAAGTCAACTGAAAAAAGTTACGGCCAAAATACCGATGTCTTGTCCAGTGGACAGAAATCTGTCATTCTCAGAATTGGGTCAATCCTTGTGCTTTTCAATTCCAGATTGCATTCTATTGAATTATCTTGTGTTCATCACTCCTATACATTGTTACACACTTGTTTTGGCCTTCTCCTATTCTTGTTTGATCAGCAACATAGGCTATGTGCTAGGTACGAACTATAATTCAATTCTGTGCAATTTCTGAAATTAATTGATTGTTCTCCATTGCTACATATTTAGCCTTCCAAGCTACACCTTTTACTAACTGAGCAGGTCACGTTGCACCGACCCTTGCAATCGCTATACACATCACTTGAGTCAAGTTATCACGAACCAGCCACCGGTTACACCACCTGTTTTGCATTGGTAAGAACTTGTAAGAGCTTGGTAAGAGTTTGAGAGATGTGTGACTTGCGAAGCTCCACCTCCTAGTAGTTTATAGGGACTTACATAATTCTTGTGTATTTCCTTGTTTTCTACTAACCATGACAGGTTCAAGAACACATTGTAGCAATTTTTATGAGACCAACAACTTGTTGGATCGTATTAATAAGACCCTCACCACCATCAACAACAGAATTGAGGGCTCCAATGATCGCGACCGTTGTCGACTTTGACATAATCGACAAGGTACAGGTAGGTTAACAAGAGAGGTATGTGATGATGATGCCAAGTTTACAATTCCTCCATTTGCTGGTAGATATGACCCTGAAGCTTATCTTGAATGGGAAATATAATTAGATCAAAATTTTCTGTGCTATGATTTTCCTAATGATAAAAGAGTTAGGGCTGCTACTAGTGAATTCACTGATTTCGCATTATTTTGGTGGAGGAAACAATGTAGACTACCACATGTTCCTAAAACTTGGAATGCTTTGAAATGAATCATGAGATCTACATTTGTTCCTTCATATTATTCACGTGGCTTGTTAAAAAGATTGCAACGTTTAGAACAAGGTAGGAAAACTGTAAGTGAATACTATGAAGAATTGAAAGCTCTTTTGTTGCGTTGTGATTTAGAGGAACATGTAGAAGCTATAGAGAATAGATTCTTAGGTGGGCTTAATCAAGAAATTAAGAACATTCTCGTCCACAAAGAATATAATTCTCTCTATGATTTGTTTATACTTGCTTGTAAGGTTGAAAGTCAGATTGAAAAAGAATTGAGAATACTTGATAATAGGACACATGAGAGCAAACTGTGGTTGTGCCTTTTCTCAGTAACTAACAACTTGCAGCAAGTTGAAAACCATCTTTGAAGAGAAGAATGAGTTACTTGAGCTACCAACTCCATTACTTGAGAAGGAAGATGAGGTGATGGATGCCCCTACATCATGTGAGGAGAGCCAAAAGATAAAGATAATAGTGCTATCATCACTCAAGGTGAGTATGCTGTGAAGAACTACAATTGTCCACTGTTAACGCTACTTTAGAGCAAAAATTAGTGGAAAACAATTTTGATATGCACATGTTTCAAGTACAAAATTCCGACTGCATTGATTTAAGTATTGAGAATGAGTTGTGTGTCAATTCCTTGCATAAATCTTTGGCACAACCAAAAGTTAAACCTGATTCTTCTATTTTAATTCCAAATCTATGTGCTGAAATAAATGCATTTGATTCTACCTATGTGCAATTGATACATGCTAGAGATGAGCTGAATGAAATTTCTTCTTCGAACAATTTAGGTTATATTGAGATTGATCATCCTTGTGAACTGTGTTGTTTAGAGAAGAAGTTATTTGAGATTCCCAATTCACTTTCTTTGTTTCGTTATAAATGTTTCCTAATAGGGGAGTATGATGAAAAGGGAAATTACATGGTTCATCGAATATGGATAAATTCAAAACTGAAAGGTTCAACTTTGGAGGAGGAACACTATCATGTAGAGGAAACTAATGGCACTAACATTATCATTTCTAGTTTATCTACTGCTATTTGTGAGCTACAGGAAACCTTTCAAGAAGGGGAGTGTTGTGGGTTGCTTTCATACACCACAACCAATTCTCTATTTGCGCCGAAAAAGAATTTGCCTCTCATTGACTCTACAAAAATGCCATTTTCGCGTATCCCATTTTCTCTATTTATGCACAAGTCCCTAAGAGGGGCTAATTCAGAATATTACAGATGTATTAATAAAATTATAATATTATGAAATTATTTTTAATGGCAAACATAATGATATAATTTTATATAGCAATCTAGATAGTTTTAAACTTATGAGCAGTCAATCATTAGAAAGTTCGATGGCACGGATTCTAGACGCCAAAAAAAAGAATGGATGGAGTAATTTGTAAGAACATTTGTTCATTGGCCATGTAAAACATAGACAAAAAGGATGAGTACCTACACAGATAATTAACAACATTAAGAGTTTTTGAATCAAGACAAAAGAATATGTTAGGCTTGGCGAACTCTTAGAGAAACAAAAACAAAAAATATTTAAGCTCAAAAAAATAGCGTACGCTTGGCAAACCCAAACAAAAACAAAAGGTTTTCTAAGCTAGACAAAATTATCTTAGGTTTGATGAACCCTTACAATACAAACAAAATTTGTTCTTAGCTACAAAAAACATGAATTTTTTGTATGGATAATCCATTTTTTATTCGAAAATACATAAATATACCCGCGGGAAAATTTTGTACAGAAATAGGCTCAAGTCGCCCCCCATTGGGCGACTCTCACCTTTCGCCCAACCGGGAGGCGACATTTAGGGAATGTGGGAACTGTTGAGCGAATCAATACTATCGCCTGAGCGTTGGGCGACTTATTACAGTCGCTGTACGGTTGGGCGACTGTAATCTCAGTCGCCCAACGGTAGGGCGACAGGGGGGTTTAATTTATTTCTGCACAGTCGGCCGCCCACTATCACCTCCGCTTTCCCCTCACTGCGCACAGAGAAGAAACGAGAGAAGAAGAGGAGAGGCGCACAGAGAAGAAATGAGAGAAGAAGAGGAGAGGAAAAAGAGGAAAGGAGGAAGAGAAGAGAGGATGGAGGGTAAGAAAAGGAGGGGAGAAGAGAAGGAGAGGAAGACAGGGTTGGAGGAGGAGGTGAGGGAGGAAGGAGGAGTAGAAGTTATTCCATCCATTTGGATCCATGTATTTTTTTATTATGTTGTATTTGCACTATTATTTAGATGAAATATTGGTGTTAGTAAAAATTGTAGATGTAGAAAATGTAGTACAAATTTAGTATGGAAATATTAGTGTCAAAAAGTTGTAGTATACATTCTGTAGTATGGAACATTTTGTAGTATAGAAATTTTAGCACCCTTTTTAGTATAGAAAGTTTAGTTTAGTGTTGTACGATGTTATTTAACATGTCATAAATTTCAATCATACACACAGACCTACATCATCAATGGCCACTACTACATTGAGAGTGTATTATGGTGCTGGAATTATTCGTGAAGGTCCGAATGGTGTGGATTTGAGTGATTTTCCACAAGTCACTCCCGTACTTCCGGATGACGAGAATGCTCGAATGACAGATATGCAGCATTGGCTGACCCAGAGTTTTTCATTGGACCCTGAGGTGTGCAGCGTCGTTGTGCAAGGGCTTTGGAGCCGGTCTCCCACGGACATCAGATGGGAGTTGAAGACATTGGTGCGTCAGCTTCATGGAAGGGCTTTGTGCAAGGGTGCCGGCGCCGTGGATACGAGTGTGTACTGCTTGTGCAACCGTGCTCACTACAAGCAGCTGCGCAAGCTCGTGCGTCCGCCTATGCGTCGGGAGGTGCTAGCAGCTCGGGCGGGCAGCACGTTGGTGGAGCTGATGAAGTTGCTCGCGATGAAGGCAATGCGGTACATGGAGGAGAGTTACAGCCGTCAAGCTATAGAGGGGGAATTGGGCAAGCCGATGCGGTACATGGAGGAGAGTTACAGCCGTCAAGCTATAGAGAGGGAACTGGGCAAGCTAATGAAGGAGAGCATAATGAGTATATCGTGCAGCAGATGGAATCTGATGACCAGAGGGCATGGGATGAAGAGCAAGCTGTAGAGGACGACGAGGAGGACAGTTCCGATGATGAAGAAGTTCCTATCCCCCAGGAATGGAACCGGTTTAATACGGAGGGTGTTTCCGTATATGATGAGCATGAATCACTATGGGAGTATCATGACACAGACATTCGGTTGCATGCTATGTTTGCTGACAAGGAAGCGCTGTAGGATGCCATCAAGCTTTGGGCCCTTTCAATGCAGCGGACATTTCGCGTCGTGAAATCAAGCCAGGAGCAGTACACTGTGAAGTGCGAGCAAGATGGTTATCCTTGGAGGGTGCACGCACGTAGACCCAAGTATGAGACTCACTGGATTGTGTCCAAGGTGGAGCGCACTCCTGCATTCTAAACACTGTCTTGGCGAGGCATCGTAACCTGACGTCCAGATTTATAGCCAATTTGATGTATGGGGAGATAGTAGAGAAGAAAGATATTGCGGCCACGCATATTGTGGTAGCTATCGAGAATAAATTCAAGTATAAGATTAGCTACGCGAAGGCGTGGCATGCCAAGCAAAAGGCGTTGGAAAAACGTTTTGGCACTTTCGAGGAGGCGTACGATAACCTTCCTCGTATGCTTAAGGTGTTGCAGCAAAGGAACCCGGGCACGTACATCGCCGTGCACGACAAGCCGTCCATAAGTCCACCGGGATTTGCAGTGTTGCAGAGAGCATTGTTTGCATTTGGTGCTAGCATTGAAGCATTGTGCACATGCTGCCGATTATCTCGATAGATGGGGCCTTCTTGACAGCAAATACAAAGGGCGCTCCGACGCCATAGGCGTTGCGGTAACAATCAAATATTGCCGCTGGCCATTGCATTTGTGGAGAGTGAGAATTATGAGAGCTGGCTATGGTTTCTCAGACATGTGAAGGCTGGAGTTGTAGGCACCCGTCTTGGTGTGTGCGGAATCCATGATCGCCATGCCGGTATTATAAAGGCTATAAGAAAACTTCAAGAAGATCCTGAGGAGACCGTTCCTTGGCCGGATATGAGGAACCAGTGGTGCAGTCATCACTTAGGGGCAAACTTTTTTAAGCAATTCCCGAAACAATCTTTGATGAAGCTATTCAAGAGGCTGGCCAGGCAGAACCAGCAGAGGAAATTTGATGCTTTATGGGGGTTATTGGATGAGCACACCAGGAAGAACGTCTAAGAGACGAGCAAGGGGCCGGTCACTCCTGGGGCGGCACAACCGCAATGCTTGCCAGCAATTGATGAGGCTAACCCAAGTGGTCCAAGAAGGCGGAGCTCACGAAACATCAAGTGCTTCTCGCAGTGGATCGAGGGGGAACCATTGGAGAAGTGGTCGCTGTTGCATGACACGGATGGCGCAAGGTATGGAATAATGACAACTAACCTTGCCGAGGTCTACAATTGGGTCCTCAGGGGTCTCCGTTCTCAGCCCCTTGTCGCCATCGTGGAAGGTGTTCTTCATAGCACAATCCGCTACTTCAGGGAGAAGCACGCGAGTGCCGCACTTCATGTGGCCAATCCCGGAGCCCTGTATTTGTCAAAAATTACGGCGTACATGGAGACGAAAGCACATAAGGGTCAATTGCACACAGTGCATGTCATGGGCAACAGGGAGCATCGTTTCGAGGTGATACTCCGTGATAGGGCCGGATTTGGGACGTCTCGTTCACTTATTACTCACGAGGTATGCCTTGGAGATCATGCAAACGAACCTAGCTGCACATGCAACAAGCTTACATTGTTACACAAGCCATGCTCTCATGTCCTCGCTGCATGCGGGACCGTGGGTATGGATCCTTCCAACTTCATGTCCGAGTACTTCTTTAAGGAGAGAATACTGCAAGCTTGGTGTGGGGAGCTCCGGGGGTTCAGGGTGGTGGAAAACTTCGCCACTTTGGACATTTCAGCGAGGACCTGGGTTCCGGATATTAGCATGCTAAAGGGTGGGAAGGGTCGGCGATAGAGCCGACGTATTAGAAATGACATGGACGAATCACAAGCTGGAACATCTGGTGCACGTTGTGGGCAATGCGGTCAGGAGGGGCACACAGCTAGACGATGCACCGCATATCCTGATCAGTAGTTATTGGAAACTTCAGCTAAATTTCATGTACCATTTGTAAAACTTGTATGTTACATCCGTTTTCTGTAATGTAGTTGGTGTTGTGCTGGTAGCTTAGTATTGCTCTGTTTATTTAGTTATTACATGTATTTGCTTAGTATTTGCTGTATGGACTATTTGAACGTTATGGACTTGAGGCTGACACGTTTGCAATGACCGTAGCTTGTTGTTTCAGAAATTATGATTACTGGCCTCTAAGAAGGCAATGTTGTAGCACTTATTTCATGGAACGTAATGTTTCCTACAAACGACTGAAAAGGCTACGTTGTACCAAATACATTGAATGGTCCAAGCTCTAAATTTATTATGAGACTACAGGCTCTGAAAAGCCTTCATAGGGACATTTATTGCTACACTGGAATCCTGAAAAAGCGAAAAGATTCCCACGTCGTCCTCTCCATGGACTATGCCCACTGCACTAGATAACCTGCCTACATAAAGGCCTCATATGTCTTCCATACCACATCTCCTCCTTTACCCATCACAATACTACTACACAACAATGTCTTCCTGGAGGTCTGACCCATTTGGAGTGCCGGAGTGGCATGAGCGCCCAAAGTGCCATTGCGGCTTTAGGACGATGTTGTGCGTCTGGACGGATCGAGTACAACGAGCCAACTACGGCCGTAGGTTCTTCAAGTGTCCAGACCTGGATGATGACTTCATGGTAACGACGACAACTAAATCCTTTGTTTCTCGTTATCATTTTTCAACTTCATCCATGACATCTACCACGCCACACAAAGCCTTGCAAGTTCATCAAATGGGTGGATTGGGTGCCGCCGGCATGGCCACGGAACCGGCCAATGGAGGTGGAAAACAAAGGACAATACGTTGTCAAGATGACTCAGGCTCGCGAGGTGGAACGACAGATGCGGCTTGAGCAAGAGCGTCGCGTGAGGGTGGACCAAATCCGTCTGAAGGGCAAGGAGGATGAGCTGCAAAGGAGGCGGGAGCAGTTAAGTCTGCGTGAAGCAGCCATCAAGCGTCAGGAGAAAGAGCTTCAAGCTCGTGAGGCAGCTCTCAAGACCAAGAGTGACAGGAAGAATGATGCAGCGGAGCCATCTTCAGGGCGCGAGAAAAAGGGGAAACCACCACTCTACACCCAGTAGACAAAATGTAATAGACCCAGTAAGTTATATTCCCTAAGGCATGTTAGGACTAGTGGTGGGGTTCTGAACATTAGAAGTCACAGAGTTCCACACATGCCACTTACCACTTTATGTATTGAATGTTCTACACTTAATCGTTCTTAAAAAAAATTTCCCAAAATTTTTTATGCACCTACAACATCCAGTGAACATAAACTTTTATTACAACTATACCAAATTTTTTCCCGGTTTAAAACTACAAAATTGACAAAGCTCTAAAAAAATCACAGGGGGAGAGTAAAGTCGCCCTCCTATTGGGTGACTGCATTATAAGTCGCCCATCCATTGGGTGACTGCATGATAGTCGCCCAATAGGAATGCGACTAATTGCAGTCGCTCGAAGGTAGAGCGACACAAGTTTTGTCACCTCCCGGTTGGGCGAAAGGTGAGAGTCGCCCAATGAGGGGCGACTTGAGTCTATTTCTGTAAAAAAATTTCCGCGGGTATATTTATGTATTTTCGAATAAAAAATGGATTATCCGTACAAAAAATTCCAAAAAACATAGTAGGCTTTGCAAACATCTACAGAAACAAAAACAAAATTTTTCTAAGCTAGAAAATTCATCTTAGGCTTGATGAACCCCTGTAAAAATATAAACAAAAAGATTTTAAGACCTTGTTTGGGATACCCATTCTCAGCCAGGATCCTGTGGAGAGGACGAGTTGTCGTCACAGTAACGTGGCCGACCATGTGCTGGCGGATCCCACAAATTGACATAATAGCCGGCTTTGCTCCAACGCCAAACTTTGTCAGCATTGTGTTCATTGTGTGAAGGAGCCATCCCCTCACGCAAGAAACATCTTCCGTCTCTCTTTCCTCATCTTTCTCTGCACCGCGAAGGGATGACCTACGTAGCTGCTCATCTGCTCACAGATATAGGTCAAGTTTTTCAAATTTTAATTATGCAAATGTGGTAAAATATATAGACCGTCTATATAAAAATAATGCTATCAAATTTGTCTTACAAAATATTTTCATAATATACATTTTATTATTATTTTTGTTAGTATATTATGATAATAAATTATAATCAAAATTTTGCATTGGAGATGATAAAAAATAAAAATAGTCTATATTTGTGAATGGAGGGAGTATGTTGCAAATTTTGGCCTTGTAAGATTCAAATGCGGTGGTACTAGCAATCCGCGCGATGGGTGAACAAGTACATGCGTGCCCCTAGGCAATTGTCCTCTTTACTGTAGGAGCTTGAAATAACATGGAGATATGGCTTCATCACCGGTTCACCATTGGTGCTTGGTCCACCTCACTGAAAGCAATAATCAAGACAATGATGACACCAATAATTGAAAGTTATCGATTTGGAACTCAATAATAGTTGAAAGTTATTGTTGTGCAGATCAACTGCTTAGGGCGTCCGCAATGGTAATAGCTAGTACTAGCTATATAGTCAGCTGACGTGGAGGTGAGAGACAAAAGCAAAGACTATTTTATACTGTTGGACCCACATGCTCCTCTCTCATGTTCTTGGACTACGTGAAATAGATCAGCTATTTGCTCGTCGCTAGTGACTACTCTCTCTCCTACTTTTCCCTTGCCACATCAGATCTAGCTAACTAAATAGCCAGCTGTTGGAGACGCCCTTACAGTGGTAAATGCTGGATCGATGAGGTACTCCGTCGGTTTCGCACAACGGTGATTAATGGATTAAGCTGTCGTGTATGTAATTTCTTGCTCATTGGATAGTTTGGAGCATAAACTATATTGTGATGAATTTGAGGCACTTGTAACATCCCATCCATGTTAAACTTCATCACCTGAACCAAATACTATGGATCTCTTGATGTTTTGCAATATATTTGCATTTCTAATTCATGTCCATCATTTAGTGAAAATAATTGAAGTTGTGTGCTCAGAGGTAGAAATACACATCGCCAAAATATTCGAAAATGATTGTATTAACCCTTAAGTAGACACTCAAAAGAGTATTTCATAAACTTCAACTTTCCACTAAGCAGTCAGCTAACCCAACAAAAGCTCAGCTTACCAAACAAGCTACTTTGGCTTCTCACCTTAGCTGCCTAGGACACCCAACCAAAAGCAGATGAAACATGACCTATTAGGAACACTACTCCCTTTGCCCAAAGTATCATCACAGAAAACCACTCGTGAAACAGTCACTAGCTTGAGAGTTTTATACTGTGAGGTTTAGGGCCAGCTATATATCCCGCATGCCTAACGCAACCCTGTGCAGCTTGCATTCTATTTTTGAATGGGGGCGGGAGGGCTGCCTTATATTAATTAGGGCATCTTTAATGTTATTATCTCAGCTATCTCTTAGGTATATTAAATAAGTAAAATCTTATTAAATAATCTTAAGAGACAGACTATTGTATATGCCCTTAGGAGGAAGAAGTTTACAATGAAGTTATATTTGGGGACAGGGGGCATGGCCAGAGCAGCCAGCACCTAGTGAGAGCAAAGTTTGATTAAAACATTACAGGAGTATGTGAGAGCTCCGCTAGCCTTTTGGCTCCCACTGGAACCCAAGTTCCAGTCTCCTTCTTTATCTTGGTGATTGAGGATACGAGTGTAGTGATTACTGAGTGGAAAACTCGGGTATTCCAATCTTTCCAGATTTCCCAAGTGACCAACATCATCAACATTGTTAAAGCTTTACGCGGCACTTTGGGCCTAAGGATGACTGACTCCCACCAGTGTCGGATTTAGGAGAAGGTGTGCCAGATTGTCGGGTCAATGGAGTCGCAAGTCGTCAGCGCACAATGGAGGTCCAGAGTTTTATCATGTAATGACATTCGTCCAAGAGGTGGATGGCTGACTGCGGTACATGCCTGCACAGGGGGCATGTTGAGTGATTTGGCCACGTACACAAGGATAGATAATCTGATGTCTAGAGTCTGTTCTGCATAGCCAACTAGGCAAAAAATTACATTTTTCAGGCGCCCAACTCTTCCACACTAGAGGGTTCATGGTGGTGCTTGTCACCCTAAAGAACTGAGCTTTGTATGCTGAACCCGTACATTCAGAGTTAGCTTTTAAAATCATCCACCCCTCCTAAAGGTTAGTAGTGGAGATGTGGCCTCATATAGCGACAAGTTCTTGTATGTGGTGCACTGTAAATCCAATCGGCCAGTTCAAGTCTTGTAGCCATTTGTTCTCATTAACGCAGCATGTAGGGTGCGGTTCTTCCTCTTGGAAATGCTGAAGATATTTGGCACGATGTCTTGCAGTCACTTTCCTTATGCCCAAGCCTAGTTCTAGAAGGTCACCATTTTCCCGTCACCAATTGTTATGGAAGTGGCCGCTGCAAAGAGAAGACGATCATGCTCTTCACACAAGATTTCTATTCCTTGCCAAGGTTTGTTTTTAGCCCCCATTCGTGTCACAGCTATCTAAATCTCAAAGCTATGGTGAAACACTCTAGGTCCAAGAGGCCAAGGCCTCCAAGATGTGTAGGTCTACACACTCTGTTCCAACTGACCTTGCACTTAACGCTTGTTAGCTACTTTGACCCAGCCCAGAGGAACTGTCTTGTTAGCCTATTCAAAATTTTGAGCACACCTTTTGGTGCTTTGATGACCGTGAGGAAGTAGGTCGATTGGGCAGTCAATACAGATTTGACCAGGATTTTCCTATCCGCGAGTGTAAGCAGCTTGCCGTGCCATCCTGCCAACCAACTCGTGTGCTTGTTTTCTAGCCTTTGGAAGTCCACCGGACATAGTCTTTTCAGTGCAAGCAGTAGGCCTAGGTAATCCAAAGGAAAGGCTACAAGTATGGCTAGTAGTTCCTGCAGTATTGCATGCAGATTAATCTCTTCGCACCATATCGATGCCACATAACTTTTTTGTAGGTTTGTTTGTACACTCGTTGTGTCTCCAAATTTGTGTAGAATGTGGACAAGTGTGTAGACAATGTCATGTTTAAGCTATAGAAAGATGGACACATCATCCGTATCAGGGAGGTTCGCAAGGTAGCTGTTGGGCCTCCTAGGGGTTGGAGAAGACCACGATCCATCGCTATGTTGAGGATCTTTTACAAAGATAAAGAGGAAAGGGGATAGCAGGTCTCCTTGTCGTAGGCCTTTACGGTGTTGGTATTTTGTCCCCGAGGATATCATTGAGGACTCTAGAGGTGGTGGTGGAGAGGAGACATGAGACCCAGTCTATCCATTGCTAAGGAAATCCTCTTTTTGCAAGCAAGTCAAGCAAATGCTCCCAATAGATCGGGTCAAATGCTTTTGCAATGTTAAGCTTCAGGAGAAGACTTAGTGTTCTATTTCGATGGAATTTTCTCGTGAGGTTTCAGACATATAGAAAATATCTTGGATGCATCTAACTTTGATAAAAGCACTTTGGCTCTAGAATACTAGCTCATTCATGAAAGGTGCTAGCCGTAAGGCCATGGTTTTGGAAATGATATTGGAGACGCTATGTATGAGGTTGATTGGTTTGAAATCTGCCGCAGATTGGGCTCCATCCTTTCTTGGCACCAGGACCAAGTTTCTCATGTTTGTGCATTAGAAGTTCTTAGTTCTCTGGTTATAGAATTCTTGTAGGGTAGCCAAGAGATCCCCCATGATAGTGTCCCAACATGCACGGTAGAAGTTTCCGTTGAAACCGTCTAGCCCCAATGCTTTATCCGCTGGTAGCTCCAAGATTGTGGCATGGACCTAATGTTTAGTAAAAGGTTAAGCTAGGCTAAGTAGGTCTAGCCATGACAGTTGTAGCATGTCCTAGTTGAAGGAGGTGGTTCTAGGCAAGCTGTGTCCAAGACGCGAAAAAAATGATCAAATAATACTTCAGTTTTATCCTCATGTGAGTTAGCCTAGACTTGGCCTCTCATGAAGCACAAGATGAAGTTCTTCTATGTACGAGAGTTAAAGTTCTTCTATGTACGAGAGTTCAGCTGTCAGGACCATAATGCATGCTATTTGCTTGGTGAAGAGCATTTTTGTAGACATCTGAAATGCTACCGATGGAGAGGAGGTAGCAGCCTCGATAGCATTTTCTGACTAGTGGTATTAGTGGCATAATGGAAGTTGCTTCATCAACATTGCCAGTGGATGTAGCAGCCACAACAGCAATTCGCACTGGTGAGAGTGGCGGTGCCAGTGGCATGAAGGAAGCAGCTTCAGTCACAATGGCCACTGGCAAGAGTTGTATGAGACCATGTGGAGGTCACTCCATGGTTGTGATGAGTAATTAATTTTCAATTTAGAGAGTTTGTAGAGTTTGAGTTTGGTTTTTGAGAAGTTGAAAATTTGGAACTTGTTGTTAAGCTACCACATGTTATTGATCTGCATACATGAACAAGGAAAGCCATGCATGTATTGAGTCAAGGCATTAATTGTGAATTAGATTAATTAATTAAAAGAATGTACTTGATCTAGACTTTGTTGTGCACATAATGTTCACTGATCAACCATGCATGCTGCATTAATGATCGACCATGCATGCATTGATGAGATTTGACATTTGAGAATGCTCTTTTGCAATTCTATCATGGACAGTAGACTAGCTAGTCAGACTGGATTTCTCCACTGATCTAATCGGTGTATGGTAGTGGTGCAATCAATCTAGAAGACCAGTTTAACCGACTTGATAGGTGATGCTCTCGGCCAGATTTTGTATTTTGGGATTTTGAGTTATGGTATGGTTTGAGTGACTCAGGCCATTGCTTATGTGCATAGGGGGTTTAATGTTTGGTCCTAGGTTTAGGATTAGTGGTTTAGTTACATATATTTTGCATGGTGCATTTTATAGATTAATTGTGTCAATTGATGATTTTGTATATTATGCGGTGCTATGTGATGGTTTCCTTACTGTGTTGGTTGTAGGACTTTAGAGATACATCATGGTGAGGCGGATAATTGGGACTAAACTAGGAGAGCTTAGGTTCAAGCGGTCAAGGGATTAGAACTATGCTTAGGAGGAGCCGACGTCTAGATGATCATGGAGCCACCGAAGATGGCCAAGCCTTACGGGGTGGTTACAAACTGAGATGACATGGAGCCATAGTGGAAGCTACCAGTAGAGGACATGATGGGTAACAGCAAGGTGGACCGAGACTAAGCTCAGGAAAGAACTGAGGTCTAGAATGGTCAGGGAAGCCAGGTATCGTCATGTCAAGGAGAAGTGATGAGGACATCACTTCCTTGGATAAACACAACACTCATCCACAAGATGCCAGGTAAGGAACTATGATGAGGACACGTGCACGATAGTTGAATTATTAACTGAGTTGATTTTTAGGGTTGTTTAATTCAGCTTCTGAGAATGGGTTGCTACATGATGCATATAATGTGGTTGCGCTTAGAAACATGGGTAAGGACCAAGGAGAGGTACATGGAGTCATAGACATGCTTAAGATGAATATTAGAGGTCACCACATCACTTGAGGCTAGGACAACTAAGGATGAAAGTTAGGCATGTTCTAAAATCCACTTTAGTCTCTAGAAATAGCGCTAACTTCAAACAAGTATAGAAGATACATATGGAGTCCAATGAGGTGACCTTAAATTTGTTGAAAAGCTTACGATATCCTCTTTCTAATGGTTTTGGTCCGACAACAAAACTCCATATGAGCATGTCACAATCTATGAAACAAGTCTAAATCAGTTTCAAAGCTGGGCCTTAGACCATGTATCAATTTGAACCCAACTGGAGAGTTGTAGTAGGATGTTCCCCTCTCTCATGAACATGCTCTCCACATCCCTAGCCCCTCAAATAGGACCAAGGACATCACTTTTAGGGTTTAGGCTTGTCTAGATTGATTTTCATTCAAAAAACATTAGTTGTGTACTTATGTCGACTAGACCAACTACAGCGACTTCAGGCCTCTCCATAGTTCAATGAAACTTTATCTTTCATCAGTAATTCAAATCACACTTATTTCTTTATTGCTTGATTCTCGATTCTTTGTAGGAAGAATCATCCGTGTTGGGCATGGTTGGTAATGACAAGGGTATGGTGTAGCAATTGTAAGATTGACTTTGTTGTTTCGTAGTTATCATTCTCATCAGAAAATCGGGCCAAATCCCCTCATCAAGAACCATGTGCTGCACCAAGTGACTTGTATCATTTGCAAGCGAGGACGACGAGTTAGTGGGCTCACATGAAAGATGGCAAAGCATGGATGATGCTTCATGGCAAAGAAAGTAAGAAGCTTCGCGGAAGGTGGGAGGGGCATTTTGGTAAATTGCCTAATATTGGAAAAGTGGTAGTGTGCAAAACTGCAGCGTTGGTCTAAGTGTTTAAGTCTTGTATGTGCTGAAAATGTGAAGTGGATCAGGTTTGGTTCACTAATGGGTTAATGGGTGTGAATGATTTGAGAAGTATGCATGTGTAAGTGTAAACCCAATATGGTATAGGGTTAATGGGTTAGCTATGTAAGTGGATGAAATCCAACTAGAGGTGTTAGTTAGAGTTTCCCTTGTGAGCCTTCATATATAAGGAGGCAGAGATGTGGCTAGGTTAAGCTTTCGGGAGTTTAGTCTTAGGCTTCAAGAGGAGAGTTAGGGTTCATGGAGAGAACCTTGTGCGAGATGTGAGAGGCTCTTATGGTTGAGCTTTTTGTTATTTTTAGGCTTTGTGTATGGCTGGAGTGTGGCTATAAACATTCATCTCCTCTTTTGCCCTTGTGATGAAATCTTGCTTTGGCTTGATTTTTTGTTTTTTCCCCTCTCTCCTGATCTTGTTGTGTGTCAAGAATGTGTAAGTAATGAGATGCACTTTGGAGACCATATCTCACCCACTAGGCACTTGTATTTGCATGTTCTTGCATTTGGTCATTTTGTCTCAAGAAGGGGTGATTTTGGTGTTTTGGTGTTGTGGGTGTTTTGGCTTAAGTTTATGCTACGATCTAGATTGCTATGATATATAAGAACCTATCCAAGGTCATCAAGATCATCAATAACTCATGAGCAAGTGCAAATCGAGATTTCTCTTTTTTGCCCAGTTTTGGTGCAACTTTTCTTTAAACGGGAAAAAAAAATCAGAATTTTGGTAACAATTTTCTTAATCATTATTAGAATATGTTCCCAACATTCTAGAGAAATGATTGTGAATATTATAGAGATGTAGAAGAGTGAATTGATTGTGGAGAATGATGAATTAAGAACTTCTCTTGCTTCCTTAAAATTTGAAAATGAATTGTTGCAATCAAAAACTTCTATGCCATGTGATTCTTATATTGTCTTACATCATAAGCTTGATTGTGCTATGTTAGAATTACACAATTTTAGATCATTGGCTAGTATGCTTGATGAAATTGAGAAGTTAAAATTGGCTTATTTCACATATGTAGAACAATTTGAACTTGCTAGAGCTAAAAATAAAAAATAAAATTTGAGTTTTTTCAATTGTCTTTAGTAATTAGATAATGCTAGGGCTGAAATTGATGGGATTAAGTCTAGTCCTTTTAGCATGTGCTTAGAAATTAAGAAATTGCTTAATGATGATTTACTTTCTTGCAAGAATTATGCTAGCTTATTTAATGATATTGATTCTTTGCATTCCATGCACATTATTAGTGCATCTTTAATGTCTTGCACATTTTGCATTGCCTTTAAGAAAGAGCTTGATTCTTTAAAGAGAGTTCGCGATGATTTGAACACCAAGGCTTGTGACTCTTATTTTGCTTTTTAATATGAGATTGATGTTCTAAAAGTTGATCTTGGTTCTTTGCAATTGGATTTGAATTTTTCTCATGCTTTTCTTAAGTCACTTGATGTTGGCACTTGTGCCATTGCTTTGGATTGCTCTTGCTTGGCTCTTAATGCTTCTTGTGTCTCTTTCGGTGTTGTCCAAGAGACTTCTAAAGACAAGGATGTTTTCCTTATATGATACTACATCTCTCAAAAAGAACTATCATTGCACCTTTTGTCAGAAGGATGGACATATTATTGAGTTTTGCTTTCACCATGTCAACCATGAGCGTTGAGTTGGTCATCGAGCTGTTAGGAACACACATCGCCCATCTCATGGCATGTGTGAACCAAGTGCTAACACGATATCTTCATACTTATCTCAAGAGACTTCCCTTTTGAGCAAGGATATTGCTTTGTCCTCCTGAACGGTGTTTCCTAGTAGATCTTTGCACCATTGCTCATTTTGTAGGAATGATGGACATCGTGTAGATTTTTCCTTTCAGCGTACCAAACGCATGCGTCAAACCAATGTTTCTATGTCTTCGAGTGTGTGTAGCATTTCTCATTGCATGAACACTCATGAGCTTAGTATAAAGTCTCACTTTGTTGATGGCTTCTTTGACACCTTTTCTAGTAGCGTTGGATGACGTCATGGAGTTGGTTCTCATGCTTTTGGTTTTAGTCCACGTACTATCCTAAGAAAAGATTTTTTTCTGTTTCTCAAGTGGTGAACCTTGTTTTCCTTATCGAGGTGTGCACCCATGGCGAGAATGACTTGTGAGTTGTAACATCTTGGAATTCGCTTTCTTTAAAAAATTGAATTTCAAATAAATTTTTTATATTATCAAGATTTTATTTGGATTTTATGTGTAAATCTGGAAGGAAATTTAAAATTCCAATTCCAACTCAAAATTTCAAATTCGAATTCAAATTCCAAAATTCAAATTCAAGTCTCCAAAAATCCATATCTCCATAAAAGTATTCGTTCAATTTTTCTAGGCCAAACCCATTTTCTTGGCCCATATTTTCTTTTGTTTTTCCCTTTTCCCTTCCTTCCTTCTTTTTCTCTCTCTCTTTTGGTTACTGTTCATAACTATTGTTCAGCTTCAACTTTGAATAGCCAGCAACCGAATACAGAGCATGGTGCCTCTCACTTTCTCGAATTCAACCCCCTAACAAAACATTATCTTTACACCATGCCAAAATGAAAGTTGCTCCAAATCTCACAGGAAATTCATTCCTTCCAATTTCTTCACGATTTGTTCATCTGTTTTTATTTTATCTTGCCCATTCCCAAATTGACTCAAAACCAAATCCTACAAATTTGAGTCCATTTCTATCTCTCTGAGCCTTTATATACGTTCCTGTGACATCTCTCAATACTTTCGAATCTTTGCCAAGCCTCCTCAAACCCCAGAACACTGCCATCATCGAGAGCCCTTCATTCTTGAATATGTTCATCGACCCAACTCATGTTCTGAGCACTCTGGTGAATTTCTTTGAATTCCTTTCACTACTATAGACAGTGTTATCACGGACAGTTCAAAATCGTTATCACAGATGGTTTCTAAACCGTTTGTATTTATGTGTCAGTGATAATAGCTGGTTATCACAGATGACACCCACACCGTCTGTGATAACTTACAACATAGACGGTATTTTTAAAAAACTGCCTGTGATATGCACGATATCACAGACGATTAATAACAAAAACCATCTGTGATATCATGCATATCACAGACGGTTCAGTGTTCCAAACCGTCATATATATATATATATATATATATATATATATATATATATATATATATATATATATATATATATATATATATATATATATATATATATATATATATATATATATATATATATATATATCGATGGTTTGGAACATCGAATTGTATGTGATAGCTATTTCAACAGCGATGTTGATTGCTCTTTTTCGGCTTGCCTCAGGATATGCTAGCCATGCCCTCTGAAAACAAGCAAGATCGCGTATATATAGCACCAATCATTACATAAATCACACAGATGAATGAAACAACACAAACAGATCACATATATAGCATGACAATCATTACACAGATCTCACAAATGAATTAAATTGAAAAATTATTTGATTAAGCACAATTGAGTGATTACAATTGAATCCAATGTTTCAACATCTAATCACTATTGCTGGGGTGGAACTCTCCAGTCTTGTTAATGACCTCTACTAGCAAGAATTAGGAGAGCTTTTCTTGAATATCGACGAGTTTGTCAAGATCAAATGCGCTTACGTCACATTGTCGCTAGGAGCAATGTTAAGTCATTAATTAGCATGTGTGTATATATATATATATATATATATATAAGAAAATAATAATTATTGCAAGGTTGACAAACCTCTGGATCATTTATCTTAGCGTCCATAATTTCCTTCATATGGTGGCAAACGTAGAATTCACATACATTGCCCTGTAGCTGCTGGTGGCACTGCAAAAATAGAATTACATACATAGATATTGTCAATTCTAGAGGCATTACAACAAAGTGTGATATAGGATTGTTGTGTTGTAGTGGGTCCTAGTTGCTGGCCTAAATGTGTCCTATATCAGTGTTAGGATATGATAACAAGGAATCACGGCCAGAAAGTAAGCGAAGACAGCAACAAAGATGGCTAGGGAATGAGAAACTTAATTCAGCATAAGCACAAAACAAATGAAGCTCTGTCACCTAAAACTGTGCTCTGTCCGGTTTTTCTCTCTTTTTTTCCTTTTTTTTGCCACGGATAGCACTTTTCTCTCTCTTCTCTACTAAGCCAAAATTTTTCTTTTTTGTGTCTTTTTAATTTTATTTTTTTCACAGAGTAGAGCACAGAAATAGGAACCACACAAAGTTTCAACTCAATCTGATGTAAGGTGTGGCCTACAAAAATAATGAATGTGCTGGAAATTCGGTGAATCAATTTCGGAGCTTGAGTACTGCACTTTCCAGGCCGAATTTGGGGAAAATAAAATTGCCGAACCCAACAAAGTGGGGAGTATCGGATGTAAAATTTAATTTCACCCTATTTCAAAAATAAATCGCCTTATTTCGAGTCCGTATGCGAAAGTTATGGCCATTTGAAGATGGGCCTCCGAGTTATGGTTGCTGTGGAGGCCAAAACGAAATCGGGTGGAGGGAATTGGTGGAAATTGGTGGCGGAAGCTCGGGGAAAGGTGGGGGATGATGCTGTGTGATCACAAGACGCGAAGGATGACTCAAACAGAGGGTGGGATATGGGTGGGAAAACAAAAACAGAGGGTTGAATACGCGATGAATGACGGCTAGGGTTTGTATGGGATGAAGCGCAAGAAAGACAACCCGAAATAAAACACAATCTAAACCAGCAACACAACTCGACTAAGGACACGAACTCAACACTACGGACTCGGAATCAAATTGTGCAAAGGCTAAACGAGATCTAGGACAGAAACAACCTATGACTACAATTTTTCTCGAGGGCTTTTTCATGGACTCTAGGATGAAACCGAAACCACAAAGGAGGGTAACGCGAACCTGAAGGAACACCAAGCTCGATTACCACTTGATGGGGCGGGTCCTGATCTTCCAACAGGTTCGGATATGTTCGATTTGGTGGAGGCGCGACACAAATCAATCCGGCTTCCGAACGACACGTTCCGAACCCCGCAATCGCAGCACCACGTCTCCTCAGGTTATCAACCGTGCGCGGCCCGGTTCACCTCGCCAAGAAGGCTATTCCTTGCCTGCAAATCGAAGAACACAAGCAAGAACAAGGAAGAACATAACTGAATTGCGGATGTATTGATGTAGCACTCAAAAAGTTGGGGTCTCACAAACCGATGAACGGCGAAACTGTTCAAAGACAGAATTAATCTAAGCAAAACCTAAACCCTAATGGTGGGGGTGGCGGCTGGATATAAAGGAGTGAGGGGCGTGCAAAACCCCTGGACGCGCCCCTAATGGGCTCCAACACGATACAAAGCCAATCGGCCCAAAAGACGGTGACGCAGCACCCTGACAGATTCTGAATGCCTACTTGTTTCGATGATTCCCGTTGACTCAGAAGGAATTTTGACATGGGACCAGAGCCATTGGAAAGGTAGTCTTCTCATCTTTCCATACATATGTAGAACGTCCAAAATGGAGTCCGGATGCGATCTGGGCGTCTGTTTTAGTGCGGCCTGGTCCTGGACTCCGAATTGGATTCGAAGTCGGTTTGAGTTGGGCCTCCAACATGGTTCGACCGCCCTTGCTGGACTTGTGCACCTCGTAGTCCTCTCCATGGTTCCTAATCATAATTAAATCATTAGGTAGCAATCGATTCTCAAGTGAACAAAAAGAAGTACTTAGGAACGAGCTCACCTGTAAATTCAATTGTCGGGCGCGAGCTCTAGTGATTGGTCCTTGAATGTCAAGTGGAGGAGTGTTGTGTGTATCTGAAGAAGTGATGTCCTCATCACATTACAACAAAGTGTGATATAGGATTGTTGTGTTTTAGTGGGTACCAGAAATCACATCCTATGTCACAGTGTGTCACTGGATTCGTTGTGTCTCTCTCCCTGGGCAACATAAGTGGTAAACGACCTACGTGATTCCAAAAACGTTAGCCTCAGCCATTGTAATGAAAGAAAGATTACAATAGAGTTATCTATGGATGAAACGAGTTTACCTGTCAATTGCTTGTTGGACACGAGTGAAGTTGTGGTTACTCCTAAGTAGGGAATCAAGGTATATTACTTTGCTCCAGTTTGATACAATCACAATTAGAATTCAGTGAGACCTAGTCACGTGTGTCGCCATAGTGATTAATCCTATGTTTATGTTGTGTATAAAGTACAAATAAAACTTGTGTGACAATTAGTGAAGCACTTACCCTTGGTCATGAGGGAGAGGCGGATGGCATCGGGAGGGAGAGGCGGATGTCGATGGGAGGGAGAGGCGGCGTCACATGCTAGTGAGCAGTCGGATCTAGCAAAACCTAGCAGGGACAGCTGAGACGGAGTGCGTGAGTGAGGACTCTGTGAGCAGAACCTATCCCTAGGTATATTTATAGGGAAACTATCATAGACGGTTCTATTATGAAACCATCTGTGACAATAATATCATAGTCAGTTCTTTTATAGAACCATATGTGATAATATTATCACAGACGGTTCTATAAAAGAACCGTCTGTGATAGTATTATCATAGACGGTTTGTTCTAATAAACCGCCTGTGATAGTTTACTCTCTCTAGATGCAAGAAATGCATGCTGGCCATGTAATATGAAAAACACAAGCATAATCATAAATATAACTATTTCTTAGTTACTGAATCAATTACAATTACAATGAAATATAGTTCCATAATCACATGCCAAGTTTCCTAATTATGATTACACTGCAATAATTTCCAATAGGGGCTGGTTGTGTGGGATCATTTATTACAATTGGCTATTTCCTTTTAAATAAATCCCTTTACGATGATCGACATGCACATAGCTTTCTTCATCATCTTGTTCTTTCTCGAGCCTAATGCCATATCCGAATGGAGGCAACTCATCAAATTAATTGTACTCTTCCTCATCCATGACATTCTCAACTCCAACAATCCTTCTTTTTCCACGAAGAAATACATAAAATACTTGAACAACTTGCCTCGCATGTACGAATGGTTCGTCTTCATATCCTACATATTTGAGGTCCACGACAGTGACACTGAACTTGTTGACCTTTACACCCCGTGGAAGTTGGACCCAATGGCACCGAGATAGAGGAATCTTGAAAATTACATAGTCAAACTACCAAATCTCCTCTACAAGCCTGTAGTACAAGTTTGGGCCAGTGGTACTGACGTGTGCATCAAAGGTATCTATGTAGACACCTAAGTTCTGCACTATGCTCTTTCTATTCTGATCTGTTGCATAAAATGTGCAACCATTAATGTCATATCCTTGCCATGTCACAATTGTAAATTTGGCCCTCTTGCTAACCATTGTAGTGTTTTACTTGATGACCTCCCAGTCAATCACACCTTCAACCATTCATTGAACTGACTGTTGTGTTGCCTCGTGATCCAAACCTCTTATTGGCCTACATTCTCTTGGCGTAGCATGTCTGTGTGCTCTTCAATATATGGGGTCACTTCAATCATGTGTTGTAAAACCGTGAAATGGGCTTAAGCATACATATCTCGATCCGGAGTTATTGCTTTCCTTCCAATAGTCCTGATACCCTCTAGCCTCCTCTCGTGACGAGATAGAGGTACACCTATCGGTTCGACCTGAGCCATGTAGCCGATGCAAAATTCAATGACCTCTTGAACGTAGGACTTGAGAATTTCTATGTACCTCTCGAACGGGTACATATGACATAGAACACGGGGCCGCATATCTTTATCTCTTTCACAAGGTGGACAATGAGATGGGGACCATGATATCAAAAAATTACGGAGGGAATACATCTCTAGATGACATAGAGTCATCACCACCTCGGTCTACAGAGCATCGAGTCTATCGGGATCGATGACCTTTTGAGCGATTGCATTAAAGAATTGACATAGCCTTATGATTGTCACTTGAACCTTGTTCGGTAAAATACTTCTAATTGCAACACACAGCATTTGTGTCATTAGCACATGACAGTCATGAGACTTCATGCCAATTAATTTCAAATGTTCCATGGAAACAAGTTTCTTCATGCTAGTGGAGTGACCGGATGGAACTTTCACACCATGCAAAGACTGGCACAGTTGAGTTCTCTCGAACTTAGACAGAGTGTAGCAAGCTGGGGGAAGGTACGTCCGGCCTTTATCGGTCTCTATTGGTACTAACTCGGTCCTGATGTTCATAGTGACCAAGTCATACCTTGTGTTGACACCATCCTTTATTTTATTAGGAATGTTCAGTAAGAGACTAATCAAACTGCCACATACATTCTTCTCTACATGCATGACATCGATGCAATTACGAACTTCTAAGTGCTCCCAATAAGGCAAGTCCTAAAATATTGACCTCTTCTTCCACATATTCTTCCAACAGGTCCTCAATTTACGTCCCTTTCCAAGCACAACGTTGATATCCTTGACCATATCATAGACATCTTTCCTGCTAAAAGGCCTTTGTGATGAGTCATCCTCTTTTTTTCAAATTGTTTCTTCATCTTGCGGTATGAGTGATACTTTAGAAGGAACATACGGTGACGCATGTACACAGTTTTGCGCGAGTTATTCAACCACACACTCTCGGTATAATCTAAGCTGTACAGATAGGCTTTGGTTCCTTTTGTACTCAACCCTGATAGGTTACCAAGGGTAGAAAAATCATTAATGGTGCAGAACAACATGGTGCGCAGAGTGAAATTCTCTCGTTTGTCTGCATCCCATACATGTACCCCTTCGTTCCACATATTACAAGATCTTCGACCAATGGTGTTAGGTACACATTAATATTGTTCGTAGGTTGCTTTGGCCCTTGGATAAGCTGTGACATCAATATATACTTCTGCTTCATACACAGCCAAGGGCCAGGTGCTATGTCGGCTGCTTATGTTACCAAAAAGATTCATTCCATCTGTACTCAACCCAAATCTTATATTCCTCGATTCCACACCGAAGTCTACAAACATCCTATTGATGTTCCTCCACTAGGCAGAATCAGCAGCATATCTTATCATTCCATCTTTCTTACGCTGCTCCAAGTGCCAACGCACCAATGTTGCATCCTTGCGGTTTGCAAATAAACGCTTCAAACGGGGAATTACAGGAAGATACCACAACACCTTAGCAGGGGGTCTTTGGTTCACCTCAATGCCCTTCCCATCATCGAAATCATTTTTACGCTTGTATCAGGATGCTTTGCACTCCGGACAAACATATAAGCTAGCATACTATTTACGGTAGAGAATACAATCATTGAACACGCATGCATTCTTTCTACTTCCATTCCTAATGGACACAAAATCTTTTTGGCTTCGTAGGTGGTTCTCGGCAACACATTTCCCTTTGGAAGCATGTTCGCTATGAGACCTAACAATGTCGTGCAATTTTGTTGGACCATGTGTATTGCGACTTGCAGCCCAGGAACAAAGGTTTCTCTGAGTCCTCCATCAAGCCCTCGAATTTACCAAACTCTCTCTCACTATAATTCCTTTTTGCATCACATAGCATCTGATCTAGATTGTCGTCCTACGACCTATCCTCATTGAAAGTACAGTCCACAACCGACATATCGTTGTCTCCCTCGACGATGTCATAACTACCTTCTTGTGTAATCTTCTCTTCACCATGACTATTCAACATTTGTACCCCTTTCTAAAAACCCTTTTGAATCAAGTGAGCTTCAATCTGCGTTGAGTTGCTAAACATCTTTAGATTATTACAATCAATGCATGGATAGTACATATATTCCATACCCTTCTTCAACATATCCAGCACGGCCGCTTTTCTAAAAGTAGACACATCATTAATGTATTGTTCACTCACACCATTCTCAATGTACATCTAGCTTCAGTCCATCTACGCTACACATGTGGGTGTCAAATTTGAATATTAGTGCTACTATAGCAAATCAGACTAGCTATACTTAATTATACACATCTATATTAGATAGCTAGCTAGCCATGTATTCATAACACAATAATATTAAGCAAAAATATATCAAAGTAAACTAGGATTACTTACCCATTCTAAAATTGAGCAAAGTACCATTATCTTTCTAAACCTAGCTAGCTAGCTAGAGCAAAGTACTATAATCTCTTTCAATTACAAGGCATATAAGTTATTAGAAGCAATTGAATCTAACCCTTGATCATTAAGAAGACGTATATAGATCTACAAGCGATATGTTTTCACTAAACTCCCCAAAGCTGACTACCTCACTCCACCAATGCAGCGCAATGAAGACAAATCTGTGTCGAGACCACATACGCCTGGTATTTAATAGTGCAGATTATCCCAGACGGTTCCAACTACAAATGATCTATGATACGAACATTATCATAGACGGTTCATATTAATAACCGTCTGTGATAATTCACAGATTGTTATTCATACAAACTATTTGTGATATCCACAATATCATAGATGATTTATTATAAGAACTGTCTGTGATGTCCACAATATCAGAGACGATTTTTTATATGAACCGTCTGTGATGTTCGCAACTTTCACAGACGGATATTAACACGAACCGTCTGTGATGTCTCAACTATCACAGACGGTTCGTGTTAATAATCGTTTGTGAAAACATCACAGATGGTTGTTAGTATAAACCATCTGTGACAGTTTAAGCACAGACATTTCCGTATAAACCGTCTGTGATGTAGCCGTCCAGTATAGCCTCCTTTGTAGTAGTGTTTTGTGTCACTTCATGTTTCTGAGTATCCTCTCATGTGAAGTTAATTTGATTTTCATGCAGCTGTTTGACGGGAATAGAGTTTCCCCAAAACCGATCTACTACGTCCTCTGTCGTTGATTCGTCACCTCCGATGAACCAAAACCTAATTCTTTACTACTACACGTACAACATCATTTACTCTACATATTCCATAACATGGTGAGGAAGTCCCGCACTGGAGCACCCCTTTGTTTCCATGGATGTCACCGTGGCTAGCCCGATCTGACCATCATCCGGCCAAACTGACCACACCATCATATTCCATGGGCTGAGGACATGCCCATGCTCGCGTGTTCTCTCTGCGTTCCATGCTGGAGCCCCATTGCCCTTGTCAAGCACCGCCGCCCGCCGTTCTTGGTGTTGTTGCCACTGTAGGCTACATCGACTAGCGTTGCCTCCGGCCATCCCTTCCCCAACACCCCATGTTCTCATTTTGGCCCTTCCTTGGCTGCCCAACTTTGGTCATGGCCACCACCAAGTTGCCTGCATGATGCTCTGCTTCTTCCTACAGAGAGCTTTTTGTTAGTTTTCTTTGAGTTGCTTCAAGTCAATGATGGTGGGCCCCACCTGCCATACACACACAATTCCAAAAAAATCCAGTAAAAAAGATGCTAAGGAATATTCCCTTATTTTCAAATTTTAGGATTTTCCCTTTCGATCGATCTTCCGATCGCTCGTTCTCTATCATCTGAACTCCGAATCTAGTGATTCACGTTTCTAAATTCATCTAAAATCCTAATATATCTTCAGTACATATTTTATATATTTTTTATTTGTGCTATCTCCTTTTGCATGTAGAACCCGACGTCGTTGAAAAAGTTTTCGACCAGCAAGAAGAAACCCTAGCCACAGAAGGCAAGTCTTCCTTGATCATGTTATTCAAGTTTTATCATAGTTATTTACTATTTTAAATTTACATGCATTGATATTTAACATAAAATGATAACTTGTCTTATGGTTATTAGTTGTTTTGACATTTTATACCCTCATTTGATGTTGATATCCATGTACCATTTGTCACCTTAGGGCATCCTTATCTTAGTATTGAGATTATAACTACTATTTGATAATTTTGGAATGGTAGTAACTGCTTAGATAAGCTATTCAGTCACTATAACCCTATGGGTGGGAATAATATTATCAAATCTCTAAACAATTGTTTTATCAAGTGTTTGGCAGTAGGTATTGCCTTTGCTTTATAAAATAAAATAAAATGATGAAAATTGTTTTAGACCTAGATGAATGGTAAGATAGGTTTGGTGCAGTTTGAGCATGAGAAATTGTATTGCGAATATACCACCCCATACAATTAAGGACCGACCCTTGTAATTGTCCAAACTGAGCACTACCGTACAACCATAAATCTAAGTGAGGATGACCTGGCTAATTAATTTGCAGCATCTTAGCTTAGATTTTGCCAGATGTCTGAATGTGGGGTGTCCAATAGCGGCATTGTCACATGGCGCAAGAGGGGCTTTTGACTTGGAAAGATTGAACGTATTCAACGATGAAACCTTAGCGAGTGGATTCTAGTTATGTTGGCGCATTGTAAAAGCCTTGTGATTACCACTTAGTTGCATGCCAAAAGAAGCATGTTATGCCTAACAACATAAGTTGATTATCTCTTGTGGGTAAAGCTGTACAACCTCTACAAAGTATAAAACTATTTGAATAGCACTGCTCATGATCAAGGGCGGGCAATTGTGCTTTCATAGGACATATTTTTGGTTTTGTTTTTAAATGAGCCTTTGGGGAGTCTGGGAGTGGTTAGAGATCTCAGGTGTTCACTCTGGCAGATAGCGCCAGTCAGGTGGACACAACCAGATTTATTGAACCTTGGTGCTTAGAGCCTTAATACTAGTGTTGGCAACTAGAACCTTTAGAACTGTTGGATCGAAATCGGCAATAGAGGGGGGTGAATGTTGCCCTTTAAAAATCCCCCAAAGTATTCACCCCTTTTCTTCTCCAATAGCTATGAGAGATGTGAAGAAGTAATAGGGTTGCCTACTGGAACCATAAACTAACAGAGATAATGAACAGGGCAGACAAGAATAACAGAACAAGGCTGCAGCAAAAATGGCACAGAGCAGAAGAACTTGGCCGGTCAGACCGCACTTGACACTCCGGTCAGACCGCCACTTCACCTCCGGTCAGACCGGCCCCCCCGAGAACTAAAGACAGCTGCGGGATCTGAAAAATCTTAAGAAACTGAACCTGATGGAATCTTCAAAATTGAGGATATGTAGCAAAAATCTTCATACCAAAGGGGCAAGACTACAACTTAAATAGCATAAAGACCCTAGATAACCTGAGAGTATAACTAGAAAACCAAAAGGTCAAGATTTGAGAGAAAATCTAAAACTTACAGAGAGCATTACTAAAAACCAAATTCCCAGCCAATCTTTGATATTTTGCTCATGAAACTTGGCAATCATCTAAGCAATAATCTCATGACCTGAAGGTACACAACAAAACTCAATCTTTTGAAGAGACACAAAAGATTCCATTGAGCTCTGTACTCAAACCCTAGAAAAAGCAAATACAGAGAGATTTTGATGAGGGACAGAAAGATCACATAAATCATTGATTTCTCAAATTGCTCTTGAAAATTGGATGGCCAAATGGCCTTGAGTCTTTATCACCACAGAGCATCTCATTGTGAATTCTAGAGAAGAAATCCACACTCAAATCAAAAGAGGAAGAACAGAGAGAGTGTAGAAACTGAAATTCATCACAGAGAGGAAGAAACAAAACTGAAAATCTCAAAGAAATACATTCCCATGGATGATTGTCTACAGAGGAATGATTACATGAGATTTCTACTGCCACTCATCTCATCCTCCCCAACCCAAGAGCTCATACACAGAGAATGAACACCTAGGGCCAAAAACTCACACGGGAGAACATGAGCAACCAACAAAATCCCCTCTACTGCTCTCACCCACTCCTCACCAACTAAAGAGAAAAGCAAAACAAACCCACTAAGCCATCAACTTCTCTCCCAAGCCTTCAAGTCCTCAAACATGCAGGAGACACTCCTCCTTTTATACTCTTTGCACTAGTGGGTTCAAAAATGCTTTGCCCACTAAGCTTTTCACTTTACCCACTAACCCTCGCCAAATCCACTTTCTTTAGTGCAGCTTTGCATATTCACCAAAACGCCCCTCCTGCACCTTCCGGGAAGCTTTCTCATTCCTTGCCTTCCAAGCCTCGCAGCCACCTCGAGTCCTCGCCGTCTTCGGCACACCACGACCGTTCTGTCCTTGGCACCGCCTGCGCCTAGTCCAGTCATCCCGTGCCTCGCCACGACTTCGCCTCGACATCCTGCAGCCATCACAGACAAGAAACACATCACATAGCACCGCTCAACATAACATAATCAACAATAGCAATACGAGAAATCTTAAGCATGAAAAAGCCACAACCTGTCGAAACAAGAGAATAAGCATCCTATAACACATCGACCAAGTTTGACTAAGTCTAACCGAAACCAATTGCACCATGCAACGACAAGGTCCAAACCACACAAACCAAACTCGACTTTCTTCAAACTGATGTCAATTAGTCATCACACACAGGGTCACCTCCACATGGTCTATCAATCTCCCCCTTGATGAGTATATTGACAAATCCAGAAAAAGCGTAAAGTTGAGTTTGAAAATGAAAGAGAGTCAAACACGGTCCAAAAGAAATCAAAGAAACTTATGACCATGTCGATAACCGGAGCAAAAATAGAAAGAGCAAGTTTTCCTCAAAAGCTCCAAGAACTCCAAGATTTCCTTGAAAATGGCTTTTTCTCCACTATTCTCCCCTTTTTGGCAATAAAATCATCAAGGTGCAAGGAAGAGAAAACAAATATGAGAATGGATGGAATGGCTGAATTTTGTTCAATCTAAGCATTTAGAGCCATGAAGATTATCCAAAATGACCGTGGAGTATTACATCAAGCCATAACATATAAGAATGCTATCAAGATCATGACAATACATGTATAATGAAGCTAAGCCAAATAAGTCACAATCTGAAAATTAGACAAATTTCTTAGCATGTCAAGTCAACCATGATACTAGTCTAGCTAAAGATATCCAAAGATGATGCAAACCATGTCAAAAATCTAAGTGGAACCAAGAAGCTAGTATTGAGTCAATTTAGAGTGCTACAAGTTCAAGAGTGAGACATTTGTTCAAGTACTTGTAAGGTTTGTAATTTTAGCAAATTGAGCACAAATAACATGTTTTTCTTTATAAAGCTCATGGTCATTTCCAACCAACATATTTAGTCATGTGCTAGATCTCAAGCCTAATGCGACCACTCCAAGCGAGAAGCTTAAGGAAATGATCTTGGTCAACCAAAACTCCCCCTGAGTTCATGCCTAGTGCAATGGCAAGCTGTCTCATGAGAAAGAATTGGTGAGATCAGTTCTTTCGCACAAAAGAGATCTTTTTACTTTCTTAAAAGGTTGTACTAACTTATGCTTCATCAAGAAATTGACATAGCTCAATTTAAAGCTCAATATAGATTCAAGACTCAACTCAACCTATTTGACATGGCATGAATCATAAAAGGATAACTAAAGAGAGACTAATCTCAAGAGATAACATGACATGAATTAGTTCAAGTTGAGCATTTTAATCATCCTATCATGGCAAAGACTAAACTACACATATAAAGTCATGACAAATCTAGCAAGTAAGCACAGATCATGGCTAAATGTAATTCATTGTAAACATGTCATAAGAGGATAATAATCAATGCTCCATGTAGTTATATTACAATGCAGAATGATATGCAAGAAAACCCAGCTCCCCCTCAACATGAGATGCAACTTTAGTTCAAGTTGAGTTGTGACAATATTAAGATCTAGAAGCTCCCAATGAACTCCCCCTGAACCAAGCTATAAACAAGAGAAGCTGGCAATAAAAACCGAAAAGGCAGTCCTTAAAGCATAGATAAGATGTAGAGGATACTATTGCTCAGACTGACTCTCATCTACCCCATATGACTCTAGGACTATTAGCTGATCATCTAACTTACTAAGGAGCAAACACATACCCTGTCTACCCAAAGTTGGCCCAACCCTTGCTAGAACCTATAAGAAGTGAGTGAGCTCAACCTAGTGAGAAGAGAAACAGCTAATAAACAGCATCCTAGAATCACAAGATGAGAGGAAGAAATCTAAATAACTAGACAAGAGAAACACTCTAATCTATGCTAGAAGGACTAACCCCAATGCACCCATATGCAATGCAACAGAAAGGAGTAAGAGCATAATAAACATGATAAAGCATGAAGCGCAAAACTCCCCCTCACAGCAGTCCATAAGGATAAACCACCCTAAGTTCTCCCCGCAGAGCTAAAAACCTAGAGCTATCCAAAGGCTTGGTAAAGATAACAGCCAACTGGTGGTCACTCTCCACAAACTGGAGCACTATATCACCCTTCTCCACATGGTCTCGAAGGAAGTGATATCTAATATCAATATGCTTGGTCCGAGAATGCTGCACTGGGTTCTTGGCAATGTTAATGGCAGAAGTGTTATCACAGAAGAGTGAAACACTGTCTATGGCTAACCCAAAGTCCCGCAGGGTCGAGACCATCCAAAGTACCTGGCTGCAACAACTGGCGGTAGCAACGTACTCGGCCTCTGCGGTGGATCAGGCAACACCGATCGCTTCCTAGAAGACCACGAAACAAGAGAAGTGCCAATCAATTGGCGGTGCGAAGTGCTCTTCCTATCTATCCTACACCAAGAAAGTCTGCATTCGAGTAGACTCTCAAGGAAAGACAGGACGAGGAAGAGTACCAGATACCATAGTCAATGGTAGCTCGAAGGTACCGAAGGATGCGTTTCACCGCCTGGCGATGAGATACTCGAGGAGAAGCCTAAAAGCGAGCACACAGACACATGGAGAAATGTATGTCCGGCCTTGAGGCAGTGAGGTACAAGAGGGAGCCAATCATGCTGCGATACTCCTTCTGATCAACTGGCTCGCCGTCCTCATCTGGGTCAAGAGAAGCTGTGGACGCCATGGGAGTTGACATGGGCTTACCATCACTCATGTCGAAATGTCTTAGGAGGTCACGAGTGTACTTGCCCTGATGCAAGAAAGTACCCTCCCGAGTCTGATTGATCTAGAAGCCAAGGAAGAAGGTCAACTCGCCCATCATATTCATCTCAAACTTAGTGATCATAACATCCGAGAACTGTGAAACAAGAGTATGAGAAGATCTGCCAAAGATGATGTCATCCACATAAATCTGGACGAGCAATAGGTCAGTGCCATGCCTACGGATGAACAAGGTCTTATCTACCTTACCCATCTCAAAACCATGACTCAACAGATAGGACTTAAGCCTCTCATACCAAGCTCTAGGGGCCTGCTTAAGTCCATACAAGGCTTTGAAAAGCTTGTAGACATGGTTTGGATATTTAGGGTTCTCGAAACCTGGAGGCTGTCTCACAAAGACCTCTTCCTCAATGAACCCATTGAGGAAGGCACTCTTGACATCCATCTGGTAAAGCTTGAAGCCCTTAGACGCCGCGAATGCAAGCAAGATCCTAATGGCCTCAAGTCTAGCTATAGGGGCAAAGGTCTCCTCAAAATCTAGACTCTCAACCTAGGAGAAGCCATGAGCTACTAGTCTAGCCTTGTTACGAATGACAACCCCATCCTCGCACTGCTTGTTTTTGAACACCTACTTAGTCCCAATGATATTGTGACTTCGAGGGGGCTCAACAAGCGACCAGACCTTGTTTCTCTCGAAATTTTCTAACTCCTCATGTATGGCATTGACCCAAGACTCATCAGAAAGAGCATGACAAACGTCATTGGGCTCAAATGAGGCAACAAAGGCAGAATGGAGACAGAAATATGACATGCCAGATTTTGAGCGTGTGACTCGCTCAAAAAGGTCTCCAATCATCTGCTCGGAAGGATGGTCTTTCTGGATACGTCGGAGAGGTCCTGGATGAGATGAAGAAGTGGCATCTACCTCATGAGCTGATGAGGTCGGAACAGAGCCACTAGCTCCAAAGGAAGTAGAAGGCATGGGCTGATCACCTGGAGGTGCCGTGGATAAAGGCACCTCAAGTGGAGGATGAGGAACTGGATCGGGTAGACAACCCTCATCTCCATCCTCCTCATCGTCCACAAAGATGGGCTCGGACTGATCTAAAGAACCTGAGATATTAGGCCTAGTCCCTGGACTGGCCTCGTCGAAGGTCACCTCACATGTCTCTACCAACTTACTAGACTCGCAGTTCCAACCCTATACGCCCGCGAAGAAGTCGAGTAACCTAGAAAGATACCATCACAAGAGTGTGACTCGAACTTATCTAGGTTCCCAAACTTCAAAATGAAACACTTGCAACCAAACACATGAAAATGAGAGACACTGGACTTTCGCCCATATCTCAGCTCATACGAAGTGCGATGCAAGTGAGCCTGAAGAAAAACTCTGTTCGAAACATGGCACGCGGTCGCTATAGCCTCAGCCTAAAACTTCCTAGGTGTAGAATACTCATGAAGCATCGTCCTGGCCATCTCGATCAAGGTACGGTTCTTCCTCTCCACGATGTCATTCTGCTATGGGACGTGCGGAGAAGAGAACTGGTGCTCTACACCTATCTCATCGCAAAACATCTCAAAGTAGGAACTCTTGAACTCCGTGCCACTGTCACTACGAATCACTCGTAAGGCACCCGGGAGCTCAATAGAAAGCCTACTGAAAAGGCCTCGAAAATGTGTAAACGTCTCATCCTTCGATGCTAAGAAAAACACCCAAGAGAACCCCGAGAAGTCATCGACCACGACAAGAATATACCACTTCTCTCCTATGACTGCACTCGAGCTGGTCCAACTGTGTCCACGTGGAGCAGCTGTCCTGGTGCATCGGTCATAGTCACTGTGACCGGAGGGTGAGAAGCGGCAACCATCTTGCCGTGCCGGCAAGGAGCGCAAACAACATCTTTGACCATCTTGAGTTTCGACAGACGACGAATGAGATCGTGGCCGCTAACTCGGGTCAAATGGTTAAATCCAATATGACCAAGTCTCCTATGCCAGAAGGTAAGGTCACGGGACTCAGACGCAACTAAACACCGGAGAGGATTATTAGAAGACTCAGAAAAATCAGCACGAAAAATCCTCCTATAACGAGAAATCCCGCAAACCAGACTACCCGAAGAATCAAGAATTTTGCAAGCGTTTTTCTTAAAGCTCACCTCAAAGCCGTCATCGGTAAGCCAAGAAACAGAAAGCAAATTATACTGCAGCTTACTAACCAAGGCAACATCTTTCAAAATAAAAGACTCATTAACGCGCCCTGTACCTTTGGCGATGACGCGCCCAGACGAAGTGTCTCCGAAAGTGATCGTCTCATCACCTGGAGCACGAGCTAGGGAAGAGAACCAACGAGAGTCTCCGATCATGTGAAGAACACCCAGAGTCAATGAGCCAAACCTCTCTCTTCCGCCTGAACTGAGTCAACGAGAGTAAAGTCTCGATCTTCGGGTAAATCAAGAGTGATTTTGGCACCCAATACTGAGTAACACGTCGAGTAGAAGAAGTATCCACACAAGACTAACCTCTAGCTACCCTATGCTCTCTATCGCTCAACAAGTCAGAAGGTCTCTGTGCAGACCTGAAGCTGTTGTTGGGCTTGACTGCTACGGAGGAGCGAGTCAAGGCACCAGCAACATGCTGATCACGCCGTAGGTAGCTATCTCGATGGGGGAAATGAGATCTACCCTCAGGACAACGGATATCACGAGCAGAGGCAAATCGAGGATGAAAATCGGAAACACCGAAAAAGCCAAGTCCTCGATACTGCCTAAAACCCTCAGAGTGATCAACCCTAGACCTCGTGTTGGTCTTAGGTGCACTCAAGTCTGGGGCTGACCCTGAATACTCCTAAGATCGCGAACACGATCTCTCCGCGCAATCTTGGCGCGCCTGAAGCATCGCTCTACCAAATGTCCATCCTTCTGACAGAAGGTGCAATGATACTTCACCTTCTGAGAGGTAGACGTAGCACGATGAGGCTTCGCCTTCTGAGAGGCCGAAGCAACAGGTGGAATCACCTTGCTGTCAGAAATCCCTTGGACAAAGCCCACTGACTTGAATTGAACTTTCTCGCCTCGGCTTGACTCGATCACACCTGCGGCTATGGGTCTGAGCACGGCAAGTGGAAGCTTCCTAACATCCTCAAGAAAATCATATCCTAGACCTTGATTGAATTTGCAAATCTTGGACTGGTCTAGAATAAGATTTAGCTTCTTCTTACCTCCTACAAACCTCTCAAGAGTGTTCATAAGGTACTGACACTCCCGAAAGAGAGAGGTGCAAGAAGAGTAGGGGAAGAGGAGACAGCAGCAGGCGAAGAGGAAGAACCAACAGCAGAAGAAGGAATGGCATGTGCACGCACAGCCGCCTCAACATTGAGGTCTTCGCAAGAACTAGGAGGGACAATCCTACCTCTAGCTGTTTGGTCATCGTGCCTAAGCGTCTCTACTCCTTTGGGCTCCTCCCCCACACCAGCAATCACATCACAATCAGTTGGTGGCTTCACTAGAAGGTCCTTAGTTAGCTTCACATATTTTTCATCCAAAGTAATCAACTCAGATTTTAGTTTTTCACAATTGTTACACGGTGAGCTAACAGGGTCCTTAGAAGCATATTGAGCTATTTTCTTGTTATGATCAACCATGTCTTGAAACTGTTTTGAGACAGATTCAAGTTCAGCAGTTAATTTGGGACAGTTGGTGCAAGAGACAATAGGCTCTAACAGGGAAGCATGCAATTCAGCAATCTTATGATCTCCCTTTTTAGCTTCAATTTCAAGTTATTGCAATTTTTACATGATTCTGGCAGATCAAGGAGCATGGTATAAAGACCTCTAAATGCATTGTCCTTATCCTCACATGAGGTGCAAGATGTAGTCTCAACAACAGTAGATGAAAGAGTAACAATCCTACTCATTTCTAGTTTAGCCAAAAGACTAATATTCTCCACCTTAAGCATGTCAAGTTCAGAAGACAGACTATCATGAGAGGTTCTTAATTTCTCCATGTAATCAAGCAAGACAGAGCATGTATCATATTTATCACGGGAGGAAGCATATATAAGTGAAGTAAGCTCCCACGACAATCTATGTACTTCCTTCTCCAACTCGCTACACCTAACCCTAGACCTAGCATGGAATTTCCCTAGCTTAAGAAAAGCATCATTAAGCTGGTCATAAGAGAGGTATACCTCATAGGAGTCAAAATAGAGCTTGCTGTCGCTCACTTCGCCCTCAAGGGCCATGAAGCACATGCCTGTAACATCCCAAATTTTTGCTAAATAAAGATAATTAAATAAATAATTAAAATTGAAATAAAATAAAACTTAAATTAAAATAAGTATTTTTGTGCCTAAATTTTAAATTTGGATTTGCCCTGAATTTCTGTTTTTAAAAAAAGCTAGATTTGAAAAGCATTTTCAGAAAAACTTAAAAATATTATTAAATAAAATGATATTTTCATTTTCTATAAAAATCCTATGTCAAATTAAATCATTTGGAGTTATTTGGCTTTTATTTGGTTTCTTGGATTTTCTGGAGTTTAAAAATGTATTTTTGAAATTAAAAAGTATTTTAAAGTATGAAAATTAGATGCCAACACTAGTTGGAAATAATTTTATTTAGTTCCAAATGTCTTCAGAAGATTCTAGGAATTTTTCTGGAATTTTTGGAGGTCAATTGGTATTTTTATAAGTTTATTTGGATTTTCTGTGCTTTTCTGGAAAAGAAAATCAAAAATGAAAAATTAAAATCCCCTCCTCCCTTCCCCGGCCACCACGTGGACTGCCGGATCCCCGCCACGCCTCCCGCCCGGATCCACCCCCATCCCGCCTTCCTCCCTTCCCCTTTCGCCACGTGTGCTCCTCGCTCATCCGAGCCTCCACCCGCCTCTCTCTCTCGCGCCTCGCCCACCTGCCGGCGCTCCCGCTCTCCCTCTCTCTCTCCCTGGTCCTTTGTCGGCGTCCTATCCTCTCCCGTTTCTCTGAGTGGGCCCCACCCGGCAGCCTCCTCGCCTCTCTCTCTCTGTGCAGCCCGCTTGTCGGGCCTTTCGCCCCGCCCCTTCCTCCTCCCGGTCTTCTTCCCACCCGAGCGCCTCCTTCTCTCTCCGGCGCAACCGCCGCCCGCGTGACCCGGTCGCCACCCCCGCCATCTCCTAGGCCATGCCGCCCACCTACGTGCGCCGCACGCCCCGCGCCCCACCTCCCCGCCTCGCGCCTCGCCGCCACCCCATGCGCCCACCTTCTCCCCCACAACGTCCGCCGCCGCCGCCATTTTCGCGGGCGGTTAGCTCGCCGCCCGGCCACCCACTCCTGCTATAAAACCCTCCCCCGGCCTCGCATTCCCCTCGCACCACTACTCCGCCCTCCCCCTCCCTCTCCCAAGCGCCGGCCGCCCGCATTGAGCCTCCGCCACTGCTCGGCCACCCTCGCGCCCGCCGTTGCCTCCTCAGTTCCCGGCCGCCGCGGCTCGTGGCCTCGGCCGGTCTCTCGCGCCGAGCTCCGCCGCGCCGTGAACCCGAGCGCCGCCGCCTCCTCGTCGCCGCCCGTCTCGACCACTCCCGGTGAGCTCGCGCCTTCCCCGTAATCCCCGTGAGCCTCTCCCGATTGAGCCATCACGGCCGCCGCCGCTGGAGCGGCGCGCCGCCGTCGTAGCCTGAGCACCGCCGCCGCGCCGCCACGCTGGCCGCCCGCACACGTGGCAGGCGAGGTGGCGCCACCTCATCGCCGCATCGGCTCCGTCCCGCCTCGTCAGCGCCACGTGCGCGAGCCGTCCACCCCTGCCACCTCAGATCCGCCCCGGTCCATGGACATGGTCCATGAGGACCAGGCCCCACCTGTCAGCCCCTCCCCACTCTTTTCCTGTTGAAAAATAATCCGACCGAAAAATAAAATCCCTGGCTGACGCAATGCTGACGCCATATATCCCTTTTTCAGTAGAAAAATAATTCCAGAAATTCCTCTTTTTCATTTTCTCTGAATTTAATCTTCCCGGAGCCCGTTCTTCTTCGTCTTAACTCCGATTTGGCCCATTCAAATTTCTAAATTCATAAAAAATTCCCCCCTATCCATTTCTAGCCTCAATTCAAATATTTGAAGTCAATTTGAATTTAATTTGAATTTATTTGAATTTGGTGGGTTATTTTTACGTGTAGACTTCGACGATTCGGGAGATTTCTTCGACGAAGATTCAAACCAATTTGAAGAGCAAGGCAAGTCACCCTCCTTGATCATGTTGATCCCAATTTTCAAAATAAAATTATGTTGATTTAAATTATATTGCATGCATATTTTTATTCAACGTATTTCAATTCAGTTTTAAATTTAGTTATTGCCTACTTGTTAATCCCTCCTTTGAATTTGAAATCCTCAATACCTTGTCACCCTAGAATCAAACTCTAGTTAATACATTAGTGTTGACTAGAGAGTTTATTCAAATGCTTAGCCCTGCGAAGTTATATTATTTGTTTTTGGGATACCTTTTCGCATAAAATGATGATCCCTTTTTACATAAAATGATATGAACTCTTGACTTTGGTGAGTCAAGGAGTGTTATGAAATATTTTGAAAACAAAATATAAAACTGGTTTAGACTTAGGCAATTGGTTAGAGTGGTGGGTGCAGACATGCCCTGTTGGTTGGAGCCGCAGTGGTTGATTGTCGTGCACAGGGGTATGTGGTAGGGCTGAGTCGATTAAGGACCGGTGCTCAGAGCTATCAAGCAAAGCCCTAATCGTACTACCACATGGTGGTATGGGACACTCGGTGAATAATTTATGAAGTCCCAACTTTGAGTCAAGTCGTAGGTTAAAAGTGAGCGTGGTTGGTGCCATGTGAAGTCTCACTTGGGCGGCGTGGTTAAGCCATGAGAAGTCTCGTCTAGGCTCAAGAGGGGTCCCGGCCTGTGGATTCTTCTCGGGTGAAACCTTAGAGTTGGCTCGACCAGTTGAAGGCTTTGCATTGTAAAGGCCTTGTCACGACTCCTCGCCGCACACCTAAGGAAGTGTGTAAACCGGTGGCAATATGGGATGATCGTGTCTTGTGGGTAAAGTTGTACAACCTCTGCAGAGTGTATAAACTATCCTGGATAGCCGTGCCCACGGTCATGGGCATGCTGAGTAAAAGTTTTTCATGGATTAGATTTTATTTTTCAAAATGTTTTTGAAAACCTTGTGCATGGATGGAATCCACGAGAGATGAAAAGCTTGCGGATGGATGGAATCTGTGAGAGATTGGAAACCTGGTGAATGGATGGAATTCATCAGAGTTGCGCAGTGAAAGCGTGTGGATGGATGGAATCCATACGTGATCTTTTGGAAAAGATGGTCCGGGTGGGATGCCCGTGGATAGGTTGGTGTTTGGTCGGAGCCAGACCGATGATATACTTTCTACTACAAGTATTGTTTTTACTTACGGTATTAAATTCAGTAATTTCAATCTATTTATCAGATTTCATAAATGCTTTGCTTTATGCAAACTAACCCTATAAGCCTTCCATTGAAGCCTTTATCATTATGTTGCATTTTCCCGGGTGATTTGCGGAGTACAAATTTGTACTCACGTTGCTTTTTCCACACAGAGGAAGATGACGTCAACTACGGTGAAGATCTGGACGAATAGGCCGCGTCTTCGCGCTTGCCTGTAAGCGAGCTTGGGCTTCGCTATTTATCAGTTTGCTTTCGCAATTATTGCCTTTATTTATTTTGCCAAGGGGCGTTGATGTAAGACTTGGCCATAAGGCCGTACCCTTTATTTAATATATTGAGTCATTTGTGCTTGGTTATTATCTTTGTTGTGACTGTGTGTACTAGCTGATCCTGGACTAGTGCGATTTACACAGAGAATCCAGGAGTCGTTACTCCGAGTTCCGACAATGCCGGAGAAGTCGTCGCCATCCTTGGGTTCTTTATCACCTGTCCCATCGTCGTTGCTCCATCCCTCCACCTTGCTGAGGTCGATGTCGTCGAAGGCGGTGAGGACGCGGTGGAAGAGCTTTTTGTCTTTGCCAAGGTCACGGAACTTCTTCTTGCCTTGAGTATGAGGCGGGATTCTCGTTGCGGTTCTTGTCGATGTAGTCGTTCTTGCTCACACCGCCGTAGTTGCCCTTTCCTTTCCCCAGCTTGGGGCAATTCGCCCGAATATGGTTGGGGCCACCACACTCAAAGCAAATTATCGGACCACTCCTTTTCCGATCCCTCACCCTCTTGTATGCGTGGGAAAACTTTCTGGCTAGAAGGGCTAACTGATCCTCTGGTAGCTGCTCTAAATGATCATCAGTTACGTCATAGAGAGCAGCTAGAGAGAATCCACAAATCGACTCGAAAGAGGGTCCAAAACCAGACTGGGATCGGTGACTAAGGCCATTGACTGCGACTTTGACCTACGAGAGACTATGTCAATCTCGTGAATCTTGAGGCGTGAATACAACGCGTCAAGAGTCAAGGGCGAAAGATCAGTGGTGTCCTTGATGGTAATCACTTTCATCTCCCAAACACGCAAATCCAGAGCTGCGAGCATCTGTCAAGCATTGTCCGAGTCGGGGTATGTGAGACCGACCGCTCGGAGGTTGCTCAAAATCTTGTGGAAACGCGCAAAGCACTCATCGATGGACTCACTAGCGAGCATTTTAAACTTGTTGTAATCTCGCTTGAACTGGTCCTGTCGAACCATCTTGATCTGGGTGGTGCCCTCATGGTATGCATCGAGGGTCACCCAGATGTCGAAGGCCGACGTTAAATGAGAGATGCGATCGAACTCGCCTCTGCTCAGACCCTGAATTATGATGTTCCTTGCCTTAGCATTCGCCTCAACATCAGCCATGTTTCTGGCATTGATGTTCTCATCGGCAGGAACAGCATACCGGACCTTGACCTTGCGCCAGATGGCGTAGCCCTGAGCCTGGATGGCGAAGACCGGGGGCTTGGTCGAGAACTTATCTGTCGTCATGGCTCTAGAGATCGGTTAAGATCTATGAGGAAGAGCTAACCGGCTCTGATACCAATTGTTGGATCAAAATCGGCAACAGAGGGGGGTGAATGTTGCCCTTTAAAAATCCCCCAAAGTATTCACCCCTTTTCTTCTCCAATAGCCATGAGAGCTGCGAAGAAGTAATAGGGTTGCCTACTGGAACCATAAACTAACAGAGATAATGAACAGGGCAGACAAGAATAACAGAACAAGGCTGCAGCAAAAATGGCACAGAGGAGAAGAACCTGGCCGGTCAGACCGCACTTGACACTCCGGTCAGACCGCCAGGGGACCTCCGGTCTGACCGCCTATGGGCCGGTCTAACCTCTTTTGGCCGACCGGTCAGACCGCTCCAATAGGGCCGGTCAGACCGCCACTTCACCTCCGGTCGACCGCCCCGAGAATCAAGACGATGAGCGGGATCTGAAAAATATGAAGAAACTGAACCTGATGGAATCTTCAAAATTGAGGATATGTAGCAAAAATCTTCATACAAAGGGGCAATACTACAACTTAAATAGCATAAAGACCCTAGATAACCTGAGAGTATAACTAGAAAACCAAAAGGTCAAGATTTGAGAGAAAATCTAAAACTTACAGAGAGCATTACTAAAAACCAAATTCCCAGCCAATCTTTGATCTTTTGCTCATGAAACTTGGTAATCATCTAAGCAATAATCTCATGACCTGAAGGTACACAACAAAACTCAATCTTTTGAAGAGACACAAAAGATTCCATTGAGCTCTGTACTCAAACCCTAGAAAAACAAATACAGAGAGATTTTGACGAGGGACAGAAAGATCACATAAATCATTGATTTCTCAAATTGCTCTTGAAAATGGGATGGCCAAATGGCCTTGAGTCTTTACCACCACAGAGCATCTCATTGTGAATTCTAGAGAAGAAATCCACACTCAAATCAAAAGAGGAAGAGGAAGGACAGAGAGAGTGTAGAAACTGAAATTCATCACAGAGAGGAAGAAACAAAATTGAAAATCTCAAAGAAATACATTCCCATGGATGATTGTCTATAGAGGAATGATTACATGAGATTTCTACTGCCACTCATCTCATCCTCCCCAACCCAAGAGCTCATACACAGAGAATGAACACATAGGGCCAAAAACTCACACGGGAGAACATGAGCAACCAGCAAAATCCCCTCTACTGCTCTCACCCACTCCTCACCAACTAAAGAGAAAAGCAAAACAAACCCACTAAGCCATCAACTTCTCTCCCAAGCCTTCAAGTCCTCAAACATGCAGGAGACACTCCTCCTTTTATACTCTTTGCACTAGTGGGTTCAAAAATGCTTTGCCCACGAAGTTTTTCACTTTACCCACTAACTCTAGCCAAATTCACTTCCTTTAGTGCAGCTTTGTGTATTCACCAAAACGTCCCTCCTGCACCTTCCGGGATGCTTTCTCATTCCTTGCCTTCCAAGCCTCGCAGCCACCTCGAGTCCTCGCCGTCTTCGGCACACCACAACCGTTCTGACCTTGGCACCGCCTGCGCCTAGTCCAGTCATCCCGTGCCTCGCCACGACTTCGCCTCGACGTCCTGCAGCCATCACAGACAAGAAACACATCACATAGCACCGCTCGACATAACATAATCAACAATAGCAATACGTGAAATCTTAAGCATGAAAAAGCCACAACCTGTCGAAACAAGAGAATAAGCATCCTATAACACATCGACCAAGTTTGACTAAGTCTAACCGAAACCAATTGCACCATGCAACAACAAGGTCCAAACCACACAAACCAAACTTGACCTTCTTCAAATAGATGTCAATTACTCATCACACACACGGGGTCACCTCCACATGGTCTATCAAGAACGCCATGTCAAAAATGCCCTCTTGAATCTAGAATCCGAATTGAGCTTTAGATCGGGCTATGCTAGATCTTTATTGAAGGATGAGTTTACTTCTCCAAGGCTTTTGTGGCTCGGGTTGGGTATAGCTTACGAACTACAGAGTCGCTCATTATTCTTGAACTAAAAATGAAATATGAAAAATGATCACTTTTTGTGTGAAAAAACTGATCTCACTAATACTTTCTTATGAGATAACTTATCATTGTACTAGGTATGAACTCAGGAGGAGTTTTTGATAACCCTGACCACTCTTTTAAGCTTCTTTGTTGAGATGGTCATACTATGGCTTGAGATCTAGCACCTGGCTTATAAAGCAAAAATATAATAAAATTGTTGAAGCTTAGGAGGTAGCTGTGGATGGTACCTAGTCTCGAAGTTGTTTGCTAAGATAAGATCAAAACCTATTTTCAAAGTGCTAATCATGCTCAATTCCAAGTGCTTGAACAAAATGATTCAATACTGAACTTGTAGCACTCTAAATGATTCAATTTGAGTTTCTTGGTTCTATTTAGCCTTTTGTAGGATCAAAGATAACTGACTACGGGGTGAATAAGAGATATTAAAAATTGTTGCTCTAAGTTTAACAATTTTAACACAAATGAGTAATTTAAATATTCTAGCACAAGTCAGAGCTAAAAGGCTAAATGTTTTTGAGGCACAACAACCTATGTCTCTATCAAATACAACTCTAGCTACACAAGATGATCAATTCAATAGCTAGAAATGCAAATGCGGAAAAGTAAAGACAGATAACCACAATGCAAACACACGATGTTTTTCCCGTGGTATCGAAGACTTGCCGATCTTCACTAGTCCGTATTAAGGTAAACCCAAATAAATTGGACCAGCTCAATAAATTAAGTATAATGACTTCAAATCCACTAGAGTTGTTCTTCCTTCACTCTGAAGATGGCGAGCACCATACCACTCATAACTGGTGTCAGGTCTCTTTATAACCTTCTTGAAGAGATCACCGCGCAAACTTCTCCCAAGCTTTCTAAGTACCGACAAACACTAAGAGTAACAAATCATAACCCTTGCTTGAGGAATCAATAAGTCCAAGAGGATCAACAAATGATGCAAATGCACTTCAATGCTCTCAACTACCTCAAAATATGAAATATGAGCAAATGAGTAGTAGAGAGTGCACTAATGGCTTAAATATATTCAATGAGGTCATGAATTGGTGCCACTTTTTGGTAATTGATAATAACATTTTCACGTCTAAAATTAAAGTGCCAATAAATTTAGCAAAACTTTACCATTACTAATTTTTCTAAGCATGTAGCATGATTTATAGATACCAACAGATGGAGTCTTACCAACAGGATATGATTGTTGCAAATATCTCATACCTCAGCACTTGTGGCAGTACTTTCCATTTTCTTCTACAATCCTCATGGGCTTGTAAACCATTTTCTTACCATTTTTGGGCACAAATCCAAGTCCCTCTTTATTGAATAAGCACATTTGCTCACTCAATAGCTTGTCAAGGGTAGCTTTTCCCTTGAAACACCTTTCTAAGCTTTTACTTATCTTGGTACTCATTGTTTTCATCAATAAGCTTTGCATCACATGACTTAGCCATAACATGATTAGAATCATTTTTAGAGCATGGCATATATAACAAATCATTGCAAGAACTAGAAGTGCTAATCTTAGAAATATTGTTGGAAATAACTTCTACATTGGGCATGATATCACAAGTAATTCCAAAACTAGTGTGAGATTTATTTGTGATAGACCATGTGGGGGTGACCCCATGTGTGTGATGAGTAATTGACATCTGTTTTAGGAAAGTCGAGTTTGGTTTGGACCATGTCGTTGCACGGTGCAATCAGTTTCGGTCGGACTTGGTCGAAGTGTTATAGGACGCTTATTCTCTTGATTCGACAGGTTTGACCTTTTCATGCTTAAGATTTCTCGTAATGCTATTGTTGATTACATTATGCCGAGCGGTGTTATGTGATGTGTTTCTTGTCTGTGATGGCTGCAGGACGTCGAGGCAAAGTCGTGGCGAGGCACGGGATGACCGGACTAGGCGCGGGCGGTGCTGAGGTCAAAAGGGTCGAGGTGTGCCGAAGATGGCGAGAACTCGAGGTGGTTGCGAGGCTTGAAAGGCAAGGAATGAGGAAGCTTCCCGGAAGGTGCAGAGGGGCGTTTTGGTGAATACATAAAGCTGCACTAAAGGAAGTGGATTTGGTTAGAGTTAATGGGTAAAGTGTAAAGCTTAATGGGCAAAGCATTTTGTGAACCCATTATGCAAAGGGTATAAAAGGATGGGTGTCTCCTGGTGCATGTATGGATGGTGTTAGGAGTTGATGGCTTGTGAGAGGGGTTGATGGCTTTGGGAGTCTTTTTTGCTTTGGGCTTTAGTTGTTGAGGAGTGGGTAAGAGCAGGAGGAGTGGTTTTTGTTGTTGACCATGTTCTCCCGTGTGGTTCTTGGCTTGGGTTGTTCTTGAGAGCCCTATGATTGTGAGAGAGAGGGGATGAGTTGATACTCCATGTAATCATTCCTCTGTATTCAATCATTCATGGGAATGAATCGATTTGGCTTGTGTTTTGTCTCTCTGTGATGTCTTTTATTTCAGTGTCTGCTCTCTCTGTTCTTCCTCTTTTCTTTTTGATGTGAGTGTTGATTTCTTCTCAAGAATTCGCAAATGAGATGCTCTGTGATAGGAAAAGACTCTAGACCACTTGGTCATTCCATTTCCTAGAGCAAATGATGGATTCAAAGTTTTATCTTTTCTCCCTGAGCTTCGTCAAAAATTTCCCCTGTTCTTGAAAAACTAGGGTTTGATGATGTTTTGATTTTCTCTTCCAAAGATGGTGCACTGAGATGAGTTTTTGAGTCCTAAGACTATTGCTTAGATAATCTCTTAATTTCATGGTCTAAGGATCAAAGATTAGAGGCCAATTTGAGTTTTGGTGCTGCTCTTTATAAGTTTCAGCCTCTTGTCTCAAATGTTGATTTTTGGGTTTTTAATTATCTTCTCTAATCTTGTAGGGTATTGAGGTTATTTAGTTTGTGGTTCAATTGCTTTTGGGTAGAGAAAATAGCAGTAGTTCTCAAAATTCTTCAAGCTTAGTCAAACTTGGCTTTTTCAGGTTTTTGTTCAGTCGCGTTGTTCTCTGAATTCTTGCTCCTACTAAAAATCGAAGCCCGGTCAGACCGTTGTATGACCTGCAGTCAGACCAGAGAAGAGCCGGCGGTCAGACCGGCATTTACAAGGCGGTCTAACCGGCCCATGACCGGCGGTCAGACTGGCCTATGCCAAGCGGTCTAACCGCCCCTGCCAGATTTGGCCGCTGTCTATGTTGTGTTGAGTTTCAGTCCATTTGTTCTCCTCGGTTGTCTCTTCCCTCGTTATTCTTTCTGTAAGCTTGAGTCTCCAGTAGGTTTGACTCTTTTCTTCCTAGCATTTGTTGCTTTCAGAGAAGAATGTTTTAAGACGATACTTTTGGGGGAAATTTTAAAAACAACATTCACCCCCCTCTGTTGCCGATTTTGATCCAACAATTTGAACCCTTTTGAAGGAGCAAGTCATGAGTTTCCTTTAGCTCCTCATAAGAGTCTTTTAGAGAGATATTCTCTCTTTAAGACCTTAAATTTAGATTTTTCTTTTCCAAGATATTTATTCAAATCTTCAAGCATATCCATTAACTCATCATAAGAAGGTTCATCATTATCAAATGGTTTTACTTTATCTCTTTTTGCCATGAGACATGTTGGAGGTGAAAAGAGTGATGAAGTCTCCTTAAAGGTGATACCGACAAGCCCATTTTTCTTGGAGGATTCATCACCATCAGAGTTGAGTTGTAATACTACTCATTGGAGTTCCACTCTCTAATATGGGCTTCGTTCTTGTCATCCTTTTGAAGCTTCTTAAAAAGTTTCTTCTTGTCATTGAAATCCTTCTTCTTGGATGACTTATCCTTGTCATCCTTGTTTGTTAGGCAATATGCCTCTTCTCATCACACTCATAGCAACGGATATTGCTATAGCACTTATCACTATTGTAAGAGTGCCCCTTCTTGTTCTTGTCATGGGTAGTGCTTCCATTTGAGCGCTTTCTCATGAATTTCTTCATTCTTCTCATAAGGAGAGCCAATTTCTCCTCGGAGCCATCTTCTTCACCATCTGACTCATCGCATGATACCGCTTTAGCCTTGAAAGTGGTAACCTTATTGTTCTTAAAGGAATATTGCTCTAAAAGATCCTCCTTGTCTTTCTTGTATAACTCATTATTTATGATGTTGCTTAAGAGTTGAATCAGTGTCATCCTTGGTAACTCAGATGAGTTGAGAAAGAGAGTCACCAATATCTCGTATTTCTTTGGTAAAGCCCTAAGCATCTTTTGTACAATATTAACATCGGTTAGTGAGGTGCCTAGGTCTTTAAGCTCATTTACAATGTTGTTGAGACATGAATATATTTTGTTAATGTATTCATGAGGTAACTTTGTAACTATCTCATATTTGATCCAGAGTGTATGCAATTTGGCCTATTTGACTGTGCCCTCATGGATTTTTGAGAGGGTAAACCAGGTCTCATAAGAAGTTTCTAAATTGTTTACTTGATTTCTGAGAGGCAAAATGTGCTAATCATGCTCAATTCCAAGTGCTTGAACAAAATAATTCGATATTGAACTTGTAACACTTTAATTGATTTAATTTGAGCTTCTTGGTTCCATTTAGTCTTCTGTGGGATCAATGATAACTGACTAGAGGGGTGAATAGGAGATTCTAAAAATTGTTGCTCTAAGTTTAATAATTTTAACATAAATGAGCAATTTAAATATTCTAGCACAAGTCAAGAGCAAAAAGACTAAATGTTTCTAATGCACGACAAGCAATGTCTCTACCAAATACAACTCTAACAACACCAGATGATCAATTCAATAGCTAGAAATGTAAATGCAGAAGAGTAAATACAAGAGATAGCCACAATGGAGACATGTGATGTTTTTCTATAGTATCAAAGACTTACCAACCTTTACTAGTCCACGTTGAAATAAGCCCAAACGAATTAGACTGGCTCCATGAATTAAACCTAATGACATCAAATCCACTAGGGTTGCTCTTCCTCCACTCTGAAGATAGCGAGCACTACACCACTCACAACCGACGTTGGGCCTCTTCACAACCTTCTTGAAGAGATCGCAGTGCAAACTTCTTCCATGCAGTCTAGGTGCCAACACACACCAAGAGTAACAAATCATAGTCCTTGCTTGAGGAACTAATAAGTGCCAAGATGAGCAACAAATGATACAAATACACTTCAATGTTCTCAACTACCTCAAATGTGAAATATGAGCAAATAAGTAGTAGAGAGTGCACCAATGGCTCAAATGCATTCAATGAGGTCAAGAGTTGGTGCCATGGTGCTGGTGAGGGGGTATTTATAGCCCCAACTAGAAATTCAACCGTTTGGGGCCAAATTTTACAAAACTAGGTAGGTGCATTACTACCATCATGCATCAGCCGGTACTATCGCACCTAAATGTGCATTAAATGTGTCTCAACTAGCCGTTGAACTTCAAGTATGGTACTACCACCCTCATAAGGGCTGTTACTACCGCACGGTGATAGTATCACACGGTAGAATCGATACTACCTATTTCTAGGGTTTCAAAATATCCAAAATCATACTATCTGGAAAAAATGTAATACCAGAAAATAGGTACTACCACACTATGGTAGTACTGCTATTCACACGCGGTCATACCATCGGCCGGTAGTACCGGTTGTTTCATGTGATTCTATCGATTTTCTTAACAAGGGTTTTTCAAAAATAGTTCAAGATGCATGCATGAGTTTTTGTTGATTAAGATGACATAAATTAAATCCTCAAGCAACTAGCCAAGATCCACCTTTATAGTACGGCATCTAGCCTACAAATTCGGTCTTTTCTCCAAACACCAAGACCAGCAAAACAATAAAAAGGATCCTAAAGTTATATTTCACCTTGTTCTTGAGTCATGTCGACCCTTCATAGTCTTTTGCATGATATTATTGTGTTGTCATCTGTAATCTGAGACTAATCCTTGAAAACATCTTAGCGCACATATTAGTCCTAAACTGTAATGTTGTTATTAATTACCAAAATTAATTTTTAGGGGCCTAGATGCTTTCACCTTCTTGACATAGCTTAGTCATACTTGGATACCTTTAGATAAACTTGTCAATTTTAAAGCTTTGATTATCACAAAATTATTTTGAATGCTTTAAAATTGTGTTATCTTGTCTAGATTGGTTATATATGTCTTATCCTGATCTAGATAAGCTTGTATGTATTTTATAGTTTCAAGTGGTATCCTTTTAACTGGAACCTCACTTTAAATAATTTTCAATGCTCTTTAGATTTTGCATTCTCATGCATGCATACAAGCTCCCTCTTATCCTTCTTGTGCTCCAAATAGTGCCTTGCACATTGTAAAGGGAAGCTTAGGCCATTTATGTCTCTATTGTCAAAGTGGGAGAATGATTGAAAAAAAGGCATCGAGGGGGTGAAAAATGGCTAAAGAGAGAGAATATGCATTTTTGTGATTTTTAGTGATATAAGTGGTTTTAGTTGCAAAACTTGCTAATTGAAATATAAAAATACCAAAATGAGATTTTTAAGTGAGGAGGAGCTTCATTATATTTTGTTTGCTCTCTTTTGCATTTTTAGTTGTTTATCTTGTTATGAAAATAATCATGGTGAGCAATTGCTCTTTTCTTTGGACCATGAGTAGGATTGAACTTTTGTGAGATTTTAGGTGTGATTTGGAGCTTTTATAAAAAAACTTATTCTTTCTTGATGCTTGTGAACATGATCATGAGCTCTTCTTTTTCTTTCAATTGGACCATATATGGCTTTTGCAACTTCTTTCTTTTAAAAAAACTAAACTTGTTGCCTTTTTGTGTTTGTCAATATATTTATCAAGGGTGAGATTATGAGACCATGTGGAGGTCACTCCATGGTTATGGTGAGTAATTGACTTTCAATTAAGAGAGTTTGTAGAGTTTGAGTTTGGTTTTTGAGAAGTTGGATATTTAGAACTTGTTGAGCTACTGCATGTTATTGATCTGCATGCATGCACAGGGAAAGCCATGTATGTATTGAGTCAAGCATTAATTGTGAACTAGATTAAATAATTGAAAAAATGTACTTGATCTGGACTTTGCTATGCACGTAATGTTCACTGATCGGCCATGCATGCTACATTAATGATCGGCCATGCATGCATTGATGAGGTTTGATATTTGAGAATATGCTCTTTTGCAATTCTGTCGTGGATACTGGATTTCTCCACCGGTCTGACTGGTGCATGGCAGCAATGCAACCGATCTAGAAGACCGGTTTGACCGACTTGACAGGTGATGCTCTCGACTAGATTTTGTATTTTGGGATTTTGAGTTATGGTATGACTTTGAGTGATCTAGATTGTTGCTTGTATGCACAAGGGTTTAATGTTTGGTTCTAGGTTTAGGATCCATGGTTTGGTTGCACATATTTTGCATGGTGCATGTATGGATTAATTGTATCAATTGATGATTTTGTGTATTATGTGGTGCTACGTGATGGTTTGTTTGTTTATGTTGGTTGTAGGACTTCGGAGTTACGTCACGGTGAGGCGAACGGGACGAAACTAAGATAGAAGAGCTAGGGAGTAGCTGTAAATATTCATCTCCAAGTATCAATAGATATCAAAATTCATCCAAATGTTTCCCTCTTTTGCTCTTGTGATGAAATCTTGATTTAGCTTGATTTTTGGTGTTTCCTATTCTCTCCTTGATCTTGTTGTGTGCCAAAGATGTGTAAATGATGGAGATATGTCTTAGAGACTAGATCTCATCTATCTAGGCATTTATATTTGTGATTCTTGTGTTTGCTTGTTTTGGCTCAAGAAGGGGTGATTTTGGGGTTTTGGTGTTGTGGGTGTTTTGGCTTGAGCTCGTGCTGTGATCTAGCTTGCTATAACAAGTGAGAATCTATCCAAGGTCATATAGACCATCAATAATTCACAAGAGCATATTGAGATTTCCCTCTTTTACCCAGTTTTGCTACAGTGTTCCTTTAAGAGAAAAATGGTCAGAATTTTGGCAATGATTTTATTGATCGTTGCCTAGAATAGGTTCATGACATCTTAAAGAAGGTGGATACCAAATTTAAATAATTTAGAGTTTTGGTTTGAGAGTTGGATCAATTTGTGGTTTTAGCCTAGTTTTGATGCAACAGAGGTTCAAGAGCCAATAGATCCTAATTTTCTTAAGTTCTTTCTTAATCTTTGATTGGACATGTTATTAAGGTTATGATCTAGGCTTGGTTCAAATTTCAAGTCATTTAGAGTTGTAGATCAAATGTTTTGTCGATTTTTGGATTTAAAATAGTGCTGAAAATTTGCTATGTTCCTAATTTTACTGTTCATCTGGTCTGACTAGTACTGTTCATAGTGGTCTGACTACTGTTCTTTAGCCTATTTTTACTATTCATAACAGTTGGACCACCTCCCCTGTAATGGTCAGACCGCGAGGCTATCAAGGCTCATTTTGCTTAGTTTTTTCTTGGATATTTCCTTGTGCGTGATTGGTATCTGATTTTCATAATTTCTTACAGCTAATGAAGTAAAGAGCTTTGACCTTCTCTTTGAAAAAGATTTTGAAAAGATTTTAAATGTGTTGACTCCTATTTACCTTCTCTAGTCGTTGTTCGCGGTCCTACAAGTTCTGAGGTCCTCACATGTCCTCATCAAAACTACGCTAAGAGGCCTTATGGATCGGCTACTCATCTTATGGACCATCTGCTCCTAATGAGCATTTAATTTAGGTAAAATATCCACACATAATTAGGCTTCCCCTAGTGAGTACTTGATTTAGGTAAAGTATACGCACATAATTAGGTCTTGAGATGGACAGATATACACCAATCAAATTCCAGTTTACACATCCAAACGGCATCTGCCGGCGAACCGAATTGAGAACTATGTGCCTTAGGGTGCCTTTGGTTGAGCTTTTGAGAGCTGCTTTTGCTTCCAAAAAGTCAAAAGCCAACCAAAGGAGTGGAAACCAGAAACTGCTTTTTCAGAAGCAACTACTTTTGGGTAGTACATTTTTGAAAGCACCTTGGACCCTGCTTTTGGCTTTCTGCTTTTTGAAATGGTGAAAATAGAGAGATGTTTCACAGTTGTTTCAAGAAAAATAGAGATAGGAGGTAAGTTTTATACTTGTTTGAACCAAACAGGTTACAGCTTTTCCACAGCCCACAACCTACAGCAGCTTTTCCACAGCCCACAGCTTACAGCAGCTTTTTCAGAAGCCACAGCTCAACCAAACACACCCTTAGCAACCCTTCTATTTCCTCTCAATAGCAAGTAGAAAAAGCCCCTGAACCCAAACCGGACGCATCAGCCTCCTGCAGTCCTGTACGGCTGCACCGCACACCGTAAAACCCTCTTCGCGTCATCTCAAAGAAAAAACCCCTGCTCGGGCGAACCTCCCAAAATCCCCATCCATGGCGGCTGCAGCAGCCACCCGCCGCAGCCTTTCCGCGCTCCTCCTGTCCTCCCGCGCGCTGCCCCGTCGCCTCCTCCCCCTCACCGCTGCCGCTGCCTGCTCAGGCCACCTCGCTCCGTGGGCGCCGCAGTCTCGCGGGGCGAAGACGACGTCGTCAGGTGGATCTGGGTACCCCCCCCTGAACGACCCGTCCCCGAACTGGAGCAACCGGCCACCCAAGGAGACGATCCTGCTGGACGGCTGCGACTACGAGCACTGGCTGATCGTCATGGAGTTCCCTACAGACCCCAAGCCCTCCGAGGAAGAGATGGTCGCCGCCTACGTCAAGACCGTCGCCGCCGTCGTCGGAAGGTATATGCACTTCTCGAATCTCATTTCAATGATTCCGTTGAATTGAAGCAGTGAATCTTGAGTCTATGCTATTTTATCTATTGCACTGTTCATTTTAAAATTGTTCCTGAGCTGACATTAGGCTAGTAATAGCTTTTTCCTTTTGCGAAGTGGCCAGTAATAATCTGATTAATTGAATGTTTCGCTTGTTACATTGTTAGTGGCACGCCGCTTCATCTATTTTAAACATCAGTCTTATTAATTGAATATTTCTTTCATCATTCTGCTTTTGTTTAGATTCATTTGATTCATTTATCCCTGCATGTCCGTAAACATTAGGGTTATACTTGCTCAGTTAGGTTGATGCAACTCGACACATATCCCTTTTTTTTTGGTGATTAGAGTGGATAATTCGTAGTCCCAATCAGTGTTTCCTCTCTCATTTTTTTTTTGAGCAGGTAAGCTTCCTGCAATATAAATTGAGAAACATAGTAAGTAGATTAGGAAAATGACAATAGACATGTTAGAGGAGGAAAGAAAGAGGACCAAATAAAAATCAGAATGAGAGAATGCCAAGAAAAGAAGTGGCTTGGGAGTAAAACCATGATGGATTCCATAACTACTGTACATCTTAGTGATGATAGCCAGATGCATGATTGTTGCATCAAGTTATGTTCGGACTAAACTAAGGGCATCTTCTTTTTATCTTCTAAAAGCTGCATTTCAACTTTTATACAGTAACTAGTTTTTAAACGGAGTGTCTTTCCAATGTGGGGTCTTCAAATTGATTGCAATACACATTGTAGTGACTTCATCGGCTAAAACCACATGCGAGTTTTTGTTACTCTATACTTTCTCTCACGAACAGCCCAAAAGACATAAACCGTAGCCAAAACCATAAACCGAAGTAAAAAAGAACAGGCCATCAAGCCGATTCATACAAATGTTGAACTCCCCTACTCTCTTTTGGACTTAACTGAATAAGAAAACTAACTTGGAAAAGTAATAGGTTCAAGGCTAGCCACATAATTAGCCGACTCACAAATCCAAATCAACATGGTCATGTATTCACATGAACAAACTCTGGTTCCTTTGCGCGGCTCAGTGATGCCTGGCTTGACCCCACACAGCTCAACTTCTCTTCACTTGCCTCCACAGCTCACAGTTTGAGCCCATGCGCATACACTCATTCTTGTCCAAGCGGCCTAAGTCCATGTGCATGTACAGAACCATGTGCACAAACTCTTCGTAGGCTGCTGCCCTAATTCTCCTTCCTAGGCCAGCCACCCTCTCCTCCCTGTCCATGATGTTTATTTCTTCAATCAAAATATGGGAAGCATGCTTTGCAACACTAGCCTTATGATTTGGCTCAAAAATACAAATAGGTGTTGTTAATGCAGGACCGCATCACCATGTTTCTTTGTGCATACTGTTTCTTTAAAGATGTTTATAATGTTTTACACAGAAGCCATATATTCCACATATAAATAAGTTGTGTGGAAGTAAATATTGGTAGGGACACCTGGCCAATAATTGAGCTTGTCACTTGTTCAATTTATTGTAGAACATCCCTTTATCAGATTTAAATTGGTTAATCCTTCATCAGTCTGCATATATTTAGAGAATTAAAGTTCGCTGGATGCATTTGCTTTGGGCGTTGATATCAGTACAATGTTGTCCTTGCTCATTTAGGTTGTACGCTATGCTTGCAAAATACTTTTGCTTGCACTAACTTCTGCATTTTCCTTGACTAGAATGAAGCATCAATAGGGTCTTAGATTCCCCCCATTTTTTTGAGGAGGGTGGTTTCCAGCCTTGTATATTGAGAAACATGACAATTATACGGATGCAACAAATGATTATAGATGTGTAAGGGTAGAAAAACAAGGACCAAATATATGAAGCACCTATACTTCTCTCAGGTGTTGTGCTAGTACCCCAATTTGTATCGGTTGTAGATACAGATATGGTGCTGATTATTATTGGTTCCATATCAGTTTGTTTCTGTATGCCCTATATGTTGACAATATGGCGTGACACTCTCAAATACATTGCATTAATCCATGTCACTTGCCAATTACCCTAGCCTAGGTGGTTGCTGCCCTCACTATCAAACTCTATTTGCCTGCCCTAGTGATCCTTGCAGTGTGTTAACATAGTCACTGGGATTGTGAGTCACCCCCACGATCCACGACCTCAGATCGTTGTCCCGAATTGTGGGTCGCAATCTGGCGTGCCGCCGGACACTGCCGGGACACGGCTGTTCATGATCCTGGCTGAGAGGGATGAGAGGGGGGAGAGAGGCAGATCTTGTGGGAGAGGAGGACGCGATGCACCAGATCTGTGGAAGAGGTGGAGCAAGAGACAAAAAGAGCCATTCCTCCATGGCTGCTGCATTGGGAGGAAGAAGGGAAAGAGGTGCTACAGCCTACATGTGCTGCAAATCTTCTGTTTTGTTTAATGGTTTGCTTGTTCTTTTTTCAAGGAGCTATTAAAATATGTGCTGGAGGAATGAATGGCGTTGAGGCTAGCTGCTTCAAAGAATGGGATTCTTAGTGCATGAGAGATCTTCTGTGTATTAGACTCAGTGATACTTTAAATGCCTAGTGTTATTTGCTGGTCTGGTGTGCTGGGCACAGCCAACTCCCTTCTCCTCCTCCTCTTTTTTCCCTTCTCTTGTCTAAATACACATAGGTGTTATCTGACTTTCATTGGGTCATCGACCCAGATTCATCGGGGTCATGTTTCGTGTTCCAAACAAGCATCCCGAAGAAAACTACCCTTCCTCGATCTACAATTTTAGCCACCCTCAACCCCACCCAGTCAATCTGGGTTCCTGGTGACTGGTGTGTAATGACAACACCTATGTAGCACGGACACGTATCAAAACCGTCGTATCCGTGTCCGACACGTGTCGGACACGGATACGACACGGACACGTCTCCGACACGTGTCGGCGACTTATCGGACGATTTTGGAATTAATTTTAATTATTAAAATTCTCGACACGTGTCGGACACAGTAAATATACGAGTCGGACACGGCCTGGACATAGCCAGCCCAAGAATGGCCCAGGACACGGCTGGCCCAGGCCGGCCCATCCCTAACTCTAACCATAAGCGTCGATTCCCGAGCGCATCATTCCCATTGCTCGCTCTTGCTTCTCCGTATCGGCCACTCGCGCCGCCGCTCGCTCCCGTCGGCTCTCGCATGATGAATAAATCCCTGTACTGTGGTCTTTGTGGGGCTGTGGTAGTTTTTGTTTTTTGACTGCTTTAGGACAGCATCTGCTTTTAGGACAGCATCTGCTTTTGCTTTAGGACAGATTCGCTTTTAGGACAGATCGCTTTAGGACAGAGATCTGCTTAGGACAACATCTGCTTTAGGACAGCATATTGATCGCTTTAGGACAGCATCTAGGATAGCATCTTAGTATTTGCTTGGTGGTTCTCGACCTATAAATTTGTATCCCCAACCCCTTAGGTTGGCATGGCATTGTGTGAGCAATAAACAAGAAAAACTTGCCCCATCTCCTAGTGTCATCCTCTCCATGAGAGTAAGGATCTTGCTATCACCAAGAGCAAGAGTCCAAATGACTAACAAGTGGTATCGAGCCTTAGTATCCTGTGCTTTGAGCATCTCCTGCTCATCTCCTTCTCGACCTCGCGGCCCCGACCCGATGCGGCGGCGGCAGCCCGTGTCCCGCCACTCCTCTCGGAGACGGCAGCGGCTCGTCGGCGGCCTCTCTCCACGCAATGCCCCCGAGCGGCGCGCCATGTCCGCAGGCGATCTCGGCCTTCGGCCGCCTCGAGCATGCGGCGTCGTCGAGACAGCCGAGCTCGTCGCGCAGAGCAGCAGCGAGCGGCAGCGCAGCGAACAGCTGCGGCGGGAAAAAGCGTCAAAGCTGGCGGCGGGGTGGCGGCGGCAGGCGGAGGCGGAAGCGCGGCGGCGGCAGATGCGCGCGTCGCAGCGGCAGCGAGGTCAAGGCTCATGCGGCAGCAAGCAGCGGCTCGGCTCACCTGATGACAGCGCCGACGCGACCCTCATTGCTGGAGAGGAGGCGCGCGCAAGCGCGAACAGCGCAATGGCGGCGCGCGACGCCACGAGCGCGGCGGCGGCAGCAGCGCGGCGCGGCGGCGCTCTGAAGAGGCGTACGGCGGTGGCGCTCTGGAGGAGGCACGCCGCGCGGCGGCGACGGGTCGACGCGAGCGCGGCCTCAGTAGCAGCGCTCTTCTCCCGGTTGGCATCGTGGTCACCACGAGTACGGTATCGTCGAGGGCGTCGGCCCGGCGGCGGGTGGCCTACCCTCACCAAGACCAACTACGTCGAGTGGGCTGCGATGATGAGGTGAAGCTCCAGCGGCATATGTGGGATGCGATCCGATGCGGCGGCGTCGACTACGACTAGGATCGGCGGCGCCGGATGCTCTCATCGCTGCAGCCCCGCCCGAGATGCGATTCTCGCTTACCAACAAGCGGATGCCAAAGAGGCTTGGGACGCCATCGCCGCAACACGCATCGGCGGCCGCGCGCAAGTCTACATTGCGGCACTACGCGCGGAGTGGGAGAACACGGCCTTCAAGCGGTGAGGACGTTGATGACTTTGCTCTCGTCTCAACACTCTGCTGCGAGTTGGTGCGATTCGGTGGCGACACCTCGGCGAAGAGAGAGCGTGGAGAAGCTCTTCCGCCGCGTCCCGAAGTACAAGCGGATGGCTCGCTCGATCGGGTCTCTGCTGGACCTCTCCACGATGACCATCGAGGAGGCGTTGGGTCGCCTCAAGGTCGTCGACATCGATGAGCCACAGCGCCCTCGGGACCCGTCACCATTGGCGGAAGCTCCTCCTCGCTCGGGGCGGTGGGAAGCCGGCCAAGGTGACAAGAAGAAGGGGAGCCTTCTTCCACGACGAGCGACCGCAAGAGTGGCAAGCGCGCAAGCGCGCAAAGCGCCAGTGCGCGATCTTTGGCAAGCAAAAGCGCGACGCGAGGCGACTCTTGCCACAATGCGGCAAGCTTGGTCATTGGGCCAAGGAGTGTCGGCGACCACGACGCGGCCAGCCCACGCGCAGCAAGCGAGGAGGAGGAGCGGCCGGTCTGTTCATTGCTCATGCGAGCATCGAACTACCTCGGCGGCACCCGCCGCGCGGTGGCTCTCCACCTTGACGAGCCAAAAGCACACGCCCTCCTCGGCGACGATTCCGGCAATGACAAGACCGACGGGTGGTGCCTCGACACCGCGCCACCCACCACATGACCGGCGGCGGGAGTTCTTCTCGAGCTCGACTCAGCGTTCGAGGCACCGTCAAGTTCGGCGCCTCCCGCCGTGGAGATCAAGGGCGTCGGCTCTGCTGTCTTCGCCGCCAAGATCGCGAGCACCGCCGCTCACCGGCGTCTACTACATTCCCGATCTGCGAACTCCATCATCGGCTTGGGATACCGGATGAGAACGGCTCGCGTGTCGAGATCGAGCACGGTGCCGCGGTTTGGGATCTTCGACGCCGCCTCCTTACCAAGGTAACGAGGCGCAAATCGACTCTACACTCTTCACGTGCGGTGGCACAACCCGTTGTCTCGCGGCTCGTCGGACGACGAGGCGTGGCGATGGCACGAGCGCTTTAGGCACCTTCGCCCGAGGCCACCGGCGGCTCGGTGCCACGGAAATGGTGCGAGGCTGCCGTGCCTTGACCATGTGGAGCGGCTCTGCGGCGTCTGCGTGTTGACGGCGCAGGCGACTCCTTTCCCGGCGAGTTTCGAGCCAAGGAGAGGCTCGAGCTCGTGCGGGACTTGTGTGGCGGTGACACCGCCACACCGGAGACGACGCTACTTCCTGCCGCTCGTCGGCGACCTCTCCCGCTACATGTGGTGATGGTCCTCGGCGGCAAGGAGAGGCTGCGGACACCATCGAGCGCCACGCAGTCTGCTGCGGGAGAGGCGAGCGGCGCAGGCTGCGCGCGTCTTTGCGCGCTGCACGGCGGCAATTCACGGCGGCCATTGGTCGCGTCATCTTGCGCGATGAGGCATTCGCGCCACTACTCGCGCCGTCTGGCCGCAGCAGAGCGGCGTCGTCGGCGCGCAACGGACGGTTGTGGGGATGGCTCGGGCCTCCTCAGCGCAGGGGATGCTGGTGTCTTCTTGGGAGAGGCGGTGGTCGCCGTCTACATCCTCAACCGCTCGCCTACCAGGCGCTCGGCGGCGGGGCGCGTCACGAGGCTGGCATGGCGCAAGCCGGCGGTCTCCACTTGCGGGTCTTGGCTCCTCGCGTTCGCCAAGGAGCTTGGCCACATCGGCAAGCTCGAGGCAGAGCACTCGGGAGTGTTCATCGGCTACGCGGAGGCTCGAAGGCCTCGCATCCTCGACCACGACACACGGCGAGTCCGCATCTCGCGTGGCGTGTTCGACGGCGGCGAGGCCGACGTGGGACAAGGCGGTGGGCGGCGGTTCGACCGACTCGGGGACTTTGTTGTCGACACGTCCACCGAGAGAGCGGGAGCTAGCGGCTCGTCTTCACCGAGCTCGTCCACCTCGACACCTTGCTCGCCACGGCTCGGCGAGTGCTCCACCACCTTCGGCACGCCACGCCCCACTCTTCACCACCGGCCACTCCATGCTCTCCCGCACCGGCTCACCACTCTCCCGCACCGCGGCCACACCACCGGAATCGGCCCCAGCGGCCGGTCCCACGGCGGCGGCGCGCGGTGGAGTTCGCTACTCCGCTTGTCTCACGATGAGGATCGCGTCGGCGCCTACCACGACGACGAGCCTCTGCGCTATCGTACCATGGACAACATCCTCGCGAGCCGCCGTCCACGGGTGGCGCAGCGACGACTTCGAGGCGAGCCGCGCTTGGCGTCGCGACGACGGCGAGCCCCGCTCCTTCGCCGAGGCGGAGGAGACGCGGCGTGGCGTGTCGCGATGAAGAGAGATGGGCCGCCGAGCGAACCGGGCGTGGGAGCCGGGCGGATCTTCTGCCGGTCACCGCGCGATCACCCTTAAGTGGGTGTTCAAGCCGGCGGGATGAAGCCGACGCCATCGTCAAGCACAAGGCTCGCTTGGTGGCACGAGGCTTCGCGGCGGCAGAGAGTCGACCGATGGCGCCTTTGCACCCGTCGCGCGCATGGAGTCCGTTCGTCTTCTCCTCGCACTTGCGGCCCGGAGGATTGGCGCGTCCATCACATGGGCGTCAAGTCCGCCTTCCTCAGCGGCGACTTGAAGGAGGAGGTCTCGTCGTCGGCACCGCGGGATTCGTCATCCCGGCAAGGAGGGCAGGTTCTCGCTGCGCAAGGCCCTCACGGCTTGCGGCGAGCACCACGAGCTGGAACGCTAAGTGGACTCCACCTCAAGCAAATGGGGTTCCAGCAGAGCGCGCACGAGGTTGCGATCTCCGGCGGGGCAAAGCGGCAACGCCTGGCGGTGGCGTCACGTCGACGACTTGGTGATCACCGGCACTAAGGATGCGAGGTGGCGGCATTCAAGGAAGAGATGAAGGCCACCTTCCGGATGAGTGACACGGGCCTCTCTCCTTCTACTTAGGGATCGAGGTGCACCGGATGATTCCGGGATCACACTTCGGACATCGCCTCGCCAAGCGCGTCGTTGAGCTAGCCGGGCTCACCGATCGCAACCCGCCTCGCTCCGATGGAGGAGAGATGAAGCCGAGCGCGGCAAAGACGACGGAGGAGGTGGGCGCTCGCGATCTGCGGCGTCTTGTGGGAGCCTTCGCTACCTCGCCCACACGCGCCGGACTTGGCATTCTCCGTCGGCTCGTTAGTCGGTTCATGCAACGGCCGACGACGAGCATCGGCAGTGTGAAGAGGATCATCCGCTACGTTGCGGGGACCCTTGACCACGGCCTCCATTACCCGAGGTGTCTGGCGCGCACACTTCGTCGGATGCGGCGGCGATGACCATGCGGGCGACATTGACACTAGCAAGAGCACAAGCGGGATTCTCTTCTTCCTCGGCAAGTGCCTCGTTCATCGCAATCGATTAAGCGGCGGTGGTGGCCTGTCGGTGTGAGGTCGAGTACATAGCGGCTTCCACCGCTCGACTCGAGCACTCGGCTCGCTCGGCGCGGTGATCTCTCGGCGAGGACAGGCGCGATGGAGCTCGGGGTGGGCGACAAGTCCGCTCTAGCCACGCAAAGAACCCCGTTTTTCATGAGCGAGCAAGCACATCCGGGTGAAGTACCATTTCATCCGAGGTCGCTGGATGAAGGAAGCATCAAGGCAAGCTACATCAACACCACGGATCAGCTTGCGGATCGCTCACCAAGCCTCTTGGAAGGATCAAGTTCCTTGAGCTCTGCTCCAAGATCGGGATAGCTCAACCCTCCCACAAGACGACGCACAAGACTTAGGGGAGAATGATGAATAAGTCCATGTCTTGTGGTCTTTGTGAAATTGTGGTAGTTTTTGTTTTTGATCGCTTTAGGACAGCATCTGCTTTTAGGACTTTTAGGACAGATTCGCTTTAGGACAGATCCGCTTTTAGGACAGCATATTGACCGCTTTAGGACAGCATCTAGGATAGCATCTTAGCATATGCTTGGCTGGTTCTCAGCCTATAAATTTGTATCCCCAACCCCTCAGGTTGGCATGGCATTGTGTGAGCAATAAACAAGAAAAACTTGCCCCATCTCCTAGTGTCATCCTCTCCATGAGAGTAAGGATCTTGCTATCACCAAGAGCAAGAGTCCAGCGACTAACACCGCATCTCGCCGCCGCTTTCATCTCCTCACTCGCATCTCCTCTGCCCGCCGGCTTCCGCATCTCGCCGCCGACTACATCTCCCGCGTCTCGCTGCCGACTACATCTCTCGTGCGTCGCAGGCTCTTGCATCTCCTCCCGTGTTACTTTTTCCCAGGTTAATAGAGTTCTTATTTCTAGAAATAGTATTCACATCAACAATTGTCGCCAGGATTAACAAAACAATTCATGAGGTATATATTCCGAGTATACACTTTACAAATTACAAGTTTACAATTTACATTATTTCAGATAATAAGCATGTGGAAACATAGAAAATAATACATATATATATAATTTATTTATTTATTATTTAAATATATATAGCCGTGTCGGTGTATCGGTATTTTTGGGAAAACGGCGAATTCCCGTGTCGGTGTTGTGTCGTGTCGACGTATCCGTGTCCGTGCAGACAACACTCCAGCGATCTGTGATAGTACTTGGTGGCTGTTTCTCGCCCTCCACTCCTGTGCCTCATTGCTTCATTAGATGGAATATGGAAGTGGGGAATGTGTTGTTGCTCCCCAGCGGCAAATATGTTGCATTGCATGCATTTCTATGTTGTTTTTTAATTATATATAGCCATATTGTATGAAAAGCATTTTTGCGAAACTGCCTACTTGTGCAGTGCTGTATCCCCTACCACTGTGGGTGCAACCTAGTTGGTTGCATTTGGCTTTGGGCATACATCTATAGCACAGTGTCGTCATTGCCATTTACATTAAGGAAGTAACTCAGATGCATGGGGCCCTGCACATAGATGTGTGCAGGACCAATAGGTGCTTACAATGTGTCCTTTCAAGAAAGTTTTGATTCCTTTTTACCTTGGCTCATTTGCTTCCTTGATTGGATTACGATAATAGACCATGATCAACACATCCTCCATCTCCACCTAACCTCCTGCTTGTCAACACCATTAAGGTCAAAGATGAAGAACCAAGACCCTTCTTCTCTGTTGACCAGACTGTCCCCTGTAATATTATTATCGTTATTGGAATTATTCGATCGTACATCTATGAGGCTAGTAATCTGAAATCCTAATCTCTCTCCCTCCCGCTCTAGCAGTCCGATCTTCTTGGTGGTGCATTCAGTTACGCTGTTGTCCTGGGAGTTGATATAAAATGAGAGGCATCTATGGACACCTTTCTGTTTATAACTGAAAATTTTCCGATTTCTTCCTATGTAAATTGCCAATGCGGTCAATAGGATTGTAAAAGTCCAACATGAAATCTTCAAATAAAGTCTAAATCCATCAATGCATTTAATCCTATGCAAAATCATTCCTATCTAGCACTAAAAAAATTCTATTTGATATCTAAACAGCATGTATAATTGTTGTAGATGGTAGATGAGATGGAGTTCCAATATGTCCTGCACGTCAAGTAATTTCAGAAGTGCTTGCCCAGTCAAGCATTAGCACTGATCTTTAGCATGGGAGGGATTTAAGGGAGAAATCATTAACATGGACATTGAAAAATATTGGTTACATAAAGGATTATAGCAACTTACTTCTGTTAAGTGCATGGGCATTATTCTCCATCTGCATGGGTTACAGGACACGTGTCAACCACCCATAGTTATTGAAACCGGACCGGTGACTGAACCGGCCAGTCCATTGGTTAACGGTTCACCAGTCCAACTGCTGGTTCATCGGTTGAACCGCCGGTTTTCTAAGTATTAATATTGTATTAGTCAGTATTAATTTTAATTCTAAAATATTGTATATAGATGTCACAAATAGAGAAAAATAGAATGTCAAAATTGGTCATTTGAAGGAATCAATTACTGCATGAAACAATAAATCAAATGCGATTACTTGTATCAGCTACAGCCGCAACAACCAAATGTAATTCCAAGATAGAAAGAGAATTTCCTATTGATGACCTCTAATTCGGCACAGAGATAAGATCTTTGAAGCATTAATCTGTATTCCTCACCTAACCTGCATGGGATATAACTCAATCAAGTTCTCTTTTGATGGAATTCACCTAACCGTCGTTGCCCAGTCGAAGCCATTGCCGCCGAACTCTCACCGCTAGTATGCCCGCTGCACCTGCTGATCTTGTGTTGCCAAAGCTCCCTTAGTGGCAGAAAGATGGCCATGCCGTTTGGATCTTGGTGGAGGGCAATGGCACCTTACAGTATTGAGGCTCCGGTGGTGGAGAACAGCACTGGCTATCCGGATCGGTGTGGTGGGGATTTAGAGAACGTGAGACTGTGTGAGAGACAGAGGGAAGAGATTTGGAGGGAGGTGGAAGGCAAGTAAGCCCTAGGGCTCCTCCTCATGGCTCATGCAAGACCATGTGGGTTGACTGGGCCAGGCCACAAGCCAGCCCAAGGCATTGCCCCAGTCTCCCCACACTATGTCCAGCTAAACAAAAGCCGCTCTGTTCAAACAAAACCATCTGGTCCGCCGGTTCCGAGAAGAACCACCCGGTTCATCTGGATTTTTTCCAGTTCAATTGCATGAACGGTCTTTGAAGGAAACCAAGCAGCCAAAGTCATTGGTTCTGGTTTTTTCTGGTTTAACCGGCGGTCCGGTGTGGTTTTAATAACTATGCAGCTACCTGTCGGGCCTGCACATAGCTATGTGCTGCTTCATTCATCTGAGCTGTGTTTTCTTCAAGTTAGTGTATTATTTTCACATGCAAAATGCAAAATACTTTTAGGAGTTGTTTGGATCTCAGTTTTCATTGAAACCAGATTTTGTTAAAGTAGAATTTTGGCCTAACAACCTACACCTTTGTTATGTTTTGTGGGTTCTATGGAAAACCACTCCCACCTATTTTTCACAAAATTAAAAATAATAGTAGAATGTTAGTACGTAACAGGGTAAACAGCTTAGAGGAGAGACCGACAACGATGGCTTGAAGATATAGTTTGTGCTTAGAGGAGAGGGCGCATGGTAGGGAGGAGAAGAGGGAGATAGACTGAAGAGACTTAGGAGATATGCTTATTCCATTTCTTGATTATTAAAGAGTACAGAGATCCTTTTAATAGTTATGGCAACTAATAGATAAGCCTAGGCCCCCATTTGGATACCTGAATTGGGCCTAGAATCAAGGAATTGGAATTGGGCCTATCTGATTTCAGCTGGTTGGATGTCTATTAAAATTTGAATTGGAATTCGTGGACAATGAATGGGGACTGCATGGTTCAGAGAGAGAGAGAGGTAACGCTCTGAATCGATGCATCTGACTCAATTGACTCATTTTACAAGGCCTTCCTCTCGCTCCCATTCCTTCTCTTCTGTTCCTCCCCTCCTGTTTGTAGTGGCAAATCATCAGTTTTTCCCTCAATGTAAACAAGGACCAAATAGGAACCAAGAAAAAGAAAACGAGGAAAGTCATGATATGATTTACTACTTTACATCTTAGACATGGTAAACTTGATAATCACAGCAGCTTGTACAAGTTTCCTGTCAATCTTTTCAGGATTTCTAATACTCCTGGGACTTCCTTTTTTCTGGGCCTAGTTGCGGCTTATTTTCTCAGACACTGTTTGCCCAATGTGGTAGAGCTTCCTCAAATTGGAGCTGGAGCTCAACCTTGCCATGAGAATTGTGCTGCAGCTTGCTGGCCAAAGCTGCTTAATTGGTGCCCACCAGAGCACCTCACAGCCAATCACTCAAGCTGCTTCGAGACTGACCACTCAATTTGCATATCGAGCCACTTTGCCACTGAATAGTGCTGATGCCAATTGATGGAACCATGATGGTGATAATTGTAGAGAATTAGGGGAACACCTCACACCCAATGTGGGGGGGTGACTTTCATATATATAGCCATGTACAACTTGTGTTACAAGAAAGGGTAACTTGGGTATACATATATCTAATACCCGCCCGTGATCCACGGGGAGGAGAATCTGACGCAGAGACTGGACCTAAAGTCATTAAACAAGCTGTCTGCAGTAGTCCCTTAGTCATGATGTCCGCGAACTGATGTGAGGAGGGAACATGAAGCACACGGATTTGTCCCAAAGCAACCTTCTCGCGGACGAAGTGGATGTCAATCTCGATGTGCTTCGTGCGACGGTGATGGACCGGATTGGCTGTCATGTAGATTGCACTAACATTGTCGCAATAGACAATAGTCGCCGAAGGGATCGAGACATGAAGCTCCTGAAGCAATTGTCGCAGCCAGAAGATTCAAAGCGCATGAGCAACGCCGATACTCGGCCTCTGATCGAACAGACACCGTGAGTCTGCCGCCGAAGACCGGGAGACCAAGTTGTCGCCGAGGAAGATGCGATGGCGGAGGTGGAACGCCGAGTCGGGCAACCGGCCCGATCGATGTCGAGTAGGCGGTGATGGAGGACACCTTGCGCGATGCGAGATGTAAGCCTGCGTCGAGGGTGCCCTTCACATAGCGCAGGATGCGCTTGATCAGAGCAAGATGTGGCTCTCGCGGGTCGTGCATGAAGACCGTCGCCGATGCCCTGCGCGATGTCGGCCATGCTGTTTCACCGTCGCAGCTCGTCCTCAACCTCCTCCGCGGCCTCAACCCGCGCTTCTCCAGCACGGCGGACAACATCGCCGACACCACGCCACTTCCAGACTTCAACACCGCGCGCGAGAAGCTCGTCCTCAAAGAACTTCGCCTCGCCAATGAGAGCAAGGTTTCCTCCGAGACCGCACTCCTCACATGCGGCACGGCTTGCCGCTCTGGCTCTACGTGCCTCGGCGCGAAGCACAACCAAGGTGGTCAGCAGACTCCTCCAATCGCCGCAACAACAAGAAAAGCGGCAGCGGCAGTAACAACAACGGCGGCGGCAACACTGGCAGCAGCGCCGGCGGTGGTCGCCGCGACCAGCAGCATTCCCAGGGGGGTCCGCGCACTCCCATCCCCTCTGGTCCATGGGTCTGCTTTCGCCGGCCATGCCGACACGGCGGCGGCCGCGACCATGGTTCAGGCGGCAAAACCAGCAGCAGGCCTGGCGCGCGCCGGGTCTCCTTGGGCCGGCTCCACAGGCTCACACAGCCTTCACGCCCGCCCACTTCTCCTCCCAGTCGGACGTGCAGCAGCAGTTCGTTTCTCCGCCGTCCGGAACCTCTCAAGATAGCGGTTGGGACCAGGCGGGACTCATTGCCGCTCTGATACCATGTAGAGAATTAGGGGAACACCTCACACCCAATGTGGGGGGGTGACTTTCATATATATAGCCATGTACAACTTGTGTTACAAGAAAGGGTAACTTGGGTATACATATATCTAATAATAATTATTGGACGAGTCAAGGACCCTAGCACCATGCCATTGGTTGATCCATTCCTTTTCATTATGAATTGTATTTATGTTCACTGCCCTGTGAACATAGAAACACTTCTCGAATTCTTACAAGTTCAAATTTTACCAAACTGATTCTGAGCCTATCCCGGAAGCTACTTTTCATGCCTACAAGCCCAATAAGCTTGCCTTTTAGGCGAGCTAATTTTCGCCAAAGTGTCACTTTCCTCTTCCAAATTGTAGGATAGGAAATGCAACCGTATCCAATGCAACACTCTTCATTTCTGTAGCATCATGATTCAGAGGTGATAGTCATGAAAATTCGGTTCTGAGCCTTCTGGCTCTTCTGAAGATTTAGAGCCCACTGTCTCTTTCATGCTTTCTAGTTTCTACTATTTCAAAGATTGTTAGGCCACAAATTATAGCATATCAACATCTTTTAAAAGTATTCATTTGTCTCGAATAGAATACCCTTTCTTTTCTGCACTGCAACAGTACTTAGGAGTTAGTTGGAATATAAGATTCCAGCCATTCTAAAAATTTATGCTGCATTTTTTCTTCATGCATTCTGCTAGCTCAAAGGTGTTTTTTTGGTGTAACAGTGAATATATGTTTATCTGTTTGGTGTCACCCAGGCTGTCCAACATGCGAAGGGCTGATTCTGTGGCTTGACATGTATTACATGCACTCATGTAGTAAATCATCACATCTGTCCTTTGCGTTCTAACATCTTACTATTGGTTATAACAGTATCTTTCGGTCCACCCTTAACGAACTGCCATGTTCTAATAAATAACATAAATCTATAAATCTTGATTGTAATTCTTTTGTGCAGTGAGGAGGAAGCAAAGAAGAAGATCTACTCAGTGTGCACTACTACTTACACAGGGTTTGGTGCATTGATTTCGGAGGAGCTATCATATAAAGTTAAAGGTGGACTTTTTGTGGCTCTACTTTTCAGTAAGATTCTTTTGCACAACCATATTTGAACTGAATTTAGTTTTTGTTGATTTTGCTACTTTTGTAGGATTGCCGGGAGTTCTTTGGGTATTACCTGATTCGTATTTGGACGTGCCTAACAAGGATTACGGAGGTTAGTGATCATAGTTACTTATTTCCTTATTCAGTGAAATTTGATGGGTTAGGCCCTCATTTACAGAGCATTTACGGTTTGATCATATTATGCATGCTGTTCTTTTTTGTGCACCTAAAATTTTCTTTTTTTCAACTTCTCGTCTTATCTTTGATGGTTTCATCTTCACCCAAATTATATGCTGTGGTTATTGGGTTGTACTTATATTAAGGTACCACTTGGACTAGGTGATCTATTTGTAGATGGCAAGGTCATACATAGACCACAATTTCGATTTACTGAGAGGCAGCAGGTAAGGAGTAGACCTCGTCCTCGGTATGATAAGCGACGAGAGACTATGCAAGTTGAACAGAGAGAAACAATGCAGAGAGGTCCTCCTATGCAAGAGCAGAGGCCACCATTTTCACAACAGGTTGCTCAGAATCCGCAGCAGCAGCAACATGAAACCATGCCACCAGGAGGGAACTAACTTCATTTTAGAGATTTTACTTAAAAAGTCAATCCCGTCTTTGTTAGCACACTAAACTGTCGCTAGAATTTTCAAGCTAAATTTCCTCGTTTTGTCTATTAGTTCATGAACTGTGTCTGTGTAGCAAGTAATCTTTTGCCAGGTTGCTGGGCTGTGAGCTGTTATTGGCATTATTCAACCTGTGAGCCCTTGTTATCCTATTGGGATTTGTTATCCTAGTCTGTATATGGACATTGTGTCTAGATGATCATCACGTTGGACCTTGTTTAATACAAAAATCTAATCAGGTCTGGCCCTCAGCTTGGGATACATTTGTAAGCAGTGTCGTGGACTAGGAAACCAGACAGATTCTTTGGATGGGTGAAACGGGAACCAAAAACAATCGTTATCGAACTCAATACATCAATACACTTTTATCTATCTATCTATCTATCTACCTCTGTGTGTGTGTGTGTGTGTGTGTGTGTGTGTTCACTCGCTTACAAGTACAATGGTATTTCTAGGGTCACTTTTTTTCTTTAAGAAGAAAAAGACACCATAGCACCGAAGGAAATAGTCTTGATAAAGGAAAGGGCGGTTCCCTTTGCTGCGGTTCCGAGTTGGAGACGTCTGCATAAGATTTACGCTAATAGGTGTTCGTTGTGAATGACTAATGACTGGCGATTGTTGCACCTTCCTGGAGTGGCTAAGCTATAGGAGGCGAGGTTGAAATATTTGCATGCAGCTTTCGTCCCAGATGAGAACAGACAGGTTCACACGGGCTTATCGTCGTCGGGGCGATTTCGTCGGTTCCCGCGGATCAGTAGCAAACTTGTAGAGAGGGGATTTCGTCTGGTCGCGCATCGCCGACGGAGACTCATGTAGGACCCAGATTTTAACATTCAGCATCCCCTGTGATTCTAGAGCACTATTCCCTGAATCAGTAGATAGTACTTACAGGTTACAGTTCTGATCATCAAAGTACATATCATGCGAAGCGTAAATATAATAGTAGATTTACTCACGGGCCGATTAAGCTGAAATCAATAAAATGCAGCAGCGGAGACGAAGCACACAGGTGGGACCCTCAGGACATGCCCACAGGCAGCCGACTGGGGGTTTGCGACCTAGCCCTTGACATCTTCATCTTCTTTACCACCATGACTAATAGTGTTGCTGAAGCGTAGTGATCTGATTCCTGATTCTGGATATTGTTGTGAGAGCGAGTGTGAGCACAAACCACCGTGCTCCGCGAGCCAATACACAGGATGCAAATAATTAATATGCATGGCTAATCAAGGAAAGGCTCGGGTTATTTTATTTGTCATAAATTGCTTTTGAAGTATGGTACATAGAAATTTCCTGAGACCTAACAGTTTGAACTGAATCATTTTATGTGAAAGAATACGATAATAATAGCAATCCAGATTCCATCCACCGTTATATGGCCTCTGCATCATATGCTTAATCCTTCAGCATTATAACCGCTTACATTATCACTGGGGCGACACCCAGGGCAACACAAATTAGGGCCTTTCTCCGCCCTCCACTTACCAATTCCACCCACAAAGTTTTTGAAACAGAACTATATCTAGTTAAGTTCTCATGTCCGCCCTTGACCGTGGGCACGGCTATTAAAATAGTTTTATATTCTGCAGAGTTTGCACACTTTACCCACAAGAGATAATCTGCTCGTTGCCCCACATGATTCCTTGGCCATGCGGTTGAGTAGATCATCACAAGACTGTTACAATGCATTTTTCCTAGCAGAGTTACGTCCGCTAAGGTTTCACTCCCTTCAGGGTATGACAACCCTTCCAGGAGCCCGCTCTTGCACTGTCACGTTGGAGGATATGGCCACCCTCTGCCCGCCCGTGGTCACACCGGCGCAACCCTTACTAGGTCGGATGCAAATTAGTTAGCCAAGCATATATTTTGCCAGCTTGTGGTTGTACTATTGTACACTGGGAGATCATCACAAGATTCGGTCCTTAGGATTATCTGGGCGGTTCTACCACTAACCACTTTGTGCTTCCACTGCACCACTCACACACCCTCGAACCATCCGTCCAGATATTTAAGCAAGTAGGGTTTTTGGGAACATAAAATAATCATACCAACATATACCAGTCATCACCACCATGACTTCCCAAACTAGTTTCTCATAGTTGAAAATGATGTTTTGGGGCATTTTTGATGCCCCCGATCATCTAAGCAATACTAAGCATGGCGTATAATTATGGACTTATTTTTGAAAGGTTACCATTATAATTTTTGTTAGGGTGACAAGGCTTAGATATTCAAATGTTCCAAAGGAGATATAATACTAGCAAGTTGAATAATGGGCATATAATTAGAATCTTCAAACAAACATATATTTGTATATGAAATAACAGCATGCAATTTGATAATTTAAATAAAAGTAAATTTGCAAAAAATGTAGGTTCAACATGATCAAAGTATTCACTCGCCTTGCGCGGTTTACCGCGGTCTTGAGCTCACACAATGCTTTCTTTTGAGCTTCTGGTCTTTTCTTCACTTCACTCTTGATCACACTTGATTCCCTTGATTCTTCGGGACTCCAATTTCTATTTACATGCTAAATGACCGAATACAAATAAAAGCAAATAACTCAAAAGACCCAAATAAATCCAATTAAACTTAATTTAGCTTAATATGAGTTAATGGGTGATTTGAGGCAAGGCTGATTGGGTGCATAGGACTAACGAAGTCGCACATGGTTGGGACGAAGTGATGATTGGTAGAAGGAAATTCGACGAAGCAGAGGCTAAGGAGGGTTCGTGATACGGGAATATTGACAACGTTATTCTTACTTCGGATTTGGGATGGCTAGGTTTAGCCGGCCATTGAATACCACGGGTTAACCCATTTTATTTAATAACTTCCTTTCATTATTTTTATATTTATCAAGGAAGTTCCATGAGCCACGCTAGACCTATGAGTAGATGTAAGACTGTAGTGGGGTATAGGGTATTGCCTTGTCTAATGTTAGCTTTTAAGAGTTAGGGTATGAGTTATATACACCATGTACATGATTTCTGGTTTGTCGAATTAATCTTATAGCTTATATTTTTAGCAATTCGGAATGTATTATTTTAGGTCGTGCTAATATTACCTTGTTCACTAAAATACAAGGTGGTAAGATTATTATAATTACTGATGACGTAGGGATTTTAGTACATACGCCAACATGTCTTTTAATTAAAGAGGCTCTTCGGATTAGGTATCATAGATATTCTACGTATATTTTAATTATTATTATAGATATATATATGGGAGCATATCTAGTGCTAATGCCCATACCGGTTCGCAATCTTTTTTCCGCCCCCCCCCTCCCGCGGCGCTCCGCCTCCCATTCCCCTTTCCGCAAGCTCGCCTCCCTCCCCCGCGATGGCCCCGCGGCTCCCTCCCCGCCCCAGGCGCCGCCACCCCTGGGCCCTCGTCGGGCATGTCGGGCTCCCCCTCCCGTTCTCGTCTGCCCTCCCCACGTCGGAGTCGGTCGCCGCCTACCTCAACCGCCGGCGTTAACCGCCTCCACCACCGCGCCGCCCTCTCGCCCTCGCACCGCCGCCGCCTCTTCAGGGTTTGGGTGGCGGCGCCGCTCCCCGGCCCCGGCGCCGCCGCCTCCATCACCGCGCCACCGCCCCCTCCATCGCCTCACGCCGATTTCTCCCCACCCGCCCTTCGGCTAGTGTTTGGGCCGAACTAGCGGAGCTGCCTCCCTCCACCACTGGAGCCCTCCTCCCGAGCTGTCCGACGGTTCCCATTTCCGGTCGCCGCCTACCTCAACCGCCGGCGTGAACTGCCTCCCCCGGCCTCCACCACCACGCCGCCATCTTCTGTGTGTGGGTGACGGCGCCGCTCCCCTCCCCGGCCCCTGGCGCCGCCGCCGTTCATCACCAAACCACCGCCCCCTCCATCGCCTCACGCTGGAATTTTGTTTCTTGTCTAATTCAATTTGTTCACCACTTTCCTCTAAATCGCCATTGACAAATTATAAATGTATGACTTCTGCAGTGGCATATCATGGATGAAGAGTGTTGAGCCTAATGGAAGAATGTTATAAAGGAAGAAAGATTTTGGCAATGGAGATCATGTGCACATTAGTGTTGAGCCTCATGTGGAAAATATATGGTGATGTTGGAGAAACTATTGGTGAAAATAAGCCACACAATTTGTCTCCTGCAGACTTCAGTTCTGTACCACATCAAGAAGCAAGAAGCAATGCAATGTTGCTTCCTCATTATTTGCTTATTGAACAATTCTGTATCATGGATTGGAATGCCATTAGTTCAATAAAATTCTGAATTTATTCTGTGAAACTGTGATTGTGGGTGCTTTTTTTTTTTAATTTTGTGCCATCGAGTTGTTGATTCTAAGACATGACATGTTGTGCTCTCAGGTTCTGTTTTGAGACAAGGAGAGGTTTGATGCCTTTTTTCTGTGCATGTGCCTTGTGCGACGAGATTTAGTGCATGAATGGCTCAGTACAGAATTTCTCATTCTGTAGGTTCTGAGAAAACATGCATGATTCTATGGCAGAATGCATGATTTTTGATATGTAGTTCATGCAGCACTTGCACACCTTAGTGGGAAAGTGTAGAACAAGTGCAGTTGCTTCCTGGAGTCGTAGGTGACAAACAAGGCCTCTGGAGAGGAAGAGTAAAAGCGCTGCGCTCTCAGCTGCACCACCACTTTATTCATTCCTTGGTCCTTCATCAAAGGAGGTAGAACCGTTACCATAGAAGAAAAGCAATGCTAATAGTGCAACTCTAGTACCAGATGGCTACCTCTACGAGTTCCGGGGCAACAGTACGAATGATTCGCATGTCATGTCAACAGAGGAAGTATTAAGAATCTTTACTCTCACGACAATGCAGGAACAAAATCTTGGCACGAGAGAGCTTCCAACTTTAACTCATCTTTGTTCAGAGCAGAGCTGGGCATGCATGTGCCTTGTTCAGCTCACAACTCGCACGCTAACTGCGTTTTTACAGATAGTAACTCACCGTGATTGATAGAGCATCAGGATATTGTTATGCTGAAATACCATTCTCAAAAACACAAAAGAATATCCCTAAGAAACAGTATGTAAGCAGGGTATTCTAGTTGTAAGCAGTATGTAGAAAGATAATTACAACTAAAGGAATTATAGCACGCCCTAAATTTGGCTTATTGTTTCAACTACAAGTTGCAACCTGTTAGAAAAATCAGATCAATAATGTACAATTCACAACCATTCTCTTCCTATGTTACATCATGTAATGGAACCCAGAAGTAATAAGCGGAAAAACTATGACAACAGCTTATGGACGACACTGCAGCTGAAGTTGCCTTCTCAAGTCCCTACAAATGCTAGCAGTTCTCCTGCACCTTCAACAAAGCATCATACAACAGTATCACAGAAAAGCTCCTGATTTCAGCTGAATGGAGTTGCATTCTGTCACAGTTTTTGAGGTTTCCTGGAATTGCAATGTACAATGAACAGTATCAGACAAAATAACCAAAATTCCACTTTTTGAATTTACTAGACAAGCTTCTAGCTAAGTAGCGACAATGGAGAGCAAAACCACAAGACAAAAATAATGTCAGCTCTTCCTTGTTACCATTGAACCAGAAATAACACAATCAAGATACTACTGGATGGGCTATTCTAATAAATTGTCAAAATAGCATCAAAAGATGGCCGGGAAAAGGACCTTATTCCGCATCACATATCAACAACACCATTAATTATTGATTGTGCAGAAACATGGAATCTAGATATCACTAATTCCGACAATTTAGCTACAAATTTCACAGGTTTCCTACATTTGAGCTTTTATGCAAGCCAACGATCCAACCCTCTAAATTGTAGACTACCACACACATTTCACCTATGTTCTAACTAATCATCTCAATCATATCTATACAAAGCATACATGTATCTAGGATCCAAAGTCCACTGAACATCACAAAAAATGGAGTTGGTAGCCACATATTTCTCAAAACCCAGGTACGATTGAGCCTTTAGGTAAGCCAATAGTTCAACAGTATAAATCATAAAATCAACAAGCAATCCACTCATACCCAGTCAATCCGAATCTCATTCTTACATATAGTCGAACAGAAATATATTGAAATAAACAGCTTAGAGCAATAGATTTGAGTTAGTGTGACACTCAGATAATGTTACAGAACACAACTATACAGCAAAGGAGAAGAGTGCACATCTATCCTTGAGTTGGATAGGGAGCATACTGGAGCCATTACCTTAGGTTTGAGAACTCCAGGCGGTAGAGGGAGGAAGCGGAAGCGAGCGAGGAGTACGGGGTGGAGGGAGGTGGTGGCGACGGTGGATGGCCTCACCTTCGGCGCCGGTGGAGGGAGGCAGTGCCGTCCGCCCAAACCCTAGCCGAAGAGGGTGGCATCGTCAAGGGCCGAGGGGCGATGGCGCGGTGATGGAGGGCGGCGGCGCCAGGGGCCGGGGAGGGGAGCGGCGCCGTCACCCAAACCCAGAAGAGGGCGGCGGCGGTGCGAGGGCGAGAGGGCGGCGCGGTGGTGGAGGCCAGGGGAGGCGGTTCATGCCGGCGGTTGAGGTAGGCGGCGACCGACTCCGACGCGGGGAGGGCAGACGAGAACGGGAGGGGGAGCCCGACATGCCCGACGAGGGCCCAGGGGTGGCGGCGCCTGGGCGGGGAGGGAGCCGCGGGGAGGGCATCGCAGGGGAGGGAGGCGAGCTTGCGGAAAGGGGAATGGGAGGCGGAGCACCGCAGGGGGAGGGGGCGGAAAAGATTGCGAACCGGTAGGGGGTTTTTCACAAAATTACATAAGTGGGGTTTTTCACAAAATTACATAAGTGGATTGGGTACTTCCACCCTCAAGGATCACCTAGATCTCGTGCATCTCGTGTAACAGATCTAACGATTTAAGACTATATAGCGACATTAGCATATATAGCACTCAAATGGACATTAGCTAAAACTATGGATTCTAGATATGTTCACATTATATATATATATATATATATATATATATATATATATATATATATATATATATATATATATATATATATATATATATATATATATATATATATATATATATATATATATATATATATATATATATATATATATATATATATATAGGAAAATTACGTAAAGCACACATCATCGATACACGTGTATTATTGATATTTTTTGAGTTTGGGTATGAAAATGTTTTATACCCTTGATATATTTATGGTAAGTAAGTTTTGAACTCAGTTCAAACTAGTTTGAACTACTTTTGAGTTCAATGCGACTACAGTGAGTATATACCATAAAAATAGTTCAAACTAATTAAACTGAAGTTGAATTTAATTTTTTTTGGAGTTTAACATCTCAAATATACTTTTTTATGGGTATATAAAGATACCCATATCAAACGTTGCGAATCTCAAAGCAAATCAACGGGTATTGATATTGGTGCCTAGGCACCATGGTGCATGAAACACTCGTCCTAAAGACGCCCTTTTGATTAAAGGTTGTTATCAAGTTATGTACCTTTAGTTGTTATTTAGTGCAACTTAAGTCTTAAAGAAAAAGATTGTATATATATATACATTTAGGTGATAGCCTAGCTTGTTATTTGATTAAAGTTACCATTGGCATTTATTTGATGGTGGCATGTTAAAGATTGGAGCACATGTTTTAGTTATTATGAAGGGTAATCTTTAATCTAAACCTTATTTTTATAGTCAAACATAGTGTCAAATTTATTTTCCTTAACTTCAACTTGAATGTCTTTATTAATTTTAGAACCATCTTTTACTATTGCCTTTACTTAATATTTAGATGAGGATAAATAATAAAGGCATATTAATTATGCACAAATGGTAACTAATCAAATATTAAATCTTTCAAAGGATGTGTAATATTAAGCAAGTTAAATAGTGGCCATAGATATAAGGCTTATGGTTTAAACTATGCAATGATCAATTCTATAATGTTTATTAACAAACAATGGCTTACGATATATTCTTTAAACCATCCTTATTCGTTAAATTATCATTCCATGGAAGCATAAACTTAAACAAGATTTTTACTCAATTTCTTAACATGCCTTTAATTAATAGTTTAAGCTTTAAAACAAGGATTCAAAGCACATTAGCCATTAACATATGATGTTTGATCCATGATTAAATATTTAATAAGCTCATTTATACCTCAATCAATTTTAGTATTATCTGTGGATTAATCTCATATTTTTATTTTTTTGAAATTACTAACAAAACAATCAAAAGAAAACCTAATCTAAATGCTACGGGATGGGGGATCGAACGCGGTCGTGGCGAGCGCGGATGCTGCATTGGCAGTGAACGCGGTGTTACATGCAGTAAGGGGAAGTGTTGCTGATGAACCGAGCGGCAGAATCTCAAAGTAGAGGAGGTCGGAGGCGGGTACGGCCGGCGGTGTCGGCGGCGAGAGGTGGCTGGAGAGGAGCGGGTGGTGGGCAAAACGGAACATTGGTGTCGCATGGGAGCTGCTGGGGGTGTCGGTGGGGGCCGTGGAGCTGTAGGATCAAGGATACCGACTAGAGGGGGGGTGAATAGGAGGTTTTTAAGTTTTTCTTGTTCAATTGATTAATTCTTTACAATTTAAATGGCAAGAATGTAAAGCAATTAATCCTATGCAATTCTAGATAACAATATAGCAAACTTAGCTCTAAACAATCAAATGATCACAAAAAAGTAAATAAGTAAGAGCTAAGCACAAAAGAACACAACCGATGTTTTACCGTGGTGATCGGAAACTTACCGGTTTCCCCTAGTCCACGTTGATGTTAGCCCGAACGAATCAGACCGGCTCCACGAATTGAGCCAAACACCTCGATCGCTAATGTTGCTCTTCCCCGCTCCGGGTAGGTGAGCTCCAACCGTCACAACTTGCCGGGTCTTCTCACAAGCTTCTTGAGAAGTTCACCAAGCCAAACTTCGCCCGATCGTCCAAGTGCCGGCAAGCACTAAGAGTAATAGACCTAGGGTTTCACTTGAATGCAATTATTGTGCTAAGTGGATCAACAATTGAAAATCTTGCACTAATTGCAAAACCACCTCAATTTAATGCTCAATGAAAGAAAGTGGGTGGAATGAATGCTCTTGGGCTCAAGGAATATGCAATGAGTCTCTAACATTAGCCCTTGAGCAGTGGTGGGGGTATTTATAGCCTCCACCAACCAAAACTAGCCGTTTGACACAAATTTCAGAAAAAATTATGGTCGAGCGGTACTACCGCCCCATGGCGGTACTACCGCAATCAAATCTTCGCGCCAGAACAGCTATGTCAGAGCTCTGCAGTGACCGTTGGATTTGGGGGCGCGGTACTACCGCCGTTGACATTTGTGGTACTACCGCTCCCCGGTAGTTCCGCAAAGTTGGTGCGGTACTACCGCTCCAGACAACCTCCAAAAGGTCCCAATTTTGGCACTCTCTGGAAAAATTGATCCGCTCTGAGGTCGGATCTTCCGGACTCCAGAAGTACCGCTCTGGGCAGCGGAACTACCACACACAGCGGTTGTTCCGGTGTTGAAATCACCGGTACTTCCAGTCCAGGAAAATCCAGACTTCATCCGGAGGGTGCTCTCTGGAAAAATCAATCCGCTCTCCCTCCGGATATTCCGGGCTCCGGAAGTACCGCTTCAGAATGCGGTACTACCGCTCGGTGCGGTAGTTCCAGTGTTTAAGTGGCCGGTACTTCCGTTCCCGCATGAGCTTAAGTGCATCCGCGGGTGCTCTCTGGAAAAATTGATCCGCTCAAGAAACGGGTCTTCCGCTCGCCGGTACTACCGCATTTGGGCGCGGAACTACCGCTCTCCGGTAGTTCCGACGTTCAAAACTGCGGTACTACCGCCCTTCCAGACATAGCACAGATTTTATTTTAAAACTGATTTTTGATGGATGCAAGTTTTTAATGTTGATCCATATGGCACAAGAAGTATGTTTTCAAGCTACTTGCCAAGATCCCTCTTGATGGTACGATCATCTATCCTATAATCTAGTCTTCCACCATTCGCCTAAGACCGGTAAAAATAAAAAGGATCCTATGCTAAGTATACCTTTGTCTTGAGCCAATTTGATCTTCACACATATCCTTTGTCTTGCATCTTGTTGCACTTATGTGAACTAACCCTTTGCATGCTCATAAAACACGTTAGTACCATATTCACATAATTTCATTAATTACCAAAACCATTTTTAGGGGCCTAGATGCTTTCAATCTCCCCATTTTTGGTAATTAATGACAACTCAAGTTATATGTGAGATAAATGTTTTGAATATATCAAATTATTTAACAACAAATTGTATATTCCATGTTGACTTTTAAATGAGAGAGGTTCTTTGCAATAATTCTTGAGAATGATATAAGATGAACTATCTCTGTTTTAAAGTCCAAGAGAGGAGATGACTCCCCCTAAACATGTGCATGGATAAAAATTACAACATTTCATACAAGATGCACAAGACAAAGATGTGACCTCAAATGAGAGTAGATAAACAATTAAGCAACAAATAATAGCATAAACATTTATGACCATGAAGGTTCATTACATCAACATTCATGAAAGTTCATTACATCCACATGATCATTGACCAAACATAAGTTCATTACAACCATTAAAGACAATAATAAAAAGATAGTAGATATAAGCCCATAAGACCAAAAGTAAGCCCCTATCTTTCCTAAATCTTCTCCCCCTTTGGCATCAAGTACCAAAAAGAGATCAATCCTGAGAGGTATGGCGACGAGTGTAGCGACGAGGTGATGGAGGGTGCTCAAGAGCTGCAACTCGACCATCTAGCGAAGTCAATCTGCTGTCAATGGAGTCCAGTCACGAGTTGAGGGTGGAGAACCCCTCAAGCATGGAAGAGTAAACCTGAGAGAGAGAGGGCTGGCCAGGCTCCTGTGGCTGAGCTGCTGCTGCTGCTGCTCCCGCTCCCGAGGATGAGCCTGCTCCTGGATCTGCCGACTGTCGAGCTCGAACACTGGTGGGAATAGGAGGCTCCGGTCTTGGCTTGTATGGCTTATGCACTCCACCTCGTCCTCCACGATAGTGAAACTTGGAGTCAATTAATGCCATGATGTAGGGCGCATAATTGATGCGCTTGTTGCGATCATTTTTGGAGGAGACTATCTCCCTCATGATCACATCAACGACATCAAACTTCTCACCCTTCATAATGTAGTCAATGATGTTCCAGACACGACCTCGAATGGCATCATAGTTACCGCCTTTTGGGAGAATAGTATGATTGATGATGCGGTTGACCAGACTAGGAATGGCAAGCAATCCAATATTCTTGCCAAGCACATACTTCTCTTCAGTGTTGTAGTAGGGGTACATGGCATGAATGTCGAGAGCGGGCTTGTCATATACTTCTCATAAGCACTCAGCTCCGCTCCTAAAACGATCTCAAACTCATGCTTAGTGGCCTCATATCTTGTGCACACGGTCATCCATATGCTCACGGTCTGGAGTAACATGCACAGTAGCATAGAACTGACGAATAAACTCCTCATTGTAGTCACGTCCTAGGGCCACAAGCTGCCGAATACCGGCCCTTTGAAAGAGCCTGAAGGTCCCATCATACTTATCAATGCTGTCAATATGATCCTAGTCAATGTATTTATGATCTGCAAACTGGCGATCTGGTCCATACATCTCATCAAATATCTTCTCCTGGAACTTGGTATGGAATTTTGGATTGATTGAGTTGGAGGGGAACTCATAGTGATTTGTGTGGCGAAGGTGAGCGTACTCATCAGCTGAAATCTTCTTGAGATCAATCTCAAGGCATTCTCTCCCAGCTACATCTTCTTCGGATTCCTCCATGGGAGAGCTCGCAGGCAGTGGCTGTTCAGACTCCGTTTTAGATCTGGAGTCGGACTCAGTGTCAGAGGCAGGTGCTTTTCCCTTATCTTGATATGCCTTTTGGACTGCCTCAGGTGATGGAAGTGAAGGAATGCCCGAAGAATCCCCTGAAGCATATGACTTTCTGGCAGCGGCTCTTGTTCTAGGCATCTAGAACCAAGAAGAAAGCATCATGAGAATTAAAGGAGTATACCAAGTTAGATTGAAAAGAAATGGACTGAGTGTGCTGCACTATCAGGAAATCCGGTAGTACCGCCGATTCTGGGCCGGTAGTACCGCACCAGACGGGCGGTAGTTCCGCTTCCTGGCAGATTCTAGGGTTTTTGAAATGTGAATGGATTATTTGGTGTTTTCTTGGATTGAATCCATGGAATAGGTTTGTATATACCCTTAAGCACCAAATATACTCAATTTCCTTAGAATTAAATAGCAAAATCAACCACTTTTTCAATTTAACCTAGAACATGACCTAGGGTTCAAAAATGAAGATCAAAAAGAGATTTTTGATCCAAAATACCTTGAGGATCAGAGGAGTTGAACCCTGGGAAGAAGTTTTGATTGAAGACTTGAAGAAATTACCACTAGATTTGAAGATCTGTGGTGCGGTTTGGGAGGTTTTTGGTGGGAGAGAGAGAGAGAAAGAGGAGAGGAGAGATACGGGCTCGGGCGGAAGTGGAGAGGAAGTACCGGAGAGGAGGAAAAAGGTAGGGTCCAACAGAGGAAAACCCTCGGGTGCGGGCAGTTGCTCCCCCTTAAATGCAGATCCGGTAGTGCCGCGGATGCGGCCGGTAGTACCGCTTCCTCGGCCGGAAGTACCGTTACCCGGAAGTACCACAGGAGACAGCGGTAGTTCTGATATTTCTGGAACTTCGCAGAATTGGGATTTTAAGAGAATAGATGCAAATGATCCCTAGTTTTTGCACTCAATTAAAATCTTTAAGGATCATTATGCATTAGATAGAACAGAATATTACCTTTAAATAATTTTTGCATTTCCTTTTAAAATCAAAACCTTTTGCACAAAAGAGAGTAATTTCAAACAACCTTTCAAGCTTCCTCAAATTAGTATGCATTTAAATTTACCATAAATTTATGCAACATTTGAGTAATCCAAGACATTCAATTCACTCCTAAGTTTGCAAAAACGGTTTTCATCTAATGGCTTGGTGAAGATATCCGCTAATTGGTCTTCGGTCCGGATGTGGCTAATGCAAATATCTCCCTTGCTAACATGGTCCCTCAAGAAATGGTGGCGAATATCTATATGCTTAGTTCTTAAGTGTTGGACGGGATTATTGGAAATTTTCACGGCACTTTCATTATCACACAATAAAGGCACTTTATCAAAATTTATTCCAAAATCCAACAATGTTTGCCTCATCCACAATAATTGAGCACAACAACTCCTGGCTGAAACATATTCAGCTTCGGCAGTTGAGAGTGCTACGGAGTTTTGTTTCTTTGAGGACCAAGATACTAAAGATCTACCTAGGAATTGACAACTTCCCGAAGTGCTTTTTCTATCCACTTTGCAACCCGCATAATCGGAATCCAAATATCCAATTAAATCAAATTTAGCACCTTTGGGGTACCAAACCCCTATATTTTGGGAGTGTTTCAAATATCTCAAGATTCTCTTTACGGCTTTTAAATAGCACTCCTTTGGTGAAGCTTGAAAGCGAGCACACATGCATACACTAAACATGATATCGGGCCTAGATGCGGTAAGATAAAGCAAGCTACCAATCATGGATCTATAAAGTTTTGAATCTATCGACTTACCTCCTTCGTTGAGGTCTAGATGTCCGTTGGTTGCCATTGGTGTCTTGATGGGTTTTGCATCTTCTATGCCAAACTTCTTGAAGAGATCTTTGGTGTACTTTGTTTGGCTTATAAATGTCCCATCTTTGTGTTGCTTGATTTGGAGTCCAAGAAAATAGCTTAATTCTCCTATCATGGACATCTCAAATTTCCTAGACATCGTATCACCAAATTCTTCGCAAAAATCTTGGTTAGTAGAACCAAATATAATGTCATCAACATAAATTTGGCAAACAAAGAAATCATCACCAATGTTTTTGTGAATAATGTTGTATCTACTTTACCAATTTTAAATCCCTTCGAAATAAGAAAATTTCTAAGGCGTTCATACCAAGCTCTAAGAGCTTGTTTTAAACCATATTACGCCTTTGAAAGTTTATAAACATGATTAGGATACTAGGACCTTCGAACCCCGGAGTTTGTTCAACAAATACAAGTTCGGAGATTGTTCCATTCAAGAATGCACTTTTAACATCCATTTGAAATAATTTAATATCAAAACTAGATGCAAAAGCAAGCAAGATTCTAATTGACTCAAGTCTAGCAACGGGTGCATATGTCTCATCATAATCCAATCCTTCGACTTGAGTATAGCCTTGAGCTACTAACCTTGCTTTGTTTCTTACCACAATGCCGTTCTTATCTTGTTTATTTCGAAAGACCCATTTAGTGCCTATCACATTATGCTCTTCGGGTCTCTCCACCAAGGTCCATACTTCATTTTGTGCGAAATTGTTTAATTCTTCATGCATGGCATTAACACAATCCGGGTCATCTAGAGCTTCATCTACAAGCTTAGGCTCAAGAGAAGAAATACAAGAGTAATGTTTGCAAAATGAAGCTACTCTAGAGCGAGTTTGAATACCCTTACTCACGTCACCTAATATTTGATCTATTAGATGATCCTTGGCAATTGCATTGTGAATCTTGAGGTTGTTTTGTTGTTGATCCTTTTCTTCATCTTCAACAAATTGAATATTACTTGGAGTAGACGATGTGGGTGGCTCTACTTGTTTTGATGAGCTTGGTGAAGATGGATCTTCCTTTGGCTTGATGTCTCCAATTTGCATGTTTTCCATAGCTTTGCGCAATCCTTCATCACCTACATCATCCAAATTTTCTTACTCCTCTTGAGAGCCATTAGTTTCATCGAATTGTACATCACATGATTCTTCAACTAAACTCAAATTTTTTTATAAACTCTATATGCTTTACTATTTGAAGAATAACCTAAAAGGAAATCTTCATCACAACGACTTTGAAATTTAGAGAGCCGAACACCCTTTCTTAGAATGTAGCATTTGCAACCAAATACTCTAAAGTAGGAAATGTTCGGTTTTCTTCTAATGAGGAGCTCATAGGAGGTCTTTTTCAAAAGTCGATGTAAGTAAAGGCGATTTATGGCATGACAAGCGGTGTTAATAGCTTCCGCCCAAAATTTATCGGAAGTATTATACTCATCAAGCATTGTCCTAGCCATTTCAATTAATGTGTGATTTTTCCTTTCTACAACTCCATTTTACTCCGGAGTGTAGGTTGTGGAAAGTTCGTGCTTTATTCCAAGTTCATCACAAAAATCCTCAACTTTTGTGTTTTTTAACTCGGAACCATTGTCACTCCTAATTTTCTTTATTTTAAAATCAAATTCATTTTGAGCCCTTTTTGAAAAACTTTTGAAAATCCCGGAGGTTTCGCCTTTGTCATTTAGGAAGAAGACCCATGTGTATCTAGAGTGATCATCCACAATGACTAAACAATAACTATTACCTCCAATGCTCTTATAGGTTGTTGGCCCAAATAAATCCATATGTAAGAGCTCCAATGGCCAAAAGGTTGGCATGATACTTTTGGAAGGATGAGAACTAGCAACTTGCTTTCCGGCTTGACAAGCACTACAAAGTCGATTTTTCTCAAACTTCACATCCTTCAAGCCAACAACTAAGTCATGTTTGAAAAGCTTTTTGAGTTGCACCATACCCATATGACCTAGCCTCCTATGCCATAACCAACCCAAAGAGGTTTTTGCAATTAAACAAGTTTTTAAGCATGCATCATTTAAGTAAAATCTACTAAATAAGGATTTTCAAATCTAAAGCCTTTGAAAACAAGTTCATTACTGTTTTCTTTTGAGATAGTTACATTTTCTTTAGAGAATAAACATGTTAATCCTAAATCACATAGTTGAGCAATGGATAGCAAGTTAAAATGTCATGTTTCAACTAAGGATACATTAGAAATGGAAAGATCATTGGATATAGCAATTTTACCCAAATCAAGTACCTTCCCTTTGCTATTGTCTCCAAAGGTGATTCTTTCATTGCTTCCGCTCTCAAAAGTTGTGAATATTTTCCGGTCTCCGGTCATGTGTTGAGTGCATCCACTATCCAACACCCAATGCCTTCCACCGGTTTTGTAATTTACTTACAAAAGAAAATCAAGTCTTTTTAGGTACCCAAATTTGTTTAGGTCCTTGGAGGTTAGTAACCAAGGTTTTGGGCACCCAAATGGATTTCTTTTTAGCACCCAAAGTCGAGGTGCCAATAAAATGAGCAATTACATTTTCATTCTTAGATTTTTTAAGCATATAGCAAGAATCATATAAGCCAATGGAATGCATATTGTTCTTAGAACAATCATTTGGCATATGTTCTACATTCTGGTATTTTGTACAATACTTACCATTCTCATTTACAAACCTTGGAGGTTTGTATGCCGGCTTCTTACCTTTCTTGGGAATGTACCCAAGTCCTTCCTTGTTAAAAGAACATCTTTGCCCGCTTAGCAACTTATCAAGGGTATCCTTTCCCTTGTAAGCTCTTTCTAAGCTTTTGTTCAATTTTAGCACTTGTTCTTTTAAATTCTTATTTTCATTTACTAGCACATTATCATGAGCATGAGATAAGGCATTGTATGAATCAACATTAGATGAGCATGGCATATAAAGTAAATCATCACAAGAGGTTGACATGCTAGATGTTGATTTTTCTATACCAGGCTTCTCATTCGAAATATTACAAGATATACCAATGCTAGTACTAGACTTCTTTTGATTTTCTTGGAGAAGCAAGTCATGAGCTTCCTTTAGCTCCTCATAGGATTTTTGAAGAGATATATGCTCTCTCTTCAAAACCTTAAATTTTGACTTCTCTTTTCCAAGAAATTCATTTAATTCTACTAACATGTCCATCAAATCATCATAAGAAGGCTCATCGTCGTCTAGAGTTTTTACCTTCTCTCCTTTTGCCATAAGACATGTGGGAGTGGAGAATAGCGATGGAGCTTCCTTGGTGGCGATGCCAACAAGTCCCTTCTTCTTGGGAGACTCATCCTCGCTTGAGTCGGAGTCGGTATACTCCTCCTCGGAGTCCCACTCACCAATATGGGCTTCGTTCTTCCCATCCTTGTGAAGCTTCTTGAAGAGATTCTTCTTGCCATTATAGTTCTTCTTCTTTGATGACTTCTCCTTGTCATCTTTCTTTGTGGGGCATTGAGAGGCAATGTGCCCCTTCTCATCACATTCATAGCAACGAATGTTGCTATACTTCTTGTTGGAGGAGGATTTCCACTTCTCGCCTTTGTCATAACTTGCGCCTCGGCTTGAGCGTCTTCTCATGAACTTGTTCATCCTTCTCACAAGAAGGGCAAGCTCCTCTTCGGAATCCTCTTCTTCTTCTTCGGACTCCTCACTTGCCACCGCCTTTGCCTTGAAGGCGGTGATCTTCTTTCCTTTGGAGGTGGATTGCTCCAAGAGTTCCTCCTTGTCCTTCTTGTACAACTCATTTATAATTAGATTACCCAAGAGTTGTGTTGGCGTCATCTTTGCCAACTCCGGTGAGTTTAGGAAGAGTGTCACCAACATCTCATACTTCTCCGGTAAGGCCCTAAGCATCTTTCTCACAATATCAAGATCGGAAAGGTTAGTTCCAAGGCCTTTGAGCTCATTCACAATGTTGTTTAGCCGTGTGTACATCTCATTGATGTCCTCATGGGGCAACATTATGAATGTCTCATACTTAATCCTAAGCCGATGCAATTTTGCCTCCTTAACCGTGGATGTCCCTTCATGTATTTCCGAAAGGGTAGTCCAAATAGCGTGAGCCGTCTCAAGATTGCTCACTCTATTGAATTCATCCACGTTTAAGGCTCCAAAAAGAGCATTCATGGCTTGGGCATCTAAATGAGTGTTACACCCATCTTGTTCCGTCGGATTCTCGGGATTAAGTGGCATGACGTAACCATCATTTACAATTTTTCAAATGTTAGGACTTATGGCCTTTAAATAGATTGACATTCTAATTTTTCAATAAGCATAATTATAGCCATCAAACAAGAGTGCCTTTCCTACCGCAATCCCCTCACTAGCCATCCTTTTCTCTCTAGACGGTTAAGTCTATAAATGAGAGACCAAGCTCTGATACCACTTGTAGGATCAAGGATACCGACTAGAGGGGGGGTGAATAGGAGGTTATTAAGTTTTTCTTGTTCAATTGATTAATTCTTTACAATTTAAATGGCAAGCATGTAAAGCAATTAATCCTATGCAAGGTTACCACTGGCATTTATTTGATGGTGGCATGTTAAAGATTGGAGCACATGTTTTAGTTATTATGAAGGGTAATCTTTAATCTAAACCTTATTTTTATAGTCAAACATAGTGTCAAATTTATTTTCCTTAACTTTAACTTGAATGTCTTTATTAATTTTAGAACCATCATTTACTAATGTCTTTACTTAATATTTAGATGAGGATAAATAATAAAGGCATATTAATTATGCACAAATGGTAACTAATCAAATATTAAATCTTTCAAAGGATGTGTAATATTAAGCAAGTTAAATAGTGGGCATAGATATAAGGGTTATGGTTTAAACTATGCAATGATCAATTCTATAATGTTTATTAACAAACAATGGCTTACGATATATTCTTTAAACCATCCTTATTCGTTAAATTATCATTCCATGGAAGCATAAACTTAAACAAGATTTTTACTCAATTTCTTAACATGCCTTTAATTAATTGTTTAAGCTTTAAAACAAGGATTCAAAGCACATTAGCCATTAACATATGATGTTTGATCCATGATTAAATATTTAATAAGCTCATTTATACCTCAATCAATTTTAGTATAATCTGTGGATTAATCTCATATTTTTATTTTTCTGAAATTACTAACAAAACAATCAAAAGAAAACCTAATCTAAATGCTACGGGATGGGGGATCGAACGCGGGTCAGCGAACTGAGCGCGGACGCCGCTGGCCAGCTAAACGCGGGGTGTTACCTGTCTGGTAAGGGGGAAGTGTTGCTGATGAACCGAGCGGCAAAATCTCAAAGCAGAGGAGGTCGGAGGCGGGTACGGCCGGCGGTGTCGGCGGCGAGAGGTGGCTGGAGAGGAGCGGATGGTGGGCAAAACGGAACATTGGCATCGCATGGGAGCTGCTGGGGGTGTCGGTGGGGGCCGTGGAGCTGTAGGATCAAGGATACCGACTAGAGTGGGGTGAATAGGAGGTTTTTAAGTTTTTCTTGTTCAATTGATTAATTCTTTACAATTTAAATGGCAAGAATGTTAAGCAATTAATCCTATGCAATTCTAGATAACAATATAGCAAACTTAGCTCTAAACAATCAAATGATCACAAAGAAGTAAATAAGTAAGAGCTAAGCACAAAAGAACACAACCGATGTTTTACCGTGGTGATTGGAAACTTGCCGGTTTCCCCTAGTCCACGTTGATGTTAGCCCGAACGAATCGGACCGGCTCCACGAATTGAGCCAAACACCTCGATCACTAATGTTGCTCTTCCCCGCTCTGGGTAGGTGAGCTCCAACCGTCACAACTTGCCAGGTCTTCTCACAAGTTTCTTAAGAAGATCACCAAGCCAAACTTCGCCCGATCGTCTAAGTGCCGGCAAGCACTAAGAGTAATAGACCTAGGGTTTCACTTGAATGCAATTCTTGTGCTAAGTGGATCAACAATTGAAAATCTTGCACTAATTGCAAAACCACCTCAATTTAATGCTCAATGAAATAAAGTGGGTGGAATGAATGCTCTTGGGCTTAAGGAATATGCAATGAGTCTCTAACATTAGCCCTTGAGAAGTGGTGGAGGTATTTATAGCCTCCACCAACCAAAACTAGCCGTTTGACACAAATTGCAGAAAAAATTATGGTCGAGCGGTACTACCGCCCCCAGGGGCCCGTACTACCGCAATCAAATCTTCGCGCCAGAACGGCTATGTCAGAGCTCTGCAGTGATCGTTGGATTTGGCGGCGTGGTACTACCGCCATTGACATTTGCAGTACTACCGCTCCCCGGTAGTTCCGCAAAGTCGACGCGGTACTACCGCTCCAGCCAACCTCCAAAAGGTCCCAATTTTGGCGCTCTCTGGAAAAATTGATCCGCTCTGAGGCCGGATCTTCCGGACTCCGGAAGTACCGCTCTGGGCAGCGAAACTACCGCACACACCGGTAGTTCCGGCGTTGAAATCGCCGGTACTTTCGCTCCAGGAAAATCCAAACTTCATCCGGAGGGTGCTCTCTGGAAAAATCAATCCGCTCTCCCTCCGGATCTTCCGGGCTCCGGAAGTACCACTTCATAATGCGGTACTACCGCTCGGTGCAGTAGTTTCGGTGTTTAAGTGGCCGGTACTTCCGTTCCCGCAAGAGCTTAAGTGCATCCGCGGGTGCTCTCTGGAAAAATTGATCTGCTCAAGAAACGGATCTTCCGCTCGCCGGTACTACCGCATTGGCCGCGGAACTACCGCTCTCCGGTAGTTCCGACGTTCAAAACTGCGGTACTACCGTCCTTCCATACAGAGCACAGATTTTGTTTTAAAACTGATTTTTGATGGATGCATGTTTCTAATGTTGATCCATATGGCACAAGAAGTATGTTTTCAAGCTACTTGCCAAGATCCCTCTTGATGGTGCGATCATCTATCCTATAATCCGGTCGTCCACCATTCGCCTAAGACCGGTAAAAAATAAACAGGATCATACGCTAAGTATACCTTTGTCTTGAGCCAATTTGATCTTCACACGTATCCTTTTGCTTGCATCTTGTTGCACTTATGTGAACTAACCCTTTGCATGCTCATAAAACATGTTAGTCCCATATTCACATAATTTCATTAATTACCAAAACCATTTTTAGGGGCCTAGATGCTTTCAGGAGCGCCGGAGCTGGGGTGGCGGCGTGCGGCGGCGTGGGAAGGAGCTTCGGCGCTGGCGAGGTATGGGTAAGGAGGAGCCCGGGTGAGGTCGGGGACGTCTTCGCCTAGCTCTGAGGATGGTTCGGGTGGGCGGAATTAGGCTAGTATGGTGCGAGTCGCCGAGGAGCTTGGTGGCCGGCCATGGGGAAGAAGGGTGGCGCCGGCGGAGGAGAGGGCACTAGAACCCGATTGCTTGGAGGTGGAAGGAGTGTGCAGCGTGGGGAAGGTGATGGTGGCTTTAGTTGCTCTTATAGTCGACCGGGCGGAGCTGACACCGAGTGGTGGCCTGTGCGGTCATGTCGAGCCGACGGCGGTGGCAGGCAGCGGTGTGACCAGTAGGGCAGCGGCGATAGTTGGCTGTAACATCCCAAATTTTTGCTAAATAAAGGTAATTAAATAAATAATTAAAATTGAAATAAAATAAAATTTAATTTAAAATAAGTATTTTTGTGCTTAAAGTTCAAAGTTGGATTTGCCTTGAATTTTTGTTTTTGAAAAAGCTGGATTTGAAAAGCATTTTAAGAAAAACCTTAAATAAAATGATATTTTGATTTTATATAAAAATCTTATGTCAAATTAAATATTTGGAGTTACTTGGATTTTATTTGGTTTCCTGGATTTTCTGGAGTTTAAAAATGTATTTTAAAATTTAAAAGTAATTTTAAGTATGAAAAATAAATACCAACATTAGTTGGAAATAGTTTTATTAAGTTCCAAATGTCTCCAGAAGATTCTATGAATTTTTCTAGGATTGTTGGAGTTTATTCTGTATTTTTTCTGAGCTTATTTGAATTTCCAGGCAATTTCTGAAAATCTGAAAATCCTAAAACAAAAATCAAAATTCCTTTCCCCCTCCTCCGGCCGCCACGTGGACGGCGGGATGCCGCCCACGTCCTCCCTCCTCGCCCCCATCTAGCCGTCGCCTCCATCCCGCCTTGGCTCCTTCCCCGCTCGACACGTGGCTGGCCCGGATCGTCCGCGTGCGCCGCCCGAGTCCATCCACCCGTCCACCCGCCTCCTCTCTCGGCCACCCGATTCCCCTCTCTCTCTTCGCGTGGCTTCATCTCCGCCGCCCGCCTCCCCCTCCCGCTGCGTGTGGGCCCGCCTTGTCAGGCCCGTCTTCCCCGCGGCCTCCTCCTTCCTCTCGCACTGCGCCACTCTGCACCGCCGCCCGCCTTCCCGGCTGTTCCCCGCCTCCGCGTCGCCGCTCTCTCTAATCGCCCGCACGACCCGCGCCCACGCGCCACCTCCTCCCCCGCCGGATTCGCGCCCACCCCTCAACTCCGCCCGCAACCACCGCTCGCCTCGGCGACAATCCCCTCACCTCACCCTCCGCGCCTATTTAAGCCCCCGCCCGGCTCCTCCCCGTCTCGCTCCACCCCGCTCCGCCCTCGCCTTCTTCTCCCGAGCTTCTCCTCGCCTTCGCGCCGTGTTTCCCCACCACCGCCGCCGCGACTAACCACGGCGAGCAATCGCCGCCGTCTCCGGCCTCCCTGCGCCACGCCGTCGCCTCCGCGAGCTTCACCGCGCCGGTGTGCACCCCGGCCACCCCTCGGCCGCGCCTCTTCACCACCGGAGCCTCGTCGCCGCCGTAACCCGAGCGCCTCCGCCGCCTCTCCCTCGCCGCCGGCCCTTTCCCCCACCGCCTCCGGTAAGCCCGCGCCACCACTAGAATCCCCGCGCGCTCCTCTTTCTCCTCCGCCCAACGCCACTCGCCGCCGGCCACCGGAGCTCCGGCGGGCGTGTCGCCCCGAGCCCTCCCTCATCGGCGAGCCACGTCGTGGCCGGCGCCGACGTGGGCACCACGCCCCTGCCACGCCAACGCCACCTCATCCCCTCCGAGCCCCGTCAGCGCCAGCTCACAACCCCGCCACCTCAGCACATCCCCCGGTCCGTGGACATGGTCCACATGGACCCGGGCCCGCATGTCGGCCCCTCTCATCATTTCCTGTACAAAAATAATTCGGCCGAAATAAAAATCCGAGTTGACGCAAGGCTGACGTCATAAATTTCTTTTTTAGTAGAAAAATAAATCCAAAAATCAGTCTTTTTCCTTTTTCCCTCTTTTTAAATTTTCCCGGAGCCCGTTCTTCTTCGTTCTAACTCCGATTTAACCCATTCAAATTTCTAAATTCATCAAAAATTCCCCTCTATCCATTTATAGCCTCAATTCAAAATTTTGAAGTCAATTTGAATTTAATTTGAATTTATTTGAATTTGGTGGGTTATTTTGACGTGTAGACTTCGACGATTCGGGAAATTTCTTCGACGAAGATTCAAGCCAATTTGAAGAGCAAGGCAAGTCACCCTCCTTGATCATGTTGATCCCAGATTTTCAAATAAAATTATGTTGATTTGAATTATATTGCATGCATATTTCTATTCAACGTATTTCAATTCAGTTTTAAATTTAGTTATTGCCTACTTGTTATTACCTCCTTTGGCATTGAATTCCCTTGATATCTTGTCACCTTAGATTCAAACTCTAGTTAATACATTAGTGTTGGCTAGAGGAATTTATATCAAATGCTTAGATTGTATAGATATAATGTTTATTTTGGGATATCTTTCACATAAAATGATAACCCTGTTTACATAAAATGATATGAATTCTTGACTTTGGTGAGTCAAGGAGGTTTATGAAACTATTTTGAAAACAAACATAAAACTGGTTTAGACTTAGGCAATTGGTTAGAATGGTGGGTGCAGGCATGCCCGTTGGTTGGAGCCGCAGATGGTTGATTGTCGACACAGGGTATGTGGTTGGGCCTAAGTCGATTAAGGACCGATCATGAGCTCTTTTTGCAAAGCCCTAATCGTACTACCACATGGTGGTATGGGACAGACCCTTGCTGAATAATTTGTGAAGTCCCAACTTTGAGCCGAGTTGTAGGTTGAAAGTGGCGTGGTTGGTGCCATGTGAAGTCTCACTTGGGCGAGCATGGTTAAGCCATGAGAAGTCTCGTTTAGGCTCAAGAGGGGGGTCCCGATCTGGTGGATTCCTTACTGGGGTGAAACCTTAGAGTTGGCTCGACCAGGTTGAAGGCTTTGCATTGTAAAGGCCTTGTCACGACTCCTTGCTGCACACCTAAGGAAGTGTGTAACTCGCGTGGCACAAAAGGATGATCGTGTCTTGTGGTAAAGCTGTACAACCTCTGCAGAGTGTATAATCTATCCTGGATAGCCGTGCCCACGGTCATGGGCATGCTGAGTAAAAGTTTTTCATGGATTAAATTTTGTTTTTCAAAATGTTTTTGAAAACCTTGTGGATGGATGGAATCCACAAGAGATGAAAACCTTGCGGATGGATGGAATCCGTGAGAGATTGAAATCTGGTGAATGGATGGAATTCATCAGAGTTGCGCAGTGAAAGCGTGTGGATGGATGGAATCCATACGTGAGCTTTTGGAAAAGATGGTCCGGGTGTGTAACATCCTGAAAAATCAAAATTTGAAAATATGAATTTCTTGAATTATATTTGCAATATATTCTATTGGAATTTGGATTTTGTGGTGTTTTCTCGTATTTGGTTGAGATTTCAAAAACTGAATAATTCCTAAAAGATAAAGACAAACATTAGTAATACCAAAAACCTTGAGTTCAAAATTCAAGTCAATAAAATGCAACCAAAAGGAATATTAGATTTTTGTATCTGGATATTTAAACCAAAAATCTCTCCCCTTAATTCAAATAGTAAACCAAAAATCCAAGGCTAAATATGCAAAAATTTAAACATAAATTGGCAGGCTTGAGCCCTTCATTTTATCATTTTCTCCTCTTTATTATTCTTCACACTTTCATGTGGGCCTCATTACTTCTCTCTCTCTTTCTTCTTTTCCTCCCCACACGCGGTGGGCGAATGCCGCGCCCTCTTCCTCCCCTTCTTCTCCTTGCACGCGCGCCGACCCCTGCGGCTCGCCGCCGGAAAAGCGGCCGACACGGCCCGCTCCGCCGGCCATCACGCGCGCGTCATCATCACGCCGCCCGACTGCTCTCTCTGCGCAGCCCCGTTCTCTCCTTCCTCCTCCCTCACGCCCGGGTCCTCCCTTCTCTGCGGCTGGGTCAAAGCCGCCCCGCGCGCGCGCGTCAGCGCGCGCCTGCCGCCGCCCCTGTCTCCGCTCCTGCGCCCGACACCGCCACGTCACCAAGCCTCCCGCCCATGCCTGCCGCCTCGGCCAATCCCGCCACCGAGGATCGCGGCGCCGTGCCTGCTCTGCGCGCGCCACGCGTGCCGCCGCGCGAAATCCGGCCAAATGTCGGCCGCTCGGCCTTTAAAACCCTCGTCTGAGTTCCCAGCCGCACCGCCTTTCCCCACTCAACCTTCCCTCTCGCGGGATCGAAGCCCCTCACTCGAGCTCACCGGAATTTCCCAATTTTCCCAATTCCGACCGTGCGCCACCGTCCCCGCCATTTCCACCACCGCCACCTCCTCCGTCGATTTCGCTCCGATTCCTCGCTGTGGGAGTGACAGCACGGCGCCCCGAACCTCCTCCAATCGCCGGCCAATGCCCTCCGCCGCCCGTGCTCCTCCACCACGGCGACCCCCTCGCGCCGCCCATGGCCATCGCCGCCGGCCCTCTCCGGCACCTCCCCGACCTCAAAGGCTGCTAGGTAAGCCTCCCTCTGCTGCTCTCCCGCTCATGCGCGCGCCGCCTCCTCCCCTCTCCTTCCCGGTTGCTGGCGCCCCATCCACACCTCACCGCCGGCCGCCTAAGTAACCACCCGAGCCACCTTGCTCCTCCTCGGCCCACGCCAATTCCCACGTGTCTTCCGTGTCGAGACGGCGACCCATTTTACTGGTCATAGCCATCTCTCCGGCCGCCTCTCGCCGCCGGCGACGCCAGCCCCGGGCGCCGGCTTCTCGTCTGTTTTTGGCCCCCAGCCCAACCTCACTTCTTCTTATCCTCTACGCCCCATCTCTCAGCCCAGGCACTGCGCCCACTTGGCTGCTAGAATGCGCATAAGACAGAAAGCTAAAGCCCAGGTCCCTGGTTCGATCCCTGGCGGCTGCACCTTTTACATATTTATTTTGTTTTGATTTCCTCAATACATGTTAATTAGTAAAATTTGGGAAAATCTAGGAAATAATCTGGGGAACATAGTAAGATTTGTAGGGTGTAAAATAAGATTACTAAACGTTTAATATCCGGTCATTTATTGCATGAGCAACTAATGTAGATTAAATATTCAATTGGGTCATAAAACTAAATTGATTAATATATAGAGGTGGATTAAGTTATTATGCTTGAATAATTAAATCCTATTTGAATAATTAACTAAAAGACTAAATATTAATTAAAGACTTCGATAAAGAAAAATAACTTATGGTAAATGATCAAATAAGGGATTGCCATTAATCAAAAATTTGGATTTATGCCTAATATTTAAAATATTGCCATTAATTAAATCTCAATGGTAGGTTTAATTAAATTAGGCCTCTTCATAAAATTAATTGAACGATGGGGCATGACCATAAACACTTAAGTTAGAGAATATATACAGTTACTAAAATATAATGGACCTAGGCCATCATACATTAAAATGACGTGACCAATATATGTAAACACTCTGATGTAAATGTTTAACTAATAACACGGTTAATTAGGGTCACATAAAATAATACATATCAAGCATTGTTCATATTGCTAAGTTTAAACTAAAATTTTAAATAAAGTTAAATATAATGAGTATACATAATAGTAATTAGAGCAGAGATAAAATAATAAGGGTACCATTAATTAAATCTTAATATTTGATTTAGTAAATAATAATTATGAACATGAAATAACAAGGTATGGCCCATACAATCGAATCCTAGTTCAAATTGAAAGAGGATTAGTAACAATTTAGGCTACATAAAATGTTACCCCATAAAATGCCATACACCAGCACTCTAAAATTAATTCGGTAAGCCAAAATGCCCTGAAGAGTAACGCTCGACAAAATGATACCTATTCATAGGTCCATCCTAACTCATGGAACTTCCTTGATAAATATAAAAATAATAAAAAGAAGCTATTAAATAAAAAGATCAAGTTATCGTATTATACCATTGACCTTACTCAAATAACCCAAATCACCCATTAACTCATAATAAAAACTAAATCGAGTTTATTCAGATTTATCTGGATCTCTTGAGTTATTTACTTTTATTTGAATTCAGTCGTTTATCGCGTAATTAGAAACTGGAATCCTGAAGATTCTCCGGATCAAGCGTGGTCAGAGCGAAGCGAAGATAAAGGACAGAAACTCAAGAGAAAGTATCGTGTGAGCTCACGACCGCGGTAAACCGCGCAAGGCGAGTCAATACTTTGATCATGTTGATCCTATGTTTTCTGCAAATTACTTTGTTTTAAATTATCAAATTGCATGCTGTTAATTTATATGCAAATACATGCTTAATTTAATATTCTAGTTATGTGCCCATTGTTTACCTTGAATAATATTACCCCTCCTTTGGAATATTTGAATGTGTGAACCTTGTCGCCCTAGCAAAAATATAATAGTAACATTTCGAAAATAAGTCCTCAATTATATGCCATGCTTAGCATTGATTAGAAACCGGGACAAGAAATTGTCCCAAGCATCACTTTTATTCATGAGAAATTGATTCGGGCAGTCATGACGGGAATGACTGGTATATGTTGGTACGATTACTTTATGTTTCCAAAAACCCCAACATGCTTAAATATCTAGGCGGATTGGTTTGAGGGGTGTGTATGTGTGGTGTAGTGGAAGCACAAAATTGAGTTAATAATGGACTAAAAGTGGGTTAGTGGTAGACCGCCCAGATAACCCTAAGGACCGAATCTTGTCATGACCTCCTGTGTAAAACAAGCACAACCACAAGCTGGCAAAGTGTAGGCAGGGTTAACTAATTTGTATGGCTCTAAGGTGGTTACGTGAAGGTGTGAACACGAGCAAAGGGATGGATGGTCGCATCCCCGCCTTTGCCCGTGATGGCTCACGAGGGACCCTTCCGAGGGATGGTCGTATCCTACGGAAGATAGACCTTAGCGGGCGTAACCACAGTAGGACTATGCATTGTAACAATCCTGTGATAGTGGCTAAGGAATCATGTGGGGCAACGGGTGGATTTATCTCTTGTGGGTAAAGTGTGCAAAACTCTGCAGAGTCTAAAACTATTCGAATAGCCGTGCCCACGGTCAAGGGCGGACATGGGAACTTAACCAGATATAGTTCTATTTAAAAATGCTTTATGATGAGTTGGAAAAGTGGAAGGGCAGTGTAAGGCCCTAGTTTGGAATTGTCCTGGGTGTCGTCCCAGTGGTAAGTTAAGCGGCTATAACGCTGAAAAATTGTTATATGGTGCAGATGCCATGTAACGGTGGATGGAATCTGGATCGCTAGTATTATTGCATGTTCTTGAACATTATGCTTTTGTTCAAAATGCTAGGTCTTAGGAATTTTTATATAATTGTATTCAAAAGCACTCTTCGCAAAATAAAATGAGCCCAAGCCATTCTTTGATTAGCCATATATGTTAAATATTGCATTCTGTGTGTTGACTCGCTGAGCATGGGGTCGGAGTGCTCACGCTCGCTTTTGCGGCAAATTCAGAAGCAGGAATCGGATCACTACGCTTCAATAATACTATTGGGGCACGATGGCGAAGAGGATGAAGATGTCGAGAACTAGGTCGTGAACCTCCAGTTGGCTGTCTGTGGGCATGTCCTGAAGGTCCCACCTGTGTGCTTCGTTCTTCCGCTGCTGCAATTTATCGATTTCGGCCTCATCGGCCCATGAGTAAGCCTGCTATTATATTTACGTTTTCGCATGATATGTACTTTGATATTCAGAACTGTAACTGTGTGCACTATCTACTGATCCAGGAAATAGTGCAGTTAAACACAGAGGAATCCGGATGTTAATATCTGGGTCCCTACAGGGTGGGATGCCCGTGGATAGGTTGGTGTTTGGTCGAGCCGGCACTGACGGTATTACTTTCTACTACCAGTATTGTTTTTACTTACTGTATTAAATTCAGCAATTTCAATCTACTTATTGTATTTCTTAAATGTTGTTTTTGCAAATTAACCCTATAAGCCTTCCGTTGAAGCCTTTATCATTATGTTGCATTTTCCCGGGTGATTTGCGGAGTACAAGTTTATACTCACCTTGCTTTTTCCACACAGAGAAGGAAGATGTCGACTACGGTGAAGATCTGGACGAATAGGCGCGTCTTCTTCGTCGTTTGCACAATGGGCGAGCTTGGGCTTCGCTTTTATCAGTTTGCTTCCGCAGTTCTTTTCCTTATTTATTTTTGCCAATGAGCATTGATGTAAGACTTGGCCATAAGGCCGTACCTTTTATTTAATATAATCAGTCATTTGTGTCTGGTATTTATCTTTGTTGTGACTGTGTGCACTAGCTAATCCTGGACTAGTGCGATTTACGAAGGATCCGTGAGTCGTTACTCGGGTTCGACATCGCGGCAGTGTGGCGGTAGGATTGCGAGGGGAGATCCGGGCATGATGGCATGGCAGGGCGGCAGCTTTGGGGTGTGTTTGGTTGAGCTGTGGCTTCTGAAAAAGCTGTTGTGAGCTATGGGCTGTGGAAAAGCTCCTGTAGGTTCTGGGCTGTGGAAAACCTGTAAGCTGTTTGGTTCAAACAAGTATAAAACTTACCTCCTATCTCTATTTTCCTTGAAACAACTGTGAAACAGCTCTCTATTTTCACCATTTCAAAAGCAGCCAAAGCCAAAAGCCAAAAGCGAGGTCCAAGGTGCTTTTAAAGCAGTACTACCAAAAGTAGTCGCTTCAAAAGCGACTTCTTGTTTCCACCCCTTTTGTTGGCTTTTGGCTTTTTGGAAGCAAAAGCAGCTCCCAAAAGCTCAACCAAAGGCACCCTTGGCGCTGCACGCGCTGCGCGACTGAGAGAGCGTCGCTCGCGCCGCGCAATCTGACGGAGCGAGGCTGGGAAAAGGCTAGGACGGCTAAGAGGCGCTGGCGACCGTTGGTCTGAAGGCGCCGGCGACTGCTGGTCTAAAGCTCTGGCGCAGAGGTGGGCTGGGCTGTGGCGGCGAGGCAAGGCGTGGCGCCTTCAGCCCTGGGTGGAGCGAGTGATAGAGGAGGAAGAAGGAGCGGGCCGGCTCGGGCAGGGAAAAGAACGGGGAAAGGGAGTTGGGCCGGGCCGTTTCGGTTGATCCCAGTTTTCAAAATAAAAGCCGGTGGGGGCCTTTATAGGGGCGGAGGGGGAGTGGGGCGGAGCGAATTGCTCGCCAGAGTGGGGGAGTGGGCGGCAGCAGTTGCGGCTGAATTGGGGGAGGTGGGCGACGGTTCGGCGCGGGATAGGCGGGGGAAGGTGGGCGCGGCTTGCGGGGGAGAAAAGGGAGTTGGCACGGGTCGCTCGGGAGAAGGGAGGAAGAGGGGAAGGTGGCGGAAATGGCAGAACGGCCGAGCGGCGCGGGGAGGGAGAAGGGGCGGGCGCGCGGGGAAGAAGGAGGCCCTAACAGGCGGGGCCTACGAAGAAGAGAGAGGGGGAGAGGGAAGCGGCCAGATCGCGGGGGCGGGGATCGGACTGCAGCGAGAGTTAGGCGGGGCGGACGGCCAGATGGGTCGACGCGCGGGGAAATCGGGCCATCCGGGCCGCACGCGTGGCGAGAGCGGGAGAGGGCTAGGCGGGATGCGCGGTGGATCCGGACCGTCCACGTGTCGCCCGCGGGGAAGGGAGGGAATTTTATTTTTATCTTTCTGATTTTGGATTTTCAAAAAGGCCCAGAAAATTCAATAATGCTCAGAAAAATATGAAATAACTTCCAAAATTTCCAGAAAAATTCAAAGAACTTCTTGGAGACATTTTGGACTTAATAAAAATATTTTCAACTGATGTTGGTATTTAATTTTTATACTTAAAATACTTTTTAATTTCAAAAATAGATTTTAAAACTCCAGAAAACTCAGAAAACCCATGTTGCCACAGTTGTTGCTCCTCAGTGATGGTCAAAGCGTGCGGAGGACGTGCGGGAGATGACCGTGGATGCGATGTTGCCACAGTTGTTGCACCTCAGTCGGGTAGCGACATACAGCAAACCGACGCACGGGCAGAGCCAGACCACGGCGACGTTGAAGGCAAGGCGGGGAGGCGAGCCCGAGGTCTGCCATGGCCGGGCACTGAAGGCGAGGGGCGGTGCTGAAGACGAGGGCCGGTGCGGAAGACGAGGGCTGTCGGCGTCGCATTTACTCGCCGGCGCTGGTTGGGGGAGGAAGGCGACGAGTGGCGGCAGAGTCAGAGGAGGAGGGGGCGCTGCGGCCAGGAAGAAGAAGGGGAACGGGCGGCTAGGATGGAATGGGAAAGAAGATGGGCGGCCAGGATTGGCTGGGGGGTTTTCAATTTATTAATATTTTTCTTCCCTTTCCTCTTTTAAAAAGATTAAAAACAAATCTTCCTTCTCTGAAATTTTCTAATTTTTGAAGATAGTTTTAAATTCTAGATTTTAAAAGGTGACTTTAAATTTCTTCTTTGGGGACTAAATCAAGGTTTTCATTTTAAATCACTTTTGCACCTCTTGAATTTTCTTTTTGAAAAGCAAAAAGGATAACCAAGCTGAGAATAAAGTCTTTTAAAATTTTAACCTAAGATTGAAATTTACATTATCACCAGGTTTTGAAACTAGGGTGTTACACATGTATCCACTCTATTGAATTAGTAACCAAAATTCTAGTCATAGGTGTACCACCAAGACTATCTCATAATTGTACATACAAATCCAATTTGTGGGCACAAGTTTATCGATTTGGCATATAGGACTCATTCGCTAATTATGTAGTACTCCAATTAATTGCTCGCTGTCAAATATTCCATTGCTAGTTTTGTCAATTCTAGCATTTATGACTCACATAACTATTGCTCAATTCATCCAACCAAATGGCACATGATTAAATATTCCTCTCATTCAGCCTCCATATCCCACTAAATATCATCACATGAGCCATCCATCGAGTATGGATAATAAAATCCATATGCACCTTAAATCCTAAAATTACTAAACCAATTAAAAAGAAAAGCTTCCAATTAATCTAACCTCCATGGTTCACCTTTGATTTTTGTACGACTCCAAAATAATATTATTCAATTAAAGAATCTATTAAAAGATTTAATTTGACGTCCATCATTCAACAAAACATATTTTGCTACAATAATCTAATTATTCACATCAACCGACATAACGCCAATACGTCACATCTACACACAATTAAGACCTAATAGGAATTTATATCGATTCTACGCTAACAAACGCTATTTATGCTAAACATGCATAAAAATGCAATAATAAATGATGTCAATGCGACATACACAGCTAAATACATAAACATGATAATGCAAATAATATTAAGATTTCACCGAGGGCACTAGGCGTGCCAACCACCACCGGACGCGATATACTTGGCTACTCATGAGTAATAGCCAACGTCGCCGCTAGATCTACATCTCTCGGCCACTCATGCATTATTGTCGATGTCGCAGCTGGATCCATGCCCCTACCTTCTTTTTCTTTTCTTTCCTTTTTCTTTTCTCTTTCCTTTCTTCCTTTCTCTTTTTCTTCTCACCAATGCCACCCTGTTCTTCTCACTCCTCTTCTTCCTTTTTCTTTTCTTCCATCGACATGACTTGTTCTTCCTCTCTCCTCTTCACCATTCATTCCTGCCTCTAGCACCTATCTTTCTTCTTCCTCTTCTTTGTTTTCTTCATCCACAGATGACTCTCTCTCCAGCACCTTTATTTTCTTCTTCCCCATCTCTCACCTCTCCTCTTCCTCTTCACTTCTTTCTTCCCCTCTCCACCGAAACTTCTTCCTACTACTCCTCTCTTCCTCCCCTTCTTCTCTCATCGATGCCTCCCCAGCCTCTCTCTTTCTTCTTCCTCTTCTTCCCTCGACCTACAGTGCTAGCTCTAGCCGACTCCTCCATGCCGCCATCCCCATGCCAGCGCCGGCCTCAAGCTGTCGGCCATGCCCACGCCGTACCACCAGCCTCCATCGCTGCCAGCACAGTCTCACCGGCCTCCACCATTCCTGGTTGGCTCGGCTGTAACTTGCCTTGACCTGCACCATGCTTTGGTCATTGTTGTCACTGGTGCTGTTAGGAATAGTTCCACATCAGTTGTGGGAAGGAAAAAATAACAACTTATAAGTGTGAGGGAGACATCAGCTATTGGACTAGTCTTTTGGGGAAGAAAACTCAATACCACTTGTAAGGCTGTTGCTTTAGGATTTGCATACGAAGCCTATGGGCTTAGTAGTGTTCAACCTGTTTAGACCTGGAGCTTAGGGAGTAAACCTGGTTGGACCTAAGCATGCGGCCAGGGTCTAATTTAACAATTGGTATCAAAGTCTGGGTGCCTAACATCTTTTTGGACTTTATGACTACTGAAGTGCACAGCCGATGTGTAACAGGGAGAATATTGGGAATAGTCCCACATCGGTCGTGAAAAGAAAAAAATAATAACTTATAAGTGTAAGAGAGAACTCACCGATTGGACTAGTCTTTTGGGGAGAGGAGAAGGCCCAGTACCACTTATAAGGCTATTACTTTAGAGCTTGCATATGGTAGTTCATAGGCTTACTTGTGTTCAGCCGTTTAGACCTAAAGCTTGAAGAGTAAACTTGGTTAGACCTAGATATACAGCTTGTGTCCGATCCAACAGGCCCACCGTCCTACTGCTCAGTGCCACTGCAGCACGCTGGCCATGCTACGATCGCGCACGGCCCCTCGCTGAGCCGGCTCCTCTCTACGCTACCAACTCGGTCGACTGGCCTTGGTGTCACGCTGCCGCGGTTCTCACTAGCCCCCGCACTCTGCTACTCTCCCCCAGCTACCGTCGACACTTGCGCTCAGCATGGCCAGCCCTCGTCTGGCCTCGCATGCTGCTTCTTCGCCACGCCTCCCGTGAGGCTATCACTGCTGTGGACTGGTTGGCCAGCGCCTTCGCCGTGCTCACATAGCAAGTGCTCGCCATGCTGGCTCTGCCCGAGCTACACCACCCCCAAGCAATTGCTGCTGTGTCGCCGCGTAACTGGGAATGCATCCTGGTGCATGCTTGCCAAGGCACATGCTGCCGCGCAAGCTCCTCGGCCACAACTCGCGCAGCGCACGCTCGCCCCGCCGGCTACTTCGGTCGCAGCTGGATCCAGTGCTGCTGCTACTTGTCCCTTTCTCTCAAACTCACTCAAACGGCCATGCATGTGAAAAATTCTTGGATGAATGGAATGCTTGTGTGATGAGGAACACATTGGTATAATATGCAGGGATTGATTTTGTGTTTTTGGTTGAGATTGGGAGGAGAGGAGACAAGGAGCTTGTTGTTGTTCTTGGCCTGGAAGGCATGGCAGAGGAGGGGGTTGAACAGGGGAAGTGGTTGTGTAGGGGTGACTGGGCTAGCAGTGGGGAGTGAATGAGAGAAAAAGAGTCTTATAGGCTGGGTGCAGAAAGCAGGAAAAAACTCGCAAGCGTTTTCGTTCGCTGTCTGTCGAATGGGAGGAAAGGGCGGTGAGCACATGAATGCCTGACGACAAAATTTTTAGATGCATACGAAAACATAAAACAAAATTAATTAAATTTGATACAACCTTTCAAACAATTTAATTTAATGATTAAATTTTAATTTAGTGCATCACTTTCAGTTAATATTGAATTTTTAAAATACACTTAAATTTTTACAAATGGTCAATTTAAATTTAAATAACCCGATTTTGAAAAATCGGGATGTTACATGTTTAGTAGATATTAAAATTAATATGCCACGCTCAAATCTATCTCTGGTTCCTTTTTGTTTCTTCCTCTTACTGAAACAAAATTTACAATTCTTTCTATACAAATTTCACAATGACACATATTGTAAATTCATCTTTTTGGCATTTATCATCTTATGGACATTCCTTAGAACATGTTGTACACAAAGGACTTGAACCTGTAAAATGAGCCTATGGTCCTTTCAATTTGACTAATTGGCACGACTATACTCATTGTAATTTTAGGGGTGGTCACGGAGCCCGTAGCGTGGGCTGAGATACGTGAGGGTCCTGGTGCTTACTTATATTTCACAGGGTGGCCCAGAGTTCGGGGGCTCCACACTCTATTTATACTTTATAGAGTGACGCAAAGTCCAAGGGTCTACGTTCTATGTATACTCCGTAGAATAGGTTAGAACACACGAAAGTCCTGGCGCTTATTTATACTCTGTAGAGTGAGTTGGAACATGCAAGGATCACATCACTTATTTATACTCCGCAGAGTGGCCCGTAGTCCAGGGGCTCCGCACTCTATTTATACACCATGGAGTACCGTGGAGCCCGAGCACTCCGCGCTATATTTATACTTCATAGAGTGACATAGAGCCCGGGGTGGCGGGGAGGCATGAGCTCATGGTCATCGCCATCGTCTTGGATGTTTGCCCCTAGAACAACAATGCAGTCTCCCACCCCTTGCTAGTTCATCAATTTAATGGGCTTCATAGAATGTTTGACCACTATGTTTGGTTAAATATACTTAAAAGTTATGGCAATTTGAGGTTGATAGTTTTGTTGTGAGTAGTTAATCCGAGTAGTTGATTTCTTGGGTACAAATTAGCCCATAGGATATAGATTTGAATTTTGTTGTTCACAAGATTGTTATAGCGAATTTCGTATAGAGATCTGTAAGATATTTAATTCCGGTAATTAGAAGTTTATTGAAAAAAGTGCTCCTAAACGGGAGAGGAAGTGTGCTGTTATGGGCTTTTGCTTTTAAGTGGTAATTGTCCTAATATAAGTCACCCTGTTGGGATACGGGTAGATTACATTAGCACAGATTAAAATTTTCTACCATGTAAACTAAAAAGCCATGCAAATAAGAGATCATAGATTGTTACCACTAGCCGCGCAGTGCAGTGAAAGTAGAGTTGAAGCAGCCGATTCAACAGAGAGCACATCGGTGTAGTGGTAGTAGTCGATCGTTTTCTAGCCAACTATCTCCTCCTCGCGAACGTCCCGATTAGCGCCACAGTCACAGCAACGCCTCTACCAAAGTCCACACGTTTAGAGATGGAACACCGTGCGTCGGCGTGCTAGCACCAATGCGCACAGCATGGGGTTATGAGAGGTGGCGGTTAGGATTTCGACAGGTGTGTTTCGGGATGCCTCCTTCAGCCCCCGCACCTCTCCTTATATAGCCTCCAATCGGATCCTTATCCGATACGAATAGATATCGTATCCCACTCGGAGACTATCATCCGAATCTTTATCGTTCCAGCCTATTAGATGTGTGATTCTATAGCTTCATGTATATTTGGCCATAAGTCAAAAACTCCTTTCCAGTCCATAAGTCGGTAGTGGTCCCTTGCAGGACATAACGACTCCTAAACATACATAAAGATCATATCGAACGAACCTATATAGTGCTTATGTACTGATCCCTTTGCCTCGTGATGCCATATCAAACTCAAGACGAGAAGCGTGCCATCCTATGATAGCTTGATCTTTTACTCGAACCTGTAGTGAACTACTCAGTTGTAATTGACTCCTCAACCACATTCGGTATGGCCATGTACTTTCTTAATCCAACCACATCGAGGGGCCCAGAGATATCTCACCTGTTATATAGAAAAGACAAATTTCATCTTGATCACTCATATTTCTCCACATGTTTCATAGTAAACCCGAAAGCTACCTTTATAACCACCCAACCCTGGAGTAGTGTTTGATAACTTCTAAGTAAACTATTAAAGATGTAGGACATAATGACGATCTCAGGTTTAAAAATCCTACATATACTATGTATGAGACTAACTGATGACACTTAAAAATATAACAATTCCTGTAGTGTCTCATGATGGGTCAATCCAGCGTCAGATTCTCTAACATGTGTCCACATTATTGATTTGATATTGCATATCTACGATTCGTGAAACATGATTATCAATCAATATATATGCTGATCTGTAAATCATATTTGTCCCACATAATGATATAAGATCAAGGATAATTTAGAATAACATCAAAACATGAATAAAGAACTCCGCGAACAAATCATATACTTATTGATTAATACGAAGTATATTTATTTAAGGGACAAAATAACATATTATTTAAAAGATCATAAACATAGAAATAATACAGTCATCTCCATGATTGTCTTTAGAACATATCACAAACATACCCAATTATGAAATATGAGGTTTTCTGTCTAGTTAGTAAATATAAGAGCAATTCTATATTTTAGTTTCTGGAGTACAAGTATGTAACCTGGATTTTCAAGCTGTTGGTATAGGTAATTCAGTGAGAAGGGAGAGATGCGCATTTAAGAGTAGGATCTTGTGTCGACCTTCTTGGATAGGGTACAACAAGCAGTGGATAGTAAGAGCAACTCCAGCAGGAGCCTCAAATTAGAGCCCCTACTTTTGATTTGAGGGCTCCCCTACTTTTGAGGGCCCTGTTTTTTGAGTTGAACTCAGTGAAGCCCTCAAATCGGGGCCTCAAATTCATTCCAACTGAGAATGACATGTAGAGCCCACTCGTCATTCTCAAATTTCTCTACCCCTACTCTCCTCCACCCGTGCGCTCTCCGCTCGTCCACCGCGCCTCCTCCTCTCCTCCACCCGCGCCTCCTCCTCTCCTCTCAGCCCACCCGCTCCCACGCCCGGCCGCAGCCGCGCGCCTCGCCTCGCCCGCCCTCCGCCTCCGCTCGGGCCCCTCCCTCTCCGCCGCACTCTCCACGCTCCTCTCCGCCACGCTCTCCACGCTCCCCTCCCCGCTCGGGCCCCTCCCTCTCCGCCGCGCTCTCCACGCTCCCCTCCTCGCCGCGCGCCTCCCGCCGGCCACCCACTCCTCCGACCTCCTCGCCCTCTTCGACGACGCCCTCGCCCACCTTCAACCCCCGGCTGACTCTTCCTCACCCCCTAACTCTTCCTCACCCCCGGCTGGCCGCCGCGGTTTCCACCGGCGCCTCCCCATCGGTCGACCCCCGGACCGATTCCGCTCGGTGGGAGCCGCACCCCGGCACCCTGCAGCCTCCCCCACCGCCGGCCGGCGTCCTCCGCCACGCGAGCTCCCCCGCCACGGTCGCCTCCCCGCGTCGTTGCCCGTGCTCGTCGCCGGCTCAACCCGGCCTCCTTCTGGCCGCCTCGGTAGCTCAGGTGAGCTTCTACCACCTTGCTCATGCTCGCGCACACCTCCCTTCTTTCCCCCACCCCTTCGGCCACCGGCGCCTCTTTTCTCCTCCATCGCCGGCCTAGAGTCGACGGAGGAGCGGGAGCGGAAGACAGTGGCGAGGCAGGCGGCTGCCGAGCGGTGGCGAGATCGGGCGGGTAGGCGTCGGAGGAAAGAGGAACCGGCGGCGGCGGCGCGCGCAGATGCGAGCGGGGTAGTGAAAACCAAAAGCAGAAAATAGGGGCTCCTCCGGACCCCCAGAATGAGGGCTTGAGGGGGAGATTTGAGGGCCCCCTACTTTTGAGGGCTCTAGTAGGGGCCCTGCTGAATCTCTATTTTTGCCTCAGCCCTCAAATATGAGGTTTGAGGGCTCAAGTAGAGACCTTACTAGAGTTGCTCTAACGGAGATCAAGCATAATTTGCTAGCTACTTAGAATAGACAGAAAACCTATGCAGATATAAAGAGGAGGGAGCTAGAATTTATGGTTCATAATCATGTGTTTCTAAAAGTATCTCTCACCAAAGATACCACACGGTTTTGTATCGAAGAAAAGTTAGATAGTGATACGAGAGACGACCATCAAACAAAATCTCACCTTCAGTCTCGTCCGGTGTGAATTCGAGAGGACTATAGAGGAGTGTTGTCGAAGCAAGACCTCACCTCATCATGCTTGCCGATTTGTCAAAAGGAATCTAGAAACAATATGAAACGTCTGCTCGCATGCTTTAAATGCTGCTCGCTGTTTATCCACTCAACAACAACAGCAGTGTGCTGTTGACCTCCTGGAGAATCAAGTATCGTCCGGTGTGAATTCGAGAGGACTATAGAGGAGTGTTGTCGAAGCAAGACCTCACCTCATCATGCTTGCCGATTTGTCAAAAGGAATCTAGAAACAATATGAAACGTCTGCTCGCATGCTTAAATGCTGCTCGCTGTTTATCCACTCAACAATAACAACAGTGTGCTGTTGACCTCCTGGAGAATCAAGTAATCTAGTCTCGCACGTTTCGATTTAAGATTCTGACTTATTTTGTATTATTTATAAATTTCATCTTTTTTTATACTTTTAGTTTTTTCTTGAGTTTTTTTGCCGTTTCTTTTTTCTCGTATTTGTTTGCATTTATACATGATAAGCTAACATGTTTTTCCTATTTATAATTTTTTAATTTAATTATACTAAATAATCTTCTGTCAGCTACATTGTTTTTAGCCAATTACAATACTTTTCAGTCATAAATCACTCAAAAAAGCTCTTTGGAGCAAAGCCTAATTATCTAACCAACTGACTTACACGTCAACCACATTCCTTAGTACGATACATCTGCATGCTATCATGAGTTTTTTAATGATGAGAAAAGCCAGATGCAGTCGGGATAGTCAAACACACATAAAGCTGTATGATGGTTTCAAAATCGGCTTATATAAGCAGGTTTATATTTCTAACTTCTATCTTTTTAATTTTTTTTGATTTTTTGGGGGCTTTTTGTCTTTTGTTTGTACATTCCTTTGTATTGTCCGTGATGAGCTTACTTATTTTTTTATTTTTAAATTTAATTACATTAAAAACCACTAACTATTATAATACAAAATAATATAGTTACAATGCAAAAAAAAAGAGAGCATAAGTTAACAAAAAAAGCCCAACGGAGGCCTCAAGCCTTGCACTGTTACTGGCATGAGAGCCAAGGTGCACAAATAGCCATAGATCCTGATGCTTTTATTTATTGAACTATCTTATTTGCATTGTCGGTTCACGTATGCCGATTTAGTGACTTAGTGGTGAAGACTAACGGCATGTTCCAAACAGTTTGGCTTTTGATTTTTACAAGTTGACTTTTAAACGGAGTGGATTTTTAATATGGCTATAATTTATTTGTAGAAATTACTATAGAAGCCATTTTGAACAGAGTGGTTTCTCAACACGAGTGTCCTTTACTCCCTTAAGTTGTCGCATAATTAGCCAAAAGTCATCACGAAAAACTAAAAAGTACTTTTAAAAGGACCTTGGACGGAGGCACCAGAAAAGGCACAAGGTAGTCTGCCAAAACTGCTTCCATTGGATACTAGCACTACTAAATTTGGACACATGGCAATTTCAAGAGGTGAGTAATGTAGACTAAACCCAATTACACGTAAAGTTGTACCTGATAAATTGTTAGTTCCAGAAGTGCAACAAATCCAATTGTCGCTGGTAATGAATCCGTGGGCGTTCAGTAGTCGCATGTGCAAACAAATAGCTTTGCATAGCAATTAAATATTTTTTACCTCATGTCCAATACAGTTTAGAACCATCTCCCAACTAGCAAAACCAAAGTAAATCACACCCGGCTGATTTTATGGGTGGTTTATCACTGACATACCTAAAGAGGGGATTTTTGGTCACTGACATGTGGATCATATGCCTAATGACCGACAATTTGACGAGGATCCTAGTAAACGCCTAGTCACTAAAAACCACCCACAAAATCAGCCTTGGGACGTTCCACTACTCTAGTTTGACAGTTGGGGCTCAGGTTCTAAACAGTATTGAAGATCAGACACGAAAATTATATAATCACAGCAACAGTTGCGGACAATGGATAGACTTTTTCCAAAACTATATGTCAAAGGAACTTAGAAATAGTGAAAATGTCAATAATAAATAAGTAGATAACTAAAATTCACTATGCCCGTTCGCGCAGGGCTAGCTTGGTTGGCGCATTTGGCATATTGTCGACATAAAGGGTGTGTTTGGTTCGTGGATGGAGGTTGTATCGTATATCCTGACTGAGTGGATGCAGACTGAGTGGAATCATATTTCAGAAAAAAAAGATGTTTGGTGAGGTTGTATGAGCGGATGCAAAAAAACTGAGATGCTGTTTGATTGCCTGTATGAGCGGATGCAGTTTACCAAACCTGAGAGGCTGACACGTGGGACCGCATAAGATACATTGCATCAACTCATTCATGATGGCCAGTGAAACTCATTTTGAGCGTATCCACCCATCCAGGATGAGAGCATATTTTTGCATCCGCTCATGCAGGCTGCATCCACTCATACAGGCAACCAAACAGGCTTGTTCTCAGATTATACGGATCTACCCAGCCAGAACAAAGGAGATTCAGGCAACCAAACACACCCAAAGCAAACTAACAACCCAAAAAAAAAAGCAGCCTAGGTAACCAACACCGTAGTAGTTCCTACTTACGGAAACCGAAGGTACGCCAAGGCTGAAAAGCTTGGAAACTTACAGCCATGCCACATAGCGAGCTGGTGACGTATCAGCGATTGTCTGATGGGCTTATTTATAGTTACTGCCTACCGGTAAAATCAAGATTGTATGTATAAAATTCCATCTTATCAGAGGGGTATTCACCGTTCTGATGTCATCACCATCTAGCCACAACTTACTGAAGCCAATGGATAGAAAGATCATAGGAAGCTCAGGACTCACGAGTACACACAAACTTTCCGCTAGACCACGCAAATGTAGGTCATGGTAGCTCTAGTTTCTCTCTATGAAATTGGGTGTACAAAAATAGCTACCAGACAGAGTGCAAAAGGTTTCCTTATTAGTTTCCCTTTGATCTTCAAGTTTGATACTCTCTTTGATCCTTCATACATGAACACTTTTTAACACAACTCAGTTCTCACACCATATTGGGCCTTTGGGGTAGAAGAAGGTTGTAGAACTTGTCCTTTAAGAAGAAGCTCCGACCTTTGCTGTCGACAGACTTCTTCCACCCGCACCATCCACCATTCACAATCTTCTTGAGGTCATCAGCACCAGTGTAGTGTGGATCAAGGATGAGAAAAGCACAATCACCACTGGCTTCGTTGTAATCAACTCCCAAAAGGGTGTAAGCCAAGACTCCACCACCTGGCAAGCATGAACATTGAAAATCTATGTGCACAGACCAAAGAGGCACAAAATATAAATACTAGTCTGTTGAAAACATGAACATTGAAGCAAGCATGACCCATTATAATATTCCCTCCATTCTCGTAATACTTGTCCAACTACTCCATGTGCACAAACCAGGTGGCACAAAATCTAAGTACTAGCGAGTAGAATTGGACCATACTTACTCCTATTAGATGACGTATTTCAAACATTTTTTTAGATCATTATTCATATATCAGGGGTCAAGGATGCGAAAACCGCACCCCTCAATGGACAAGTACTGGGAAATGGAATCTCCCAATAAACTGGAAAAATATTGCAAAATTGAGGGAGCGTAGTAAAGCAAAAACAATGTACATTGTACAAAAGCGTAAATAGAAGACATAGAAGACCTCTCTAAGTGATACACCACAGACAGGGTGAAGTTAATTGACCCAAAGTCTTTTGAAGATCATACATCCATAAAACCTAGGCTTCAATGTTTGTCTGACAACGTGATGTGCAGGAAGAACTGGGAATCTGCATTCTCGTGCTTACTATCTGATTACAGCCGCAAAGGATGATGTCCAACAAGTAAAACATATAGAAGCTCCAAACAAAAGCACGTACCAATCATAATAGGAGTTCCCTGGGTTTCAAAATGCATGGCAAGTTCTCTGCATTTCTCAGGAAGCTCATCACCAGATCTCACATTAATAATCTTGCAACTAACCTGCATGATGCACGTTCTGTTAAGCCAACATGGTAACACATAGTACGATATCAACATAGAAAACTACCTGAAACATGAAAGTATGTGAATTAGTTAACCTCATATTAGCACACATGATGATAAGCAAAGACATAAACTAATTGAAAATAAATCATTTCGCTTGATTTGATGGGGACCTGCCTGAGAACAAGCCACCTCCGATGTCATGTTCAGAGTACTGTGGCGCGTGGTACTGTTCACATGCAGTGGGCCCCATGACAAAGATTAGGAAGGCTTTGTGCTAGGAATCATTCTGACTATTAGGTTGTTAGGTATTCTATCAATTAGTTATACCCTATCCCCCTAGCTCATCTGATTCTACCAATGCTGTAAGGATCATTACATCCCAGAATGGTTCAGCATGCAACAATTTGAAATTTAATTTAGCATACAAACTTAGTCAGTTGTCTGGTACTTGCCATCAATAATAACTGGCTGGGGAGTGATACCAGAAAGAACGGAAGCCAATCGAGAAACGGCTCTATGAAATCTGGGAAGCACATTCTCATTCAACCAATCAACTTGGAAAGCATAAAGCTATGTACAAATACAGGAAAATAATCAAGAATAGCATGCCTGAAGCCCTGAACACAATTGATGGCTAGCTACATACATGCAACACTGTGAACTAATTTCAGGATATTATTTTTTAAGGCAGGATATGATGTTGAAATCAGAAATTACACACACTACAGCCCTGCATTGATGCCGTAAAGAATTCAAGAAAATGTATGCTGAACATCATCGAAAAGGGAAAGAGTGAGAAAACACACAAAACTATAATATTTTTTTAGTACTGTTCATTAGAACTAACACAGCTGCGCTGATCCTTGTGAACAGCACCGTCTGACTCATAAAGATAGAAGCTAATAAGTGAGTAGTCCAATCGAAGTGGCATCTATATTGTTTGGCTAAAGATCAGGGACTCAGGGCTGAGACCCGCCAAAACATACTGGCCTACTGGGTGGGTTATTTGTCAATTATTTATGAATTTCATGTATTAGATACCATGACCTTGTTGTTACCTGTCTCATGATACCTGTGCTAAATAAATCTTCACATTCTCAGAAAAAAAATTATCACAAAACAAAGACAGTTCACAGTTCATCCAATTGAAAAGTAATATAGAAACTCACTCCAAGCAGTTTGTCAAGGACAAAGCTTAGTTCAATCGCTCCAATCCATTCCCGAGATCCAATAAATGATGGATCCTTGTCGCCAATTTCAACCAGGACTTGTTGAATTTCCCTAATTAGGAAAGTTGGAGCAAATAATATTAATCTCAGTCTGACATCGTAATTTCTCAATAATGCTTAGGATTTCTCTCTCAGTTAAAAGCATGTATTCCAACCATGTTTTCTATTACTATATCAGCATCAACAAATTAATTGCAGTTTGCTTATTTCCTAGGCCTAACATTTGCACAGTTTAGGTACAGGCATGAAAACATTGCCCTTACAGAACTAAGGAACCAAATAATAAATTTAAGTAAAACATAAAGAGACACATCTGTGTTGCAGTTTTAAAGGCATATATGAAACTATGCTACTAGAACTTGTGTCAAACAAAATATCTCATGTCAAATTTCTGCTACCATTGTAAAAAAGGGTCATAGTTTAACCATATGACCTAGTTATTCAAGTCAAAAAGAAAAATACGCATGAAAACATCAATAGTATATCAAACCTGTGTGAAGGAACATTAATAGATGAATACTGTTGCAATCTATACCAAGACACTATTGTTTGTAGAGAACGGTAAGCACATCCCCATCCCTGAAATAGGAAGATAACTGAGACTTGTCACCAGTTCACCACAACAGCAGATTAAAGACTAAAATCATCCTGAACCATATGATGAGGTACACTAAACAATGTAAGTATCGTCTTCCAGGAATGCACTATGCAAAAAAAAAAGCTACCCCTACATTCCCCAAACAAAACACAACATCATCCTAGGTACCGGTGTTATACTAGAACTCAAGTTACAACCTCGGCCATTAGTGTGAAGGCCCATGTGGAGTGGTGGTGGGATCAATCTCACATTGTTTGTCTAAAGTAAGTTGTAGTGGACTTCCGAGTTAACCCTTTTACACGAAGCGAGGATGAAAGTGTAACCAGAGTGCTATGTATGCGTGGGCCCACCCCACGGTGGGCTATACTTTGAGCGGATTTTAGGCCAAGATGTTAGTGATGGTATCAAAGTATCAACCTTTGCTATCCAGGCACGCGTGGGACAGGAGCGCAGACATATGGCGCATGAAGTGTATGGGCCTAGAGTGGACACATGGCATGACATATGCGCTGGCACTGGATGCATGAACGTGTACCTAAGAGTGGTTTTGGGCATTTGCCGTGTATACCATGTGCTGCCGAGGGCGTCATCCCTTAAGGGGCTGAATATAATACCCCGGGCCGTTAGTGTGAAGGGCTGAAGGCCATGTGGAGTGGTCGTGAGATTAGTCCTACATTGCTTGTCTAAAATGAGTTATAATAGCACATAATGCTTGTTGAGTTCAAACATAGCACCTTCAGGTTAACACTTTTACACAAGCGAGGATGAAAGTGTAAATGGGGTGCTATGCTTGCGTGGGACCACCCCATAGTGGGTTGGGTTTTGAGCGGATTGTGGGCCAGGTATTACACCAAAACTCTTAGGTCACATTAAATTATTGATCAACGCACAACGGCAATTACACGTTCAGAAGGACAGACAAAACCAAATAGCTTGGAGAAAAGATCCAAAGCAAAAATTGCAGCATTCAAACCAAGTGGTATAGTGCAAAACTATAAGGCACAATAACTTATGGCCTGTTTAGAAAAGGGGTTCACCCTGTAATGCCAACGTCTGCCTTAGTGGTATGGCAAGCAACGCTTGACCTAGTATCTAAATTCTAAGAAAGTTGCAAGGATTAAAGTAAATGCTAACTATAGAATGTCCGCCCTTCATTATTTCCTCCTAGTTCTGTATGGGAATAAGAAAAAAGACTCCTATATTACTAGATATTATCCACAACCAAATCATCGAAGTGCAACTACCAGTGTAATTTCAAGTGGAAGCTTTTCAAATGCAACTCATGAAATACCATTCTCTATGGCTTCCTTGGCTGAAGCGGCACAACCAAGCATAACAAAGCCTAACAAGCACATCCACTGATAAAAAATTTTACAACAAAATTACGATAATTTACCATTTTGGTTACAAATTTACAAGAAAAAACAGATAAATATACATGAAGCATTTAATTATCATTACGCTCAAATAAACCAAACAATGATTAATATTTGTTAGGAAATAAACTTGTGCCTGATCTGTTTGTTTGTCTTAGGTCAAGTATGGGCCCGAGTCTTGCGCCACCACTCAGAGGCATGGTGTGAGAAGCGCTCTACTCTGTTATTTGTTAGTTATGCCTAATAGTATTAAGTGGAGGAACTCTCCAGTAGACGGTGAGGCAGTAGTTTGTTTTGTTAGCACATTTTATCAGTGAATTCCAAATATTAGTTCCCGTGTGTTTTGTCGGTGAATGTTCTGGGAAATCTGACAATTGGTATCACAGCCCGAGTTTGCGTACCTGTGAGCACCTCCATGCCTCGAGGTCGCACGCATTCGCCACACCGGCGGTCCTTGTCACCGCCTGGGCGAACTCTTGGAGGCTCCGGCGGTCGCACTGGTGGGGTGGTAGCAGCGGGAGCGACCGCGGGCTGGTTATACACCACGTGGTCAAGGAGGCGGGAGGCTCGGCGAAGTACCCACTGCTGTCCAAGACAAACTACAACGATTGGTCTTTGTTGATGAAGATCAAACTCCAAGCGCGCTGTGTTATGAACCGGGGTTCGGAGGAAGTAGGGGTACGGGGGTTCCGTAGGGAAGCTGGCAACCAAACGTTGCTCTGCTTAATTCCAATAGCATGCGGTAGCCCTCTTTATATAGACGGGCTCCCCCTAACAGATCGAATGTAATCTCAATCATATCTCTAACAATATCATATCTCTAATTATATCTCTAACATAAGGAAACTAATCTCTAACTCAAATAGAAATCAATCTCTAATTCCTAATAATACCAACTAGGCCCAAGGCCCACCTCTATGACATTACACCCCTCCCGGACATGCAGCTCGTCCTCGAGCTGCTAGGCGGCGGTCATAGCGCCAATGGAAGACCTCCGACGCTAGTGTAGAAGATGAACGGTGACAAGGTCCTGAAGCGGATGGAGACAACTGGCCAGATCCAAGCGGAACGAGGCTAGTCAAAGTGTTGCGCCTGGGGTATATAATACCTGCAAAATAAGTTTTTTTTGAATTTTTTTTTGACTTTTCTGATGTTTTTTTTTGAATTTTTTTTAAACCAATCGGTCGGTTTCTAAACCGACCGAGACGCCCAAAGCCACAACTCATCCGGTCTCGAAGGCGACCGAAGGCGCAACGGCGGCGGCGGATCCGGCGACTAAGCGGCGGCGGCGCGCGATTCGGACAAGGGTGGCTCGGCGGCTCGATGGCGGCGATCGGCGCGCGGCTCGGGCGCCTCGGGTGGCGGTTCGGCCAGCGGCGGCGGCGGCGGCAAGCGAAGCGCGAGCGCAGCGCGGCCGGGCGGCGGCTGCGGCTGCAGCGGCAAGCGGCGGCCGGCAACGGATGCGGCGATAGCCGCGATTCAGCGGAGGATGGCGAATCGCGGCCGGAGCGACGACTCGGCAATGGCGGCGATCATCGGTGACAGCGGCCGAGATGGCGGCGAGCCCCACGGCAAGCGACCACGACCGGACGACAGCGGATCGCTAGGTGGCCCGGCGATGGCGGCGGCCAGACGGGCAGGTGGCCCGCGCGCCATCGACGGAGCAGCCAGGGGCGGCTCGGCGCGCCGACGGTGCATGGCGGCGGCAGCGCAGCAGCGACTTCGGAGATCGAGCGTCTCGGCGGCGGCGGCGCGCAGCGCGCAGAGTGGCCCATTGGCGGCGGCGGCGACAATGAGATGGCGCTGCGGCCGACGGCGGAGGCGAGATGGGAGAAGCGCGGCGGCGATGGCGCGAGCTCGTCTGCAGAAGCAGCGGCGCGGCGGCCAGATGCGCGCGAGGCGGCGAGGTCGCGACCGACGGCAGGCCGCGGCGGCGACGGATGAAGCGAGCGCCGCGGTGATGGACGGAAGATGGGGAGGTGGATGGGGTTTTGCGATGGAGGCGGCGGTGTCGAGTCGGTGTTCGGGACTCCAAGGCCTCGGCGCGCGAAGAGAGATGTCATCTGCCGGAGATCTCGGACGGCGCTTTGGCGATGGGATCGGTCGGCGGCGGCATCTCCTCCTTCGGCCGCTTGCGCCTTCCTCGCCTGGCAGCTCTGATACCAAATTGTTATGAACCGGGGTTCGGAGGAAGTAGGGGTACGGGGGTTCCGTAGGGAAGCTGGCAACCAAACGTTGCTCTGCTTAATTCCAATAGCATGCGGTAGCCCTCTTTATATAGACGGGCTCCCCCTAACAGATCGAATCTAATCTCAATCATATCTCTAACAATATCATATCTCTAATTATATCTCTAACATAAGGAAACTAATCTCTAACTCAAATAGAAATCAATCTCTAATTCCTAATAATACCAACTAGGCCCAAGGCCCACCTCTGTGACACGCTGCCTCTGGAATGCCATCGACCCAGGCAATGTCGAGTTCCATGAAGACCGGATGGCATTGGACGCCATCTGCAGCAGGAGGAGCTTCTGTTGGTAAGCGGGGAAGAGCCTGCAACTTTTGTGCAGGCCGAGCAGGAAGAGGCATGGCGCAAGGCCATGCTGGAAGAGATTTTGTCGATTGAGGAGAACAAAACCTGGAGGCTTGTCAATCTGCCGGTTGGACATCGCCCAATAGGTCTTAAATGGGTGTACAAGTTAAAGAAGGATCCTCACGGCATGATCGTGAAGCATAAAGCGCGGCTGGTTGCGAAGGGGTATGTGCAAAAGGCTGGGGTGGATTTTGACAAGGTGTTTGCACCAGTTGCACGCCTTCATTATGTTCGTCTTCTGCTCGCCCTTGCTGCACAAGAAGGATGGATGGTGCATCACATGGATATAAAGTCCGCCTTCTTGAATGGGGAGCTTGTCGAGGAGGTGTACGTTGTTCAGCCTCTCGGACTCATCATCGACGGACAAGAAGATAAGGTGTATAGGCTTGACAAAGCGTTGTACAGACTTCGTCAGGCGCCAAGAGCGTGGAACACCAAGCTGGACCGCACTCTCAAGAGCCTTGGATTCAAGCAGAGTCCACTGGAGCGCGGGCTGTATGCGCGTGGGAATGGTGATGTGCGGCTCCTAGTAGGAGTTTACGTCGATGATTTGGTCATTGTGGGAGGTGACAGCAGAGTGATTGAGAAGTTCAAGGAAGAAATGAAAGCAAAATTCAAGATGACTAATCTCGGTTTATTGAGCTTCTACTTGGGGATCGAGGTCCATCAAGACAGAGGTGTGATCACTCTCAATCAGGCGGCGTATGCATCACGGATTGTGGAGAAGGTGGGGCTTGTGGGTTGCAACTCATGTGCGACACCCATGGAGCCCGATTCAAGCTCAGCAAGGACGATTCAAAGACCTCTGCAGACGCCACCAAGTCTGGAGTTTGGTGGGAGTTTGCGCTATCCGTAAACACTAGGCCAAATCTTGCTTTCTGGTTGGTTATGTAAGCCGTTTCATGGAGAGACCTACAACAGAGCACCTCGCAGCAAGAAAGCGCATCATTTAGTACGTAGCAAGGACAATTCATTTGGTGCATCTACGAAGGGATGAGATTGGAGGATCGCATGGATATAGCGACGAGTGATCTAGCGGAGACGTTGACACACGCAAGAGTACTACGGTGTGTTGTTTTGCTCGGCAAGAACTTGGTTAGTCGGGAGTCTCGAAGCAACAAGCGAAATATATCGCAGCAGCCACGCGGCGTGTCGGGGCATTTGGCTTGCCCACCGCTCGGCGATCTCAAGAATTCTGCACTGAAGCGTTGGTCTCAAGATGGACAATAAATCTACCTTGGCTCTTATCAAAAATCCGGTCTTCCATGACGAAGCAAGCGCATTCTGACCAGATTTCATTTCATCCGTGAGTCCGTGGAGCATGGGAAATCAAGCTCGAGTTTATCGGCACTAAAGGGCAACTTGCATATCTCTTGACGAAAGCGCTCCCACGAGCTACATTTCAGAACTGCGCCAACAAATTGGTATGATCTCCATAGCATAGGCACAAGGTTTAGGGAGATTTGTTAGGAAATAAACTTGTGCTCGATCTGTTTGTTTGTCTTAGGTCAAGTATGGGCCCGAGTCTTGCGCCATCACTCGGAGGTTTGGCGTGAGAAGCGCTCTACTCATTATTTGTTAGTTATGCCTAATAGTATTAAGTGGAGGAACTCTCCGATGAGACGGTGAGGCGATGAGTTTGTTTTGTTAGCATATTTTATCAGTGAATTCCAAATATTAGTTCCCCTGTGTTTTGTCGGTGAATGTTCTGGGAAATCTGACAATATTGTATGGTAAAATAACAGCCGTCATGGTACAGTGTTAATGCAGTCAGGTTAGGTGGACAGGTTGATTTTGGAAGCATGCAATGCCTTCTACAATTTCGCAAGCTATAGATGCAATGTAGAAATATGGAGAGAACTGATATGCACATATTCCACAATGTAGATCCCTTATTTTATTCTCATATTTAGAAAATTAATCTGCCATTAGCAAAAAGGTGGACCCAACAAAAATATGCAGCGCGTTTGATTATTCTAATAATATAAGTTTCACAACATATGAAATTTTCAAAATAGTAGCCCAAAAGGTATGACATTTAAAAGTATCTTTCAAAGAACAACTCACATAGTTAAATTTTAAATTTAAGAATTTGAGAAATATCAAAGCGAATTAAAATTTGGATATTTCAAATCAGAAATATGATTTTTGAATTTCAAACTTCTCATACAAGTACATTTTGTATTTAAAACCATAAAACTTCTTTTGGAAATTTTCACTTTATACTGAAAGTCAATTTTGATATTTTATTGTAACGAAGTTGTATTTGAACTAAGTATGTGTGGTCATGTGCAAACTTGTTTGAAAACAAATAACTTGTTGGTTTGTGCAGTGGGCCTGTTCATCATCGCATCTAGTTCCAAGTTTCCAACCAATGGGCAGGTGTCATTGTCTATCATAAACCTGGAATAGGATCTTGGAAACTGGCATCCACTAAAGAAATGTAATAACCAACAGTGGGGGTCTATAATCTGTTATGAAGGTAAAGAATCAGCATTCTGCAGTACAGGCTGAACAATATATTTAAACAGCTGCTAAATCTTCTTTAATAATGTTGACATCCATATAAAACAAACTGTAGGAAAAAGTTATATAAACAAATCCTGAAGTAAAAAAACTAACATTCAGTATAGCTGGCTGTGAGACATTACATTGTCATCAATACCATCATGAAGGTAATGGTAGTACTCATAAGAACCATCAATCAATGACATAATTCCTCCAGATACTGCAATAAACATGGAATTTAAACTCGTTATCTTCAAAAAATTATTCACCGGATTTGTTATTTTGCTAAAAGTAAGAAATAGAGCAACTACTAACCACCACTAGATGGAATTTCTCTGTGGACATCTCGAAGCAACGAGGAACCTGAACTTGATGACAGATCACAATGGATATAAAAGAAATTATTATCTAATTGAAATATAACGGAAAGAAAGACTACTAAGAAGAAAGAAGAATATTATAAAGTATAACATTGTGACATGCATATAAGTAATAAAGTATAACATTGTGACATGCATATGAGTAATACCATTTCTTGATGAGCTTTTATCTCTCCCTGCCATGCCACTAAAAGTTAGTGCGTTAGAAATTCGCAAAATAGGACGATCTAAGGGCAGGCCTAGCCTGAAGTGAAGATTTTTTCTCAGTTCACCTGCAAATAAATAGGCAATTGCTTAGGTCGAAGATGCAAACAGTAATAAGCCCCCCATGTACACTGATATGCTTAGTTGAAGCAAGTAAGAACTTTCAGAAATACTAGCATCATGACAAATTCCATACTTTGCTTTTCCTCAATCTCCCCATATCTTGTATCGTATATAGCTGTTATTGGAATAAGCAATCCAGGAGGAACAAAATGGTATGGACAAAGCTGCAATGAAGACAAGAAATGTTTGATAAGAAATTATAGTGAAAAAATAAAGCTTTGCACACAATCAAGTTAATATCAGAAAACAACAAAATCATGGTTAATAATACAAAGAAAATACGAAATTATGTGAGTGCATATGAATTAGAAGAAGAAAAAACCAAGCAAGAAAACACCGAGCAACAATTACGTAGCTTACCCACGGAGCACCACGTTACTTAATTCCCCCTTTATTTTTTATTTTAAGTTTTAAAAGTGGAAAAGTGTTCTTTTCTATTTGATGTTATAGGATTTAGAGGAGAAACATAGCTACACCTTCCTAAAATGCCCTTACCTCATTTAATGTATGGTACAATTTACAAGGCTCAATCTCTTTACTCATTAGTCACTAAGATTGATTAAAGGTTAGCAAGAAACACAACTTTTATAAGGTTATGTGTTCATCTTTTGCTTTTTTTTCTTAATAAGTGCACACAAGTCTAAAACATCAAATAAAAAAGAACAGAGGGAGTAGTTTTTACTTCTTCATATGGTATTAGAAGTTGTGAATTACAAATCTCATGCTCCACAAAAACCTTGACAATATAAATGATCAAAATCAAAAGAGGACAAAATTTTGAAGAGTTAATGGAATGTTTGAATATTATAGTAACTGCCAGCTCGATGTTGTTTGTAATGAGTAAGTGATGTGGAATGCAGAGTTCATGGGCATAACTCATGACTACCATTTTAGCACTTGGTAATATATATATTCAAATCAAGACTGACGTGAAAGGAAGCAGTTAAAAGAGATTTGAGGGATTGGAATGTATCCAAAATGCTGGCTTTGAATAGAAGCGCATAGAAGTTAGCGATCTACATACCAAAACCATGACATAAGAGAAAGGTTTAGAGGCAGTATTTTAGACTTTCAGTTCAGATGGCAGGATGTAAGGCTTAGTGTTTTAGGCTTGTAGGTTTTATTACAAGGCTCACGTTTCTTGGACCTTGAGGAAATTTCATTCCTAGCTTATCCTAACTTGTTTGAGACAAAAGATTTTATTGTTGTTATTGTAATATATTCAGCTCAGAAATGAACTAAAAATGGTTGATTGCTACCAATTCTGTTAGGTGGAGTCAAGGAGCATTGATGCTGCTGCACCATTCCAATAGCTCTCAGACCATTTCCTGGTTCTGTCAGACTGTTAGAACATCTAGAATGCAATGGGAGCTTAACAAGGTCCTTAAAACAAAGAGTGTGTGCTACATCACCGCTCATGCATTTAAGAGCTCAATCTTACTATGCAAGCACCACTTCTTAGAGGTGGTAAGGTGGTTACATACTTACATGTCCCCACAAACTCACAAGAGTCCATGCAAGCACCACAGCTTATTCAAGCATCAATGCTTAAGTTTTGATACCTTATCTCTCCAACAAGGCAAGAAAACTACCTAAGCACATGCCACCTTGGAGCATTGGAGATATACCCTTAGTTTTCATATTTATCACCTCTTAATTCTAACAAGTTTCACACATGGTTTTGAGATAGCTACTGGTGTTGTAAAGAACCTTTGCAACTCCTTAATATGCAGCCCTTCTGTTCTATGTTATCGTAAGTTCTTGGATTAGAGTGTGTTTCTAGGAGATTTCGAGCAATCTATTAGTGCCCATGGCTTTATACATTTCTACAATATATAGGCAGCATGTTGAAGTGGCTCCTTCAACATTTCATGCTGTTCATTTGTAGCACAGGTAGGTATGGCATTGTCCCTACATGGATATGTACTGTATCAGTAATAGGCTAATAGCAAGCACTGGACTAATGAATCACATACCTTGGGTTGTTCAGTTAGGAGCTCTGATACAATAGCGTTCATCATAATGCTCAGCTGATCAGATAATCCTGGAATAACAAGCTCAGATACAGCAGCAGCTACGGGAAAATCTATTGAAGTGTAGCATAGTATATCTAGCTTCAAGTTGATTACTCTGAGGCTAGCTGATGTTGGTGCTGGCAAAAAAAAAATTGAACACATTTTCAGTAAGGGAAAAGCAAACATCCAAAAATTGAAGTGAATGGAAAAAAGAAAGTAATTCTGCTGACTGATTTCATTAGCAAAGAAGTGTATTTTTGCTGAAAACTGTTGTGGTACGGGTTGGTTAGATAAGGGTCCGAGGACCGAGGGTACGACACTCGCTCTTGATCAGCCGGCCATGCCGCCGCCAAGGCTCTGAGGCCTGTTGAAGAAGGGAGGAAGACTAGAGAATTTTGTTTATTTCTTCGCTTCACAATAATAGGTACAATGCTGTCCATTTTATAAGGATAGCTAAACTTGACTCCTAAAAAACATATCTCTACATTGAGAAAACTAATCCCTAATAAGAGGAAACTTATCTCTAATACATGAAAATAATCTAAAAGAAAATAATCCCAAATAATAAGGAAACTAATTATTATATTCCTAATCCGCGATATACCGGCAAACCACCCAATTTTACACGTGTTGCAGTACCCGCGGTATTGTTCACATGTTGCTACAGTACCCGTGTGGTACTGTTCGTGATTGCTACAATGCTTGCAGTCCTGTTCGCTCGCTTGCTACGTATACGCTGAGATCCTAGGCCATAACATTACACCCCTCACGGCGAGACAGTTCGTCCTCGAGCTGTCACGTGGTGGCCATGGTTGAAGTCATTCGTAACTCCATGTTGACGAAAAGACATGATGATGACGTCGTGTCGCATAGAAAAAGATTCGTGAAATCTCGATGAGCAACAATGAGGATAACAACCCTCCAACGTCGGATTGATGTCGTAGTAGTCGCCGGTGGCAAGGTCAACCGGCACGAGGCAGCAGGATCCTTCTTGCCACCGGATGCACCTGTTAGCCATTGTGCTCCACACTTACGAGGCAATTAAAATTTGAAAAATCGGCTAGTCACGTGGAGATAACCGCATTGGATGCTTTAGCATGCGAGGAACATGTGAAGCCCATTCTTGCAACCTTCCTCATTGGCAAAGACACCAAAGGTGAAGCCTGAAGAGGAGTTGTCATTGGTGACGTGGTCATTACCAACGCCGGTGCCGAGGAAGGTGGTGGCAGCAATCATTGCAATGGCATGCGACGCCTCTTCATACTCCTTTAACTTGTTCACTAACTCCATAGCCTTATCTAAGTTGGCCATCATATTGTCGAGTAAGAACCCTATTTTCTCGTTGCTAGCGATCAACATGTCCAAGAGAGATAATTCAGCATCGGAAGCAATGGTGAGTGGATCTGATACCAAATGTTGTGGTACAGGTTGGTTGGGTACGGGTCCGAGGACCGAGGGCAAGGTACTCGCCTTTGATCGGCCGACCATACTGCCGCCAAGGCTCTGAAGCCTGTTGAAGAGAGGAAAACTAGAGAATTTTGTTTATTTCTTTGCTTCATGATAATAGATACAATGTTGTCTGTTTTATAGGGATAGCTAAACTTGACCACTAAGAAACATATCTCTATATTGATGAAGCTAATCCCTAATAAGAGAAAACTTATATCTAATATATGGAAATAATCTAAAAGAAAATAAGCCCAAATAATAAAGAAACTAATTATTATATTCCTAATTCGCGATAAGCCCAAATAATAAAGAAACTAATTATTATATTCCTAATTCGCGATATACCGGCAAACCACCCAATTTTGTGCGCGCTACAGTACCTGTGGTACTGTTCACACGTTGCTACAGTACCCGTGGGCTCTGATACCAAATGTTGTGGTATGGATTGGTTGGGTACAGGTCCGAAGACCGAGGGCAGGGCACTCACCCTTGATCGGTTGGCTATGCCGCCGCCAAGTTTATAAGGCCTGTTGAAGAAGAGAGGAAGACTAGAGAATTTTGTTTATTCTTTGCTTCATGATAATAGGTAAAATCTCTTTTATAGAAATAGCTAAACTTGACCCCTAAGAAACATCTCTCTATATTCTATATTGAGGAAACTAATACCTAATAAGAGAAAACTGATCTCTAATATATGGAATTAATCTAAAAGAAAATAACCCCAAATAATAAGGAAACTAATTATTATATTCGTAATCCCCGACATACGAGCAAACCACCCAATTTTGCGCGCGCTACAGTACCCGCAGTACTGTTCACGCATTGCTACAGTACCCACATGGTACTATTCATGGCTGCTGCAATGCTCACGGTACTGTTCACTCGCCTGCTGCGTGTGCACCAAGATCCTAGACCATAACAAAAACAACTAGGGAAAAAGGGAGGGAATTTAAATTTTTGAGCAGTAGAATATAATTAACTACCTGGAAAGTACTCTACCACAGGGGTGCCAAGCTTTGAGCTATTGACCGATTGATTGGACAGGACAGTTATTTGAATTGCATCTGCATTCTAGCAAATAAAACGTTCAGAAATGTGTGATCAGAGATTGTCATAGGATACACAAGTACACATAGAGAAGGCAGTCTACATCATCCCACTATACAAATTCCGAAATGAAATGCATCTCCATCTGACAGATGCCTTGCAACTTTCAAAATAGTCCTTCAGCCTTCATATACTTTAGATTTCCAAACAAGTCATTCATACAATTCGAAACATATTTTCATGAAATATGTAATTCTCAAATACTGAAGCTAGGTATACTTCAAATTTTACACCTTAATAAACAGAAGCAAGAGAGGAAAGTGAGCGAAGTTGACAATGTCCACACCTCTCATTAGTCATTAGAACTTGAGAAACAAGTATAACAAGTTGAGCCTCAGCTTACCTCTCTTGTCAAGGAGAGTTTGTACCTCTTTGTCAGGAAGAATTCTGAACAAGATACAATATTTGCACTGCACTGCTTTGTGCTTGGGTTGTGAGGTAGATGGGAAACAGATTTTAGATCATTGCCATGTAAGATAACAGAATGGTGTGATTCATCAGGGGTTGTAGGTGGGCCCTCAACTAGGTAAGAAACATGAGGATCTCTGAGCTTAGCAGCTGTAGATTCAATGAGAGAAGAAAATCTTGCTTCAAAGCCTGCAAAAAGTAACACATAGTACATACTTATGCCTTTCCTTGAGTAGGGATGGTTCATAGTTCACGCAATACAATTACCTTTTTCCTTTCAAACAAAATACAAATGTCATAAAAAATAAAATAAAAAAGTGCTGGCAAACATGATTGTGTCTTCAAAAATCTCTCTAAATATTCTTGCAGCATTTTTTCTATGAGTGCACATTTGCCAGGCTCAATAAATAGCATAGGTGAAACAGGCATAGACTCTCCAACTTTGTCAACCCATCCCATGTAGCACTTTGGCCCCTTATATAACCAACGATTTGTTTTATCAGTTGGGAGATTAAGAATTGTCAGGAAAAATATTTATTTTTAAGCAAGCATTAAGATACAAACATTATCCAAACAAAATGCAACCTGAAAAGCAAAATAACATGTCTAAAACTATCCCCATGGATGTCAGGATGACAAAGGAATTACATATCTCACATAGTCACATATCATGTTGATGTTTAGTTTCGCCCACTCATTTCTTACTTTGGAAGTTTAAAATAAAAATGCAATCATTCTGTATAGGTAAACAATAAAATTTCCGGTATACTACTAACACCAGAAAAACATGGAACTGGAAATAAGACCAACGTGGGATTTATGTATTATACAATTAGCAGGTGATCCATGCTTTCCCACGGATGGATAAAAACTGTTTGGCTAAAAATTTTGAAGACATTGATCTGGCAATAATATTATTTTTTTGGTCACCATTAATCCTTTCCTTACTGGACTTGATTCATCACATGGACCAAGCCTGATTCAACAAATATCGACCTACTAAAATACACCCTTAATGCTTTAAAATCTCCACATACCCAGCGCCATGCCAAAAAAAAAACAATCTGCAGCTAAATGTAACATTTTACCGTGTGAAAACAAAGCATAGTAAGCACAATGCGCATGACAACATCAGGGTATTTGCAACATGATTGTGCTACATACTTCAAATATAATTTCATACGCAACACATGAAAAATTAAGCTAGAGATTGGGATCAGAAAAATTCAAAAAAGACGGCAATTTCAGATTTTGCAGCTCAAGAAGAGAAGCGAACATTTACCAGACATCTCATCCGAAGAAACATAGAGTGGCAGCTTCAGCTGCAGCTCGCAGCGCAGGAGGCAGCCCTGCTCCCACAGCAATCTTCCCGGCTCATCCTCCCACACAACCTGCGGCCCTTCCACCGCTTCCAACCCGTCGCTCTCAGAAACAAGAAATCGAATCTGCCCAGTGCCCGCATCCACGCAGCCTCCGACCATGTCATGGCTCGCCCTCTCACCGAACAACCGCTCCCTCAGCGCCCGGGCTAGCTCCAGCGCCCTACCGGCGTCGGCCTCGAAATTTGCGCTCCCCACGAACAGCGCCCCCACGATGTCGAACCCTCTCACGAGCAATCCCCGGATTTCGTCTGCACACCGCGCCGCAGATCGTTCAGATGAGACCACGGGTGCCATAGAGAGTATGAGTAAGAGGAGCGCTGGGTGGGTGGGTGAGACTTGCCTGCTTCTTGGGGGAGATCAGGGGAGGAGGGGTCGCCGCGGAGGCAGCGGAGGGCAGCGGCGACGGTGAGCGGCGGGAGGAAGCGGGGGGAGCCGACGAGCCAGCGGAGAGGCGGGGAGGGCGGAGAGAGGAAGGACTTCTTGGGGCAGAGAAAGCGGACCGCCGGGCTACGGCGCGAGCCGGCGGCGTGTTCCATCGGCCGTCGAGGTAGTAGGAGGAAACGTGCCCTATGTTCTTCGCGTTTATTTCATTTTTCGAGCCCTTGGGGCTTCGGACTAGTTTAGGCTAGGACTCGAGGCCATTCTCATTTCGGTATCTCCCTTAGGCTTTTAGACTTTAGTTTTTTAATTCTGTTTTTTTTCTGAATTTTTTGTTTTTTCAGCTTTTTATCTTTTTTCCTTTGCATTGCCTGTTATTAGCTAACATATTTTTTCTATTTTTAAGTTTTTAAAATTTAATTACGCTAAAAACACACTCGTAGCTACAATGCAAAATAAGTCATTTACAGTACCAAATAGTAAAAAATAAGCTATAAGCCAACACAAAATCTAAATGAGTAGAGCTTAACTGCAGGGAAGATTCCACTGTAAAGATAAACTTATTGAATAGGTGGTTTCTAGACATTGGTAGAGCGAACTCTTGATTACAATCAACCTATACCACTAAGAGCATCTCTATCCCACTAGTCATTTCTCCCTCTTTATTTTCTAAGATGAAGAGGCTAGCTATTATTTGCAGCTCTCTATTTGAGTATTCATTCCAATGGCCTAGCTATTCTCCCTCTTTAAATGGTTTAAATTTGTGGGCTGAATTATTTTGGGCCTATTTACTACTACCTCATGTTTCTGTGCTCATTACTTATTACTGGTTCACTACAATCTACAGACATGCCTTATTACTAGTTATTCTGTAGGTTGCAGGTTATTACTAGTTATTCTGTAGGTTGCAGGTTTGTAGCTCAAAACCTGAGAAACTTTCTTCTTTTGTCATTACATTGCACTGCTTTAATTTTTTCTTCGGATCCGGTCTTTTCAGATTACAAATTTTGCAATTGCATCGGCATGGTCGACTAAGCAACGCAAGGAAGGGTTGATAGCTGCCATTTATAAACTTGCTCAGGACAATTCAATAAACATGAGAAATTATCTGTGGTCATCAGCATATAATATCAGGTCTAAACCCTTTCAAATACAAGAGTACTGAAAGTTGGTATACACCAAAATCGAACGACACATGAGGTAGGAGGATCTGCTAATGCGAACCACCAAGCTACCTCTAGTGTAAAGAACTAAACCTCAAAAAGCATTTTTGCAGAGTAACAAATACACAACCAATAGCCTTCGAGTTAATTTTGTTTCCAGATCCTCTGTTGAAATACGGAGCTAGTCATCACTCATCGGTGATGCCATGATGCTCCAAAGGAGGCTTCCTTTCTTCTCAAAGGCCACTTCACCATCTAAACTAGAAATCAAGTCGTGAACCTTGCGTCGATGAGGAGCAACCACGATGCAAGATATGAAGGCCCGTTTGACCGGCCCACTGGAGCCCGATTCAACCTTTCTAACACCAGTGACCTCCTCTTACGCAGCTTCGGAGAAAATGTGGATGCCTCTAATATTACAGGACACGATTGTTGATGTAAAAGGTGTCAAGAGAAGAAATCATGAAGTTTATTTTACACCTCTCAAGAATTCATGACTGGTCATTAGTCTGTGCCACCTTATGCACATGCAAAAACCGACCATATCCCGATATCCTGTGAGGAGTTTCGCCAAGTCCTTGTCCTCATCCGTGACCAAGGAAATGGATACTAAGGTGGACATAGTTGGTGATCGAGGAATCGAAAACAAAATTTTAAGAGTCGAGCTTGCTCGAATTGCTTTGATCGACAAAGAAGCAGTGTTCGCGCGAGATGTCGCCATCTCTTACTGAAGGAATCGATAGAACGTATATGGAAATGTTATGACAAAGAATCGCATTAGATGAGCGCACCTTGGCCTTCAATGATCGATAAGAGATGGCAGATCGAAAGTTGCGAGCTTAACAATCCAAGATAAGTCAACAATCCAAGCAACAATACAAGACACCATTCACAAATTGGTTCTCTCGAACATATATAACCATACATCCAAAGCAAACATTGTCCAGTTCACAAATCTCAAAAGCGCTACATCTAGCTTGTAAAGTATTCATGGACACAACTAGCTTGCTGCAGATTGCCAAACCGACGAGTAAATATCTCATCCTTTAACATCTTGTAAAATCTGCTGATCCGGACTCATTGTACTAATATCAATGTTTATTATTCTTTCGTCTTCAATCCTTTGCTTCATCTCCACGTCCTTCCGCCGCAGCTTCGAGCCTTTCGCGTTCAAGCCGTAGCCTCTCGTCATTGCGCTCCTTCTTCCTCAACTCCCTCAAATCTTCGCTCCTTCTTTTGATCCGAAATCGCTCATCACCTCCTTCAAGTGGCTCTCTCCATCACCATAAGGTCTTTTCCTCGACGTTGTCGCTCCTTCTCTTGCTTCTTCCGGAGGCCTTGTCATAGCTTCATTAGGTGCATGTTCATTGCTTCCGTGACTACGATTCAAGGGACTATCACCACTTGGTGCATGTTCTCTTGTTGTTTCATTCGGGACTTGTCTGTCCTCTCCGAATCCACTTCGCTCATGACATAGTTTCTTCCAAAGAATGGTCCATCACGAAAGATTGCTTCTTTGGGTGACCGTTCTTGTATAGTGCCTTTGCATGATCTATCTGAAAATATCAACCAACATAAATGATTATTGGAGAACCAGAAAGCAACCAAATTGATGGGAGGACAAAACAATACCTTATCTTGCTCCGTTAATCCACTTTGCTTCTTCCGCACTACCTGAGCATAAACCCCACAGAAACGGCTAACATTCGCATTGATAATTGACCACGGTTCATAAGAGATGTCTCGAACGGTCCGATTCAAAATCCTTGTGCTCATGGAAGGCAAGATGCATTCTCTGCCAATACCTTGACATCGATTGGTTATTGCTTTCAATCGGATCAAGACCCACATTTAGCCATGCACCGATCGACTTCTCATCTTCCTCAAAGAAAATTCTTAGTCCTCTTCTTGCTGCTTTTGGTATGTTGAGAATATTCATCATTGCCTCGGTAGGTCGAGAACCTTGTGCAATCGCACAAGTTTGTTCCTCGGGGGCATATAAATGGATCACCCCAAATTTCTTGTTGCCATCAAGATTATCGCCTCGGGATGTGCATATAACCTTCCATGGCAAAACACGTAATCAATCAAACATTGTAGCTATTAAAATGTATGAACAAACTTGATCAGCTTTGGTCAGCAGGCATGGCATGCTAAACGAGCCAACATCAAGTGCACTGTTATTGTTCATAACTTGTTCGATCCTCCCGTAAGAATTGAATGGAATAGTAGCATCCAAATCTAAGCGAGAAAAATCATGGTATGGTAACAAGAGCTTAGCTATGGAGAAATTAATGGCGGAAACACAGATAGGTATATTCCCATATAGATCCTTTGCAATTCTTGTGTAATATAGATTGAGCAAAAAACCATCAGAAGTTTAGAACATGCACACATTGACAGTTTGACAATTTTTACAGGAGCCGAGAAAATTGCTCCATTTGGTTTTCGTTAGTAGTTACTGCTAGATATGTATACTCAATTTGAAACCTCCAGCAATAAGCCTTTGTACGGATAGATTGCCAGGAATAATGCACTGAGTATGTTCATTATACAGCTAGTATCTTGCTGCTGTGCAAATTAAAAATCATCGAGTTCGATATGGCTATCTCAGAACCTCCAAAGAAGGCAAATAAGCATTGCGAATGCGAGAATCTCCATGAAGTTGAATGCAAGTGTGAAAATTTTTAAAAAAGTTTACAATAGATCAATGTGAATGTAAAAATCCATAAGAAATCCAACTGCAGTTTGTGTTTATTGATCCTGTATTGAAAGAAACACTACTGTCTTCATGAGATTATTTCCGATAGGATGCTTTTAGGAAACTATTGACATAATATGGAATTATAGCTTCGTTTTTCTTGAATGACAATAGATTTGCCAGAAATTGCTTCCGAAGTTCACGTGGATCCTGAGACATGGAGGTAGAGATTTTACTAACTATGAAGGAGTTACAGGTAGTAAGTATAAATGGGTATGTTGGTCACAATGTAGATACTCAACTTGATATACGTATGTACTGGTCACAAATCTTATAAATTCAATTTTTTTTCAATGCCCGGACAAGAATTCCATAACCAAGATATCATATCATGAACTCAACGAAAATGTATGAACAAACTTGAGCACAAGGAACTTGAACAAACATTGTACCACAGAAACATACGGCCAACCAGTATCATGAAATGGCATTTGCTACTGCGGTTAATGTGTCCTCCACAAAACACAATTTCGAAGATTAAACTAGTAAACTGGTAGCTCCATTGTGGTTCAGAAGATGATTGTGGTTCAAATACTTCAGAGCAAATAATGATCAAACACTCGTAGTCCATACTTCAGAGCAAAGAATGATCAAACGCAATGACTAAATGTGATTCCACAACCAAATAAAAGAGCAAAACCAAACAGTGCCATGGCTCTGAAGTCCAATGCATACATCTATCCACCAAGGAAATAAAAAAAAACTCTAAATATTTAGCGCTATGCTCAGAAGAGAGAAATTACCAGTGGGGAGAGGTGGGAAGAGGCTGGGGAGGCCGGCGGGAGGCGGTGCGGCGGACTAGTGGGAGGGCAGCGGGAGGGCCGCGAGGGGCGGTGGCGCGCGTCGAACCAGTGGGAGGGCCGGCGAGGGGCGAGGGGCGGTGGTGGCGCGGCGGACCGGTGGGAGGGGGCGGGGGAGGACGGCGCTCGCGGCGAGGGGCGTGGCGGGTGGGCGGACGGTGGGAGGGGAGGAAGTCGCGGGAGGTGGGAGGACGCCGCGCGCGAGGCGAAGGGAAGGCGCGGGAGGGGACGAGAGCGCCGCGTGCGAGGCGAAGGGAAGGCGCGGGAGGGGACGAGAGCGCGCGCGAGGCGAAGGAAGGCGCGAGGGACGAGCGCGCGCGCGAGGCGAAGGGAAGGCGCGGGAGGGCGAGCGCCGCGCGGCGCGGGAGGAGGAAGGGAGAATCGAGGGCGAAATCGCGATGGCGAGCGAGCGTCCGCTCGCCTTCGATAGCCAGTCTTTGGAAGGAAAAAGCCAGCGGGTAAATTTAAAGAGGGGGATAAAAGATGGGTTGGAGTTCATTTTTTAGGTCATACTAGCTAAATATACAATGAAGAGTAGGATAAAGAACCGGATGGAGATGCTCTAAAAAGCTTACCCAGTCAATGATTTACACCGTTTACTATGCCTCGTTACGACTTACTAGGCAACATGACTTCAAGCTTACCCACTAGAGGCTTCGGGATCTACGTGTCTCGGCTTACTGCCATATCTTTGGGATCTTCGCGACTACGACCTACTACCGCACCCACCCCTCTCCCCTATTCGGAGAAGATGGCTTGGGGAGCTCAGGCGCCAAGATGGCTCTGATACCAAGTCTCTTGGTGTAACTGACCGTCTGGAAGCCTCTTGTAGTAACGATAGGTCTATCAAAATAATGTTAGTTAAGAATGCTTCATTTGTTTGCTTTGAGGATACAGAGAAAAGTATTACAAATTGAAAAATACCTAAAGTAAATATTAAGAATATATATCATATAGGCACAACTCACTATCTTACATATGTGCAATTGCTTATGTTAGATACTATGCTACCTCTTTTTTACTTGTCATTTTGGATATTAACACGTTCTTTAATACACACCTTTGATCATTACTTCTTCTAATTATATGTTAGTAAAATTTGTTAAAAATAGGGTAAATTGCACTTTTCATCAGGTAAATTGTCACTTGTTTTACTTTGCACCAGGGTTTACACATACTTTCACTTTGCACAAAGGTAGAGCAAATATTTTTTTCACTTTGCACCAGGGTGAAAGTCGAAGCCATGGTCGTGGTCGAAGTCAAAGCCGAGGTTGTGGTTGAAGCTGTTGTCGACATCGAAGCAATGGTCGAGGGGCTATTGTCGAAGGGAGCCATCCTCGAAGTCGACGCCGTGGTTGAAGTCGAAGTCGTGGTTGAAGAGAGCCGTGGTCGAAGTTGGAGTCGTGGTTGAAGTCAGGGCCGTAGTCGAAGGGGACATAGTTGAAGTTGGGACCTTGGTACAAAATAAAACAATATTTGCTCCACTCTGATATAAAGTAAATGTGTAAAACCTAATGTAAGGTGAAATAAGTGATAATTTACCTTGTAAAAAGTGCAATTTACTTTTAAAAATATAATGGTATTAAAGTTTTTTATGCAAATCTAATACTATCATTTTCACATGACTAATCTAAATACATCTGTGTCTATTAGAAATCAAAATTTTAAAAGATTCATTACACATATTTTAAAAAGACAAGAACTAAGGGAGTAGATTGCATCATAAATTGTACCGGAAGATTTCATTGAGTATTATTTAGGTATGCACATGTGTATACGTAGCTGTATTGGACTGTGCTAGTACAGGAAGTTGTAACCGGATCAATCGAAAAGAAGGCCGCTCGATCCATTCACTCCTATAGACATATATAAATCTTAAAACATTAACCAAGAGATAAATAGGTTTAATTCATCTATAAAGATACTTTAATATTTATGTAATTCACAATTTAAAAGAGCAGTGAATCACCTTAGGTAAAACATTCCCAACAGGCCTCAATTCGATCGTCGTATCGAGTGAACCGCCGCCAGCCATCCCCAGCAAGTCGTCGTTGTCGTTCGCCGCGAATGCTTGCTCTAGACGTACGGCGGTCGGTGAGCTTCTCCGTCAACGTCGGTCAATTCTCGATCTTCAAGCCCTCGATGGCTTCCGTCGACGCCTTCAGTTCATTTCAGTTCAGGTATCCATCCAGCTGATCCCAATAATCCCACGCGCCTAAATTCTCCATGCATGATGCATATCCACTTGACGCCTTGTCAAGTTGTTGTCATCTCATCTCATCCTGCGTCAAGTTAAAAGCATGGATCATCCATCATATTCATGGCAACATTAGCCTATCCTATCCTAGATAGCTTTTTTGCAATTTTCTATTAGGGCTCTAATCCCCTTGCTAAATGAATCATGCATGAATGAATTCCTTAATTTTACCACAGGATGCCTGGTTCTATTGCCGCATAGGTGAAGGTGAAATATATCCGCACAAGGGCGGAACCAGGCTGAACCAAGTCCTGAGCTAGGCTGGCTGGTTTTGAGCTAACTTAGACTTTTATTTCTAGATTTTTATACCTAAATCATTAATTCTCTATGAGCTTTGATTTTTAAGCCTTGCGCTATAACCTATTTAGCCTAAGATCTAGTTCCATCACTGTATCCGCATAACGAATGGCATTGGTGTATATGCTGATGGGTAAAAAATTCTGTACGAGCTAGCGAGGATGAATGCTACTTGTGTTGCGGTCCTGTATGGCGGTTGACGTCAACTACTGTATCAAGCCAGCCTCCTAGCTAGTCTTATATTAATTACCTGTTGCCAGAAGCCGTGTATCTTGGATCTTCGTCCGTGCTGCCGATGCTGATGGGCAACAGAAGCCGTGTGTCTTGGATCTTCGTCCGTGCTGCCGATGCTGATGGAGCAATCTTTGGAAGCCTCATGGACAAGAGAAGCTTGTTCGTGAAGGACATGTGCGGCGGTGCCTCTCCGGTACATTCTAGGGAGGGAAAGTTGATCATATACCCTCCCTTCATTTTGGGAATTCAGGATTTACCCTCCCACCTCAATGACATGTGGGGTCATCATAAGTCACTGACATGTGGGTCAGGAGGGTAAATCCTAAATTTCCATCTAAGGGGAGGGTATATGATGAATAAATCCTTCTAGGGAAGGGTGGCTGCTATTCCTATGTTAAGGTTGGAAACGGTAACAGATAATCTATTTTATCTATTATTTATATTCAAAAAAATATGAATGTGGTAAGTATAATTCGTATTCGAAAATGTTCATATTCGTATTCAAAAATATTCATATCCGTATTTGAGAATATTCGTACTCGTACTCGTATTCGAGACTATTCGATTCATACTCGATTCATTCCCAGAACCCGGGAAAAATCCGAACAAATTTTATGATTTGAAATTTGAATTTGGGCGGTTTGAAACCGGTAACCATTCCGATAACCGGTCAAAAAACCGGCAAAACCGCTAGGAATTTGTTTTACTGAGATTTGTTGCAGAAGTTGCAGGGGTATTCATATTTGACCGAATTAAGTACATATTTGATTTGAATCTATACATATTCGATTTGGAAATTTTAAATAGACAACAATCATAGAACAGATGATCAAATGGTGGCATCCAAGCTGAATGCATGATAGTTATTGTTTCGAGGAAGGAATAACACATCATAAATAATACAAAAGCACTATCTAACATCACTGAGCCCAATATTGTGTCCTGCTGATGAACACAACACACATAGTACTAGCACTCATTGTCCATCCGCATACATTTGCCAAATCAAAGCACAAAAATCTTGGATCTGAACGATTGAGGGGAGGTGATGGAGGTTTACCTCATCGCGGAATGGGGGAGCATGAACACAGCAGAGGGAGGCCCGGGGGGCGAGGAGGACGGCCGGGCGGTGACAAGGTCGAAGGCGGAGGGAGGTGGTCGGGGTCGAGGACAGTGGTGGCGGTCGGACGCAGAGGGAGGTGGTAGCGTTGGATGGAGGCACAATGTCGCGAAGACCTGGGCGGGGGCAATAGAGAGTGAGTGAGGAGGGCAAAGGCAACAAATGGCGAGGTGGAAGTCTCACCGAATGTCGTTGTGATAACCCTTAAAACTTAACTAACAAAAACCAAGCACTTAAAAAATAATGATTAAATCAACACAAGGACTAAAGTAAAGCAAATTGGAATTAACCTTCATTTTACAAACATGCCTAAATATAAATCCACATTTACATAATCCAAAAGCATACACATTCATATATTACAATATGCAATTACAAAGTTCACAATTATGGTTACAATGTGATTACAAACTTACAACATAGCTAAATAAAATCCTACTTTAATTATCTCCATTGCCACCACAACACTGTGAATACCTGCAAATTAAATGAAATCCAAAACAACACAAAAGCAAAAGTAAATGAATAAAAGAAGAAAAGTAAAATAAATAGAGTTACCGTCAAACCCATTATCAAATTAACTGCACAAGGGCAATCGCTCACCGAGATACCAGACCATTCGAGACTAGTCGGCACATCTCACGTCAGCAGGTTTCATCATCCAATGGTGCTTCCCAGTTTTACCCACCGTTTTCACATTTCATCAATGCGCATTTAAAACCTTCACCAGTCAAGCCTTCACATCAAAGCCACGACTGAGGCCGCGAGTCATCGCCATAGCACGTCCAAGAAAGAAGTGTAGGGGATAAGGCTAGTTGAGAGAGAGCTGGAAAGCATCAGTGCCAAAGCTATTGCCCAAAGCCTCCATAGCGCAGCAAGGCACACTACACCACCACGCTCACGAGTCAACAGAACTGGTGAACTCACTAACAGAGAGAGAGAGAGAGAGAGAGAGAGAGAGCCAAAGCCACAACCACCATAAGACCACCACAAGCCACACCATAGCCACCACCATTACCACCAAAACCCAGAATCGAGAGAGAGCAAGGAGAAGGTCATTAGCTGAAGCCTTAGGCATTGGTCGATAGTCAAGAAGGAGCAAAGACTGGAGGCTACTAGAAGTAGGAGGGGACCACGACAAGAAGAACAACGCCCACGAGCTGCTAGTCTGCATTGAGCAAGAGGCCAAAACGGAAGCACTGCAACCATGTGAGAGTAGGACCACTCACCAAACATCCAAAATTGAGCCCGACAATGCCGGCAAGGTAGTCCTCAGATCACTACCATTCCACTTTTGCTCATCCTTTAGAAGTAGTAAGCTCACGACCAGCTAGAGCTGTAACGACATGTCGTCGCTAGCTCACGACATTGGGAAGAAAGACCCCAGGGGTGGCCATCCACACACTCCCAAGGATTCCTGACATGCTCCCCGATGCATGTAAGATCCCTAAGCCCTGTCATGGGTGCTTACCCACATTGCGAGTATTCCACAAGAACACCGCATTCCACACAAGCCTAAGTCAGCCTAAGGGCATGATGTAAGAATGAAATCAAAAGTATAACAAAATCAAAATAGTAATGCCCCAAAAGCTTAGAAAGAAAGTGTAAAAAAAGGTTGGATGAGAAAAAGGATAGGACCATTGTCACCAAGGGGAAATGCGAAGCATCGGCGGTGTTGAAGCCGCCATGACGCAAGTTGTAGGAGGTGTCATAGCTGGTGGGAATGTGAGGTCAGTGGCGCTGTAGTTGGAGGCTGGAATAAGAGGTGTAGGTGACATATAGCCGTCGAGACACATGATGGAGGTGAAGAATCCGGTAGAGACACAGGGCACTGATGGAGCGAGGGCTCCGGAAAGGTGAGGCGATGTAGGAGTAGAGGCTCGGGCAGAACACGGGGTCCAAAAGGCAGTGCAGGGACTCCGAGGAGGCACGAGAAGGGTGTCAGAATCGAGGGAGAAGGGGAGAAAGAAGGAGCCAAGCGTATTAGTACGCTCGTACATGGAGGGGATAAGGAAGAGAGAGAAGGGGCAAAAGTGGAGCCGAGACATGTGTGTGTGTGGTGGGAATGGGAGAGAGATAGAGGAAGGGGAGAGAGGGATGGCTAGTGGGCCGGCCATATTATGAATTGGGCCAAATGAGCAAACGGGCTAGGACGTAAGGCACGGGCCAAAAACGGAAGTTGTGCCAGAACGAAAAAAAATAAGAAAGAACAGAAAATAACAAATTGACACCTAAACTACAAATTCGTGAAAACACCAAATAAAATAAGGCCCATAGAATTTGTCAAATATCTTTGACAAATAATACCAACAAGCACTAAAACTTACAAAGGGAGGAAATGATTCCAAAATAACACATTTTTCAACAAGGGATCTTGCTTCATTCATCATGTTACCACTAAAACAAAATAACATAGATTATCAGGGTCTAAAATAATGCATGGGGAACTGATCCAAGGGGAAGAGGCCATTTAGATCACCACTGAGGCAAACAACCAATATCAGTACTTAGGCAAGCATGCCATTGTTCATTCTGACTAGTTATGTTACTACACTTATTTTACTGTTATCACATTGCATCAAAATTAATTTTTATAAAAAGAAAAGAGGAGGAACAAGGATGTAAAAGAATTGAATGTGATAAATAAGAAAAAGGACAGGACCACTAATGGAGTAATGGCCTACATGAGTATATAATGAGGAGTGTAGGGGGTGCTCGAGAAGAGGTTCAAGGGTAGGTGAGATCCTCTACATATGAATATAATATAAGGACGAAAAAGAATCTTCATTCTAGAATGAGCTATAAAACCGTATCAACCATTTTTCCTGTCTCAAAGGAGTAGAACATGTTGCTTTATTTTATTGCTATAGACTCCACAATGGGTAAGAAGAAATATGTAGATAAAGGATGGGGTAGGGTCTCAATTGGACTTTGGGCCATAAAAAGGTGAGCCCTAGGCGCCTATATTTAGCGCTGTGGAGTGTCGAATATTCAGATCTGCTTGACCAACAACTATTTATATTGGGTGAATATATAATGATAAACATTGAGAAAATATTATGTATTCTGATTTTGACATCACATCTAAGAAAATGTGAAAGACCCAGTGGCCAGAAGAATTTAGAATAGCTATGGGTAAAGTGATACAAGTTTGCACGGTACTTAAAATAGATCATGAATTCATACCAGTTTCTTGGACAAAAGTTTACGGGAACCAACTGGGGGCTTTCTCTTCTCTAGAATGATTATTAGAATAGTTTTGAATATTTAAAACATGCAAATTCTTAACAAATTATGTTTCTAAATAAGGTTCAAGTAAGAATTTTAGTAAGATGAAGATATATGTGAATTATTATTTAAAACTTACTGAATACCTTGTACTCACTCTTGCTATTAAACCTCTCCCCTTTTAGAGCCAAACACAATTGGGGTATAATTGAGGACTAACAAGGGTGGGGTAGAAAATGAAGGCACCTAGGGATACGAGGTTGACACAAACTTGGAGGATGATGAGGTGGGGACTATATACGATAGTTGGGATGATTATGCGACCTGTATTGGACGGCTACCATATTAACCTCCTATCTCCTATTTGGACTTTAAGTATTTTGTACAATTAATGTGTAGACAATAAGTATTATTGTAATACTATCGGGCTGACTTGTGCTCCCAAGACTTTTAACCCTGTGTGGCTTGGTACTGTATTAATGAGAAAATAGCATAGTCTATAATTATTGTTGAACTACAACACTCTGATGGGATTATGATTTGATAGGGCTGTATCATTATCGAGTGATAATCCATTGACTCGTGTCACGTTATGAGTATAATGACACGGGGTGTCCAATCACTGCTGGTGGGTGGAGACAGCGCAGCGGCACGGGGTGAACACGGCACATGGTGCTAACCCTAGCCCACCACTCCATCCAGGGTTCAAGGGGTATGGGTGGAGAATGTGGGTGAGAGGGTGGGGTTTGGGATTTTGTACCTGGTACGAGAGGGTAATTTTCTTTAACTCTAGTGGCAAAGTCGGAACCCCAACCGACCAAAGCCGTGGGAAACTACCCCAGGCCGGTTGCAGGCTTCCAGCTTCTCCCCATAAGGAAGCCTGCTGTTTCGGACATCTTCCTACTTCCACAAAGCCCACAGGTGGTGTGTTTGGTAACCTGGCTTTTCCGGCCTCTTGAGCTATGGCTTAAAGTTGAAAAGTCTTTAATAACCTTGATACAGATTACCACTCGTTCATTCATTGATAAAGTCATTATCATCTATTCCAAACTTTCATTTGTGTTACATACCTATCCATCTTATTCTGTATTCCTTACAACTCATCAAAATCCGATACAAACCATATTTGCTCATGAACAACAAAAAATATGAACAACAAACAACGAGTGAATTAAGCAACATATTGGTTCATGAACAAACAACAAACAATGAATTGATTTCATTGACGAACAACAAGGTTTAGGGAATAGCAAGAACTAAAACCAATTGAGGAACAACAAGCACCATCCGTTGGAAAGGTATAAGAAACTTTATCTTCAAGAAATTTCAAGAAATAAATTGAAATCAGAAAAAGGAATGGAATGATACCCATCTGGTACAATAATTCTAGGAAAGGTGCAAGAAATTGGATTGCCATTTGGTTTTAACCGAAGATGAGGCTTTGGCATGTAACAAAGGCTCATTATGATGGATGGCCGACGGTTGATTCAGATTTCAAACTAAGAAATGTTACTTAGATTTGTGCTTCAAAGATTTATGCTACATCTACCAAAATTGTTCATCTAAGAAAGTTTGGCATACTATAGGTCATGGTTACAACCAATTTTTCTTACAACGCAAGTGCACCTATATATCTATCTATCAATCATATTATTAAAATGAGGTTAAAAGAAGCCTTCACATTCATTTTAAGAAGCTAGCAATTTTCTTATTAATTATAGAAAAAATAGAAATATACCTATCTCATTTTCATGTATCCAATATAAATATTTACAAATATATTGATGCCGACGAGCCACATTGCCATTGAAACTTCTTCTTTGGCCACAGTACACTTTGATGAGTTCCTCTTAATCTAATGATCCTTATGCACCCATTGATCCGCCACCGTTGCCCTTGTCTTCCTCTACTCTAGCCTGAGCTTCACCATGCCGCACCATGCAAGTGCTACCATTTTCCTCCCTTCCTCCACTGGAGAGCTTCTTGACTGCCCCCATAGCCTCCCTCGTCCTCCGGTTCAGTGCGCTCGACATTCTCCCCTCACCGTCGACAAGCCAACCTACTACAATCGCCAATGTTTTCTTTTCACCTCCTTTGTTTCTCTACCCGTCTCCCACTGATGTCAAGTCCTCACTCGTTATCATGTGCTAAACTTGGCAAAGATAGGTGATGTCATGGCCAATGTGGCACCAAAACTACCGTCGAGCAGATTTGGGCCAGATTACATCTAGTTTTGTAAGTAGAGGGTGTTATATAACTGGTTTAAAGTAGAGGGTCGAAAATGGATAAACTTAAAAGTAGAAGATCAAATATGGATTTTTCCAAAATAGGAACAATCCATAGTTCTAGGACCTATTCATATTGGCTTCTACTTTCAGAAGCAGAAGCCAATACGAACGCCCCAACTTCTATAAGCCGTTACTATTCATTAGACACTACCTTTTCACTTTCACATATTGTAGTGTACTTTGTATTTTATTATATCAAAATTTCGTAAGTCGCATGGCGGTCCGAATGTTTTAATGTCTTTCGTTGCACTATCTTTTTTACATAATACATTACTATTCATCAGCCACTACTATTTATCAGCTGCTACTATCACCTACTACTATTCATCAGCCGTAGCTAAAAGCTATCAACAAAAGCCAATATGAATAGGCTCCTAGAATAGTTTGAAAAAATGTTCTTAGGTGCAAGCATGCCATACTATGGCTCCTGGTTTGACACCATAGAATGTAGTATCTTGTGCTAGAAATTAAGCTAGTTTTAATATTAATACAACTATATTAGCAATTTATAGATTGAGAGTGTTTTTGTAGAAGATTGTCTTTGATGATATGCAATACAGAGCTCATGGTCTAAAGCCATTTTTTGGAAAGTTCCACTTATGGTTTCTAGGGCCGATATGCCTTAGCTATAGCTCTTGGGTCTAAAGCAAATTTAGTTTTTAATCTAAATTTCAATGCTAGATTGAAAGGTTGAGGTTGAAGAAGAGCAAGTCATTGAATCATGTGGTTCAAGGGATTTCCATGTCTCATTGAAGCGAGGATAGCGATACAATCCAATGCAATGATGAATGGAGCAGAAGTCATTACACAATAGGAGGAAAGGAAGAGAAATTCAACTGATGTGTAGAACCCAACCAGACAAAGGAACTAAGGAGTAAGGAGAAAGAAGGCACAACTGCATGAAAAAGAGAGTAGGGAGTGCAATTGGTAAGGTACACAAGTACACAACACGCTCGTTTGCAATCATATGCACTTCCAAAACTAGGAAAGAGGGCAAGTGACAACGATGAGCCAGCCGGTTACCAAATCTAAACAAAGTCTTGTTTATTTGTGAGCTATTTTTCTCTAGTGATAGCAAGCAGCATAAGGATGAACTCCAGTAAGCTTTTCCTCTCAGGGTTCACCTAGCCTCAACTTTAGGCCACATTTGGAACACAGAAATTTCATAGAAGATTTCCTGATAGGGCCCTGGGCGGCTGTTCGGGCTTATCGGCGAGCAGTTCCATTGAGCTTTGTTAATGTATAGTAACATCTAGGTCTTGATTACTTGGTGTTCTGCTAGGACTCTCGCACTCCGGCCAGCTCTACCCAGGCTCCTGCGCTTGCTGGCTTTGTCACTGTTCTCGGATGGACATTGAGAGTGAGAAGGCATTTTTTAGAGGAAGAGCTTATATTATATTACTCAATAGGAGTACAGACGTGTTGTAAGCAGTACAATAAGAGGTTTGGTATTTGGTTTAACCAAACACACCCCAAACTAGACAGAGATTGGTGCAAAGATGAACCGCCAAGTTTGCATCCCATGTAACATACTAAAAGAAACAAAGCCCTGCTTAGCTCTTGGATTTTGGCCAAAATAGGAATAACGTGGCCCTGGTTTAATCAAACACACCCCCAAACTAGACGGAGACGCTTGGTTGGTGCAGAGCCACCAAGTTTGCATCCCGTTTAAGATGAACAATACTATGGGCTTGTTTGGAAGCTAGGGGGACCACGGAAACAAATCCCTAGGGGGGATTTTTTTGGCACATAGAATCCCCTACTCTAGAGGGTAAATATTTCCATCTGGGAAAATATTCTCTACCACCATTTGGAAGCCATAGGGATAAAATCCTAGGCACAAAAAAAATATAAAAAACAAGGGAAAATGGGAAAATTCAGAAGAAAAAAAGAAAAAAAATGCAAAAACCTTAACAGATGATAGAAAAAATTAAAAAAATTCAAAAAAAAAAGTGAAAAAGGGGGAATTCAAAAGAGAAAATAAAAAAGAGAATATCCAAAAAACTTAAACCTCATAAATACAAATAAGAATACAAAAAATTCATTAAAAAAATCATGAAAAATTTAAGCAAACTTAGCTATAATCGACACCATCGTTCATATCAGATCCATACATCCACATGCAAATCACATTCATACAAGCATTCATATATGATAAAATCCAAAATGTTATAGCTGATAGCCTGGTACTACTTGCATCTTTGTGTTAATTGTCTATAACATCCAGCTAAGTTAAATCATCTATAGCATTCATACATCCACTCAGCATAGATGAACCAAATATAAATTAAATGACTCTTATGCTAGTATTACTTGCATCTATATCTTCTCTCTTCTTCTACTAGTATTACTTCCATCTATAGGCTATAGCATCAATCATCTAGCAACTTTGTTCTCCCTTCTGCTCCTTCTACCTAGATGAAACAATCTGAAAATGAAGTACTAAAAACAAAATTCATACTTAAGAATTATGTTAAAGGCATATGCATACTCATCAAAATGATAGCAGTTCCTCAAAATGAACAACCAAAACCAATATGAGTAACAAATACTATGGTGGATTCTCTGACTGATGCAATAGAACAACTAATACCAATATGAGTAATAGATGGGCTTTCTAATAGAAGAGGGAGAGCACAAATTATGCTACCATGATTCGCATAATTGCTTCGTACTCACTACTGCATCTAATAACTAAAAACATGATCCACCATAGTGGCAATTGCAAAGCTGCCCCAAGCATCAAATATCTATCTTACAGTAAGTATTCCCAAATTCAGCTCTCATGCAACAAGAGTTACAAAACATACAAGTAAATCTTTAAACTACCCATAAAGTCAAGACAGATGCATCTAAAGTTACCAACTAAACACCATCCTCGAATTTATGTTTCTGTTAAAGAGTCAAGATAGATGCAATGTATTACTTAAAAAATAACCCAACTTCATTTCGAAGTTACAACTAGTGTCCCAATTGCCAAAACATGACCACAATGCTGCAACAGTATAACTTGCGCAAAACAGACTACATTTTGGACTATTTTCAGCACAAGATAAATATCCCACAGCCATGCAGATTATGATAAGAATAATCCTGAAGGCACATCTTAAAGAACTAGGTAATCATCTCACTCCAATTGCTAAATTGCATCATTTAAAATTGAGAAAAAGGATAAGAAAATTTACCTTGTGGTGACTAGTCGATTTAGCGAAGCTTTAGGCCTATGAACAAAATTAGGTTCAAGTAAGGACTTGATTTTTTTTTAAAAAATATGACATGTGCTTTCACATTGCCTCCAATGTCCACACGCATTGTAACCCCATGTGAGCATCGATGTTAAGCAAATTCGAAATGATACATCTGCAGTAAGTTTAGTATACCATTTACAAAGTTCATTGACTTCATTCTAGTTAGATAATTTCTAAATTAAACTATCATCCTTGATCTCTTCTACACCTAACTTCTCCAAAAGAGTGCAGGTTGCACTAAATCAATGACACGAGACAAATTCTACAACAACTGAATTTAAACATTTTGTTACATAACAAATTTATTGTACATCCATAGCCCAATCTAATGTTGTTGCAAAACCCATGTGTAACTATCAAACTTAGATTAATTTTAAGTTTTATACAACTTTTCTAAGTTTGACCAATACAAATAGTACAGATGTGTACATTTCTTCCAAGTTCTTACTATTTGAACTATTTTGAGTAGTTACAACTATATGCATTCAAGAAAAAAGATCTGAAGGCATAACTTAACGTTGTTGTGGAAACAATTTTACATTTTCATGACTAATATGGGTATGCAACTACCATTTTTTTTGCCTAGTATACAAATTCTACTTTGGGTTGTTATGGTCATGTAGTATATCAGCAAGAGTTTTCCCATGTGAGAAGTTCCATGCACCTCTTGATCCTTCTTTAGCCATGGCTTGGCTGAACTAACCACAACATATTGAAATAAACAAATGGTACAAGAGTACAACAACAAATTTCAAAGAAATAACCACATAATAAAGTAAATAATTGATATAGAAGATGCACAATATGGAAACAATCATGCACATAGAATCATTTACAGAAACAATCACACAATAAAGTAAATAACTGATATAGAAGATACACAGTATGAAAACAAAATGCACATATGAAAATAAATTACATTTTTGAGAGGTCATAACTTAAGTGTCAAAAACACAAAAATGCTAATACTACTTTATGAGAGGTCATGTCCGACTAACGATTATAGTTAGCCCACACTTGCGTTACAATTTGATCTCTAAGAATACTTCCAGCATTTGACTCAAGATCATTTTGGTAATTATTTTCACGCATCGGCACATCGATGTAACAGCCCAGGTTTTTGTTAAAATAAAATAAATAAATAAATAAAAATCAATTAAAATTAAAATTTAATTTAAAATAAGTGTTTTGTTGCCTAGATTTTAAATTTGGATTTGCCCTGAATTTCTGTTTTTGAAAAAGCTGGATTTAAAAAGTATTTTAAATGAAAACCTAAAATTATTATTAATAAAATGATATTTTGATTTTATATGAAAGTCCTAGTTCAAAATAATTATTTGGAGTTATTTGGCTTTTATTTGGGTTCCTGGATTTTCTGGAGTTCAAAAATGTATTTTGAAATTAAAAAGTATTTTAAAGTATGAAAATTAAATACCAACATTAGTTGGAAGTATTTTTATTAAGTCCAAAATGTCACCAGGAGCTTCTGTGAATTTTTGGAAGTTATTTGGTATTTTTCTGTGGCCAATTGAATTTTCTGGGCTTTTCTGAAAATCCTAAATCAATTTCCAAAAAAATAAATTCCAACCCCTCCCTCCGGCCGCCACGTGGACGGCCGGGATTATTCCACGCATCCCGCCGGATCCCGCCTTCCCCCTCCACCCGGCTGCCACGCGCGCGCCCGGATCGCCACATCCGCGCGCCGCCCACCCAACGCCCGCGCCTCCTCTCTTTCTCTCTCCGACCCCACCTGTCGGCGCCCTCTTCTCCCCCTTCTCTCTTTGCCAGCCGGGTCCCGCCCGTCAGTCGCGCCTCCCGCTCTCTCTCTCTGCCACCCCGGGCCCACTGGTCGGCACCTTCTTCCTCCCCGCCCCTTCTTCCTCCTCCGCGCACCGCCCGCCGCCGCCGTCTCTGCCCTAGCCGGCTTTCCCCGCTCTCCCGCACGCGGCTAACCTCCCTTTCTTCCCCCGCAAGTCGCGCACGGACTCCCTCCGCCATCCCCGCGCCTGAATCCCGCCGTCCCCGCGCCGCTGCCCCCCTAATCCCGCCATCTCCGCGCCGCCCGCGCCATCTCCGGCGAGAAATCCGCCCGCCTCCCACTCCCGACCCTATAAAAGCACCCACCGGCCTCCCTCCTTCGCACTCCTCCTCCACTCCTCTCCCTCCCGGCCGCCTACCGCCGCCGGCTGAAACACGAGCGCCTCGCCGCTTTGCTCGCTGGGCCATCTCCCGCGCCGCGCGAGCTCCGCTACAAGGTGAGCCGCTTCCGCCGCCTCTCTCCCTCCGCTCGCCGCGCCACCGCCCGCGGAGCGCCGACGAGCACCGGCCCGAGCCTCCTCGGCCGGCGGCCATGCCCGCGCCCGCGCAAGACGTGGCTCGCCACTGGTGCCGCGTCACCGCCACCTCGGCACCTCCTTGCCCCGTCGGCCGCCATGCCACCGCCCGCCACCTCGGCCGCTTCCCCCTCCCGTGGGCTTGGTCCATGGACCAAGGCCCCACCACGCCAGTTCCCCTGGCCGACGTTATCTCAAGGCCATTAATCCGAATTTCCCGTGGAAAAATAATTTGGCCGAAAAAGGAAATTCAGTGCTGACGCAATAATTCCAATTTCCTTTAGAAAAATAATTCCAAAAATTTCTATTTTTCCATTTTCTCTGAATTTAAACTTCCCGGAGTCCGTTCTTCTTCATCCTAACTCCGATTTGGCCCATTCAAATTTCTTAATTCATCAAAAATTCCCCTCTATCCATTTCTAGCCTCAATGCAAATATTTGAAGCCAACTTGAATTTAATTTGAATTTGGTGGGTTATTTTCACGTGTAGACTTCGACGATTCGGGAAATTTCTTCGACGAAGATTCAAACCAAGTTGAAGAGGAAGGCAAGTCACACTCCTTGATCATGTTGATCCCAATTTTCAAAATAAAATTATGTTGTTTTAAATTATATTGCATGCATATTTTTATTCAACGTATTTCAATTCAGTTTTAAATTTAGTTATTGCCTACTTGTTAATTCCTCCATTGATATTGAATTCCTCGATAACTTGTCACCCTAGAATCAAACTCTAGTTAATACATTAGTGTTAGCTAGAGAGTTTTAATCAAATGCTTAAACCTGCTTAGTTATAATATTTTGTTTTGGGATATCTTTCACATAAAATGATGAACTTTTCACATAAAATGATAAGCTTTTGAATGTATTCTTGACTTCTGAGAGTCAAGAAGGATGATAAAATATTTTGAAACAAAGTATAAAATCTGGTTTAGACTTAGGCTAATGGTTTGGTGGTGGGTGCGGACATGCACCGTTGTTCGAGACACAAAGTTGATTGTCGTGCACGGGGATATGTGGTTGAGCCTCACCAATTTAGGACCTGGCTCAGAGCTCTCACAAAGCCCTAACATACTACCACAAGGTGGTATGGGACACCTGGCTGAATAATTTGCAGTCCCAACTGGGTCATGTCGTAGGATGAAAGTGAGCGTGGCGTAGGCCATGAGAAGTCTCACTAGGCTCAAGAGGGGGTCCCGGTCTGGTGGATTCCTTACTGGGGTGAAATCTTAGAGTTGGCTTGGCCAGGTTGAAGGCTTTGCATTGTAAAGGCCTTGTCACGACTCCTTCCCGCACACCTAAGGAAGTGTGTAACTCGCGTGGCACAAAAGGATGATCGTGTCTTGTGGGTAAAGCTGTACAACCTCTGCAGAGTGTATAATCTATCCTGGATAGCCGTGCCCACGGTCATGGGCATGCTGAGTAAAGTTTTTCATAGATTAGACTTTGTTTTTTCAAAATGTTTTTGAAAACCTTGTGGATGGATGGAATCCACGAGAGATGAAAACCTTGCGGATGGATGGAATCCGTGAGAGAGTTGCGTAGTGGAAACGTGTGGATGGATGGAATCCATACGTGAGCTTTTGGAAAAGATGGTCCGGGTGGGATGCCCGTGAATAGGTTGGTGTTTGGTCGGAGCCTGCACTGACGGTAATATTTTCATTTGCAAGTATTGTTTTTACTTATTGTATTAAATTCAGCAATTTCAATCTATCTATTGTATTTCTTAAATGATGTCTTATGCAAACTAACCCTATAAGCCTTCCATTGAAGCCTTTATCATTATGATGCATTTTCTCCGTGTGACTTGCGGAGTACAAGTTTGTACTCACCTTGCTATCTCCACATAGAGAAAGACGACCTCGACTACGGAGAAGACCAGAACGAGTAGGCCACGTCTTGCAGTTGTTTGCCTGTGGGCAGGCTTGGGCTTCGTCTTTTCAGCTTCGCTTCCGCAGTTTCTTTTGCAGTTATTTTTGCCAATGTGCGATGATGTAAACGCTGGTCATAAGGTCGTACTCTTTTAAATTAAATAAATGTCATTATGGTTGGTATTTATATTTGTTGTCCACTGTGTGCACTAGCTGATCCTGGACTAGTGCGATTTACACAGAGGTTCCTAGAGTCGTTGCTCCGGGTTCCGACAGAGATGGTATCAGAGCCTTAATGACTCCAAGACGTGACCGTAGGTAGAATAAATTGGTCGGACCATAAGGACTTATTTTTAATAATCAGTAGTTTCAGAAAGTTTTGCTTAAAACCTTACCTTTCAAATCTTTGCTCATCCTTATCCCTCAATTTTTCCTCACCTTTGTATTATCATTCCAAAAACTTATTCCTAACTTACCTCTCATTCAAACAATTGTAGATGGATATTTTCGATGATGCACCCAATGATGGATGGAGTATGGGTCTTTGTCGACTGCTTCGTCGTTTGGGATTTCAACGTCGAGCTATCTACATACATAAACAAGATCGCCATGGAGACCGTATAGTGGGACATCGCTTCACTCTACTCATTACCAAGCAAACTGGACAAGGAAGTCTGCGTCTCCACTTCAAGGGAAATGGATACTGCTTAATAGAGCCGCACAAGAAGCCGCCGTAGCGCCCTTCGTCTATGCCACCTCTTCAGTCTTCGCATTGAAGGAACTCGTGTTGTATCTCGACCGCCACGCAGGATGACCCCAAGACGACCCTTACTCCTTTAGGATGAGTTGTTAGGCTAGCTAATAAAACGTTGTTATGAGCTGTCAGTTTTCTCTTTTGTCGACAGCCATAACTATTACCTATTATGAGATTAATAAAAGGTTTTTTGAGTTTTGTTGGGTTGTGCAAAATATCCCCTATTCCCCCTTTGCCTTGAGTCTCCTCTCTTCTAATTCTTAAAGCACCCAGCAGATGGTTAATACAAGAAGCAACAACAACGACAATGTCCACGACAACAACCCTACTGGCAACCAGGCTACACAAATCCCTCCACCACCTCCTGTTAATGGACCAGATTGGGCTCAAATGATGGCCAATCAAAGATCGGCTTATTCAACTACTAGTGCGGACCATCAACAATCCCGCACAACTCGCTCCACTAGTGCCAAAGACAGCTCTCCACCAAGCTGGCTGAATTTATGAGGTTGCGCCCCGACCTTCTCCAGCAAAGATCGCCCTATGGATGCGATGACCGCTTAGAGTCATAGGCAAAAGTCGGACATTATCCAATGCAGTGATCGGGAAAAAGTCTTATTTGCTTCTCATCAGTTGAACGGACCAGCGTCAGAATGGTGGGATACTTACACCGCTGCTCATGCCAACGCACAAGCCATAACATGGGATGAGTTTGTGCGGACTTTCCGCAAAGCACATATTCCAACCGGCACCATCACCCTCAAGAAAAGGGAATTCCGAACTCTGCGTCAAGGAAGCTGCACCGTGAATGAATATCTACGGAAGTTCAACCAATTGGCACGTTACGCGCCAGAAGACGTTTCTACCGATGAAGCTAAGCAGGAAAGGTTCCTTGAAGGACTCAATGATGACCTGTCGATTCAACTTCTCTCCAACGACTACGTCGACTTTCACCAGCTCGTCAGTAAGGCGATTCGCCAAGAGTCCAAGCACTAAGAAATGGAGAATCGAAAGAGGCGAATGAACACCCAGCACATGAACACCAGAAGTTTTCCCAAGATCAGAAGGACTCCACCATAGGCCAACAGATTTCAGTCTTCATCTTCAGCCGAAGAACAAGTCCAAACCAACACTTTCCCCAACAACGAAGACAACAAAGCTTTGGCAATTGACTTCCCAAAGGACTCAAATCCTGCAGCAGGAGTCACCTGTTTCAACTGCCATGAGACAGGGCACTACGCCAACAGCTGCCCCAAGAGCAACAGGTAGTGAAGAATGGAACACCGGGAGCACCAACTGCCAACCACCTTCAAGCAGGAAGAAAAAGGCCCCAGAAGTTCGTGAAAGGATGACTGAATCAGATCTCGGCACAAACCATGTAGGGTAAGTCCAAACCCATTTCTTTGCTAGCCCGTGCGAATCTCGGGGACGAGATTCTTTTTAAGGGGGGTAGATTGTAACAGCCCAGGTTTTTGTTAAAATAAAATAAATAAAGAAATAAATAAAAATCAATTAAAATTAAAATTTAATTTAAAATAAGTGTTTTGTTGCCTAGATTTTAAATTTGGATTTACCCTGAATTTCTGTTTTTGAAAAAGCTGGATTTAAAAAGTATTTTAAATGAAAACCTAAAATTATTATTAATAAAATGATATTTTGATTTTATATGAATGTCCTAGTTCAAAATAATTATTTGGAGTTATTTGGCTTTTATTTGGGTTCCTGGATTTTCTGGAGTTCAAAAATGTATTTTGAAATTAAAAAGTATTTTAAAGTATGAAAATTAAATACCAACATTAGTTGGAAGTATTTTTATTAAGTCCAAAATGTCACCAGGAGCTTCTGTGAATTTTCCTGGAATTTTTGGAAGTTATTTGGTATTTTTCTGAGGCCAATTGAATTTTCTGGGCTTTTCTGAAAATCCTAAATCAATTTCCAAAAAAATAAATTCCAACCCCTCCCTCCGGCCGCCACGTGGACGGCCGGGATTATTCCACGCATCCCGCCGAATCCCGCCTTCCCCCTCCACCCAGCTGCCACGCGTGCGGCCCAGATTGGCCACATCCCGCGCGCGCCCGGCCCATCCACCGTCCGCGCCTCCCCTCCTCTTTCTCTCTCTCCGACCCCACCTGTCGGTGCCCTCTTCTCCCCCTTCTCTCTCTGCTAGCCGGGTCCCGCCCGTCAGTCGCGCCTCCCTCTCTCTCTCTGCCACCCCGGGCCCACCAGTCGGCACCTTCTTCCTCCGCGCCCCTTCTTCCTCCTCCGCGCCGCCCGCCGCTGCCGCTCCGCCTAGCCGGCTTCCGCCTTCCTCACGCACGCGCCCACCTCCCTTTCTTCCCCCGCAAGTCGCGCACGGACTCCCTCCGCCATCCCCGCGCCTGAATCCCGACGTCCCCGCGCCGCTGCCCCCTAATCCCGCCATCTCCGCGCGCCCGCGCCATCTCCGGCGAAATCCGCCCGCCTCCCTCTCCCGACCCCTATAAAAGCACCCACCGCCTCCTCCTTTCGCACTCCTCCTCCACTCCTCTCTCTCGGCCGCCTCTACCGCCGCGCTAAACCCGAGCGCCCGCCTTTTGCTTGCCGCCGCCATCTCCCGCGCCCGCCGAGCTCCGCTAAGGTGAGCCGCTTCCCGCCCCTCTCCCTCCGTCGCTCTGCCGCCGCCGCCGCCGCCGGGCGCCGGCGAGCACCGGCCCGAGCCTCCCTGGCCGGCCGGCCATGCCCGCGTCCGCGCCCACGTGGTTGCCACCTGGTGCCGCGTCACCGCCACCTCGGCACCTCCTTGCCCCGTCGGCCGCCACGCCACCGCCCCGCCACCTCAGCGCCTTCCCCCTCCCGTGGGCTTGGTCCATGGACCAAGGCCCCACCAGTCAGCAGGTTCCCCTCGGGCTGACGTTATGCTGGCGTCATTAATCCGAATTTCCCGTGGAAAAATAATTTGGCCGAAAAAGGAAATTCAGTGCTGACGCAATAATTCCAATTTCCTTTAGAAAAATAATTCCAAAAATTTCTCTTTTTCCATTTTCTCTGAATTTAAACTTCCCGGAGTCCGTTCTTCTTCATCCTAACTCCGATTTGGCCCATTCAAATTTCTTAATTCATCAAAAATTCCCCTCTATCCATTTCTAGCCTCAATGCAAATATTTGAAGCCAACTTGAATTTAATTTGAATTCGACGATTCGGGAAATTTCTTCGACGAAGATTCAAACCAAGTTGAAGAGCAAGGCAAGTCACACTCCTTGATCATGTTGATCCCAGTTTTCAAAATAAAATTATGTTGTTTTAAATTATATTGCATGCATATTTTTATTCAACGTATTTCAATTCAGTTTTAAATTTAGTTATTGCCTACTTCTTAATTCCTCCATTGATATTGAATTCCTCGATAACTTGTCACCCTAGAATCAAACTCTAGTTAATACATTAGTGTTAGCTAGAGAGTTTTAATCAAATGCTTAAACCTGCTTAGTTATAATATTTTGTTTTGGGATATCTTTCACATAAAATGATGAACTTTTCACATAAAATGATAAGCTTTTCGAATGTATTCTTGACTTCGGAGAGTCAAGAAGGATGATAAAATATTTTGAAACAAAGTATAAAATCTGGTTTAGACTTAGGCTAATGGTTAGGTGGTGGGTGCAGACATGCACTGTTGTTCGGAGACACAGTGTTGATTGTCGTGCACAGGGGATATGTGGTTGAGCCTCAGTCAATTAAGGACCGGTCTGTGAGCTACTGTTGCAAAGCCCTAACGTACTACCACAAGGCTGGTATGGGACAGCCCTGGCTGAATAATTTACGAGTCCCAACCTGGGTCATGTCGTAGGATGAAAGTGAGCGTGGTGTAGGACATGAGAAGTCTCACTAGGCTCAAGAGGGGGTACCGGTCTGGTGGATTCCTTAATGGGGTGAAACCTTAGAGTTGGCTTGGCCAGGTTGAAGGCTTTGCATTGTAAAGGCCTTGTCACGACTCCTTGCCGCACACCTAAGGAATTGTGTAACTCGCGTGGCACAAAAGGATGATCATGTCTTGTGGGTAAAGCTGTACAACCTCTGCAGAGTGTATAATCTATCCTGGATAGCCGTGCCCACGGTCATGGGCATGCTGAGTAAAGTTTTTCATAGATTAGACTTTGTTTTTTCAAAATGTTTTTGAAAACCTTGTGGATGGATGGAATCCACGAGAGATGAAAACCTTGCGGATGGATGGAATCCGTGAGAGAGTTGCGCAGTGGAAACGTGTGGATGGATGGAATCCATACGTGAGCTTTTGGAAAAGATGGTCCGGGTGGGATGCCCGTGAATAGGTTGGTATTTGGTCGGAGCCTGCACTGACGGTAATATTTTCATTTGCAAGTATTGTTTTTACTTATTGTATTAAATTCAGCAATTTCAATCTATCTATTGTATTTCTTAAATGATGTCTTATGCAAACTAACCCTATAAGCCTTCCATTGAAGCCTTTATCATTATGATGCATTTTCTCCGTGTGACTTGCGGAGTACAAGTTTGTACTCACCTTGCTATCTCCACACAGAGGAAGACGACGTCGACTACGGAGAAGACCAGAACGAGTAGGCCACGTCTTGCAGTTGTTTGCCTGTGGGCAGGCTTGGGCTTCGTCTTTTCAGCTTCGCTTCCGCAGTTTCTTTTGCAGTTATTTTTGCCAATGTGCGATGATGTAAACGCTGGCCATAAGGCCGTACTCTTTTAAATTAAATAAATATCATTATGCTTGGTATTTATCTTTGTTGTCCACTGTGTGCACTAGCTGATCCTGGACTAGTGCGATTTACACAGAGGTTCCTGGAGTCGTTGCTCCGGGTTCCGACAATCGACAAAATCATCTGGTTGAATATAGGCATGTTGGTGATCCAACCATCCCTCTTGACCATTTGACCTCTAATGATGTTGTGAAATGCAACAGCTGCAACTGGGATCTTAATTTGAGATTCAATGGGATGAAATGTGCCAACTTTAAGGATTGGTAATCATTTCTTCAAAATACCAATAGCCCTTTCAATATGATTGCAAAGGAGAGTGTGGCAATGGTTGAACAATTCTTTGTAGTCTACATGATCATATCCTCGAGATGAATGACACCTCCTAAATTTACTAAGATGGTATTAGACTCCTCAATATGGGGCAAGAAAAGAAGGTGTGTTTGCATATCTACCATCCATAAGGTATAATTTACCCTCTGGAACACAAAACCCCATGCTGAGAGCAAATCGAAATAAATATGAAGTTTAGATCAAAATCACAAGCTAGCATCACACCAATACAATTCTGCACATAAACATAGTAAAATAAATATAGAAAAATGTTAGGAAAAGTTAGGCATCTAATGTGTATGGCTTAGCTGAAAATAAGACCAAAATTGTGGATCCGATATAATTTTCATGTGAGTTTGATTTGAACTTGGGACCTTGACAAATCTATGAGTTAGATTGGAAATTATATTTAAGATTTTCTTTATTTTCCTATGAACTGTTTCACCACTATGTTGGAACACTTATTAAATATTTTGGTTGCTAGCTTATGAGAGATCATATACATAAACATCCTTAGTTACTCCTCGACAATAACACCCCATGCACCATGCAATAAACCCTGCCTTCTAAGAAAATTTCATGTAGCCCGGAATATCTCTGGTTGATGTAGGATTGGTCCTGATCTTTCGATGAGAACGATAACTACAATTGATTGATATGACATTGACGATGAGGCTACTTGACCAAAATGACCAAGTCCATCCTGCAATCGTTATACCATACCCTTGTTGTTATTAACCTCGCCAAGAATGATGGTTGACCTGATCACGAAGATCAATTCTTGTAAGCAATCAAGAACAAGCAAGAATTTAATTAAAGAATAATATAAAAATTGCTAAATATAAAAGTCGCACAAGGATAGTTGAGGTTCTGTAACATGAATATGTTATTCTAATCGACACAAAAGACATCGTGGAGTTTGCACACACAGGCTAAACTAATCTAAACAAAACATAATCCTAAAAGTGGCACACACATGGTTATATATGAGAGAGAGGCCAGGGGATGGTGGCCAAGGGGTTGGGCATGCAACCCTAGGAGGTACAAGGCTCATGGGCCCAAGTGGAGATGGCGCAACACCTTGGACTCGGATTCAGAATCTTCCTCAACTTGTTTTGATGATTGCGGCATGCTCAGAAGGAATTGGAGGTTGGGCTGGATCCATTAGAAAGAGGATGAGATAAGTTTTCATGCTGTACTCATACATCTCAAATGAAGTCTGTATGCGAATTCTCTGCACATTTGAAGTCAGTGCTATCTCCGAGGCTGAATTGAATTCCAGAACATGTCCAACTTGAACTCTTACTTGACTTGTAACCAAAGTGACATGGAAACCTTGATTAAGAGTTGGGGAAGGCGTCGACTTAGTCTTGACGTGCTAGCCAACTTCCCTTTAGGTGGACCCCAACCAAAAGCACGTAGTGTTGATACAATCCTCCTTATATATCTACACAAATATACATTTTCATTATGAGGTAGCATCATATTCTCATTTAAAAAAATTGAAGGTAAAAAAATGAATTCACCTTTTGTTCAATCTTGGACGCTATGATTGTATGCGTTTGTGGAATGGTCATATCATCCTCCCCTTCTTGAGAAAAAAATCATCATTGATTTTAATAGATGTGTAGCCTCATGCATTGCATGATCTTGATCATAAATCTCGGTACATGACAATGGACGCAACAAACTCTCATTGTGTAATATTATAAGTTCTTTGTTAAACAAACTAAAATCTCTGTGAAACGAGGGTACCTGATTGGAAGTATTATCATTGGATGGTGTTGGAACTTTGTATGTATGTGACTTGTCCAGCTCCCATTTTTCTTGTCCAACTCCCATTTTTTACAAAATAAGATATTAGATTGTGACATATTAACATGAAAACAAATGTAGGGCAGCACTACAGAACTTTTGATGCAAACATGAGACACATAAAATTTATTCTCATCATATTCTCCATCAAATTAACTTTGTATTCGTTATGCTTTCTTTTAAACAACAATTTGGAAGGATCTTCACCAATAATGCTTTGCTAGACAGTAGATAAATTCATAGGTGTAGCAAATCTGTCTAAGTAGATAACCGAATCAAAAGAAATTTTAGAGAAGTCTTCCCTAATATTGATGATCTCAATGAGAGGTAAATTCTTTTCCGGTGCAAATAGAGCAATGGGTGTGGTGTATGACAGCAGCACACAATGCTCCCCTTCTTGAAAGTTTTCCTGTAGCTCACAAATAACACTAGATGAACTAGAAATATTAAGGTTAGTGCTATTAGATTCCTCTACATGATAATGTTTCTTCTCTAAAGTTGAACCTTTCAGTTTTGAAGTTATGCAAATTTTATGAACCATGTAAGTTACCTTTTCGTCATACACACCTATTACGTAAAATTTATAACAAAACAATGAAAGCGAATTAGAAATATCAAATAACTTCTTCTTTAAATGACTCAATTCACAAGGATGATTAATCTCAATATAACCTAAAGTGTTCGAAGAAGAAATCTCATTCAGCTCATCTCTAGCATGGATCAATTGCACATTGATAGAATCAAAAGCATTTATTTTAGCACATAGATTTGGAATTAAAACAGGAGATTCAGGTTTAATTTTTGGTTGGGTCAAAGATTCATGTAAGGAATTAGCACACAACTCATTCTCAACATTCAAATCAATACAGTCTGAATTCTCTACTTGAAACATATGCATATCAAGATTGTTTTCCACTAATTTTTGCTCTAAAATAGCATGAACAGTGGACAATTGTAGTTCTTCACAAGCATACTCACCTTGAGTGATGATAGCACCATTATCTTTACCTTTTTGGATCTCCTCAGATGATGTAGGTGTATCCATCATCTCAGATGATGTAGGTGCATTCGATTCCTTCTCAAGCAATAGAGTCGGTGGCTCAATCAGCTCATTCTCCTCTTTAACATGATTCTCAACTTTCTGCAAGTTGTTAGTAATAGAAAAAGACACAAATATAGGTTTGGACAAAAGAAATTAACTCTTTTTGTAGGGCAATTTTCTGGTTACAGATATGAAAAATAAATCTAAAACTAAAATCTCACTGAGTAATCTATGCTCTGATACCACTTGATGTAGGATTAGTCTCGATCTTCTGATAAGGACGATAACTACGATAGAATGATATGACATTGATGATGAAGCTACTTGATCAAAACAATCAAGTTCGTTCTGCAATCGCTACATCACACCCTTGTTGTTATCAATCTCGCCAAGAATGACAGTTGACCTGATCACAAAGATCAGTTCTTGCAAGCAACAAAGAAAAAGCAAGAATTCAAGCAAAGAGCAATCTAAAAATTGCTAGCTATAAAAGTCACACAAGAAAAGTTGAGATTCAATAACACAAATCTATTGGTCTAATTGATGCAAGAGACATCATAGAGTTTGCACACACAGGCTAAACTGATCTAAACAAAACCCAACTCTAAAGGTGGCACACACATGGGTATATATGAGAGAGAGGCCAGAGGATGGTTGCCAAGGGGGTGGGCACGCAACCCTAGGAGGTACAAGGCCTATGGGCCCAAGTATAGGTGGCACAACACCTTTGGACTCGGATTCAGATTCAACCCCGACTTGTTTTGGTGATTGCGGTACACTCAGAAGGAATTGGAGGTGGGACTGGATCCGTTAGAATGAGGACAAGATAAGCTTTCATGCTGTACTCATACACCTCAAACAGAGTTTGTATACGAATTCTATTCATGTTTGAAGTCAATGCTGTCTTCAGAGGACGAATTGGATTCCAGAACGTGTGCAACTTGAACTCTTGCTTGACTTGTAACCAAAGTGACATGAAAATCTTGAAGAAGAGTTGGAGAAGGCATTGACCTGGTCTTGATGTGCTGGTTGGATTCCCTTTAGGTGGACCCCAAACATGAGCGCGTAGTATTGAAACAATCCTCCTTGTATATCTGCACAAATATACATTTTCATCATTAGGTAGTATCATATTCTCATTTAAAACAAATTCAAACTGAAGAAATGAATTCAACTTTTGTTCAATCTTGGGCACTATGGTCGTATACGTTTGTGGTATGGTCACATCATTTGGCTCTATCTAGAACTCAACCCTACACCAGCTCTCATGGCCTTCTAAGATCTTAACTTTTTTAGCACTGGTAAGTGATGATGTGTGGACTGGTCTTTTTTTTTATCATGAAGGCAAAGTAGGAACCAACACAAGAAAAACTCATCCTTCTCTTCTACTTCAAGCATAAATTTCCTAGTGATATCCTTTCTGGTGTCCATTTGCTAATACATGCAGATATAACATATTGTGAGTTAGCATATTGAGTTAAACATCTCATGCAAGATGCTAACAAGAAGAAGGCTCTAGAATATGATGAACTATATCTATAGATATAAATGTTAAATGAAAATGCTAATGATACCACTATAGAACTGGGTAGCACTTACATGTACATGTGGAAAATTTTAGTTTGGAAAATTCAAAAAAATCTCATTTTGAGAAATAATACTTCGCTTCCAACAATACACATGCTGCTAGTAGCCCGTTAACTTCTGTGAGATGTTTTGCGCCAATATTCTTGAGCATTGTCAATACATTGATGCTCCTTTCAGACAAGTGCAGCTACATGCAAGAAGGATTAATTATATTTTGAACTTGACTGATTGGATTAAGCCATGATGTTTGTTAAGGGTATCAATAGTATTTTCTATTATACTAGGGTTAATCTTGTGTCCTCTTTGTACCTATATTTCCCATTGAACCTCATGAATATATATACAACATTCATAACATGGTATCGGAATTAGGGCACTAACCCTAGTTTTTCCGCACCAATGTTGCACATCCGCTGCCACCTCCCGATTGCCGAGCTACCCCTGGGAGGAGCATCTCCACTCTTAGGGACGACCATCTCCCAACTGTCGTACATGCTTGCCGCCACTTCTTGGCCATCTGCTTTCTCTGCTTCAACCATGCCGCCTCCCATCGGATTCACTCAAATATGCACCGCCCTGACCCTGTGACTGCTAGTCTGCATTCCTGGTCCCACGGCCACCCGATTCGGCCACCACCGGCCTTGCTGTGCCCGAATCCAGCCACCTCTCACTTGATCCTACCCGGATTCACGTTGTCGTAGCTGCGCCCACGCTGCTTCCCGCCATCAACGCGCCACCAACGGCTCCCGTCGGCCGTCCCAACTATCTTTGACTGCGCCCACGCCGTCACCGTGCCATGCATGCGCCTGCACACCCACCTCGGCCCCAAGCTACCACCCTCCACTAGACCTGTGCCTTCTTAACTACCACCGTCCTCTTGGATCACCGCTACCACCAGGAGCCACTCCAGCAAATCTCGAGCCATGCCGCCACCGCTCCTCTTGGCCAGCCCAGATCCACGCGGCCCGGGGAAGTGGGGGAGGGGAGGAGGGGTGAGGATGAGGAGGAGTCGCCGGAGCGCCATCAACCTTCTTCTCTTTTGTCGCCTTTTCTTACCGGTGTGGGGAGGCAATGGTAAGGAGAGGAGAGGGAAGGGGAGAGAATATGAAGGAAGGGGGTGGCCGGGAGAAGAGGGTGGTTGAAGATTGATGGTGGGATATATGGATAGGTCATGATTGTTTGTTGTGGGCACTGTGCATTGTCTTGTGCTGGTCGTGGAGCAAGGATGCTAAAATTTGCTGCCTTTGAGTTATTTTTCTTTTAAGTCTTCTGTTGTGTCCATCCAAATCTGTAGCCTCTACCTTTCAGTTCGTCTAAACTATATGAGTCCATAAATTTATTGTCAGTTATAGAAGCATAGGAATTTTCTTTTTACATGACAGCAGCCGCCGCTCTTCTATCTGAGCCACGTGCATATTGTAGAAGTCGTTATGGTGCCGTTGCTTCTCTCTCAGCCACCGTCCAGAGCTTCTAAGGCCGCGACGCTTCTTGTGCACTGTGCCGCCGCCGTCTAAGGCTTTGATTTGCGGCATCATGTTTTTATCTATTCCTTTTTGGCTTGATTTGACAGTTTTCTGTATCCAAGAGCTGCACGCTATGACGACATTATCAAGACTCAGACTTTGGATTTTTCCTATTTTAGTGTCATCTCTTTTAAAATGCAATGTTATTGCATACGCCTTGTATTTGAGGGGAATATTAAGGGTAACAGTGAATGAGATTTTTCAAATTATTTGAATTAGGACTTTAGATGTGCGTTGTAGCAAACAAATAATTTGGTATTCAAGTAAATCTGTGCGACCTTAAGGTTTTTTTTAAGGTTGTTGATGGTGTATATGGTTTTTGTATTTATAGTTTCTAAACTTGTGATGTACGAATGCAATTTACCGAGTATGTGTTGACCCATGGACACGAATTCAGTAAAGAAGTAATTCTTCAAAAAAAAATTAAAAATAAGTAAAGACTGCATGTGAAGGTTATATGTTGTCATATATTTGCTATTTATCTTATGTTAATATGTGATTAGTTTCTACCAGGAAGACTTCTGCGCAGTGCACAACCTGAATTGATGGATACTCTTATCCGGGCTTCCAAGGATGGTGATGAAGGAACGCGCGTAGGCTACGATAGCGAAAATAAAAATTTCTACCGCGCACACCAGACATCATGCTAAGGAGGGATCATAGATCGTTACCACTAGACGCGCAGCCATGCAGCGAAGAAGAGTTGGAGAAGCCGATCCAACCACGCCGCGTCGAGGTAGTAGTGAAAGTAGCCGATCGTCCCCAACAGATCGTCTCCTCCACGCGATCAACCACACCACGAGTCCGCTCCAATCTGTAGTTTGTTGATGCCGATCAACGCCGCAACGAGCGCGCCTCCACCGGTATCCACACGCCCGGCTAGAACGCCGATCGCGAGTGTACCAAAGACTCGCAAGCGGCTAGGGTTTGGCTCGGGAGGTGGCGGCTAGGGTTTTGCTCGTGAGGAATGAGCGTGTGTACATCCTCAGCCCCACCTCCATATATATAGACCTCCTCACTTGGGCCTCGTGGACCGAGGCCCAATAGTGTGTCTATCCGATCTCTATCCGACTTGAGCCCACATCCGAATCACATTCGAATTAGTGTTCCAACCCGTTAAGTGTGCGACCAGAGGTTCACGATACTTGGTTGCGACCGAAACGCCTTTCCGGTCACCCTTAATAGCGCCTCTAGCAAGACATATTAACCCCAAAGTATACGGAAAGATCATATCAACTGAACTCGTAATGTTCTCATGTACGAATCCCTTTGCCTCACGATATAGATTAAGCTCAAGGCGACTCTGTGTCATCCTCTTAATAGCTCAATCACTCTCTCGATTCCGTGATGGATTATAAACTTGTGATTGACTTCTCAATCACATTGGCATGGCCATGCACTTTCATAATCCATTACATCGAGGCCCAGAGATATCTCTCCCATAAGGAGGGGCAAATTCTATCTTGATCATTCACATCCCACTACATGTTTCACAAAGAAACCCGAAGACTACTTTTATGACTACCCGCTACGGAGTAGTGGTTAGTAGTCCCAAAATAGGCTACTACGCATGTTGGGAACCATGATGATCTCAAGTCTAAGGATTCTACATAAACACTACTTGAGACCAACTAATGACACATGGAATCTCTCGCAGTTGTCTCATGGCGGGTCTATCCAACATATGTTCACTAACACATGTCCATATTATTGATTTGGTATCACCATACCATGATCCATGAGACATGATCATCAATCAATACATATGCTGATCTTTGAATCATATTTGTTCCTCATATGATATATGATCAGGGATCATTTAGAAATAGCAACATTTAAGCATTAAGAGTCTCATGAATAAGTCACATACTCATTGATCAATAATGATAATGTCTATTTCAAGGAACAAAGTAATGCATCATAAACATAGTATGTGATATATTCAACATCTCCATGTTGCCTCTAGGGCATATCACCAACAGGTGATGATAGCAGGTTACATGCTGTATTGAATGAAGATACATCGTTGATGGAAGATAGGGAGTGGAAGACTTAACATATGAAGAAGAGGTGGCTCAGATGGTTAATATTACTAGATTTTTACATCGTACATACTGAACTAACTGTTTAGAATTTCAACAGGGTGATGAAGAGTATACGGAAATTGTAGATATATGGTTTGAGGGAATCCTTTGCAAATTTATTTCAGTTACAAATGAAGTTTATGCGGTTCATAATGTTGAATTTGATCGTCAGGTATTCTCTTGACAATTTGGCAAGAATGTTAGTTTGTGCATTGACTTGACAGATAGGAGCCTAATAAGGGCCAATTAGATAAGATAATGAGGACATGTTTGACATAGCCTAGAATTCTTCTATAAGCAGCTTCGAAGGGTTTTTAGACCACAGGTATAATTGGTCTACTTACAAGAAAGTCAATTTTTTTTTGACAAAATTTGCTTCTATGATCTACGAAAGCTTCACTGAAAAGTGACAAGTTGGAGCCCCCAGACCTGGGAAACTACAGTTTACTAGTTAGTCCACTGAAACTAAGTTATACAACCCATTCTGAATATGGTTCCTAGATGGATCAATTTGCACCCAAGTATATCTAAACTATACAGCGCAGCTGCTCGCAGCAAAAGGCATATGGAGATCCAAAATCCCAAATTATGTGACCAATCGTATCAACTCAGTTTACAGAAGATTGGCTATGCAAAAATTTGCTGGTATGCATGCATATAAGCGTCGCCTAAGCGGTGAGGCGCCCCCCGGCCGGCAAGGCATCGCCACCGCCTTGCCCTGCGCATATATGGCGTCCGCCTCAACACCAAGGCGTCGCTGAGGCGATGATTAGGCGGAGTATGGCGGCGAGAAGGCTCAAGGCGAAGCCATACGCATGGAGGTGATGCCGCGCCCAAACAAAGAAGGTAAACCCGAGCGAAACTGAGAGACCATGTGGTTGTGACCCCATGTGTGTGATGAGTAATTGACATCGGTTTAGGAAAGTCGAGTTTGGTTTGTGTGGTTCGGACCATGTCGTTGCGTGGTGCAATTGGTTTCGGTCGGACTTGGTCAAATCTGGTCAAAGTGATTAGAATGCATATTCTGGTAATTTGACAGGTTGGACTTCTTCATGCGTAAGTATGGTTCATGGATGTGATTTATGTTTACATGTGTCGAGCGGTGCTATTTGACGTGTTTCTTGTTTGTGATGGCTGTAGGACGTCGAGGCGGAGTCGTGGCGAGACACGAGGTGACCGGACTAGACACAGGCAGTGTCGAGGTCAGAACGGTCGGAGGCGTCAAAGACGGCGGAGACTCGAGGTGGTTGCAAGGCTTGGGCGACAAGAGACACGTAAACTTCCCGAAGCGCGGGAGGCGAATTGGTAATTTCGTGAGGCCGCACAAGCGGGAGCGGTTCCGTTGGATTTAGTGGGTGTAACGGGTTGAGACCCGTTAGCCAAGGGCTATAAATAGGTGAGAGTGGCTGCATGTATCCATATGGTTTTGGGAGAGAGTTAGGGTTTTGCCTTAGTCAAAAGAACCTTTGGAGAGGTTGTTTTGCTTTGAGGCTTTAGTGGTTGGGAGAGGCAGAGCTCTGTTGGTTCTTGTCGCTCTGTGTGTTCTTGTGTACGTGTGTTCTTGAGTTTGTGAGAGGGAGAGATGAGTTCTTGATCATTCCAAGCATGTATGGGATTGTAGGGATGGTATGAGTTGATACTCTATGTAATAATGTATCTCTCTTCCTCAATATCAATCCAAGATGGTTTTATTTGAGTTTGATTGAGTCCCAGGCTCTCTGTTGTTTATTTCCCCTCGATGCCTCTTTTGAGTGATTCTTGAGTTTTTGTGTTTTGGCTCGATTCTTGCTGGGGAGTGGCAAAATGGGTTGCTCTATGATGGAATTGCATTTCTAGACCCTTTGGTCATCTAGTTCCAAGAGCAACATGAACGATTTGCAAGGATCTCCTTTCAGCCTCCTCTGTTCTTGTTTTTCTCAGTTCTTGGTTTCTAGGGTTTGTTGTGGATTTTGATTTTCTTTAGAAAGTGGCCTGATTTTTTTGTCTGGGAAGTCCCTTAGTTATTGCTAACTTGACTGCAAAATCTCATGAGCAAAGGACTTAAGACCATTGAGCAATTTGAGTTTTTGTGCACCTCTCTGTACTTTTTGGGTTCTTGCCCCAAACTCTAATTTCTTGCTCTAGAAATGGGTCTTCTTGTTTCTCTAGGTTCCTGTGGTTATTTTGGATATTTCTTTGCTGGTCTGGGCTGAGTAGTCCAAGAGAAAGTCTTAAATTTCACAGTTGAGGGAAGTTCTCAGTTTTCAGTCTGAAAAACTGCCTCTGCTGTTGTCTGATTTTGAGGCCGGTCTGACCGGTCTATGGAGTGCGACAGACCGGTTAATGAATGGCGGTCTGACCGGCCTTCACTAACCGGTCTGACCGGCGGCCTGCAAGCGGTCTGACCGCCCTGACCATTGCGGTCAGACCGGCCAGAGGGTTTATGCAGATGTTGCTCGGTGTTTGTTGAGTTTTCTTGGTGCCTTGTTTTAGCAGCTATTACCTTGTTTTCTTCTCTAAGTTTTTGAGTTCCAGTAAGCATTAGCGATCTCTTCTCTTAGCTTCACATAGCTTTCGAAGAAGAAATCCTAAGTAGTACTTTTGAGGGGTCGTTTTTAAAAGTCGACATTCACCCCCCTCTGTCGCCATTTCGGTCCAACAATTGGTATCAGAGCCGGTTAGCTCTTCTCAATAGATCTTAACCTGTCTCTAGAGCCATGGCGACGGACAAGTACTCGACCAAGCCCCCGGTCTTCAATGGGATCGACTATCCCTTCTGGAAGAGCCGGATGGAGACCTACATCCAGGCTCAGGGCTACACCATTTGGCATAAGGTCAAAGTACGGTATGTTGTTCCTGCTGATGAAAACATCAACGCTAGAAACATGCATGATGTTGAGGCGAATGCGAAGGCAAGGAACATCATAATCCAGGGGTTGAGCCGAAGCGAGTTTGACTGCATCTCTCATCTTTCGTAGGTTTTCGATATCTGAGTGACCCTCGATGCATACCATGAGGGCACCACCCAGATCAAGACTGTCCGATAGGACCAGTTCAAGCGAGATTACAACAAGTTTGAAATGCTCGCTGGTGAGTCCCTTGATGAGTGTTTTGCGCATTTCCACAAGATCTTGAGCAACCTCCGAGCGGTCGGTCTCACATACCCTGACTCGGACAACGCTCGTCAGATGCTGGCAGCTCTTGACTTACGCGTTTGGGAGATGAAGGTGACTACCATCAAGGACACCACCGATCTCTCGACCTTGACTCTTGACGCGTTGTATTCACGCCTCAAGACTCACGAGATTGACATAGTCTCTCGTAGGTCGAAGTCGTAGTCGATGGCCTTAGTCACCGATCCCACTTCTGGACCTTCTTCTGAGTCGACTTGCGGATTCTCCCTTGTTGCTCTCTGTGACATAACTGATGATCAGTTAGAGCAGCTTGCGGATGAGCAGTTAGCCCTCCTAGTTCGGAGATTTTCCCATGCTTACAAGAGAAGGAGGGACGGAAAGAGATGAGGACCCGTGATCTGCTTTGAGTGTGGTGGCCCCAACCATATTCGAGCGAACTGCCCCAAGCTGGGGAAGGGCAAAGGCGACTACGGCGGTGTGAGCAAGAACGACTACATCGACAAGAACCGCAACAAGAAGCCTCCTGCTCACACCCAAGGCAAGAAGAAGTTCCGCGACCTTTGCAAAGCCAAGAAGCTCTTCCACCGTGTCCTCACCGCCTTCAACGACCTTGACCTCAGTGAGGTGGAGGGGTGGAGTGACGACGATGGAACGGAGGAGCAAGACCCCAAGGGCGGCGACGACTTCTCCGGCATGTGCTTCATTGGCCCTTGAAGGCGAATCGAGCGACAATGGCTGTACTCCAACTCCGACTAGGTATCCCTCACCTACGACCAGCTTAATAATGCTTTTCTTAAGCTAGGTAGATTCCATGCTAGATCTAGAGCTAGGTGTAGCGAGTTGGAGAAGGAAGTAGATAGATTGTCACGGGAGCTTACCTCACTTATATCTGCTCCCTCCTGTGACGATCGCGATGTTTGTTCTGCTTTGCTGGATGACATGGAGAAGCTAAGGACCTTGCATGATAGTGTGTCCTCTGAGCTAGACATGATTAAGGTGGAGAACATTAGTCTTCTTGCTGAACTTGAGATGAGTAGGGTGGTTCCTGTTTCATCTACTGCTGTTGAGACTATTTCTTGCACCTCATGTGAGGATAATGACAATGCTTTTAGAGGTCTTTATACTATGCTTCTCGATCTGCTCGAGACTTGTGAAAATTGCAATAACCTGAAGATGAACCTAAAACGGGCAGATCATAAAATTGCTGAGTTGCGTGCTTCTCTACTTGAGCCTATTGTGTCTTGCACCAATTGTCCAAAATTAACCCTTGAGCTTGAATATGTTTCTAAGCAATTTCAAGAAATGGTTTATCATAACAACAATTTGGCTCAGTATGCGACTAAGGACCCTGTTAGCTCACCATGCATTAGCTGTGACAAACTAAAACTTGAACTCGCTGAATTGAATGAAAAATGTGTGAAGCTAACTAAAGACTTACTAGAGAAGCCACAATCTTGTTGTGATGTGTGTGCTGGTGTGGGGGAGAAGCCCAAGGGTAAGGTGGAGACGCTTAGCAACGTGAACCAAATTGCTAGCAGTAGTACTGTCCCTTCCGAGTCGGCTGAGCGTGCTCAAGCCATTCGTTCCTCTGCTGTTGGTTCTTCTTCTGCTCCCTTACCTTCTGATGTCCCTTCTTCCCCCTGCTCTTCTTGCACCTCTCTCTTTCGGGAGTGTCAGTACCTTATGAACACTCTCGAGAGGTTTGTAGGCAGCAAGAAGAAGCTAAATCTTATTCTAGACCAGTCCAAGATTTGCAAGTTCAATCAAGGTCTAGGATACGATTACTATGAGGACATAAGTAAGCATCCACCTGCCATGCTTAGACCCATAGCACCAGGTGTGATCGAGACCAAGCCCAGACTGATGAAGTTAAATTCAAGTCGGTGGGCTTTGTCTAAGGGATTTCTGACAGCAAGGTGATTCCACCTGCCGCTTCGGCCTCTCAGAAGGCGAAGGCATCTCATGCTACTTCTACCTCTCAGAAGGTGAAGTATCATTGCACCTTCTGTCAGAAGGATGGACACATGGTTGAGCGATGCTTCAGGCGTGCCAAGATCGCGCGTAGAGACCGTGTTGCAGCTCCTAGGCGTATTTAGGGTCAGTCCCAGACCTTGAGTGCACCTAAGACCAACGCGAGGTCTAGGTTTACTTCTGTTGATGGGTTGGGCAGCATCGAGGACTTGGTTTTTCTGAGTTTTCTGGTTTTTGTCCTCATGCTCCCTTTGGTCGTGACTTTCACTGTTCTGAGGGTAGATCTCATTTCCCCCGTCGAGATGGCTACCCACAGCGAGATCAGCGTGTTGCCGGTACTCCGACTCGCTCTCCCGTAGCAGTCGGACCCAGCAACAGCTTCAGGTCTGCTTATAGACCTTTTGCTTCCTTGAGCGACAGAGAGCGTAGGGTAGTTAGAGGTCAGTCGTGTTTGACTACTTCTGCTGCTCGACGTGTTACTCAGTATTGGGTGCCAAAATCACTCTTGATTTATCCTAGTACTGAGCCTTTACTCTCTGCTTGACTCGAGTTCGCCGGTGCCGAAGGGAGAGGTTTGGCTCGTAGACTCGGCTTGTTCTCGTCATATGACCAGAGACTCACGTTGGTTCTCTTCCCTAGCCCGCGCTCCAGGTGATGAGACGATCACCTTCGGAGACGCTTCGTCTGGGCGCATCATCGCCAAAGGTACAGTGCGCGTTAATGATTCTTTCATTTTGAAAGATGTTGCCTTGGTTAGTAAGTTGCAGTATAATTTGCTTTCTGTTTCTCAGCTTACCGATGATGGTTTCGAGGTGAGCTTTAAGAAAAACACTTGCAAAATTATTGATTCTTCGGTTAGTCTGGTTTGCGGGATTTCTTGTTATGGGAGGATCTTTCGTGCTGATTTTTCTGAGTCTTTTGGTGATCTTCTCCGGTGTTTGGTTGCTTCTGAGTCCCGTGATTTGACCTTCTGGCATAGGAGACTTGGTCATATTGGATTTGACCATTTGACCCGATTTAGCGGCCACGATCTCATTCGTGGTCGGCCGAAACTCAAGATGATCAAAGATATTGTTTGTGCTCCTTGCCGGCACGGCAAGATGGTTGCCGCTTCTCACCCTTCGGTCACAGTGACTATGACCGATACACCGAGACAGCTGCTCCACATGGATATAGTTGGACCAGCTTGAGTGCAGTCAGCAGGAGGGAAGTGGTATGTTCTTGTCGTGGTCGATGACTTCTCGAGGTTTTCTTGGGTGTTTTTCTTAGCCTCAAAGGATGAGACGTTTACACATTTCTGAGGTCTTTTCAGTAGGCTTTCTGTTGAGCTCCCGGGTGCCTTACGAGCGATCCGCAGTGACAATGGCACGGAGTTCAAGAATTCCTACTTTGAGAGGTTTTGTGATGAGACAGGTGTAGAGCATCAGTTCTCTTCTCCGCACGTCCCACAACACAATGGCGTCGTGGAGAGGAAGAACTGTACCTTGGTCGAGATGTCCAGGACGATGCTCGATGAGTACTCTACACCGAGGAAGTTTTGGGCTGAGGCTATTGTGACCGCGTGCCATGTTTCGAACAGAGTTTTTCTTCGGGCACACTTGCATCGCACTTCTTATGAGTTGAGATATGGGCGAAAGCCCAGTGTTTCACATTTTCGTGTATTTGGTTGCAAGTGTTTCATTCTGAAATCTGGGAACCTAGATAAGTTCGAGTCACGTTCTTGTGATGGTATCTTTCTAGGTTACTCAGCTTCTTCACGGCGTATAGGGTTTGGAATCTGCGAGTCTAGCAAGTTGGTAGAGACACGTGAGGTGACCTTCGACGACGCCATCCGGGACTAGGCTCGATATCTCAGGTTCTTTAGAGCAGTCCGAGCCTATCTTCGTGGATGATGAGGAGGATGGAGATGAGGGTTGTCTACCCGATCCAGACCTTCATCCACCCCTTAAGGTGCCTTCTTCCACTGCACCTCCAGTGATCACTCCATGCCTTCGGCTTCCTCGAGCTAGTGGCTCTGTCCCTACCCCACACCATGAGGTAGAGGCCACTTCTTCTTCTCATCTAGGACCTCCCCGACATATCCAAAAAGATCATCCTTCTGAGCAGATTATTGGAGACCTTTTTGAGCGAGTCACCTGCTCAAGATCCGGCATGTCTCGTTTCTATCTCCATTCTGCCTTTGTTACCCCCTTTGAGCCCGAGGATGTTTGTCATGCTCTCTCTAACGAGTCTTGGATCAATGCCATGCATGAGGAGTTAGAAAATTTTGAGAAAACAAGGTCTGTCGCTTGTCGAGTCCCTCGAGGTCATAATGTCATTGGGACTAAGTGGGTGTTCAAGAACAAGCAGAGTGAGGATGGAGTTGTCATTCTGAACAAGGCTAGACCGGTATCTTAGGGGTTCTCCCATTGAGGGTCTAGATTTGAGGAGACCTTTGCCCTCGTAGCTAGACTTGAAGCCATTAGAATCCCGCTTGCTTTTGCGGCTTCTAAGGGTTTCAAGCTTTACCGATGGATGTCAAGAGTGCCTTCCTCAATGGCTTTATTGATGAAGAAGTCTATGTGAGACAACCTCCAGGTTTCGAGAACCCCAAATACCCAAACCATGTCTTCAAGCTTTCCAAAGCATTGTATGGACTTAAGCAGACACCTAGAGCTTGGTATGAGAGACTTAAGTCCTATTTCTTGAGTCATGGTTTTGAGATGGGTAAGTTAGACAAGACCTTGTTCATTCGCCGGCATGGTACTGATCTTCTGCTCGTCCAGATTTATGTGGATGAATCATCTTTGGCGGCTCTTCTCATACTCTTATTTCACAGTTCTCAGATGTCATGAGCACCGAGTTGAGATGAGTATGATGGGTGAGTTGACCTTCTTCCTTGGCTTCCAGATCAAGTAGACTCGGGAGGGTACTTTTTTTGCATTAGGGCAAGTACACTCGTGACATCCTGAGACACTTCGACATGAGTGATGGTAAGCCCGTGTCAACTCTCATGGCATCTTCCGCCACACTTGACCTAGATGAGGACGGCGAGCCAGTTGATCAGAAGGAGTATCGTAGCATGATTGGCTCCCTCTTGTACCTCACTGCCTCGAGACCGGACATACACTTCGCTGTGTGTCTTTGTGCTCGGTTTCAGTCTTCTCCTCGCGTATCTCACCGCCAGGCGGTGAAGCGCATCCTTCGGTACTTTCGAGCTACTATTGACTACCTCGTCCTGTCTTTCCTTGAGAGCCTACTCGGATGTAGACTTTGCTGGCTGTAGGATAGATAGGAGAGCACTTCTGGCACTTGCCAATTCATTGGCACTTCTCTCGTTTCTTGGTCTTCGAGGAAACAGTCCGGTGTTGCACACTCCATCGCAGAGGTCGAGTACGTTGTCGCCGTCGCTGTCGCAGCCAGTACTTTGATGGTCTCGACTGCGGGACTTTGGGTTAGTTATCGATGTTGTTCCACTCTTTTGTGATAACACTTCGCGATTAACACAGCTAAGAACCCAATGCAGCATTTTGGACCAAGCATATTGATATTAGATATCACTGCCTTCGAGATCATGTGGAGAAGGGTGATATAGTGCTCCAGTATGTGGAGAGTGACCACCAGTTAGTTGATATCTTTACCAAGCCTTTGGATAGATCTAGGTTTTCAGCTCTGCGGGGAGAGCTTGGGGTGGTTTGTCCTTATGGACTGTTGTGAGGGGGAGTTTTGTGCTTCATTGCTTTATCATGTTTATTATGCTCTTACTCCTTTATGTTGCATTGCATACGGGTGCATTGGGTTAGTCCTCCTAGCATAGATTAGAGTGCTTCTCTTATCTAGTTGTTTAGACTTCTTACTCTTATCTTGTGATTCTAGGATGCTGCTTATTAGCTGTTCTCTTCTCACTAGGTTGAGCTCACTCACTTCTTTTAGGTTCTAGCGAGGGTTGGGTCACCCTCGGGTAGACAGGGTACATGTTTGCTCCTTAGTGTGTTAGATGTTCAGCTGATAGTCCTAGAGTCATACGGGTAGATGAGAGTCGTCTAAGCCATAGTTTCTTCTATATCTTGTCTATGCTTTAAGGACTGCCTTTTCGAACTTTCTTGCCAGCTTCTCGATCTTATTGCTTTGGTTCAGGGGGAGTTCATTTGGGAGCTTCTAGATCCTAATATTGACCATGTCGTGGCGTGGTGTAATCGGTTCACGGACTTGGTCAAATCTAGTCAAAGTGATTAGGATGCATATTCTGGTAATTTGATAGGTTTGGGCTTCTTCATGCGTAAGTATGGTTCATGGATGTGATTTATGTTTACATGTGTCGAGCGGTGCTATTTGATGTGTTTCTCGTTTCTAATGGCTGCAAGACGTCGAGGCGGAGCCGTGGTGAGACACGAGGTGACTGGACTAGACACAGGCGGTGTTGAGGTCAGAACGGTCGGAGGTGTCAAAGACGACGGAGACTCGAGGTTGTTGCGAGGCTTGGACGACAAGAGACGAAGCTCCCGAAGGCGCAGGAGGGGCGAATTGGTAATTTCGCGAGGCTGCACAAGCGGAGTGGGTTCCGTTGGATTTAGCGGTGTAACGGGTTGGAGACCCGTTAGCCAAGGGCTATAAATAGGTGAGAGTGATTGCATGTATCCATATGGTTTTGGGAGAGAGTTAGGGTTTTGCCTTAGTCAAAAGAACCTTTGGAGAAGTTGTTTTGCTTTGAGGCTTTAGTGGTTGGGAGAGGCAGAGCTCCGTTGGTTCTTGTCCCTCTGTGTGTTCTTGTGTACGTGTGTTCTTGAGTTTGTGAGAGGGAGAGATGAGTTCTTGATCATTCCAAGCATGTATGGGATTGTAGGGATGGTATGAGTTGATACTCTATGTAATCATGTATCTCTCTTCCTCAATATCAATCCAAGATGGTTTTATTTGAGTTTGATTGAGTCCCAGACTCTCTGTTGTTTATTTCCCCTCGATGCCTCTTTTGAGTGATTCTTGAGTTTTTGTGTTTTGGCTCGATTCTTGCTGGGGAGTGGCAAAATGGGTTGCTCTATGATGGAATTGCATTTCTAGACCCTTTGGTCATCTAGTTCCAAGAGCAACATGAACGATTTGCAAGGATCTCCTTTCAGCCTCCTCTGTTCTTGTTTTTCTCAGTTCTTGGTTTCTAGGGTTTGTTGTGGATTTTGATTTCCTTTAGAAAGTGGCCTGATTTTTTGTCTGGGAAGTCCCTTAGTTATTGCTAACTTGACTGCAAAATCTCATGAGCAAAGGACTTAAGACCATTGAGCAATTTGAGTTTTTGTGCACCTCTCTGTACTTTTTGGGTTCTTGCCCCAAACTCTAATTTCTTGCTCTAGAAATGGGTCTTCTTGTTTCTCTAGGTTCCTGTGGTTATTTTGGATATTTCTTTGCTGGTCTGGGCTAAGTAGTCCAAGAGAAAGTCTTAAATTTCACAGTTGAGGGAAGTTCTCGCCACCAAAACCGCCTCTGTTGTCCGATTTTGAGGCCCTGCCACTGGTCTATGGAGTGCATGCACGGCCAATGAATGGCGGTCCGACCGCCTTCACTAACCGGCCCGGCCGTGGCTCGCAGTGGTCCGACCGCCCGACCATTGCGGTCCGACCGCCGCAGGGTTTATGCGCATGTTGCTCTGTTTGTTGTGTTTTCTTGGTGCCTTGTTTTAGCAGCTATTACCTTGTTTTCTTCTCTCGAGTTTTTGAGTTCCAAAGAAGCATTAGCGATCTCTTCTCTTAGCTTCACATAGCTTTCAAGAAGAAATCCTAAGTAGTACTTTTGAGGGGTCGCTTTAAAAGTCGACATTCACCCCCTCTGCCGCCATTTCGGTCCAACAATTGGTATCGAGCCGGTTAGCTCTTCTCAATAGATCTTAACCGGTCTTTAGAGCCATGGCGACGGACAAGTACTCGACCAAGCCCCGATCTTCGATGGGATCGACTATCCTTCGAAGAGCCGATGGAGACCTACATCCAGCTCGTGGCTACGCCATTTGGCGAAGGTCAAAGTATGGTATGTTGTTCCTCGCCGATGAAAACATCAATGCTGGAAACATGCATGATGTTGAGGCGAATGCGAAGGCAAGGAACATCATAATCCGTGGTTGAGCCGAAGCAAGTTTGACCGCATCTCTCATCTTTCGTTTGCTGATATCCGGGTGACCTCGATGCATACCATGAGGGCACCACCTGATCAAGATCGTCCGACAGACTAGTTCAAGCGAGATTACAACAAGTTTGAAATGCTCACGGCGAGTCCCTTGATGAGTGTTTTGCGATTTCCACAAGATCTTGAGCAACCTCTCGAGCGCCGGTCTCACACACTCGACTCTGACATGCTCGCCGATGCTCGCAGCTCTTGACTTACGCGCTTGGGAGATGAAGGTGACTACCATCAAGGACACCACCGATCTTTCGACCTTGACTCTTGACGCGTTGTATTCACGCCTCAAGACTCACGAGATTGACATAGTCTCTCGTAGGTCGAAGTTGCAGGCGATGGCCTTAGTCACCGATCCCACTTCTGGACCTTCTTCTGAGTCGACTTGCGGATTCTCCCTTGAATATGGATAGAGATGGTATGAGTACGGTTCTGTCTAGTCATACACATGCACGCGCACACAGATTTGCGATTTTCGTGAAAATTTGCGATTTTTGCGTGAAAATCGCGCTAGTTGGCGCATCAAGTCCATCTTTATTTTGCTGAAACATGCATGTCACTCTCTCGCTTGAATGTGTTGGACTCAAGTGGCAACAGAGGGGGAGTGAATGGTGCCTTAAAATCGCCCCAAGTACTCTCACAAGATCTTCTTCTCCGATAGCTAAAGAGGTATGAAGAACGATATCGAAAACTCACCGGAGAAAAGGAACTCGCATAACAAATGAAAGAGAACAATGCCGCCAAGAGAAGTCCAAAGCGGTCGAAACCAACAAGTGATCAATCGACCTTACAATTAGTTCTTTGGTCGAATATACGTGGTCGAGGTCAACACATGATCGAACAACCGATATAGTCGAAGGCTTGACCGACTAATGTAACGAAATCGAGTAGAGATCGTGACGGAAACCTCTTGGACGAGCGTATGATCAAACCCAGTCATTGTTGATATCTTCATCGTGATTGGTCGATTCTCCGCTGTGGTCGGAATGACCAAACCCGCCTAGACCAATCGAGATCCAAAGAAGAAGAGTAGTCCGACAAAACAAAGGAATGTAAAATACCGCACGATCGAGCAAAGAAATGCGGTCGAACAAAGAATGGAGAATCCTGAAAAGTACACGACCGCAGGTAGAGATTCCTCCGACCACTAGTTGCTCTCGGGAATAATCTGACCAAATGGTCTTGAGTAAGATTTCCAGTTCAGAGCAAGAGGAATCAAGGCAGCTAAAACTCTTCTCACATCAAGAAGGCCAGAGCACAAATGAGAACCAGCTTCTCAGACATACATGGGAAAGGATAAAGCAGAGAAAGCACAAACAAAGCAATCAAACAACTCACGTAACAAAACTCAACATAGAGGAAGAGAGATGAATAATTGATATTGAGGTTTTACACCACTCCACCGGGAGATACATGAGCACACTTGCTCCATCCCGAGAATCTACGCACACACGTATAAACAAGGAAGAACAGAGCAACTTGAGGATCGAATCTCACGAGCACCCGAGCTCTACCCTCTCTATTTATAGCCTTCACACTCTGGGAAACCCAGAACCCCACCTAACACCGGTTCTCCTAAATACTTTACCCACTAGTGTGAACGAGCTTCCAAAGGTTTTCTTTTCGTTAAACCCAACGGCTCCATCGCTTGCCCGTTAGCGCCAACAACTCCTGTGCTTTGCAGAGAACCGCTTCCTTTGCGACTTTGGCTATTTCTCCAAAATGCCACTCGCTGCCTTCCTAAGCCTCCTCCGTAGCTTGCTGTCCATGGCTTGCAGCTACCTTGCTGGCCTCACCGTCTTGGGCATCTCCTGACCGCTCACCGACCTTAGCACCGCCTGTGCTTAGTCCGGTCATCCATGCCTCGCCACGACTAGCCTCAAGATCCTGCAACCATCACAGACAACAAAACATCACATAGCACCGCACTAGACAAGGGTAACATCCATTTGCATCGGAAAAGAGAACTCAACCCACACTCCACAAAGTCGTATACCCATTATGACCAGACGAAAAGGTAGAACAAGAGATGCACACGACTTACGATCGATTTCCAGCGAAACGCACCGCTCCGAGAAGCCATATGACCAGTTTCATGCATTACGCTCGCCGAAGACTTCCGACCGCTCCCGGTACATCCGACCGCAAACCGCCAAGTCCGACCACAAATGACCACATCCAAGCGCGTCCGACTGCATTCGAGAGTGATACGACCACTTCCGATCGATGTCGACTATGGCCGACCGAGAGAGACCGCTCTCCAACCACTTCCACTCGCGCGCACCAAGTCCAAGAGCGACCCAACCATGTACGCATCGCTACACAACGTGGTCGAAAGACTCGACTTCAACGTGGTCGCAATGGTCGCCGACTATCGACCGCAGCGGTCGGCTTCGACTTCCGACCGCAGCTCGATAACATGGTCGCGCGCTCGACTCCTAACGTGGTCTTAAATCGGCGCGACTTCGATCGAAGCTCGTGATAACGCGGTCGAGCGCGCTCGACCACGGCAAAGTGGTCGTAATCCTTTCAACCACAACCAACAAGGTCGAGCGCGCTTTCGACCATGGCCAAAGTGATCGTAGACGACCCGTTGACTTCGACACGCTCAACATGGTCGAAATGACCACGCCCAATATGGTCGTAAACCTCTCAAGACTTGCGATCACGACCAAGCATGGTCGTAAGCTTCATTGTTGCCTTCGACCAAGGTCTAAGTGGTCGAAACCACCCCAGCTGACCTACAACCATGCCCAAAGTGATCGTAAGGTCTTCCGACCGCTCAAACAGGGCTACGACTTCGCAGAAAACACCCAAAACAAACTCAATCTTTCCAAAAATAAGTGTCAATTACTCATCACAAACATGTGGTCACCTCCACATGGACTCTCAATCTTCCCTTTGATGAGTATATTGACAAACACAGAAAAAGCATAAAGTTGAATTTGAAAGCCAAACGTGGCCTACGAAAGAGGCAAAGAGGAACCAAGACCATGTTGACAAAGGGAAACTTAGAGCGAAAACAGAAAGAGCAAAATTTTCTCTAAACCTCTAGAAAGTTCCCAAATGGCTTTTTCTCCGCTATTCTCCCCCTTTTGGCAATAAAATCATCAAGATGCAAGGAGGAAAATAAAGCATGACTTGGATGAAATGGCTGAAAATTATTCATTTTAAGCATGATGAGCCATGAAGATTATCCAAAATGACCGTGAAGTATTACACCAAGCCATAACTCATAAGTACGCTATCAAGATCATGGCAAAACATGTATAATCAAGCTAAGCCAAAAAGTCATAATATGAAAATTAGTCGAATTGCTTAGCATGTCAAGTCAACCATGATTATAGTCTAGCTAAAGGTATCCAAAGATGATGCAAAGCTATGTCAATAATCTAAGTGGAACCAAGAAGCTAGTATTGAGTCAATTTAGAGTGCTACAAGTTCAAGAATGAATCATTTGTTCAAGTACTTGGTCTTTTGTGTAATTAAGCAAATTAAGCACATTTGACATGATTGTTCTTTTAAAGCTCATGGTCGTTTCCAACCAACATTTTTAGTCATGTGCTAGATCTCAAGCCTTATGCGACTACTCCAAGCAAGAAGCTTAAGAAGATAGTCTCGGCCATCCAAAACTCCCCTAAGTTCATGCCTAGTGCAATGGCAAGCGCCTCATGAGAAAGAATTGGTGAGATAAGTTTTTCGCACAAAAGAGGACTTTTGCTTACTTAAAATTGTACCAACTCATGCTTCATCAAGAAACTAGCATAGCTCAATCTAAAGCTCAACAAAGATTCAAGACTCAACTCAGCCTGTTTGGCATGGCATGAATCATAAAAGGATAATTAAAGAAAGACTAGTTTCAAGAGCTAACATGACATGAATTAGTTCAAGTTGAGCATTTTAATCAACATATCATGGCAAAGACTAAACTACATATAACGCCATGATAAATCTAACAAGTAAGCACAGATCATGGCAAGATGTAATTCATTGTAAACATGTTATAACAGGATAATAATCAAGGCTCCATGTAGGTATATTACAATGCAGAATGATATGTAAGAAAATCCAGCTCCCTCTCAACATGTGATGCGGCTTTTAGTTCAAGTTGAGTTATGGCAAAATTAAGATCTAGAAGCTCCCAAATGAACTACCCCGAACCAAAGCAATAAACTCGAGAAACCGCAAGAAAATCGAAAAGGCGCCCTTAAAGCATAGATAAGATATAGAGGATACTATGGCTCGATCGACTCTCATCTACCCCATATGACTCTAGGACTATCACCGATCATCTCACACATTAAGGAGCAAACACGCACTCCTGTCTACCCAAGGGTAGCCCAACCCTTGCTAGAACCTATAAGAAGTGCGTGAGCTCAACCTAGTGAGAAGAGAAACAAATAATAAGCAAAGACCCTAGAACCACAAAATAAGAGTAAGAAGTCTAAACACTAGACAAAAGAAACACTCTAATTTATGCTAGAAGGACTAACCCAAATGCACCGAATGCAATGCAAATGTAAAGGAGCAAGAGCATAATAAACATGATAAGGCATGAAGCGCAAAACTCCCCCTCACAACAGTCCATAAGGACAAACCACCCCAAGCTCTCCTTGCAGAGCTGAAAATCTAGAGCTATCCAAAGGCTTGGTACAACCAACTGGTGGTCACTCTCCACAAACTGGAGCACTATGTCACCCTTCTCCACATAGTCTCGAAGGAAGTGATATCTGATATCAATGTGCTTGGTCCGAGAATGCTGCACTGGGTTCTTAGCAATGTTAATCGCAGAAGTGTTATCACAAAAGAGTGAAACACTATTGATAACTAACGCAAAGTCCCGCAGGGTCGAGACCATCCAAAGTACCTGGCTGCAGCAACTGGCGGCAGCAACGTACTCGGCCTCTGCGGTGGATTGTGCAAACCGGACTGCTTCATCGAAGACCAGGAAACAAAAGAAGTGCCAATGAATTGGCAGGTGCGAAGCGCTCTTCCTATCTATCCTATGCTAGCAAAGTCTGCATCCGAGTAGGCTCTCAAGGAAAGACAGGACGAGGAAGAGTACCAGATACCATAGTCAATGGTAGCTCGAAGGTACCGAAGGATGCGTTTCACCGCTTGGCGGTGAGATACGTGAGGAGAAGCCTGAAACTGAGCACAAAAACACACAGCAAAGTGTATGTCCGGTCTCGAGGTAGTGAGGTACAAGAGGGAGCCAATCATGCTGCGATACTTCTTCGATCAATCGCGCGTCCTCATCTAGGTCAAGAGAGGCTGTGGACGCCATGGGAGTTGACACGGGCTTACCATCACTCATGTCGAAGCGTCTCAGGAGGTCACGAGTGTACTTGCCCTGATGCAAGAAAGTACGCTCCCGAGTCTGCTTGATCTGGAAGCCAAGGAAGAAAGTCAACTCGCCTATCATACTCATATCAAATTCGGTGCCCATGACATCCGAGAACTGTGAAACAAGAGTATGAGAAGAGCCGCCAAAGATAATGTCATCCACATAAATCTGACAAGCAGAGGTTAGCGCCATGCCGCGAATGAACAAGGTCTTATCCACTTTACCCATCTCAAAACCATGACTCAACAGATAGGACTTAAGCCTCTCATACCAAGCTCTAGGGGCCTGCTTAAGTCCATACAAGGCTTTGGAAAGCTTGTAGACATGATTTGAGTATTGGGGTTCTCGAAACCTAGAGGTCAGTCTCACATAGACCTCTTCCTCAATAAAGCTATTGAGGAAGACACTCTTGACATCCATTCGTAAAGCTTGAAGCCCTTAGAAGCCGCAAAGGCAAGCAGATTCTAATGGCCTCAAGTCTAGCTACAGGGTAAATGTCTCAAAATCTAGACCCTCAAGCTAGAAAACCCCGAGCTACCAGCCTAGCCTTGTTCAATGGCAACCACATCCTCACTCTGCTTGTTCTTGAACACCCACTTAGTCCCAATGATATTGTGACCTCGAGGGGGCTCAATAAGCGACTAGACCTTATTTCTTTCGAAATTCTCTAACTCCTCATGCATGGCATTGACCCAAGACTCATCAGATAAAGCATGACTAACATCTTTGGGCTCAAAGGTGGCAACAAAGACAGAATGGAGACAGAAATGTGACATGCCGATTTTGAGAGTGTGACTCGCTCAAAAAGGTCTCCAATCATCCGCTTCTAAGGATGGTCTTTCCGATATGTCGGGAGGTCCTGGATGAGATGAAGAAGTGGCCTCTACCTCATGAGTGATGAGGTAGGAACAGAGCCACTAGGTCCGTAAGAAGCATAAGGCATGGGTCGATCACCGGAGGTGCCGTGGAAGAAGGCACCTCAAGGGAGGATGAGGAATCGGATCGGTTAGGCAACCTCATCTCCATCCTACTCATCATCCACAAAGATGGTCTCGCATCGCCTAAAGAACTCGAGATATCGGGCCTAGTCCTGGGATCGGCCTCGCCGAAGGTCACCTCACAGTCTGTACCAACTTGCTAGACTCGCAGCCTGCACCCTATACGCCCGTGAAGAAGTCGAGTAGCCTAGAAAGATGCCATCACAAGAACGTGACTCGAACTTATCTAGGTTCCCGGACTACTTGAGACCAACTAATGACACATGGAATCAAGTTGGGAACCATGATGATCTCAAGTCTAAGGATTCTACATAAACACTACTTGAGACCAACTAATGACACATGGAATCTCTGCAGTGTCTCATGGCGGGTCTATCCAACATATGTTCACTAACACATGTCCATATTATTGATTTGGTATCACCATACCATGATCCATGAGACATGATCATCAATCAATACATATGTCGATCTTTGAATCATATTTGTTCCTCATATGATATATGATCGTGGATCATTTAGAAATAGCAACATTTAAGCATTAAGAGTCTCATGAATAAGTCACATACTCATTGATCAATAATGATAATGTCTATTTCAAGGAACAAAGTAATGCATCATAAACATAGTATGTGATATATTCAACATCTCCATGTTGCCTCTAGGCATATCACCAACAGTGATGATAGCAAAGTTACATGTCGTATTGAATGAAGATACATCGTTGATGGAAGATAGGAGTGGAAGACTTAACATATGAAGAAGAGGTGGCTCGATGGTTAATATTACTAGATTTTTACATCGCATATACTGAACTAATGCTTAGAATTTCAACAGGTGATGAAGAGTATACGGAAATTGTAGATATATGGTTTGAGGGAATCCTTTGCAAATTTATTTCAGTTACAAATGAAGTTTATGCGGTTCATAATGTTGAATTTGATCGTCAGGTATTCTCTTGACAATTTGGCAAGAATGTTAGTTTGTGCATTGACTTGACAGATAGGAGCCTAATAAGGGCCAATTAGATAAGATAATGAGGACATGTTTGACATAGCCTAGAATTCTTCTATAAGCAGCTTCGAAGGGTTTTTAGACCACAGGTATAATTGGTCTACTTACAAGAAAGTCAATTTTTTTTTGACAAAATTTGCTTCTATGATCTACGAAAGCTTCACTGAAAAGTGACAAGTTGGAGCCCCCAGACCTGGGAAACTACAGTTTACTAGTTAGTCCACTGAAACTAAGTTATACAACCCATTCTGAATATGGTTCCTAGATGGATCAATTTGCACCCAAGTATATCTAAACTATACAGTCATAGCCGCTCGCAAGAAAAGGCATATGGAGATCCAAAATCCCAAATTATGTGACCAATCGTATCAACTCGCCACGTAAGATTGGCTATGCAAAAATTTGCCGGTATGCATGCATATAAGCCGCCGCCTAGCGGTGAGGCGCCCCCCGGCCGGCAAGGCATCGCCACCGCCTTGCCCTGCGCATATATGGCGTCCGCCTCAACACCAAGGCGTCGCTGAGGCGATGATTAGGCGAGTATGGCGCGAAGGCTCAAGGCGGCCATACGCATGGAGGTGATGCCGCGCCCAAACAAAGAAGGTAAACCCGAGCGAAACTGAGAGACCATGTGGTTGTGACCCCATGTGTGTGATGAGTAATTGACATCGGTTTAGGAAAGTCGAGTTTGGTTTGTGTGGTTCGGACCATGTCGTTGCGTGGTGCAATTGGTTTCGGTCGGACTTGGTCAAATCTGGTCAAAGTGATTAGAATGCATATTCTGGTAATTTGACAGGTTGGACTTCTTCATGCGTAAGTATGGTTCATGGATGTGATTTATGTTTACATGTGTCGAGCGGTGCTATTTGACGTGTTTCTTGTTTGTGATGGCTGTAGGACGTCGAGGCGGAGTCGTGGCGAGACACGAGGTGACCGGACTAGACACAGGCAGTGTCGAGGTCAGAACGGTCGGAGGCGTCAAAGACGGCGGAGACTCGAGGTGGTTGCAAGGCTTGGACGACAAGAGACACAGAAACTTCCCGGAAGGCGCAGGAGGGGCGAATTGGTAATTTCGTGAGGCTGCACAAGCGGGAGCGGGTTCCGTTGGATTTAGTGGGTGTAACGGGTTGGAGACCCGTTAGCCAAGGGCTATAAATAGGTGAGAGTGGCTGCATGTATCCATATGGTTTTGGGAGAGAGTTAGGGTTTTGCCTTAGTCAAAAGAACCTTTGGAGAGGTTGTTTTGCTTTGAGGCTTTAGTGGTTGGGAGAGGCAGAGCTCTGTTGGTTCTTGTCGCTCTGTGTGTTCTTGTGTACGTGTGTTCTTGAGTTTGTGAGAGGGAGAGATGAGTTCTTGATCATTCCAAGCATGTATGGGATTGTAGGGATGGTATGAGTTGATACTCTATGTAATAATGTATCTCTCTTCCTCAATATCAATCCAAGATGGTTTTATTTGAGTTTGATTGAGTCCCAGGCTCTCTGTTGTTTATTTCCCCTCGATGCCTCTTTTGAGTGATTCTTGAGTTTTTGTGTTTTGGCTCGATTCTTGCTGGGGAGTGGCAAAATGGGTTGCTCTATGATGGAATTGCATTTCTAGACCCTTTGGTCATCTAGTTCCAAGAGCAACATGAACGATTTGCAAGGATCTCCTTTCAGCCTCCTCTGTTCTTGTTTTTCTCAGTTCTTGGTTTCTAGGGTTTGTTGTGGATTTTGATTTTCTTTAGAAAGTGGCCTGATTTTTTTGTCTGGGAAGTCCCTTAGTTATTGCTAACTTGACTGCAAAATCTCATGAGCAAAGGACTTAAGACCATTGAGCAATTTGAGTTTTTGTGCACCTCTCTGTACTTTTTGGGTTCTTGCCCCAAACTCTAATTTCTTGCTCTAGAAATGGGTCTTCTTGTTTCTCTAGGTTCCTGTGGTTATTTTGGATATTTCTTTGCTGGTCCGGCCGAGTAGTCCAAGAGAAAGTCTTAAATTTCACGCTTGAGGAAGTTCTCGCCACCAAAATCGCCTCGTTGTCGATTTTGAGGCCGGTCCGACTGGTCTATGGAGTGCGACAGATCGTTAATGAATGGCGGTCCGACCGCCTTCACTAACCGGTCGACCGGCGCTCAGCAGCGGTCGACCGCCGACCATTGCGGTCGACCGCCGAGGGTTTATGCGCATGTTGCTCTGTTTGTTGAGTTTTCTTGGTGCCTTGTTTTAGCAAATATTACCTTGTTTTCTTCTCTAAGTTTTTGAGTTCCAGAAGCATTAGCGATCTCTTCTCTTAGCTTCACATAGCTTTCAAGAAGAAATCCTAAGTAGTACTTTTGAGGGTCGCTTTAAAAGTCGACATTCACCCCCTCTGCCGCCATTTCGGTCCAACAATTGGTATCGAGCCGGTTAGCTCTTCTCAATAGATCTTAACTCGTCTCTAGAGCCATGGCGACGGACAAGTACTCACCAAGCCCCGGCCTTCAATGGGATCGACTATCCTTCCGAAGAGCCGGATGGAGACCTACATCCGTGCTCGTGGCTACACCATTTGGCATAAGGTCAGCACGGTATGTTGTTCCTCGCCGATGAAAACATCAACGCTAGAAACATGCATGATGTTGAGGCGAATGCGAAGGCAAGGAACATCATAATCCAGGTTGAGCCGGCGAGTTTGATCGCATCTCTCATCTTTCGAGGTTTTCGATATCTGAGTGACCCTCGATGCATACCATGAGGGCACCACCTAGATCAAGACTGTCCGATAGGACCAGCTCAAGCGAGATTACAACAAGTTTGAAATGCTCGCTGGTGAGTCCCTTGATGAGTGTTTTGCGATTTCCACAAGATCTTGAGCAACCTCCGAGCGGTCGGTCTCACATACCGACTCGGACAACGCCGCCGATGTCGGCAGCTCTTGACTTACGCGCTTGGGAGATGAAGGTGACTACCATCAAGGACACCACCGATCTCTCGACCTTGACTCTTGACGCGTTGTATTCACGCCTCAAGACTCACGAGATTGACATAGTCTCGTGAGGTCGAAGTCGTAGTCGATGGCCTTAGTCACTGATCCCACTCCTGGACCTTCTTCTGAGTCGACTTGCGGATTCTCCCTTGTTGCTCTCTGTGACATAACTGATGATCAGTTAGAGCAGCTTGCGGATGAGCAGTTAGCCCTCCTAGTTCGGAGATTTTCCCATGCTTACAAGAGAAGGAGGGACGGAAAGAGATGAGGACCCGTGATCTGCTTTGAGTGTGGTGGCCCCAACCATATTCGAGCGAACTGCCCCAAGCTGGGGAAGGGCAAAGGCGACTACGGCGGTGTGAGCAAGAACGACTACATCGACAAGAACTGCAACAAGAAGCCTCCTGCTCACACCCAAGGCAAGAAGAAGTTCCGCGACCTTTGCAAAGCCAAGAAGCTCTTCCACCGTGTCCTCACCGCCTTCAACGACCTCGACCTCAGTGAGGTGGAGGGGTGGAGTGACGACGATGGAATGGAGGAGCAAGACCCCAAGGGCGGCGACGACTTCTCCGGCATGTGCTTCATTGGCCCTTGAAGGCGAACTGAGCGACAGCGAGCTGTACTCCAACTCCGACTAGGTATCCCTCACCTACGACCAGCTTAATAATGCTTTTCTTAAGCTAGGTAGATTCCATGCTAGATCTAGAGCTAGGTGTAGCGAGTTGGAGAAGGAAGTAGATAGATTGTCACGGGAGCTTACCTCACTTATATCTGCTCCCTCCTGTGACGATCGCGATGTTTGTTCTGCTTTGCTGGATGACATGGAGAAGCTAAGGACCTTGCATGATAGTGTGTCCTCTGAGCTAGACATGATTAAGGTGGAGAACATTAGTCTTCTTGCTGAACTTGAGATGAGTAGGGTGGTTCTGCTTCATCTATCTGTTGAGACTATTTCTTGCACCTCATGTGAGGATAATGACAATGCTTTTAGAGGTCTTTATACTATGCTTCTCGATCTGCTCGAGACTTGTGAAAATTGCAATAACCTGAAGATGAACCTAAAACGGGCAGATCATAAAATTGCTGAGTTGCGTGCTTCTCTACTTGAGCCTATTGTGTCTTGCACCAATTGTCCAAAATTAACCCTTGAGCTTGAATATGTTTCTAAGCAATTTCAAGAAATGGTTTATCATAACAACAATTTGGCTCAGTATGCGACTAAGGACCCTGTTAGCTCACCATGCATTAGCTGTGACAAACTAAAACTTGAACTCGCTGAATTGAATGAAAAATGTGTGAAGCTAACTAAAGACTTACTAGAGAAGCCACAATCTTGTTGTGATGTGTGTGCTGGTGTGGGGGAGAAGCCCAAGGGTAAGGTGGAGACGCTTAGCAACGTGAACCAAATTGCTAGCAGTAGTACTGTCCCTTCCGAGTCGGCTGAGCGTGCTCAAGCCATTCGCTCCTCCGCCGTTGGTTCTTCTTCTCGCTCCCTTACCTTCGATGTCCCTTCTTCCCCTGCTCTTCTTGCACCTCTCTTTCGGGAGTGTCGCACCTTATGAACACTCTCGAGAGGTTTGTAGGCAGCAAGAAGAAGCTAAATCTTATTCTAGACCACTCCAAGATTTGCAAGTTCAATCAAGGTCTAGGATACGATTACTATGAGGACATAAGTAAGCATCCACCTGCCATGCTTAGACCCATAGCACCAGGTGTGATCGAGACCAAGCCCAGACTGATGAAGTTAAATTCAAGCCTGCGGGCTTTGTCTAAGGGATTTCGACAAGAAGGTGATTCCACCGCCGCCGCCTCTCGTAAGGCGAAGGCATCTCATGCTACTTCTACCTCTCAGAAGGTGAAGTATCATTGCACCTTCTGTCAGAAGGATGGACACATGGTTGAGCGATGCTTCAGGCGTGCCAAGATCGCGCGTAGAGACCGTGTTGCAGCTCCTAGGCGTATTTAGGGTCAGTCCCAGACCTTGAGTGCACCTAAGACCAACGCGAGGTCTAGGTTTACTCCTGTTGATGGGTTGGGCAGCATCGAGGACTTGGTTTTTCCGAGTTTTCTGGTTTTTGTCCTCATGCTCCCTTTGGTCGTGACTTTCACCGCTCGAGGGTAGATCTCATTTCCGCCGAGATGGCTACCACACACGAGATCGGCGTGTTGCGGTGATTCGACTCGCTCTCCGTGAGCGCCGGACCCAGAACGACCTTCTGTGTCCTTATAGACCTTTTGCTTCCTTGAGCGACAGAGAGCGAGGGTAGTTAGAGGTCGACCGTGTTTGACTACTGGCCGCTCGACGTGTTACTCAAGATTGGGTGCCAAAATCACTCTTGATTTATCCTAGTATCGAGCCTTTACTCTCTGCTTGACTCAGTTCGCGGCCGAAGGGAGAGGTTTGGCTCGTAGACTCCAGTTGTTCTCGTCATATGACCAGAGACTCACGTTGGTTCTCTTCCCTAGCCCGCGCTCCAGGTGATGAGACGATCACCTTCGGAGACGCTTCGTCTGGGCGCATCATCGCCAAAGGTACAGTCATGGCGTTAATGATTCTTTCATTTTGAAAGATGTTGCCTTGGTTAGTAAGTTGCGTGATAATTTGCTTTCGCTTCTCACTTACCGATGATGGTTTCGAGGTGAGCTTTAAGAAAAACACTTGCAAAATTATTGATTCTTCTGCTAGTCCGGTTTATGGATTTCTTGTTATGGGAGGATCTTTCGTGCTGATTTTTCTGAGTCTTTTGGTGATCTTCTCCTGTTTGGTTGTTTCGAGTCCCGTGATTTGACCTTCCGCATAGGAGACTTGGTCATATTGGATTTGACCATTTGACCCGATTTAGCGCCACGATCTCATTCGTGGTCGGCCAAACTCAAGATGATCAAAGATATTGTTTGTGCTCCTTGCCGCACGGCAAGATGGTTGCCGCTTCACCCTCCCACACAAAGACTATGACCGATACACCGAGACAACCGCTCCACATGGATATAGTTGGACCACTTTGAGTGCAATCGGCAGGAGGGAAGTGGTATGTTCTTGTCGTGGTCGATGACTTCGAGGTTTTCTTGGGTGTTTTTCTTAGCCTCAAAGGATGAGACGCTTACACATTTCGAGGTCTTTTCAAGAGGCTTTCTGCTGAGCTCCCGGTGCCTTACGAGCGATCCGCAGTGACAATGGCACGGAGTTCAAGAATTCCTACTTTGAGAGGTTTTGTGATGAGACAGGTGTAGAGCATCAGTTCTCTTCTCCGCACGTCCCACAACACAATGGCGTCGTGGAGAGGAAGAACTGTACCTTGGTCGAGATGTCCAGGACGATGCTCGATGAGTACTCTACACCGAGGAAGTTTTGGGCTGAGGCTATTGTGACCGCGTGCCATGTTTCGAACAGAGTTTTTCTTCGGGCACACTTGCATCGCACTTCTTATGAGTTGAGATATGGGCGAAAGCCCAGTGTTTCACATTTTCGTGTATTTGGTTGCAAGTGTTTCATTCTGAAATCTGGGAACCTAGATAAGTTCGAGTCACGTTCTTGTGATGGTATCTTTCTAGGTTACTCAGCTTCTTCACGGGCGTATAGGGTTTGGAACTGCGAGTCTAGCAAGTTGGTAGAGACCTGTGAGGTGACCTTCGACGACGCCAGTCCCGGGACTAGGCTCGATATCTCAGGTTCTTTAGAGCAGTCCGAGCCTATCTTCGTGGATGATGAGGAGGATGGAGATGAGGGTTGTCTACCCGATCCAGACCTTCATCCACCCCTTAAGGTGCCTTCTTCCACTGCACCTCCAGGTGATCAGTCCATGCCTTCGGCTTCCTCTGGAGCTAGTGGCTCTGTCCCTACCCCGTCAGCTCATGAGGTAGAGGCCACTTCTTCTTCTCATCTAGGACCTCCCCGACATATCCAAAAAGATCATCCTTCTGAGCAGATTATTGGAGACCTTTTTGAGCGAGTCACCTGCTCAAGATCCGGCATGTCTCGTTTCTATCTCCATTCTGCCTTTGTTACCCCCTTTGAGCCCGAGGATGTTTGTCATGCTCTCTCTAACGAGTCTTGGATCAATGCCATGCATGAGGAGTTAGAAAATTTTGAGAAAAACAAGGTCTGGTCGCTTGTCGAGTCCCCTCGAGGTCATAATGTCATTGGGACTAAGTGGGTGTTCAAGAACAAGCAGAGTGAGGATGGAGTTGTCATTCGGAACAAGGCTAGACTGGTATCTTAGGGGTTCTCCCAGATTGAGGGTCTAGATTTCGAGGAGACCTTTGCCCCTGTAGCTAGACTTGAAGCCATTAGAATCCTGCTTGCTTTTGCGGCTTCTAAGGGTTTCAAGCTTTACCAGATGGATGTCAAGAGTGCCTTCCTCAATGGCTTTATTGATGAAGAAGTCTATGTGAGACAACCTCCAGGTTTCGAGAACCCCAAATACCCAAACCATGTCTTCAAGCTTTCCAAAGCATTGTATGGACTTAAGCAGACACCTAGAGCTTGGTATGAGAGACTTAAGTCCTATTTCTTGAGTCATGGTTTTGAGATGGGTAAGTTAGACAAGACCTTGTTCATTCGCCGGCATGGTACTGATCTTCTGCTCGTCCAGATTTATGTGGATGAATCATCTTTGGCGGCTCTTCTCATACTCTTATTTCACAGTTCTCAGATGTCATGAGCACCGAGTTGAGATGAGTATGATGGGTGAGTTGACCTTCTTCCTTGGCTTCCGCATCAAGTAGACTCGGGAGGGTACTTTTTGCATTAGGCAAGTACACTCGTGACATCCCGAGACACTTCGACATGAGTGATGGTAAGCCCGTGTCAACTCTCATGGCATCTTCCGCCACACTTGACCTAGATGAGGACGGCGAGCCGCTTGATCGTAAGGAGTATCGTAGCATGATTGGCTCCTCTTGTACCTCACCGCCTCGAGACCGACATACACTTCACAGGTGTCTTTGTGCTCTGCCGCCTTCTCTCACAGATCTCACCGCCAGCGGTGAAGCGCATCCTTCGGTACTTTCGAGCTACTATTGACTACCTCGTCCTGTCTTTCCTTGAGAGCCTACTCGGATGTAGACTTTGCTGGCTGTAGGATAGATAGGAGAGCACTTCTGGCACTTGCCAATTCATTGGCACTTCTCTCGTTTCTTGGTCTTCGAGGAAACAGTCCGGTGTTGCACACTCCATCGCAGAGGTCGAGTACGCTGTCGCCGTCGATTCTCGCAGCCGGTACTTTGGATGGTCTCGACCCTGCGGGACTTTGGGTTAGTTATCGACAGTGTTCCACTCTTTTTGTGATAACACTTCTGCGATTAACACAGCTAAGAACCCAATGCAGCATTTTGGACCAAGCATATTGATATTAGATATCACTGCCTTCGAGATCATGTGGAGAAGGGTGATATAGTGCTCCAGTATGTGGAGAGTGACCACCAGTTAGTTGATATCTTTACCAAGCCTTTGGATAGATCTAGGTTTTCAGCTCTGCGGGGAGAGCTTGGGGTGGTTTGTCCTTATGGACTGTTGTGAGGGGGAGTTTTGTGCTTCATTGCTTTATCATGTTTATTATGCTCTTACTCCTTTATGTTGCATTGCATACGGGTGCATTGGGTTAGTCCTCCTAGCATAGATTAGAGTGCTTCTCTTATCTAGTTGTTTAGACTTCTTACTCTTATCTTGTGATTCTAGGATGCTGCTTATTAGCTGTTCTCTTCTCACTAGGTTGAGCTCACTCACTTCTTTTAGGTTCTAGCGAGGGTTGGGTCACCCTCGGGTAGACAGGGTACATGTTTGCTCCTTAGTGTGTTAGATGTTCAGCTGATAGTCCTAGAGTCATACGGGGTAGATGAGAGTCAGTCTAAGCCATAGTTTCTTCTATATCTTGTCTATGCTTTAAGGACTGCCTTTTCGAACTTTCTTGCCAGCTTCTCGATCTTATTGCTTTGGTTCAGGGGGAGTTCATTTGGGAGCTTCTAGATCCTAATATTGACCATGTCGTGGCGTGGTGTAATCAGTTTCGGTCGGACTTGGTCAAATCTAGTCAAAGTGATTAGGATGCATATTCTGGTAATTTGATAGGTTTGGGCTTCTTCATGCGTAAGTATGGTTCATGGATGTGATTTATGTTTACATGTGTCGAGCGGTGCTATTTGATGTGTTTCTCGTTTCTAATGGCTGCAAGACGTCGAGGCGGAGCCGTGGTGAGACACGAGGTGACTGGACTAGACACAGGCGGTGTTGAGGTCAGAACGGTCGGAGGTGTCAAAGACGACGGAGACTCGAGGTTGTTGCGAGGCTTGGACGACAAGAGACGCAGAAGCTCCTGGAAGGCGCAGGAGGGGCGAATTGGTAATTTCGCGAGGCTGCACAAGCGGGAGTGGGTTCCGTTGGATTTAGCGGGTGTAACGGGTTGGAGACCCGTTAGCCAAGGGCTATAAATAGGTGAGAGTGATTGCATGTATCCATATGGTTTTGGGAGAGAGTTAGGGTTTTGCCTTAGTCAAAAGAACCTTTGGAGAGGTTGTTTTGCTTTGAGGCTTTAGTGGTTGGGAGAGGCAGAGCTCCGTTGGTTCTTGTCCTCCGTGTTCTTGTGTACGTGTGTTCTTGAGTTTGTGAGAGGAGAGATGAGTTCTTGATCATTCCAAGCATGTATGGGATTGTAGGGATGGTATGAGTTGATACTCTATGTAATCATGTATCTCTCTTCCTCAATATCAATCCAAGATGGTTTTATTTGAGTTTGATTGAGTCCTGCACTCTCTTGTTTATTTCCTCGATGCCTCTTTTGAGTGATTCTTGAGTTTTTGTGTTTTGGCTCGATTCTTGCCGGGAGTGGCAAAATGGGTTGCTCTATGATGGAATTGCATTTCTAGACCCTTTGGTCATCTAGTTCCAAGAGCAACATGAACGATTTGCAAGGATCTCCTTTCACCTCCTCTGTTCTTGTTTTTCTCGCTTCTGGTTTCTAGGGTTTGTTGTGGATTTTGATTTCTTTAGAAAGTGGCCTGATTTTTTGTCCGGGAAGTCCCTTAGTTATTGCTAACTTGACTGCAAAATCTCATGAGCAAAGGACTTAAGACCATTGAGCAATTTGAGTTTTTGTGCACCTCTCTGCATTTTTGGGTTCTTGCCCCAAACTCTAATTTCTTGCTCTAGAAATGGGTCTTCTTGTTTCTCTAGGTTCCCGTGGTTATTTTGGATATTTCTTTGCTGGTCCGCTAAGTAGTCCAAGAGAAAGTCTTAAATTTCACGCTTGAGGAAGTTCTCGCCACCAAAATCGCCTCTGTTGTCCGATTTTGAGGCCTGGCCGGACCGGTCTATGGAGTGCATGCACCGGTCAATGAATGGCGGTCGACCGCCTTCACTAACCGGTCGGCCGGTGGCTCGCAGTGGTCGACCGCCACGACCATTGCGGTCGCACCGCGGAGGGTTTATGCAGATGTTGCTCGGTGTTTGTTGTGTTTTCTTGGTGCCTTGTTTTAGCAGCTATTACCTTGTTTTCTTCTCTGAGTTTTTGAGTTCCAGCAAGCATTAGCGATCTCTTCTCTTAGCTTCACATAGCTTTCGAAGAAGAAATCCTAAGTAGTACTTTTGAGGGGTCGTTTTTAAAAGTCGACATTCACCCCCCTCTGTCGCCATTTCGGTCCAACAATTGGTATCAGAGCCGGTTAGCTCTTCTCAATAGATCTTAACCGGTCTTTAGAGCCATGGCGACGGACAAGTACTCGACCAAGCCCCCGATCTTCGATGGGATCGACTATCCCTTCTGGAAGAGCCGGATGGAGACCTACATCCAGGCTCAGGGCTACGCCATTTGGCGTAAGGTCAAAGTATGGTATGTTGTTCCTGCTGATGAAAACATCAATGCTGGAAACATGCATGATGTTGAGGCGAATGCGAAGGCAAGGAACATCATAATCCAGGGGTTGAGCCGAAGCAAGTTTGACCGCATCTCTCATCTTTCGTCGGCTTTCGATATCTGGGTGACCCTCGATGCATACCATGAGGGCACCACCCAGATCAAGACTGTCCGACAGGACTAGTTCAAGCGAGATTACAACAAGTTTGAAATGCTCGCTGGCGAGTCCCTTGATGAGTGTTTTGCGCATTTCCACAAGATCTTGAGCAACCTCTGAGCAGTCGGTCTCACACACCCTGACTCGGACATGCTCGTCAGATGCTCGCAGCTCTTGACTTACGCGTTTGGGAGATGAAGGTGACTACCATCAAGGACACCACCGATCTTTCGACCTTGACTCTTGACGCGTTGTATTCACGCCTCAAGACTCACGAGATTGACATAGTCTCTCGTAGGTCGAAGTTGCAGGCGATGGCCTTAGTCACCGATCCCACTTCTGGACCTTCTTCTGAGTCGACTTGCGGATTCTCCCTTGAATATGGATAGAGATGGTATGAGTACGGTTCTGTCTAGTCATACACATGCGCACGCGCGCGCGTATTTGCGTATTTTCGTGTGAAAATTTGCGTATTTTTGCGTGAAAATCGCGCTAGTTGGCAGACCAAGTCCATCTTTATTTTGCTGAAACATGCATGTCACTCTCTCTGTTTGAATGTGTTGGACTGAAGTGGCAACAGAGGGGGGGAGTGAATGGTGCCTTAAAAATCGCCCCAAGTACTCTCACAAGATCTTCTTCTCCGATAGCTAAAGAGGTATGAAGAACGATATCGAAAACTCACTAGAGAAAAGGAACTCAGACAACAAATGAAAGAGAACAGCTGCTGCCAAGAGAAGTCCAAAGCGGTCGAAAACCAACAAGTGATCAATCGACCTTACAATTAGTTCTTTGGTCGAATATACGTGGTCGTAGGTCAACACATGATCGAACAACCGACATAGTCGAAGGCTTGACCGACTAACAGAACGAAATCAGAGTAGAGATCAGGACGGAAACCTCTTGGACGAGAGCAGATGATCAAACCCAGTTCTCTGCTGTTGATATCTTACTGTGATTGGTCGATTCTCTGCTGTGGTCGGAATGACCAAACCCAGTTCTAGACCAATCGAGATCCAGCAGCAAGAGTAGTCTGACAAAAACAGTGAACAGAAAATACTGCACGATCGAGCAAAGAAATGCGGTCGAACAAAGAATGGAGAATCCTGAAAAGTACACGACCGCAGGTAGAGATTCCTCCGACCACTAGTTGCTCTCGGGAATAATCTGACCAAATGGTCTTGAGTAAGATTTCGATTGAGCAAGAGGAATCAAGGCAGCTAAAACTCTTCTCACATCAAGAAGGCCAGAGCACAAATGAGAACCAGCTTCTCAGACATACATGGGAAAGGATAAAGCAGAGAAAGCACAAACAAAGCAATCAAACAACTCACAGAACAAAAACTCAACATAGAGGAAGAGAGATGAATAATTGATATTGGAGGTTTTACACCACTCCAGCTGGGAGATACATGAGCACACTTGCTCCATCCTGAGAATCTACGCACACACAGATAAACAAGGAAGAACAGAGCAACTTGAGGATCAGAATCTCACGAGCACCCGAGCTCTACCCTCTCTATTTATAGCCTTCTGCTACCGGGGGAAACCCGTAAACCCCACCTAACACCGGGTTCTCCCAGTCACTTTACCCACTAGTGTGAACGAGCTTCCAGTGCTTTTCTCGTTAAACCCAACGGCTCCACTGCTTTGCCCGTTAGCGCCAACAACTCCTGTGCTTTGCAGAGAACCGCTTCCCTTTTGCAGACTTTGGCTATTTCTCCAAAATGCCACTCTGCTGCCTTCCCGGAAGCCTCCTCCGTAGCTTGCTGTCCATGGCTTGCAGCTACCTTGCTGGCCTCACCGTCTTGGGCATCTCCTGACCGCTCACCGACCTTAGCACCGCCTGTGCTTAGTCCGGTCATCCATGCCTCGCCACGACTAGCCTCAAGATCCTGCAACCATCACAGACAACAAAACATCACATAGCACCGCACTAGACAAGGGTAACATCCATTTGCATCGGAAAAGAGAACTCAACCCACACTCCACAAAGTCGTATACCCATTATGACCAGACGAAAAGGTAGAACAAGAGATGCACACGACTTACGACCGATTTCCAGGCGAAACGACCGCTCTGAGAAGCCATATGACCAGTTTCCATGCATTACGATCGCTTCGGAAGACTTCCGACCGCTCCCGGGTACATCCGACCGCAAACTGGCCAAGTCCGACCACAAATGACCACATCCAAGCGCGTCCGACTGCATTCGAGAGTGATACGACCACTTCCGATCGATGTCGACTATGGCCGACCGAGAGAGACCGCTCTCCAACCACTTCCACCTGCGTCAGACCAAGTCCAAGAGCGACCCAACCATGTACGACCGTCACACAACGTGGTCGAAAGACTCTGACTTCTCAACGTGGTCGCAGTCGAAGCCTGCCGACTATCGACCGCAGCGGTCGAAGCTTCGACTTCCGACCGCAGCTCTCGATAACATGGTCGTGCGCTTCTGACTCCCTAACGTGGTCTTAAATCTGAGCGTAGACTTCGATCGTAGCTCGTGATAACGTGGTCGGAGCGGCGTTCGACCACGGCAAAAGTGGTCGTAATCCCTTTCAACCACAACCAACAAGGTCGTAGCGGCTTTCGACCATGGCCAAAGTGATCGTAGACGACCCGGTTGACTTCCGATTACGCTCAACATGGTCGTAAATGACCACGCCCAATATGGTCGTAAACCTCTCGAAGACTTGCGATCACAGCCAAGCATGGTCGTAAGCTTCGCTGTTGCCTTTCGACCAAGGTCTAAGTGGTCGTAAACCACCCCAGTGACCTACAACCATGCCCAAAGTGATCGTAAGGTCTTCCGACCGCTCAAACAGGGCTACGACTTCGCAGAAAACACCCAAAACAAACTCAATCTTTCCAAAAATAAGTGTCAATTACTCACATGGACTCTCAATCTTCCCTTTGATGAGTATATTGACAAACACAGAAAAAGCATAAAGTTGAATTTGAAAGCCAAACGTGGCCTACGAAAGAGGCAAAGAGGAACCAAGACCATGTTGACAAAGGGAAACTTAGAGCGAAAACAGAAAGAGCAAAATTTTCTCTAAACCTCTAGAAAGTTCCCAAATGGCTTTTTCTCCGCTATTCTCCCCCTTTTGGCAATAAAATCATCAAGATGCAAGGAGGAAAATAAAGCATGACTTGGATGAAATGGCTGAAAATTATTCATTTTAAGCATGATGAGCCATGAAGATTATCCAAAATGACCGTGAAGTATTACACCAAGCCATAACTCATAAGTACGCTATCAAGATCATGGCAAAACATGTATAATCAAGCTAAGCCAAAAAAGTCATAATATGAAAATTAGTCGAATTGCTTAGCATGTCAAGTCAACCATGATTATAGTCTAGCTAAAGGTATCCAAAGATGATGCAGACTATGTCAATAATCTAAGTGGAACCAAGAAGCTAGTATTGAGTCAATTTAGAGTGCTACAAGTTCAAGAATGAATCATTTGTTCAAGTACTTGGTCTTTTTGTGTAATTAAGCAAATTAAGCACATTTGACATGATTGTTCTTTTAAAGCTCATGGTCGTTTCCAACCAACATTTTTAGTCATGTGCTAGATCTCAAGCCTTATGCGACTACTCCAAGCAAGAAGCTTAAGAAGATAGTCTCGGTCATCCAAAACTCCCCCTAAGTTCATGCCTAGTGCAATGGCAAGCAGTCTCATGAGAAAGAATTGGTGAGATAAGTTTTTTCGCACAAAAGAGGACTTTTTGCTTACTTAAAAATTGTACCAACTCATGCTTCATCAAGAAACTAGCATAGCTCAATCTAAAGCTCAACAAAGATTCAAGACTCAACTCAGCCTGTTTGGCATGGCATGAATCATAAAAGGATAATTAAAGAAAGACTAGTTTCAAGAGCTAACATGACATGAATTAGTTCAAGTTGAGCATTTTAATCAACCTATCATGGCAAAGACTAAACTACACATATAACGTCATGATAAATCTAACAAGTAAGCACAGATCATGGCAAGATGTAATTCATTGTAAACATGTTATAACAGGATAATAATCAAGGCTCCATGTAGGTATATTACAATGCAGAATGATATGTAAGAAAATCCAGCTCCCTCTCAACATGTGATGCGGCTTTTAGTTCAAGTTGAGTTATGGCAAAATTAAGATCTAGAAGCTCCCAAATGAACTACCCCTGAACCAAAGCAATAAACTCGAGAAACTGGCAAGAAAATCAGAAAAGGCGTCCTTAAAGCATAGATAAGATATAGAGGATACTATGGCTCAGACTGACTCTCATCTACCCCATATGACTCTAGGACTATCAGCTGATCATCTCACACATTAAGGAGCAAACACGTACCCTGTCTACCCAAGGGTAGCCCAACCCTTGCTAGAACCTATAAGAAGTGCGTGAGCTCAACCTAGTGAGAAGAGAAACAGCTAATAAGCAGCACCTTAGAACCACAAAATAAGAGTAAGAAGTCTAAACAGCTAGACAAAAGAAACACTCTAATTTATGCTAGAAGGACTAACCCAAATGCACCCGAATGCAATGCAACAGAAAGGAGCAAGAGCATAATAAACATGATAAGGCATGAAGCGCAAAACTCCCCCTCACAACAGTCCATAAGGACAAACCACCCCAAGCTCTCCTTGCAGAGCTGAAAATCTAGAGCTATCCAAAGGCTTGGTACAACCAACTGGTGGTCACTCTCCACAAACTGGAGCACTATGTCACCCTTCTCCACATAGTCTCGAAGGAAGTGATATCTGATATCAATGTGCTTGGTCCGAGAATGCTGCCGGGTTCTTAGCAATGTTAATCGCGAAGTGTTATCACAAAAGAGTGAAACACTATTGATAACTAACGCAAAGTCCCGCAGGGTCGAGACCATCCAAAGTACCTGGCTGCAGCAACTGGCGGCAGCAACGTACTCGGCCTCTGCGGTGGATTGTGCAAACCGGACTGCTTCATCGAAGACCAGGAAACAAAAGAAGTGCCAATGAATTGGCAGGTGCCAGAAGCGCTCTTCCTATCTATCCTATGCTAGCAAAGTCTGCATCCGAGTAGGCTCTCAAGGAAAGACAGGACGAGGAAGAGTACCAGATACCATAGTCAATGGTAGCTCGAAGGTACCGAAGGATGCGTTTCACCGCTTGGCGGTGAGATACGTGAGGAGAAGCCTGAAACTGAGCACAAAAACACACAGCAAAGTGTATGTCCGGTCTCGAGGTAGTGAGGTACAAGAGGGAGCCAATCATGCTGCGATACTCCTTCTGATCAACTGGCTCGCCGTCCTCATCTAGGTCAAGAGAGGCTGTGGACGCCATGGGAGTTGACACGGGCTTACCATCACTCATGTCGAATCGTCTCAGGAGGTCACGAGTGTACTTGCCCTGATGCAAGAAAGTACGCTCCCGAGTCTGCTTGATCTGGAAGCCAAGGAAGAAAGTCAACTCGCCCATCATACTCATATCAAATTCGGTGCCCATGACATCCGAGAACTGTGAAACAAGAGTATGAGAAGAGCCGCCAAAGATAATGTCATCCACATAAATCTGGACAAGCAGTAGGTTAGCGCCATGCCGGCGAATGAACAAGGTCTTATCCACTTTACCCATCTCAAAACCATGACTCAACAGATAGGACTTAAGCCTCTCATACCAAGCTCTAGGGGCCTGCTTAAGTCCATACAAGGCTTTGGAAAGCTTGTAGACATGATTTGAGTATTGGGGTTCTCGAAACCTAGAGGCTGTCTCACATAGACCTCTTCCTCAATAAAGCTATTGAGGAAGACACTCTTGACATCCATCTGGTAAAGCTTGAAGCCCTTAGAAGCCGCAAAGGCAAGCAGGATTCTAATGGCCTCAAGTCTAGCTACAGGGGTAAATGTCTCAAAATCTAGACCCTCAAGCTAGGAAAAACCCTGAGCTACCAGTCTAGCCTTGTTCCGAATGGCAACCACATCCTCACTCTGCTTGTTCTTGAACACCCACTTAGTCCCAATGATATTGTGACCTCGAGGGGGCTCAATAAGCGACCAGACCTTATTTCTTTCGAAATTCTCTAACTCCTCATGCATGGCATTGACCCAAGACTCATCAGATAAAGCATGACTAACATCTTTGGGCTCAAAGGTGGCAACAAAGACAGAATGGAGACAGAAATGTGACATGCCAGATTTTGAGCGTGTGACTCGCTCAAAAAGGTCTCCAATCATCTGCTCGGAAGGATGGTCTTTCTGGATATGTCGGGAGGTCCTGGATGAGATGAAGAAGTGGCCTCTACCTCATGAGCTGATGAGGTAGGAACAGAGCCACTAGGTCCAGAAGAAGCATAAGGCATGGGCTGATCACCTGGAGGTGCCGTGGAAGAAGGCACCTCAAGGGGAGGATGAGGAACTGGATCGGTTAGGCAACCCTCATCTCCATCCTACTCATCATCCACAAAGATGGTCTCAGACTGCTCTAAAGAACCTGAGATATCGGGCCTAGTCCCTGGACTGGCCTCGTCGAAGGTCACCTCACAGGTCTGTACCAACTTGCTAGACTCGCAGTTCCAGACCCTATACGCCCGTGAAGAAGTCGAGTAGCCTAGAAAGATGCCATCACAAGAACGTGACTCGAACTTATCTAGGTTCCCGGACTTCAAAATAAAACACTTACAACCAAACACACGAAAATGCGAGACACTGGGCTTTCGCCCATATCTCAACTCATAAGAAGTGCGATGCAAGTGTGCCCGAAGAAAAACTCTGTTCGAAACATGGCACGCGGTCGCTATAGGCTCAGCCCAAAACTTCCTAGATGTAGAATACTCATCAAGCATCGTCCTGGCCATCTCGACCAAGGTACGGTTCTTCCTCTCCACGATGCCATTCTGTTGTGGGACATGCGGAGAAGAGAACTGGTGCTCTACACCTGTCTCATCGCAGAACCCCTCAAAGTAGAAATTCTTGAACTCCGTGCCATTGTCACTGCGGATCGCTCGTAAGGCATCTGGGAGCTCAACAGAAAGCCTACTAAAAAGACCTTGGAAATGTGTAAACGTCTCATCCTTTGAGGCTAAGAAAAACACCCAAGAAAACCTCGAGAAGTCATCGACCACGACAAGAACATACCACTTCCCTCCTGCTGACTGCACTCGAGCTGGTCCAACTGTGTCCATGTGGAGCAACTGTCCCGGTGCATCGGTCATAATCACTGTGACCGAAGGATGAGAAGTAGTAACCATCTTGCCGTGCCGGCATGGAGCGCAAACAAGATCTTTGACCATCTTGAGTTTCGGCAGACCACGAATGAGATCATGGCCGCTAACTCGGGTCAAATGATCAAATCCAATATGACCAAGTCTCCTATGCCAGAAAGTAAGGTCACAGGACTCAGAAGCAACTAAACACTGGAGATGATCACCAGAAGACTCAGAAAAATCAGCACGAAAGATCCTCCCGTAACGAGAAATCCCGCAAACCAAACTACCCGAAGAATCAAGAATTTTGCAAGCGTTTTTCTTAAAGCTCACCTCGAAACCGTCATCGGTAAGCTGGGAAACAGAAAGCAAATTATATTGCAGCTTACTAACCAAGGCAACATCCTTCAAAATAAAAGACTCATTAACGCGCACTGTACGTTTGGCGATGACGCGCCCAGACGAAGCATCTCCGAAGGTGATCTCTCATCACCTGGAGCACGAGCTAGGAAAGAGAACCAACGAGAGTCTCCGGTCATGTGTCGAGAATACCCGGAGTCAACGAGCCAAACCTCTCTCTTCCCTGCCCGGTGAACCTGAGTCAACGAGAGAGTAAAGTCTCAGTACTAGGGTAAATCAAGAGTGATTTTGGCACCCAATACTGAGTAACACGTCGAGTAGAAGAAGTAGTCAAACACGACTGACCTCTAACTACCCTACGCTCTCTGTCGCTCAAAAAAGCAGAAGGTCTATGTGCAGACCTGAAGCTATTGCTGGGTCCGACCTCTATGGGAGAGCGAGTCGGAGCACCGGCAACATGCTGATCACGCCGCGGGTAGCCATCTCGATGGGGGAAATGAGATCTACCCTCAGAACGGCAGAAGTCGTGACCAAATGGAGCATGAGGACGAAAACCAGAAAACTCGAAAAAACCAAGTCCTCGATGTTGCCCAAACCCATTAGTTGAAGCAAACCTAGACCTCGTGTTGGTCTTAGGTACACTCAAGGTCTGGGGTTGACCCTGAATACGCCTAAGAGCCTCAACACGGGCTCTCCGCGCGATCTTGATGCGCCTGAAGTGTCGCTCGATCAAGTGCCCATCCTTCTGACAGAAGGTGCAATGATACTTCACCTTCTGAGAGGTAGTAGTAGCACGAAGAGGCTTCGCCTTCTAAGAGGCCGAAGCAGCAGGTGAACTCACCTTACTGTCAGAAATCCCTTGGACAAATCCTGCTGACTTGAAATGAACTTTCTCAGTACTAGGCTCAATCTCGATCACACCTGGTGCTATGGGTCGAAGAACAGCAGGTGGATGCTTCCTTATGTCCTCATAAAAATAATATCCTAGACCTTGATTGAATTTACAAATCTTGGACTGGTCTAGAATAAGATTTAGCTTCTTCTTGCCACCTACAAACCTCTCGAGAGTGTTCATAAGGTACTGACACTCCCGAAAGAGAGAGGTGCAAGAAGAGCAGGGAGAAGAAGAGACAGCAGAAGGTAAGGGAGCAGAAGAAGAACAATAGCAGAAGAGTGAATGGCTTGTGCATGCACAGCCGACTCGGAAGGGACAGTCCTACTGCTAGCAATTTGGTTCACGTCGCTAAGCGTCTCTGCCTTACCCTTGGGCTTTTCCCCCACATCAGCAATCACATCACAACCAGTTGGTGGCTTCACTAGAAGGTCCTTAGTTAGCTTCACATACTTTTCATCCCACGCAATCAAATCAGATTTTAGTTTTTCACAATTTTTACAAGGTGAGCTAACAAGGTCCTTAGAAGCATATTGAGCCATTTTCTTGTTATGATCAACCATGTCTTGAAACTGTTTTGAGACAGATTCAAGTTCAGCAGTTAATTTGGGACAGTTTGTGCAAGAAATAATGGGCTCAAGAAGTGAAGCATGCAACTCAACAATTTTATGATCTGCCTGTTTTAAGTTCAACTTCAAATTATTGCAATTTTCACAAGACTCGGGCAGATCAAGGAGCATGGCATAAAGACCTCTAAACGCATTGTCCTTATCCTCACATGAGGTGCAAGATGTAGTCTCAACAACAGTAGATGAAGGAGTAACAATCCTACTCATCTCTAGTTCAGCCAAAAGACTAACATTCTCCACCTTAAGCATGTCAAGCTCAGAAGATAAACTATCACGAGAGATCCTTAATTTCTCCATGTCATCAAGCAGAGCAGTACATACATCACAATTGTCACGGAAGGGAGCAGATCTAAGTGAAGTAAGCTCCTGTGACAAGCTCTCTACTTCCTTCTCCGATTCGCTAACCCTAGCTCTAGATCTAGCATGAAATTTTCCTAGCTTAAGAAAACATCATTAAGCTGGTCGTAGGAAGAGTATACCTCATTGAAGTCGAATAGAGCTCGCTGTTGCTGATCTCACCCTCAAGGGCCATGAAGCACATGCCGAAGAAGTCGTCGCCGCCCTTGGGGTCTTGCTCGTCTGTCCCATCGTCGTCACTCCACCCCTCCACCTCGCTGAGGTCGAGGTCATCGAAGGCAGTGAGGACGTAGTGGAAGAGCTTCTTGGCTTTGCCAAGGTCGCAGAATTTCTTCTTGCCTTGGGCATGAGCTGGGGGCTTCTTGTTGCGGTTCTTGTTGATGTAGTCATTCTTGCTCACACCGCCGTAGTCGCCCTTGCCCTTCCCCAGCTTAGGGCAATTCTCCCGAATGTGGTTGGGGCCACCACACTCGAAGCAGATCACGGGTCCTCCTCTCTTTCTGTTCCTCCTTCTTTTGTAAGCATGGGAAAATTTTCTGGCTAGGAGGGCTAACTGGTCATCTGCATGCTGCTCTAACTGATCATCAGTTACATCACAGAGAGCAGCAAGAGAGAAACCACAAAGTGAATCAGAAGAAGGTCCAAAAGCCATACTGGGATCAGTGACTAAGGCCATTGACTGCGACTTCGACCTACGAGAGACTATGTCAACCTCGTGAGTCTTGAGGCGTGAGTACAACGCGTCAAGAGTCAGGGTTGAAAGATCGGTGGTGTCCTTGATGCTAGTCACCTTCATCTCCCAAACACGCAAGTCGAGAGCCGCGAGCATCTGTCGAGCATTGTCCGAATCGGGGTATGTGAGACCGACCGCTCAGAGGTTGCTCAAAATCTTGTGGAACCGCACAAACCACTCATCGCGGGACTCACCAGCGAGCATTTCAAACTTGTTGTAATCTCGCTTGAACTGGTCCTGTCGAACTGTCTTGATCTGGGTGATGCCCTCATGGTATGCATCGTGAAAATCGCGCCAGTTGGCAGACCAAGTCCATCTTTATTTTGCTGAACCATGCATCTCACTCTCTCTGTTTGAATGTGTTGGACCGAAGTGGCAACAGAGGGGGGGTGAATGGTGCCTTAAAAATCGCCCCAAGTACTCTCACAAGATCTTCTTCTCCGATAGCTAGAGAGCTATGAAGAAGGAGATCAAAAACTCACTGGAGAAAAGGAACTCATACAACAAATGAAAGAGAACAACTGCTGCCGAGAGAAGTCCAAGCGGTCGAAAACCAACAAGTGATCAATCGACCTTACAGTTAGTTCTTTGGTCGAATATACGTGGTCGTAGGTCAACACGTGATCGAACAACCAACGTAGTCGAAGACTTGACCGACTAACAGAACGAAATCAGAGTAGAGATCAGGACGGAAACCTCTTGGACGAGAGCAGATGATCAAACCCAGTTCTCTGCTGTCGATATCTTACTGTGATTGGTCAATTCTCTACTGTGGTCGGAATGACCAAACCCAGTTCCAGACCAATCGAGATCCAGCAGCAAGAGTAGTCCGACAAAAACGGTGAACAGAAAATACTGCACGATCGAGCAAAGAAATGCGGTCAAACAAAGAATGGAGAATCGCGTTATTATTGCCAAAAATTGTGTTTGGTAGCATTACTACCATTATTTAATCAAAGTGTTATTATTGCTACCTAGCTCCACACTACAATTGCCAAAATTGACTTAATCCGCCGAAAATGCACTATCTTTACTGACTGCTGTCTAAAACTCCAAATAACAAATGTCATCATTTATATAATCCACCGATCATACTTTGTATTTTGAATTACTAATAATCCAATCCTGTCATTACTATTCATCAGCTCCTCACCTCTGAATTCTAATGATTCTCTAACATAATTACTTTCAAATCCACCGATATCATTCGTATCCAATCCTTTTCGTCATTGATTCAAAACCATAATCCAATAATCAACCTTATTTTCCATTATCTATCACTAGCTAATCCTCAAATATACCTCCACCGAAAATTCAATTTACCAAGATTATAATCCACTAATTGTTATGAATCCTCCAATCTTCTCAGGGATTCAATTCATCCCTCTAGCAATTGATCAACTCCTATTAATTCCCATTATCGCCAATATCTTCCAAAAATTTATATTAATCATTAGTGTAGTAATCCAGCAATTTACCTTTGCACTCCCTAATTCTCCAAAATCGATTCACTGTTATATATCCACCAAGAATACCACTAATCAAGAATTATACTCCATTACTTGTATTATTTCTCCAAATCTCTGAAAATTCAATTAGATCATTTATCTAGCCTATCTATTCAGCTGGACCCCACTAATTCATTTCTCCCAGAACACACTAACATTATCCCTATTATGATCACATGAATCCACCAACTTCTTTATGCAATTACCATAAATAGCCATCTTCTTTTCTTACGACTCCATTTATTCTTCCCATATTTTATTTTATAAGAATAGAAATGCCACAATTGAAATACAATACATAAAATTTCACGAGACCTAGCAGCTTTGGAACAAAACATAATGTTCAAAGAATATTAACATGATTTTCCATACATATGGCATCACACCATATGCCTAATATCACCATAATTTCTCCATACGTACGGCATCACACCATATAACATTTTTCAGCGTTATAGCCGCTTAACTTACCACTGGGACGACACCCAGGACAACTCAAATCAGGGCTTTCCTCTGCCCTTCCACTTTTCCATTCCCATTTTCCAAACATTTTTAAATAGAACTATATCTAGTTAAGTTCTCATGTCCGCCCTTGACCGTGGGCACGGCTATTCGAATAGTTTTGACTCTGCAGAGTTTGTACACTTTCACCACAAGAGACAATCAACTCGTTGCCCCACACGATTCCTTAGAAGTGTGGTTGAGCAGACCGTCACAGTGACTTTTCAAACTATCTAGTCCCTTTTATCATCTCACCTTATGGGCTTCTCCCACTTGCGGTGGGTCCCATCTATTCGCGGGATGTTTTCCCACAATTACTACCGCAGACGGGGTTCTCAACCCCCCGCAACGAATAGAACAGCTGGGAAAACTTCACCCTACCTGGTGTCCCTTAGGGCCCCCGTGCCCGTGCCTAACCACTTCTTTCCACTACCAGTGAGATGAGTCCGGGGGTTTCGATAAATTTACTTAGCCAAGTTGTATTTTACAGACTTGTGGTTGTACGGTTTTACACAGGAGGTCATGACAAGATTCGGTCCTTAGTGGTATCTGGGCGGTTCTACCACAAACCCACTTTGTGCTTCCACCGCACCACACACACACACCCTCGAACCATCCGCCCAGATATTTAAGCAAGTTGGGATTTTTTGGAAACATAAAATAATCATACCAACATATATCAGTCATTACCACCATGACTGCCCAACCAATTTTTCTCAAGATTAAAAGTGTTGCTTTGGGCGCTCTCGCGCCCATGAGTATCTAAGCAATTCTAAGCATGGCATATAATTACGGACTTATTTTCGAAGGGATATTATTATAATTTTTGCTAGGGCGACAAGGTTCACAAATTCAAATATTCCAACGGAGGTGTAGTAATAATCAAGGTACACAATGGGATATAACTAGATTCTTAAATTAAACATGTATTTGCATATAAAATAACAGCATGCAATTTGATAATTTAAAACAAAATTATTTGCAGAAAATGTAGGTTCAACATGATCAAAGTATTGACTCGCCTGGCGCGGTTTACCGCGGTCTTAAGCTCACACAATGCTTTCTTGAGCTTCCGGTCTCTATCTTCACTTTGAGCTTGACCTTGCTTGATCTACTGAATCTTCATGACTCCCAATTTCTAATTACGCGACAAACGACTGAATACAAGCAAAAGCAAATAACTCAAAAGATCCAAATAAATTCGAATAAACTCAATTTAGTTTTGTCATGAGTTAACGGGTGTTTCGAGTGATGGGAGGCATAGCCGGTGGTAGATTACGATGACTTGATCTTTTTATTAACAATTTCTTTTATTATTTTTGTATTTATCAAGGAAGTTCCATGAGTTAAATTAGACACAAAGGATCATTTTGTTGAGCGCTAAATTCAGGCATATGTTATATATTTAGCTATGCGTAAAATTTTAGCATACCGAATTAATCTTAAAGTCGAGGTTCATAGCATTTTGTGGTGTGACATTTTATGTACACTTTAGTTATTACTAGGCATAATTTATTTTTAATTAGGATCCATTTGTTCGAGTCCTGACTTGCTATATTCGGTTAAGTCCATCATTGTTACCAAATCTACGCTAAAATCTAATTATTAGTATCATTGGTATTTATTTGATGGTGGCATGTTAAAGGTTGGAGTTCATGTTCCGGTTATTGTTAAGGGTAATCTTTAATCTAAATCCTTATTTTTATAGTCAAACATGATGTCAAATTTATTTTCCTAAACTTTAGCTTGAATGTCTTTATAAATTTTAGAACCATCTTTTACTAATGTCTTTACTTAACATTTAGATGATGATAAATAAAGGCATATTAATTATGCACATATGGTAACTACTCAAATATTAAATCTTCCAAAGGATGTGTAATATTAAGCAAGTTAAATTGTGGGCATGGATACGAGGGTTATGGTTTAAAGTATGCAATGATTAGTTCTATAACGTTTATTAGTAAACAATGGCTTATGATATACTCCTTAAACCATCCTTATTTATGAAATTATCATTCCATGGAAGCATAAACCTAAACAAGATTTTTACTCAATTTCTTAACATGCCTTTAGTTGATAATTTAAACTTTAAGACAAGTATTCAGAGCACATTAGCCATTAAAATATGATGTTTGATCCATGATTACACATTTAATAAGCTCATTTATACCTCAATCAATTTTTGTATTAACTGTGGATTAATCTCATAACTTTGTATTAACTGTGGATTAATCTCATAACTTTCTTGATTTTTCTTTTTATGAAATTACTATCAAAATAATCAAAATAAAACCTAATCTAAATGATGCGGAATGGGGGATCGAACTCGGTCGATGGCTGAACTGCGGCGCGCGCTAGCCACTCGGCCATTCGATGTTACCTGAAGGAGGCGGGGAGCGATATTAATTGAAGCGTGCAGCAGGGGCGTGGAACAGAGGAGATCGGGGGCGGCGTGCGGGCGGTAGTGCCGTCGGTGAGGGGCGGCCGGAGAGGTGTCGGTGAGGGGTGAAATGGAACCCCGGCGGCTCGTGGAAGGCGTTGGAGGGGTCGTCGGTGATCGGGGGTCGCCGGAAAGGGGTTGGCAGCGTACGGCGGCGGCGGGCTCGGGGAGCGCTCGACGCCGGCAAGGTACAAGCTCGGAGAGGCTCGAGCGAGGTCCGGAGGAGCTTCACCTTGCTCCGAGGAGGGTGTCAGCGGGAGGAATCGGCTCGGCTTCACTCCAATCGGCGGCGGGGCGTGGGGCCGGAGTTGGGGAAGAAGGCCTCGCCGGCGGCATTAGAGGCACGGAGGACACAATTCCTTTGGGGAGGAGGGTCTGTGGAGTAGGACGGTTCAGCTGGGGCCTTGGCGATTCTTAAAACACACGCGGCGAGGCTAGCCTCGGAAGGCACCGTGCGGTCACATCGGCGGCGGCGGAGTGCAGTTGTGTGCGCGCGGATGCGGGCGTGCAAGTCGATGGGACGGGGCAGGCGTGTTGTGATGATGGAGAATACTTGCGCGTGATTCCTCCATAGGGCGGCGCAGAGCAGGGGAGAGGCCGTGTCGGCCGGCTTTTGCCGAAGCGGAGAGGAGGGGTGGGGGTCCGGCGCCTAGGAAGGAGGAAGGAGAGGTGCGGGTGGAGCGGGGCACCGGTGCCGTGATCTGCAGGCTGGCGGGATTCGTGCTGCGCGTGGGTGGCAGTGTTGCGGCTTTCCCGCCATGCGCGCCGCGTGATGCAGAGCAGGGGAAGGCAGGGAGGAGGGGGCCCGGACGCACGGGAAGGAGAACGAAAGAAGGAAGGAGGGAGAAGAGGCGCGGGGTGGTCGGGCCCAGCGGCCAGTGGGAGAAAAGGAGGGAAGAAATGGGAGGAGAAAGGGAAAAGGATGGCCCACATGGAAGAGAGAGGAAAGAGGAGAATGGAAGAAAAGGGAAAAGAGGGCTTACACATTACTTTAAAATTTGGATTTTTAATTTACATTTCTATTTCTCAATTTAGATTATTGATTTAAATATTTGCACGACTTTTGAAATTTAAAATTTAAATTTTCAGCTATTTGGATGTGAGTGTTTAAAACTCCTTTAGCCATTTCTTCTCTTTTACCTAAGTAAATTCAATTCCATATTTTTATTCCCATTATTTAGTATTTAAGTTTTAATTTTGTGTGTATATCCCTGAGTTCTCCATCTCTTCTAATATTTCTGTTGTTTTTGCTGGGCTTATTATCTCTTAGTATATTACTTTGCATGACACAAAACTCAAGAAGTCTCAAACAAATGTTCAAAAAGAAATTTTGAACACAAGCAAAACGCAAGAAATATTTCAAAAATTATATATTTTTGAATATCCAATTTTTGGGATGTTACATAAACCCCACCTAACACCGGGTTCTCCCAGTCACTTTACCCACTAGTGTGAACGAGCTTCCAGTGCTTTACCCATTAAACCCAACGGCTCCACTGCTTTGCCCGTTAGCGCCAACAACTCCTGTGCTTTGCAGAGAACCGCTTCCCTTTTGCAGACTTTGGCCATTTCTCCAAAATGCCACTATGCTGCCTTCCCGGAAGCCTCCTCCGTAGCTTGCTGTCCATGGCTTGCAGCTACCTTGCTGGCCTCACCGTCTTTGGCATCTCCTGACCACTCACCGACCTTAGCACCGCCTGTGCTTAGTCCGGTCATCCATGCCTCGCCACGACTAGCCTCAAGATCCTGCAACCATCACAGACAACAAAACATCACATAGCACCGCACTAGACAAGGGTAACATCCATTTGCATCGGAAAAGAGAACTCAACCCACACTCCATAAAGTCGTATACCCATTATGACCAGACGAAAAGGTAGAACAAGAGATGCACACGACTTACGACCAATTTCCAGGCGAAACGACCGCTCTGAGAAGCCATACGACCAGTTTCCATGCATTACGATCGCTTCGGAAGACTGGCCAAGTCTGACCACAAACGACCGCATCCAAGTGCGTCCGACTGCATTCGAGAGTGATACGACCACTTTCGACCGGTGTCGACTATGGCCGACCGAGAGAGACCGCTCTCCGACCACTTCCACCCATGTCAGACCAAGTCCAAGTGTGACCCAACCATGTATGACCGTCACACAACGTGGTCGAAAGACTCTGACTTCTCAACGTGGTCGTAGTCGAAGCCTGCCGACTATCGACCGCAGTGGTCGAAGCTTCAACTTCCGACCGCAGCTCTCGATAATGTGGTCGTGCGCTTCTAACTCCCTAACGTGGTCTTAAGTCTGAGTGCAGACTTCGATCGTAGCTCGCGATAACGTGGTCGGAGCGGCGTCCGACCATGACAAAAGTGGTCGTAATCCCTTTCGACCACAACCAACATGGTCGTAGCGGCTTTTGACCATGGCCAAAGTGATCGTATATGACCCGGTTGACTTCCGATTATGCTCAACATGGTCGTAAATGACCCGGCTGGGTTCCGACACCCCACAACGTGGTCGTGAACTGCCCGGCGGACTTTGACCACGCCCAATATGGTCGTAAACCTCTCGGAGACTTGCGATCACGGCCAAGCATGGTCGTAAGCTTCGCTGTTGCCTTTCGACCACGGTCTAAGTGGTCGTAAACCACCCCAGTGACCTACAACCACACCCAAAGTGATTGTAAGGTCTTCCGACCGCTCAAACAGGGCTACGACTTCGCAGAATACACCCAAAACAAACTCAATCTTTCCAAAATAAGTGTCAATTACTCATCACAAACATGTAGTCACCTCCACATGGACTCTCAAATGAGATTTAAACATTTGAATGAGGCAGTTACAAGTGAATTTACACTGCTTAATTTGTGATTTGATGAAGCAGTTACTAGTGCATAATTCTGTTTAAATCGCAGCAGTTACTAGTGTGCAGCGCCCTTAAAAAGGCCTGGAGACGTCCAGGAAAAAGAGAGAATTTTGCACCTCCATCCTTCCTCTACTTTCTGCTCTTGTGCTGTTGTGCTGTGCTGTCTAAACCTCGTCAACCTTTCTTCCCGGCGTACACCTGGAAGGAGGGAGAGTGGCTATTTCCGAACCATTGCCGCAGAGAGTACCTGCACGGGGCGGCAATAAGGTTTCTGGGTAGCGCATTGTGCGACCGCTCCTGCACTGCGTCATCTACATTCTGCACTGCGTCAAGCCTGCGCATCTTCCTGTTCTTCTTCAGGCTAACAAGTAAGTCGTTCGCGCGCACGTTCGACTTTGTTACTTATTTTCTTGAGTATATTCTGAAATATGATGAGTAGCCTGCTGTTAGTAGTAAGCTTTGCATCACTAGTTTATTTTATTTGTCTCCTAGTAAAATTTGGAATGAAAATATTGTCCACATTTCCAACATTCCAGAAACCTTATTGTGAATTTTGTTGCAATACAGCAATGGCTAGTGCTTCTGATGCGATGAAACCTGAGAGGTTTTCTGGTCAGAACTTTCGTAGATGGCAGACTAGAGCCATGTTTTGGCTCATGTCTTAGGGGCTGTGGTGGGTCATCCACCCACAGTATCCATTTACGATTGAGCAGTACATGCAGTTTGAAAATGCAAACAATACTGCTCTTGGCTGCATTCTGACTGTTCTAGCAAATCAGCTCTACGATGTGTACATGGACTACAAGTCTGCCGTAGAGTTGTGGGATGCACTAGAGCACAAATATGCAGAGGCAAAGGCAGGTCGCTGGCTCTACATATGTGAGCAATTTTTTGATTTTAGCATGGATGAGACTAAGTCCATAGTGGGACAAGCTCATGACCTCCAGTTACTAGTCGGTGAGATTGCGCACCTAGGCTGTGTGTTGCCTCCAAAGTTTGTGGCTGCAGGCATTGTTGCTAAACTCCCTGCCTCTTGGCAGGATTTTGCTACTAGCTTGAAATATAAGAGGGAAGAGATTTCTGTTGAGGATCTCATTGCAGCCCTCGATGTGAAAGAAAAAGCAAGAGCAAAAGATGCACCTAGCACATCTAGCCAGAACAATGCAAACGTCATACAGAAAAAGACGGTTGCTAAGAAGTACAAATCCAACAAACCGAACAAGACAACTAGCTTTAAGAAGAAAACCGAGAAAAAGGATTTGAAGAACATCACCTGCTTTGTGTGCGGAAAAGGCGGTCATATAGCGAAGGACTATCGTTTCCACAAGGCTGTTAACGTGACCATAGGCGAAGCCTCGACTTCAGGAGGGTATGGTAATTCACCTGTTTTCTTTTCAGCATGTCAATCCACTGATTGGTGGGTTGATACTGGAGCTAATGTTCATGTATGTTCTGATATTTCCTTGTTTTCTTGTAGGATCCGAAATGGCAACAGAGGGGGTGAATGGTGCCATCAAAAATCGCCCAAAAGTATCCACATATTTCTTCTCCTCCGATAGCTACAGAAGCTATGAAGTAAGAAAATACATGCTCACTGGAAATTAAGGGAAGAACAAAAGAGTAAAGAAATTAACTTCTGCTGAAATCAAAAAAGTGCTGGATGCCATAGACACAGAAACTGCAGACAAAATGAAGAGCAAAACAGAAGGGGACCTGGACTGAACAAAAATGATCTGAAGCTACAAGATTGCACTGCCCGAACAAATTGAGAGACTACAACTGCAGACTGAAGGTGCAAAGTTTAGATGCAAAAATCAAAACAGAAAACGGAGAAAGAAAACAACACCTAAAAACAGAAAACTGCACTGATTGAAAACAGAAAACTGCACTGATTGAAAACAGAAAACTGCACTGAAAATGGCAGAAATAGCAAGTGATTTGTCTCTGGCCGAAACTAAAGCTACTGCATTGACTTGATCGAATTCAAAGCTGCCGAGAACATGAAAAAATGCAGAAGGCAGAGAAGGGAGCAGTTGAGAAAGCAGTAGCCCAAAACCAAGTGAAAATAGTAGGTACTGCAAGCTGAAAATACAGACCGTAGCCAGATGCTGCTGTTGGCCGAAAGCATCAAGCAATGGACTGAAACTAGACAACAGAAACTGCAGAGAAGCTAGACTAAAAATAGAAATAGTAATTACTGCACAGCCGGCTAAAAAACAGAGCTGCACAGTAAAAACTGGATACACCCGAAAAACAGAAAGATAGCCAAACAATCGCTGCTCTACTCAGGTCCAAGAAAATAGAAATTCAAATTAAATAGCCAGCTCATCTTAGGAAATGAACATACAGAAAAGAAATAACGGTTCGGCCATGAGATGGATAGAGCAGAAAGGATACAATTGACTGAAATCTGAGCAGCAAAGAGACTGAAATCCAAAAAGGCATGCGGTTCTTGACTCATCATATCCTGAGGCTTTTGATTAGCGCAAGTTAATATCCTCAGGAGGAGAATACACAAATCTAATTCATCTTTCTGCTGAGAAAAACAAAAGCACAAGAATCCTCTGTTCTCAACAAACAATAAACCCTAGAAAATTTGCAAACAGAGGAAGGGTAGTGAGGAATTTGTTGGAAGGATTACTGTTGATTTAAATCATTGCTCTTGGTAATAACATAGCCAAGAGACTTTGAGGAGATTCCCAAATAAGAGCAAAAAGATCCTGCAGCTCTTCAAGCTAGAAATCATCTCAAAGAGAAGAACAGAGCCAAGAATTCCAGAGAAACACAGAAGCAGAGACAAGGGAACAAGAGCTGAAAACCAAATCATCTCAGGCACATGGTTTCACATATTGAATCAGAGAGATGGGCAATTACAAAGTTGAGTGTCTACAGCCATTCCATACTACCTCCTGAGCAACACACTCACTGAGACCACAAGAACATACTGAGCAAACACACACGCAGAGAGAAGACAACCAGAGCAAAGAACACAACACTGCTTCACCCTTGCTCTGCCAACTCCCACTACCTTTATAGAAGAAAGGAGCTCACACCTCAAATAGGAATTCAAGAAGTGGCAGCCAAGCCACCAGGCTTACACCCACAAGTGGGAAATCAAGAATTGGCAGCCATCTCTCACTACATGGCTCACACACACAAAAGAGGCAAAAGTCAAACTCTCTCATCAGAAAGTGGAGGGAAAATGAGCACACCCTCTAAACCCTAAACCTCTTCTACAGCCATCCACCAACGGGTCTCCAACCCGTTATCTTCAACCGAATCTACTTCCGTTTTGCATCCTTGCGCATTTTACCGAAATGCCCTGCCGCAACTTCCTGGAAGCTTCCTCTCTTCTCGCTGTTCACGCCTCGCAACCACTTCGAGTCCTCGTCATCTTCGGCATCTCCCGACCGCTTTGACCTCAGCACCGCCCGTGCCTAGTCTGGCCATCCATGCCTCGCCACGACTCCACCTCAATCCTGCAGCCATCACAGATAAGAAACCATCACATAGCACCGCTCAAAACAGTATAAATAACATTAGCATCAGTGAAACATACTCAAACACAAAATAGCCCGAACGACCGATCGAGAATAAGAACAAGTGTCCCAAACACACCCGACGACGTTCGACCAAGTCCAACCAAACTAGACTGCGCCACGCACCGACTTGGCGCGAACCAACCAAATCAAACTCAAACTTTTCAGAACATGAGTCAATTACTCATCACAAACATGGGGACACCTCCACATGGTCTCTCATTTCTTCTTATCAGGCAGTAGGGGCTTCCTCCGTCCTAATGGGAAACAAGTCGCATGCTTCTATTCTTGGTGTTGGCACGGTGGATCTGAAGCTTACTTCAGGGAAGATTGTCCACTTGAAGAACGTGCAGCATGCTCCTACAATAAAGAAGAACCTCGCTAGTGGTTCTCTCCTATGCAGGGACGGTTATAATATGAATGTTGCAACTGGTTTAAATAAATGTGAGGCAAATATTTGGCATTCTCATTTCTGTCATATTAGTTTTCATAGTATTGCTAGAATGTCCAGATTAGATTTAATTCCAAAATGTGAAATTGTCAAAGGATCAAAGTGCCAGTCATGTGTGCAACCAAAGCAACCTCGAAAACCCTTTAAGGGATTAGAGGACGAAAAGGACTTGGCACCTTTAGATCTTATTCATTCATATTTGTGTGAAATGAATGGATTATTGACAAAAGGAGGCAAAAAATATTTTCTAACTTTTATTGATGATGCAACACGCTACTGCTACGTGTATTTGTTGAAAATTAAGGATGAAGCTTTAAACTATTTTAAAACTTATAAGGCCGAGGTTGAGAACCAACTAGAGAAGAAAATAAAAAGATTGAGGTCTAATCGTGGAGGAGAGTATGTCTCTCATGAATTCTTCCAATTTTGTTCTGAGCATGGAATAGTCCATGAATTTACACCACCATATTCACCCCAATCAAACGGGGTAGCTGAGAGGAAAAACTGGACACTAACCGATTTGGTTAATGCCATGTTAGAGAGTGCCAGTATGCCTAAGGCATGGTGGGGGAAGCTATTCTAACAGCAACTTTCACCCTAAACAAAGTAATCAATAAAACGAGTGAGATTACTTCGTATGAGGGATGGAAGGGGAGAAAACCTAATGTTAATTTTCTGCGAACTTGGGGGTGTTTGGCAAAAGTCAATATACCATTGCAGAAAAAGAGAAAACTTGGACCAAAAATAGTCAATTGTATTTTTCTAGAATATGCTCAAAATAGCATGGCCTATAGATTTTTAGTAGTTAAATCTGAAACTCCTGAGATTATTGCTAATACAATAATGGAGTCTAGAAATGATTCATTCTTTGAGCATATCTTTCCTATGAGAACAGCAGGCAGTACTTCATGAACAGAGAATGTTCAAACTGATAATATTGAAAGTGAGAAATCAAACTTCTGAACGTCCCACCATTTCTGAACCAATATGTGATATCTCTTAGGAGGATAACAATCTAGTCGCAGAAGCTCCTCCCAGGAGCAAGAGACAAAGGGTTGAGAAAACCTTTGGTGACGGCTTTATTATATACCTCGTGAATGATGTGCCAAAGACTCTTTTGTAGTCTTGTGCATCTCCTGATGCTTAGTATTGGAAAGAGGCAGTCCATAGCGAGATGGACTCTATCATGGCTAATGGGACTTGGGAGATCACTGATCGTCCTATCGGGTGTAAACCTGTAAGATGTAAGTGGATTTTTAAAAAGAAACTAAGGCCTGATGGAACTATTGAGAGGTACAAGGCGAGACTTGTGGCCAAGGGTTACACCCAGAGGGAGGGAGAAGATTTCTTTGATACCTATTCTCCTGTCGCCAGACTAACTACCATCAGAGTGCTCCTTGCGTTAGCATCTTCCTATGGTCTACATGTTCATCAAATGGACATGAAGATAGCTTTCCTTACTGGAGAGTTGGAGGAAGAAATCTATATGGAACAACCAGATGGTTTGTGATTTCTGGACAGGAAAATAAAGTATGCAGATTATTGAAATCTTTGTATGGCCTAAAACAAGCACATAAACAATGGCACGAGAAGTTTGACAAAACTTTAACATCTGCTGGCTTTGTTGTGAATGAAGCTGATAAATGTGTGTACTATCATTATGGTGGGGGTCAAGGAGTGATCTTATGTATGTATGTAGATGGCATACTTATATTTGGAACAAACACTGCCGTAATTGACGAGGTCAAATCTTTCTTATCTCGGTGTTTTGATATGAAAGACTTGGGAGAGGTAGATGTCATTCTGAATATTAAATTGATCAAAAGCAAGGATGGGATCACTTTGAATCAATCCCATTATGCTGAGAAAATATTAAGCCAGTTTGGTTTTGAAAATTGTAAAGTTTCTCCAACACCCTATGATGCGAGTGTTAAGCTTCGAAAGAACCAAGGGTAAGGAAAAGATCAATTAAGATATTTACAAATTATTGGATCACTAATGTATTTAGCTGGTGCCACAAGACCTGACATTTCATTTGCTGTGAGCAAATTAAGTCAGTTTACTTCTAACCCAGGAGATGATCACTGGGAGGCACTTGAAAGAGTGTTGCGCTACTTGAGAGGCACAACATCTTTTGGAATACATTACACTGGACACCCTTCTGTATTAGAAGGATACAGTGAATCTAATTAGATCTCTGATGCGGATGAGATCAAAGCTACAAGTGGTTATGTATTTACTTTAGCTGGTGTTGCAGTTTCATGGAGGTCTTGCAAATAGACCATATTGACGAGGTCAACCATGGAAGCAGAACTTGTAGCACTTGACACAACCATGATTGAGGCTGAATGGCTGAGAGAGTTTCTATTGGACTTGCCATTGGTTGAGAAACCAATACCTACAATCCTGATGTACTGTGATAATCAAACGATGTTGGCCAAAGTCACAAGTACAAAGGATAATATGAAGTCCTCTAGACATGTGAAGCATAGGCTTAAATCTGTCAGAAAATTGAGAAACTCCAGAGTGATTGTTGTGAACTATATTCACATTGAGAAAAATCTGGCAGACCCTTTTACAAAGGGGTTAGCACAAAAAGCGATTTCTGTTGCATCTATGGACATGGGAATGAGGCCCATTTAAGTTACATCACAATGGTAACCCATACCTTCTTGATTGGAGATCCCGTGACTTAGGCAATGGGAAAAACAAATTGATATTGTAACAAGAGAGTACATATTTATTGTACCCATGTCCTAATAAACAATGTACTTTTGACTATATGGAAGGTTGGCATAAAGCCTTAATGTATTCTGTTGTCCAAATAAGGAAAATGTATTAGCCTGCAGGATACCTAGAAAGGATACACCTACTTGAGCTTAACTGTGTGGTCGTAGTTCACGAGAACGGGGCATTCTCTAGAAAGCTCATGAGCACATAAGGGAGCATGACATATAACGCTCCGTTTAGGCGTGGTTCATTGGCAGCCTAGTACCAGTTGAGATTTCAAGTGAAATTTGATCACGAAAAGCTGTGAATTCAAGGCATAGTCCATTCATCAGCTGTGAGAAGATGAATCTTGTCATTCTATGTGCAAGTTCAACCCATACGGGACTTACACTAAAAGATTGATATATTAACAGTACTTCAGCACAATATCTTTGTCATATGTTTACTTCTTGCTTTGGAATTGGTGGGGGATTGTTAGCAATTAGCCCATTTAATTATGGCCCATTTCCTTAATTCCAAAGCATGCATAGGTTAGTACCATATTGCTAAGGCAAGGTGAGGAAGACCAATTTATAAGGTGGAGTCCTCACCACTCCTTGAATATGGATACAGATGGTATGAGGACGGTTGTCTAGTCACACACGCGTATTTTCGCGTGAAAATCGCATGACTTGCGACGTACGACCGTGCCGTGATGTGGCGCGCCACTTGGTAGACCAAGTCCATCTTTATTTTGCTGAACCACGCATCTCACAGAGCTGTTTGAATGAGATTCAAACATTTGAATGAGGCAGTTACAAGTCAATTTACACTGCTTAATTTGTGATTTGATGAGACAGTTACCAGTGCATAATTCTGTTTAAATCGCAGTAGTTACTAGTGAGTAACTGCAGCACCCTTAAAAAGGCCTAGAGACATCCAGGAAAAAGGGAGAATTTTGCACCTCCATTCTTCCTCTACTCTTTGCTCTTGTGTTGTTGTGCTGTGCGATCTAAACCTCGTCGACCTTTCTTCCCGGCGTGCACCTGGAAGGAGGGAGAGCGTCTATCTCTGAACCATTGCCGCAGAGAGTACTTGCACGGGGCGACAATAAGGTTTCTAAGTAGCGCATTTGCGCGACCGCTCCTGCACTGCGTCATCTACGTTCTGCACTATGTCAAGCCTACGCGGCTTCTTGTTCTTCTTCAGGCTAACAAGTAAGTCGTTCGCGCGCACGTTCAACTTTGTTACTGTATTTTCTTGAGTATATTCTGAAATATGATGAGTAGCCTGCTGTTAGTAGTAAGCTTTGCATCACTAGTTTATTGTGTTTGTCTCCTATTAAAATTTGGAATTAAAATATTGCCCACATTTCCAACAAAAGAAACCCTAGGCAGCGAATGGGCGAAGTACCTGGAACCTTGGCAACGGTCGACGGCACCTCCATCTCACCGCTCCGATCTCTCGACGGCACCTCCATCTCACCGCTCTGATCTCTCGGCGATGCCTCCATCTCGTAGATCCCATCTCGGCAGTGCCTCCATCTCGTAGATCCCATCTCAGCGGTGCCTCCCTCCCCCCTCCTCCCCCTCCCTCCCCCCTCCTCTCCAATTGCCCAGTAGCAGCGTTAGCACCAAAGACGCAGATCTGGTCCATGTCTCTCTGGCGCCGGTGCCAGAGACACAGATCTGGTGCCAGGCGATGAGAGAGGAGGGTCGTCACCATCGCTGGGGTCATCGCAGCCGCTGCTTGGTTGGGAGGGAGGAGAGAGGAGAGAAGGGTCACCGATGTCACTGCTTGGTTGGGAGGGAGGGGAGGCTCGCCGACGCTGCTGGGGACATCACCACCGCTGCTGCATACGCTCGGAGGGAGGGGAGCGAGCGAGTGAGGACTGGAGGCGGAGCGACCGAGCGTGTGCGGTGCGGCGTGCGCGAGAGCTGAGTCAAGTGATGATTTTTATTTCGCATCGCTGCCGTGCTGCTCGCTTCGCTGTTGCTGCCGCGTGCTGCCGCCTGCCGTGCTGTTCGCTTTGCTATCGCTCTGTGCTGCACGCTTGCTCGCTTTGCTGCGATGCTGACTACTCAGTTAACTACTTAACTGTCATGTAATACTTTTTTATTCTATATAATGCAGAAATAGAAAAAATGACAAATACAAATGCAAGTACAAGTATTGCATCCTCCAAGGCCGTGTATGATCCAAAAACCAATCCAAAACGAAAGGTGAGGTCTAATGATCCAGGATGGAAATATGGCTATTGGCCAGAAATTGGCAACCGAGATAAGGTGTACTACCACAGAAATTAGAAAAGAGATGGGAGATTATTTAAAAAACAAGAGGAGTAGACCAATCTTCCTTGATAATGATGATGAAGGGGGAGGTCAAGATGTGGAGGTGGCAACACGTGGCATCGAGTCCCAAGACTCCACTATGAAGCCCAGTTCAGCGATAACCGCTAAAAGAAGGCATGTTGCCTTTTCATTTAAGATTGTAGCATCAAACAAACCTAAGGTAAAGGAGACCAAATCAGTTGCTGCTATGCTTCGAAGAACACTCAAAGATATTGTAGATCAAAGACATTCTAGGTCTTTTCAAGGGACCATGGAGGCCAGCACAAGCACCAAGGATGACAGGCATTATGTGAATAAGCAATGGGCCTTGTGGTTCTATGAGTGCGGCATACCTTTTGATGCCGCAAACTCAAGGCAGTTTGAGATTGCTTGTGAGGCTAGTGTGCAGTACGGTTCTGGGTATAAGCCTCCTAGTTTCCTTGAGTTGAGGGAGCCATTGCTTCAGGATTACGTTAAGGACATAAGTGCCTTGAGGGAGGAGCACGAACGAGCATGGAAGCAATATGATTGCACACTTATGTCGGATGGATGGTCCGATAGGAGGGGGCGCCACTTGATCAACTTCCTTGTCAATAGCCCATAGAGGACTTACTTCTTGGAGTCTATTGATGCATCAGGTAAACAACATGATGCAACTATGCTAGCTAATTTGCTAGAGGAGAGAATTGAGGCCGTTAGAAAATACAAGGTTGTTCAAGTTGTCACCGATAATGGTGCTAATTACAAGGCAGCGGGCAAGCTTCTAATGGACAGGATTCCTACACTATTTTTGGAGTACTTGTGCTGCACATTACTTAGATCTTATGTTGGAAGACATTGGGAAGTTGAAGGAATTTAAGAAGCATATTACACGTGCCAAGCGTGTCACCACATTCATTTATACACATGGGAGGCTTCTTAGTGCAATGAGAGAGAAGACAGGTGGGATGGATCTTGTGAGACCCACAGCCACTCAGTTTGCCACGACCTTCCTTACTTTGAAGAGCATGCACAAGCATAAGGATGCTTTGAAGTGTCTATTTGTGAGTGAATCATGGACTAGCATCAAATTGTCAAAGACAAAGGCCGGCATGCATGTGACAGACATTGTGCTCTCCAAGAAGTTTTAGAATTCAATTGAAGACTACCTTAGAGCTTCATCCCCACTTCTTATCGTGCTTAGGGTGGTTGATGGTGATGAGAAGCCCGCAATGCCAGAGGTTGCAACATTAATGGCTCATGCAAAGGAGAAGATCAATCTTAGCTTCCCTACTCAAAACAAGCAACGTTTGCTCAAGAAGATCATGGACATTATTGAGGGACGTTGGGTGAAACAAATGGATCATCCATTGTATGGGGCTGCACTCTTTTTGAACCCAGGGAAATTCTTTGCCATCCAAAAGAGTGGAGATGATAAATATGTTAGGGAGCTAAGAGGTTGCTTCAATGATGTGCTTGCAAGAATGATCCAAGATGAGAATATTCGAAACAAGATTGATGAACAAACCATGAATTAGAAGACCAACGAGGAGATGTCTTTTCAAACAAAATGGCAATCCAAAACTTAGAGACAAGGAGCCCTAGTAAGCGTTGTTAATTTATGCAAGTTAAGTTCGTCTTCAGCATATTTATTTCATTCCTAATTCTTGATATATGCATGTATTTACCATTCTAGTTGATTGGTGGCATTCATATGGTGGCCAAGCCATTGAACTACAAAGGTTTGCTAAGCGTGTTGTTAGTCTTTGTGCTTCATCATCCAGTTGTGAGCGAAATTGGAGTACCTTTGAATTTGTGAGTTAATTTGTAGCTTACATGTGTGTTGTGGCTACAGGCTAAACAGTAAAGAGGGGGACTAGTAGAAGAGGAAGGAGAGCCAGATCTGTGGGAGAGTTGGTAAGAATGAGAGGATGTCCCTCCTCCTACCCCTCTTGGGGGTTTATATACATGAGTGGGGTAGAATGAGAAATTCCCATTCTACCCCTTAGTACTTACAAAGGATGAGGGTACATTGGTATATTTACACTGGTATATTCTTCTACACTATTGGGCCTATTACACGTTGGACTAGTTACACGGCCCAATCGCGGGGGGTTGGGCCACCCCCACAACAGTACTCTCGACAGCAAGCGCTGAGGTCCCAATGGGCGAGCTGACATGATCAACTATCCCAGCCCCCCGTTCCCCGACAGCAAGTGCGAGGGTGCCGACTAGTGAGCCGATGCAACTAGTAGCTTGTAGACCCCACAGGGGACACCTACGAAGAGATCAGCAAGATCGTACGCTGAAACCCAAGCCGTCCCACCGAGGGGATGCCTTTAAGGTGGACGGCAAAGTCGAGCGCCAAAGACATGTCGTCCTGCCGAGGCGATGCCTACAAGGCGGACGGCGAAGTCGAGCGCCGAAGACGTGCCGTCCCGCCAAGGCAATGCCTACAAGGCGGACGGCGAAATCGGGCACCGAAGACGTGCCGTCCCTCCGAGGCGGTGCCTACAGGGCGGACGGCGAAGTCCTGCGCTGGGGCCAGACCGTCCCGCCAAGGCGACGCCTACGAGGTGGACGGTGAAGACCTGTGCCGGAGCCGTGTCGTCCCGCTGAGGCGATGCCTCCCTGGCGGATGGCAAAGTCTGGCGCCAGAGACGTGCCATCCCGCCGAGGCAATGCCTACAAGGCGGACGGCGAAGTCCTATGCCGGGATCGGGCCGTCCCGCCGAGGCAAGGCCTCCCAGGCGGACGGCGAAGTGGAGCGCCGAAGCTGTGTCGTCCCACCGAGGCAATGCCTACAAGGCGGACGGAGAAGACCTGCGCCAGAGCCGTGCCGTCCCGCTGAGGCGATGCCTCCCTGGCGGACGGCAAAGTCTGGCGCCGGAGACGTGCCGTCCAGCCGAGGCAATGCCTACAAGGCAGACGGCGAAGTCCTACGCCGGGGCCGGGCCGTCCCGCCGAGGCGAGGCCTCCCAGGTGGACGGCGAAGTGGAGCGCCGAAGCCGTGCCGTCCCACCGAGGCAATGCCTACAAGGCGCATGGTGAAGACCTACGCTGGAGGTGTGCCGTCCCACTGAGGCGATGCCTCCCTGGTGGATGGCGAGGTCGCGCGGCGAAGACGTGTCGTCCCGCCGAGGCAATGCCTACTAGGCGGACAGTGAAGTCCTGCACTAGGGTTGGACCGTCCCACCGAGGCGACGCCTACGAGGCGAACGACGAAGTCCTACGTCGGAGCCGTGCCGTCCCACTGAGGCGATGCCTCCCTGGCGGATGGCGAGGTCGAGCGGCGAAGACGTGCCGTCCCGCCGAGGCAATGCCTACAAGGCGGACAGCGAAGTCCTGCGCTAGGGTTGGACCGTCCCACCGAGGCGACACCTACGAGGCAGACGACGAAGTCCTGCGTCAGAGCTGTGCCGTCCTGCCGAGGCGATGTCTATGAGGCGGACAGCGGAGTCCTGCATCGGAGACGCGCCGTCCCGCCAAGGCGATGCCTACGAGGCAGATGGTGCAGCCGAGCGCCGAAGACGTGCTGCCCCGCCGAGGCGATGCCTACAAGGCGGACGGCGAGGTCCTACACCAGAGCCATGCCGCCCTGCCGAGGCGATGCCTACGAGGCGGGCGGCGGAGTGCTACGCCGGAGCCATGCCGTCCCGCCGCGTCTTATTTATACTCCGTAGAGTCTTTGTTTATACTCATACCTGTGTTTTTGTTCACAAAGAGTGCGCGCGCGAACGCGTGTCTTTGTTTATACTCATACCCGTGTTTTTGTTCACGAAGAGTGCGCGCGCGAACGCGTGTCTTTGTTTATACTCATACGCGTGTTTTTGTTCACGGAGAGTGCGCGTGCGAATGCGTGTCTTTGTTTATACTCATACCCGTGTTTTTGTTCATGGAGAGTGCGCGCGCGAATGCGTGTCTTTGTTTATACTCATACCCGTGTTTTTGTTCATGGAGAGTGAGCGCGCGAATGCGTGTCTTTGTTTATACTCATACCCGTATTTTTGTTCACGGAGAGTGCGTGCGTGAATGCGTGTCTTTGTTTATACTCATACCCGTGTTTTTTATCACAAAGAGTGCGCGCGCGAACGCGTGTCTTTGTTTATACTCCATGGAGTACACCGAGGCGCAAGGCCGTCGTGCGATTTAAGTCAAAAAGAGGACCAAAACAGAGGCATCAAAGAAATGGCCGAAGACGCGCGGCAACAAAATGCTCCAAAATGCAGTACCAGAAAAACATTTGATACTACGGTAGCCCAGAACAGGCCAAATCAGAGACTCTGAGAATGGAACTGTAGCCTCAATAAATGATATGATGAGCAATCATTTCTTTAAGGCCACGCACGCAAGAAGTGTAGCAGGGATTATTAAAGCCTCGCGCATAATTATATGCAGTGCGTACCAGGCGGGGCGGTGGCGATGCAGAGTAGACTCCGTAGGTGCGGGGATCCTGACTACGCAGAGCTTGCGGGGGCTTCGTCCTGAAGGGCGGGGCTGACGCCATGAGCCAACGTCTGGTTGTGGCCGTCTGGTGTGATGCCTGGTTTGACGCCGTCTCCGCCTCACGTATAAGTGAAGCACACGAGCCATGCCCGTGCATGGACCACGCATGCCATACAGTGTGAGCCTGCTTGCACTCTGTTTCCTCATGCGTGCCCCAGAGTCGAGGCGAAGCAGCGCTGACAGGCCGGCGGAGTCGTCGCGGAGTTAGGCGAAGGCTCGCGAAGACCTCCTGGAGCCGAGGCGAAGTCGCAATGACCAGCTCGGGCTTTGGCTAAGCGAAGATCGAGGCTGCCAGCACGGAGCCTCAACGCGAAGGCTGCGACTTGGCTGCTCGGCGTGGAAGCTTCAACGGGCTCCTTGACAGGTCCGGTACGAGGTCCAGCACGGAGGCTGGCGTTCGCGGAGGCCGGCGCCGTGGTGCCATCCGAGGCTGCGCGCGAAGCCGGCGGTGCGTAGCGGAGCATCGCACAGAGCCGTGGCCTGCTCTGATGAGACCTCGTCGGGACCTCGCCAATGCGAAGCATAGCGCGGAGACGTTTGCCGACGTGCAGCGCGGAGACTCGGAGCTGTCTCTGCAAGCGCGAAGGGCCGGCGCTACAACCAAGGTGCGGATGCATGGGTGCTTCGCGGCCAACGCCACTCGACGACGCCCAGCGGAGGCCTTACGAGTTTTAGCGGAACCGCTCGACGTAGAGGCCATGTGAAGTCTGGTGAAGCCGAGCGAAGGGCCGGGCATCATGGAGCCTGTGAGGGCGAGCGAAGGCCGACGGAGACCGGGGCATCCAAACGCGGGCTCGGGCGAAGGGAATTGCTGGCGGAAGCGGAGGCCCCGTGCAGGCACGGGAGGTGACAGCCTCCTTGCCATGGTACGGGCCCGCCTCACGGCCGCGGGGGCTACCCTCGGCGAGTGCGGAGAGCCGGTGGAGGCCGACACCAATCTCTGCTAGTGACGCTTCGCTGGACGTGCGGAGGTGGCGCGGCGCAGACAGGGCCTCGTTCGGCATGCGGAGGTAGCGCGGAGGGCCAGCGCGAAGACAGACAGAAAAGCGGTGCACCCTTCGGCAAACGCGGAGAGCCAGTGGAGGCCGACGCAGCGCGGAGAGCCGGTGAAGGCCGATGCCAATCCCTGCTAGTGACGCCCGAGTGCACTACCCTGCGAGCTTGTACGATGCATGGATGGATATGCATGCATGCAAGAATAAACACTCGGATGCATACTTTGCGTACGTGTCTTGCTGCGAACTGCTTGTACCATGCATGGATGGATAAAGGTCTCGTGTGCCTGGATGGAGCTTACGGATGGAGCTATTTGCGGCGCGGGGGCGAGTCACGGATGACGTGGCGGACCTGCACGTGGAGATCGACCTCGGCCCAGCGTCTGCTCTGGGGTTCCTCGCCGCGGCTTGCCCCGCTGCCGCAGCGGGCGTCTCCCGCAGCGACACTCCTAGCGGAGCGCGAGCGGAGGTCAGAGCCCCAACTTCGGCCTTGCGGCGGCCGGGGCGAAGGCACAGGTCGAAGTAGCATTCACCGGTGTGGAGATAGATGCAGGGCGCCGGGCGGAGACGGGTGCGGAGCTGACGGAGTCTAGGCGGCTGCACGCGACGACGGGGCCGGGCGGAGTCTCCAGCGGAGGTGCACGGGTGGATATCTCATGCATGCAGGTAGACGGATAAGGGCATCTGTCTTGTATGAAAAGAGGAGGTCTTAAACCACCTTAAGGTCAACCTTATATATTACATGGGTGACCTTAAGCAGACCCTAAGCAAAACAAGTTTAAGGCTGGTTCTCAAGCTAAAGACCTGGCCACAAGCATTAAAATATAATTTTTCTTTATCTGCCAAGTGGGACCGTCTTAAGGCCCCTTGGGTTATATACACTATGGAGTTGATCTTAAGGTTTAGATGGAATCCACCTTAAGACTTTTTGGGTTATATACACTATAGATGCCCTAATCCATGCACGGATGTATACGTGAAGTTTTGTGTTTAAGCATGCATGGCTGGACGTACGTGAAGAGAAAGAAGTTCATGCATGCATGGGTGTACGGATGGACACTTGGAAGGATTTTTGAATGCATGCATGGGTGGCTAATTCGCGTACGCATGCATGAGGAGATTTCCTGTACGCATGCATGAGTAAATACTTGGCTGGATCATGCATGCACTCGTAAAGGATAGGAAATGACCTTCTGGTTACGGGCACGATGACACCACTGAGCTCTCGCTGGCGACGCAGAGCCACTGCACTCCTAGGCCACCTTGCACTGAAGACCCTCGACACGCGACGTGGTCCGGAGCGGAGCCGAGCACGCGGAGGCAGGGTCGCGGAGGCGAGGTCTTGAGCGGAGCCGAGCACGCGAAGGCGGAGGCCGAGAGTGCGGAGACTCAGCATGGAGGCTCGATGCAGAAGCTCTATGTTGCCTGCGTGAAGTACCCGTATCATCCCACCCTGGCCAGAAGGATCGGCCAGGCCATCCAAGGATGATTCGATTAGATCTATTCAATATACCATCTACGAACAAGCGATTCGACTAGATCTACTCAATATTCCACCTACGAGCGGGCAATTCGAGCAGATCTACTCAATACACCCTCTACAAAACATGGCGAAATAGACTTAAATTTTTAGTGAGCAAACTACTTATCTGTCGCTGATGGCCCGAATCAACATGCTCTCAGGAGCAAAAAGATCCACATAGCCACTGCTTTTGTTGAATGCTGGAGAAATCTCTTCCATACGTAACTTCTAGTCGTCCCCACGGACGGCGCCATTTGTTGTGGCTACAGGCCAAACAGTAAAGAGGGGGACTAGTAGAAGAGGAAGGAGAGCCGGATCTGTAGGAGAGTTGGTAAGAATGAGAGAATGTCCCTCCTCCTACCCCTCTTGGAGGTTTGTATACATGAGTGGGGTAGAATGGGAATTGGAAATTCTCATTCTACCCCTTAGTACTTACAAAGGATGAGGGTACATTGGTATATTTACGCTAGTATATTCTTCTACACTATTGGGCCTATTATACGTTGGACTAGTTGCACGGCCCAATCGCGGGGGGTTGGGCCACCCCCATTGAACTACAAAGGTTTGCTAAGCGTGTTGTTAGTCTTTGTGCTTCATCATCCGGTTGTGAGCGAAATTGGAGTACCTTTGAATTTGTGAGTTAATTTGTAGCTTACATGTGCTTATTAAATATGAATTTCAGTAAGTTATTTATTCATTTCATTTGCTTTGCTTGCCATTTGTGTTTTTGTAGCTCCATACAAAGAAAAAGAACAGTTACTACACAAGAGATTAAATGATTTGGTCTTTGTTGCCTACAACCGAAAGATGAAACTAGGTTTCAAATAAAGAGGGAGAAGGGCAAAAACTATGACCCTTTGGTCATCGAGGAATTTGATTGGGATAATGAATGGACTAACTCATTGGTTGCACCACCTCAAGGTGTTCATGGGTGTGACCTTACATGGGATGATGTTGATGAAGCCTTGGTGCATCACGCTTGCTTCAAGGTCGCAATCTTCCAAGGCAAGCTAATAGACATAGTCATGGTGAGACTATGACCTACCAAGGCGTGCAAAATCTACAACAATAGTGGTTGAAGAAGATGGCTTAGATGAGCAAGAGCAACACTCGGATTCAGGCAATGAAGAAGAAGATCCACATGATGATGCGGATGTGAGCAATTGTGACAAAGCCCCCAATGCTACCGAAGATGGTGGACAAAACATGGATTCTACTAGCAATCCCAATGAGTTCGACAATGGATATTGAGAGATAAGAGAGTTGGATTATGAACTATGCTACTTTTGTGTTGTGGACTACTATTATTCCATTAGACTACTCTAAGCTTGTGGACTTATCACCTATATTATTTGTGTGGACTTATGTCGGTTATGTCGTGCTTGCTAATTTGTTATGTCGCTCATATTTAATCTTGGATTCACTTAATTGTTATTGTGAACTTATGTTGCTCATTATTCATGTGGCTTGTTGCATGGGAGAATAGAAGAGAAGAGAGGAGAGATTGTCAATAAGGTATGTCACTCAACCCGTAATTACGCAATTAATTAGAATACAATTTGTATCTATTACATTTGTAACAATCTATATGTTGAAACTTGCAAGGGGACAAGGGGGATGGATGCTACATGGGAGAAGAGCAATTGGAATGGGGGATAGGTGCAACATGGCCTCAAGAATTGATAATAACAAGGTACATATATGCTGCTAAAATGCTCATTTTATTTGTTGCTCTTTAGCGCCTTAGGATGTGTAAGGCGTCGCCTCGCCTCGCGCCTTACCGCTTAAAATGTGTGAGGGGGTGGCTCGTCTCGCCTCATCTTACCGTCTTAATAACCTTGTTGGTATGACAGCATAATGCTCTTAGCTATTTTAGGATTGACTATTTTCCACGAATCTTGAATAACTCAATAAAGTAATATCATCTTTAACGTCAATCTGTGACTTGATAATGAGTGAATTCTGACCATAGCCAATTACTCGCATGTTGGATTGTCGGACATTCGGACAAGCATGGTCATAAGAACATCTAACAAGAAACGCTACAAATATTATTTACTCACAGAAAAAAGAGCAAAGACTTACTTTAGATAATTTTTGCGAGTAGCTACAAAGGAAGACCGATCTGCTCTTGTACTACCACTGCATTCCTCCCTACAGATTGAACCTTGAAGGTATGAATAACTCACATTACAAACAAAATGGCTCCAAGCTCAGGGCCTGTTCTTTACCTCACAAGTCGGTGGCTTTTGGCTTTTGCTGCAGTACATAACTTTCAAACGGAGTATTTTCTCAAGACGGGATCTACAAGTTAAACGATCTACACATTAAAAGCCCAACATCTGTACCAGCCAAAATCGCAAGTGAGTATCTGTCTCTCCATAATCTGTACCGTAAACAGCCAAAATTCAAAAATTTCAGCCAAAAGCTATAAGCCGCAGCCGAAAAGAACAGGCCCTCAATATGCTCATCCAGGCTACTCTCACCACTACAAAAAGAATAGCTGTTGGACCTACTCACGTGCAACCACTATTGAGGAATATATAAATTGCCATTTGCCACATATAAGGTAAATAATAATCTTGAATCTTTTTTCGATGGGATATGATAGCACTTTATTTTACAAACAAAACTTGAGCTAATTCCTCTGAATTCAACATCTTTTACAGTGATTTGGTAGCAGGGGCGGAGCCAGGAATTGGATATAGGGGGCAACATGGACAACAAGTAAAGTAGAACCAATGAACCATGCCAGATTTACCGATCCAATAGTCACATATCAGAGTAATATATTTCGCAAATTACAATGCAAATAAAATTACATCTCTATTAACTTAAACTTAGCTCTACGACTACCAGCAAGATCATTGGCCTTAATACTATCATCATTACTAATCTTTGCGGCCAATTCCTTTTCAATATAAATTACCAAACAATCTCGTAAAAATCCATCTCCCATTGTACTTCGAAGTCGCATTACTCTGGCAGCCTCGGCTTCTAATGGCTTCAATACTATTAGCACTTGAACCAACAGGCTTAAAAAAACTATGAATTGTCTTTCTCATCTTCATATCATCTAAAATTGTAAAGGGAAACTATGAACCAGCTTTGAGATCCACTCCCAGACCCTCTCTGTAGATGGCACGCTCCCATCCAAGCACATTGCAAATCACATTCACAGCAGAAACACACTCGAATCCTGAGAATTCCAATTTCGCACGAATTGTACTCCTGTACTAATTGATTCAGATAGTAGTAAGTAGTGACCGAATCCCACAGTATTGGGAACGGAAGGGGATCGAAGTGAGGACTCACACGCGCCCTTCTGACCTTCTCGGTGCGTCGGAAGAGGGTCAGACCGACCTTCACGGAGACGAACAGACAAAGCGTGCGGCAAGTCGGCAAAGAGCCAAAGGCTCAAATATGAAGCGTCAGTCCTCAACTACTAGGTCTAATTGGGCTGCATATGACTGGCTTTAAACATATTTTACATTTGGGCTAAATTGGGAGGGGCCAAACCACTAATTAAACACATGTAAGTAACTACATAATAGAGGATTAGTAGAAGGTTGGGGGGTGCCAGGCCCCCCGGCTCCCCCTCTCTCCGCCACTGTCTGGTAGCTTGAACCTAGACAACCTTCTGCCTCCTAGGTTCACATGGCATATTGTTTTTGACAATTTTAACGCTATCTCATGATGAGCTCATGATGAACATAAGAACAACAGGAGAGAGACACACACCTTCACAAGATCTTCTCCCTTTAGGTCGTGGTGGCCTCTAGGTGCTTCAATAGCAAGGGTCCCAATGTCTGTAGCAGATCTGAGAGAACCCCCTCCTCTTTTCCTTCCTAGGAAGCCGACGAGAAAAAATGAGTTAGATGCATAACGCTAGTGGGAGGAGGAGGAGGAGAAAGAGGAGTTTGCGAGATGGTGGTAGACTTTACCGGTGAAGGGGCAGAGGTGGTCACGAGCGAAGGAGGCCGAAGCAGAGGCTCTCGTGACGGAGGCGGAGGCGGTCGCGAGGGAGGGTGGCGGAACCTCTCGTGAGGCGGCGATGGGGGGCACGGTCGCAAGAGGAGGCAACGCCATGGGGAAAGCTCTCCCGAAGTGGGGTGTCTAGGGTTTTTTCCCCATGAAAACGTTGCTAATTGGGCTAGGAAATCTCTGTCACGTGGGCTTCCAAACGGGCCTTTTGGCCCAAGAAACATTCCCAGGGACTCCAGCCCGGGCATCCGGCAGGGATCCCGGCCAGGATAGCGATTTCCAAACGATGCCTAAAAGAACCAAAAATCCTGCTTAGCTCTTATTTCGGCCAAAATAAGAATAATGGCCACACGGTGCTCTCCAAACGAGTTCCACAACGCCACCATGTTTTTAGAATCTGTTTCCACAATAACTCGCGAGCTGGGTCAGTCGGGAATGAGGTTGTTACCATCTCTGCAAGCAAGAGCTTCCGCCATCAGAGCATTAACCACCGAGGATATCATCTGGCCGCGACCACCTTAAACACACCGGCATCGTCACCCACAATTGCACCCCAAGAACCATTCAAGTTATTCATATCAAAAGCTCCATCACAGTTTACCTTGATCGTTCCCAGGGGAGGAGGATATATGCCACTTGATATTCCTCATAGCATCGGGCACATTGGAATCAATACGCGCCGACTGGATTAGATCTAAGCTGTATCTCTTGCCCATCGACGCGTGCTGAATACACATGGCCGCATGGGTGCTTCCCGGTGTTTCCGTGCATTCCGCGATGACCACGATGCCCACATACCACATAGGCTAGCTAGCATCTACTTACCCGTCATGTTTTCACCCCCGTATTCTGTGTAAGCACGATGCTAATACAAAGGCAAGGAATAGGGTCATCCCAGAAAAAAAAAGTAATGTAATGATCTAGTATATTGAAGTGGGTGTGGGTTTCCTTTGAGTTGAAGACAAGCCACAAACACAAAACAAGTGGAATATTTGATCTTATGGGCAGAAAAAGTGTTATTAAGTCGTCGACTAATCAGCGACTAATCCACGACTAGTCGTCCAGTCGGTACATGACGGACGACTAGGGAGAAAGACTCGACTGGAGCGACTAGTTGAGCGACCGGACGACTAGTCAGCGACTAGTCACGACTAGCCGGCCATGTCCAGCCGCACAACTAGGAGCCAGCCCACTAGATCAATAAGTTTGAGGCCCACTAGAGAGGCTCAGCCCGACCGAGACTTAATACTAGTGATTCAATAACCCTAAATCCTCATTGCATACCACATGCGCTATTTTGGTTATAATATTAGTATAATAATCCTAACTTGCTTCTTTATTATAACTGTGACAATTGTAAACCTGACTCTGGGGACTAGTCGGTCGTCGACTAGTCATCCAAATCGCCCCTTTGGCGATTCGACTCGACTTTATAACTTAATAACCTTGGCAGAAACATGAATATCAGTAGGCTTTTATCTTAACAAGCAGCACACGGCGTCCGAATTTACACGCTTGTACCGTTGCCGCAAGAATGTCAAGAAACTAGAATTATATACATTGATGAAAGCTTCATAGTAAGGTAAATTTCATAACATGTTAAATTATCAATCACAAGCCAGCTGCTTATGTTTGAAGGAACTGGCAATCAGACCTGATTGTTATATTTACATGACAATCATATACACAAGTTTTCTAAAGCGAACCAATCATATGAGCAACATATCGTTGCTGGTAACTATTTTTACAAGGATCAGCTGCGGTGCAGGATGAGGCTGTACGGGCCACAAACCACATGTGCAACGCAAAGAATTATAAAGTGAAGGTTAGAAGAGTGCATTTGGAGTGAAAAGGAGGCAGTGGTGTTGCAGTTGGACCTAATTGAGGTCAATTTCAACCCGCTCTGGGGTACCCCTCTCACTTTGCTGCACAACAAGTTCCGTACCTAGCTGCCCTTTGTCTCCTGCACCAAATGCGTAGAGTTTCCCTGAATCTGTCAGTGCAAATGTATGTGCATTCCAATATATGGAATTCGTAAGACTGATCTGCACCACCCTTTCATTAGTTCTCTTCAAAGAAGTCACCAACTCAGGGCTAAGCACGTTAGTGTGCCTGTTGTTACCCTGGAAAAAACATTGCATTCAGATTCAGAAGCAGGGATGGTAAAAAACATGCTTATTGATTCTAACTTGGGCAGAAAAAAAGAAGTTACAAGTAGCAAAAGGAATATGAGCAAATGTGTTTTGCTTCCTTACTCTTACATGACAAGTAAATAGCTTCCTAATTGTAAAACTAAATTCTACTTACTGACGATTATCAGTGTAAGAAAGGTTGAGTGAACAGGCGAACAGCAAAATAAGACGAAATTGCACAAACCGTCATTCATAATCTCTCGTTAATAAACCCTGGTTACTTACATCACATGAAACACAGGAATGGCACAATCTTGTGAAAAAATAACATGATATTTCTGGTCAATACTCTGATGAAACAACAACACTAAAAGATATAACACCAGTATATTGCAATAAAGATGTTAGTGTTGTTGAATAGAAGAATTTGTCGCCAAGCATCTAACATCAACAAAAACCTAGATAATTCTTGTAGAATGGTGCACATTCATGGTAGTCACTAGTGTTCAATTGGCAAATTATATTCCTTATGTGGCTTATAAAAAGGAAACTATGAAACAATTAAAAGAATCACACGACATTGACAAGCTAGTGCTAATGTACAAGCAGAATGAAAATAAAACAGCATGTTTCTGTTAAATAACTTCCTAGTCAAACCAGAATAGTGCCTAACCTCAGTTATAGTGTTGTGGCCAAGACTTGATGATTCACCGCATCCAAAAGAGTAAACATCACCTTTATCAGATACAACAAATGTGGTGTAATCTCCAGTTGCTACATGGACAGCCTTCACACCGCTCAATGCCTCAACTACCTTGGGAACAGACTCACATTCCTCATTACCATGACCCAAGCAGCCGTAACGCCCCCATCCCCAAGTGCAAACACGTCCATCCTTGCCTACAACAGCAGCATGCCAAGCACCAGCAGCAACCACCACTGGCTGTATATTCAAAGTCCGGAACTGCTCAATCAATCTAGGGTATTTCTCATCAGTTCGAGAACCATGGCCAAGCTTCCCTCCTAAACCACAACCAACAGAATAAACAGACCTGCAATATAATTGAGACCAAAACGTTGGAATAAAATCAAGTTATTGAAGTTAGTCATATCTAGCAAATGCTGTGATTTAAGAAAAATCGAAACTTGCCTACTATTTCACCTGTCCTATCAAAGCACAACATGAATTCATCAAAAATGTCAAAGGAAAATAAATATTAGTTACATTAGAATAGGAGAGATTAGTTTTCTTTTTCACTAATTTCAGCTTATCATTCCAGAATCTTTTTCTTCAAGGGTTATTGACAATATTCATATGTTGGCACATTTAAAAATAGTATTTAAATAGAGTGAACCAAGCTTTCCTATGTAAACAGCGACCTTTGCTCTCTCTCTCTCTCTCTCTCTCTCTCTCTCGTCAAAGGGTTTACATTCTACAGAATTTACTTTCTTAACCTTAATTCACCTATTAGCTTCACCGTCGTAAAATTAGCCAAAACTAGAGTGTGAGGCTAAATGCAAATAAGAAGTTTTCTATTTGTAAAAAATAGCATGTCACTATGTCAGACATCACAGAGTTGATCACAAATTGCATGTTTGGGCTAAAAATCTTACATGCCACTTGGTTGGCATGCCAGAGCAAGGAGATAGCAGTAGCCTGCAGCTATCTGCACAACTGGAATGTTCTCAAGAGGACCTGTGAGAAGATGAGGCTGCACATCGTTTGGCTCTGTCTGATGACCAAGTTTCATGTCACTCCCCCAAGAAAATGTATATACGCGACCCTCCCGAGATAACACTGCAGTGAAGAAGTTCCCAACTGCTGCCTGGACAATGTATATGTCCTTCAATGATTCTACCATCTGTGGTGTAGTCACAACCCTAGAACCTTGAACCCCATATTCCACTTCTCCAAAGGAATCCTTTCCAAATGCATACACCCTACCAGCATCACTGACGAGCATTGTCCGTCCTGCTCCTGCTGCTGCTTGAATAATTCTAATCCCCTGCAATGATCTTCAAGAAAACCAACAGATGTTTATCAGTCTGTTCAGCGACATGTGTGTCATGATTATAGTTATAATAACTGTTGATTTTAGAAGCACCTGATGAGTCGCGGTCTCGACTCCTCTTCTAAACTGCCATGGCCAAGTTGACCAGAGTTGTTGGACCCAAAAGTATACACAGCACCACTTGTTGTCACAGCAATGCTGTGACCAGGTCCAGCAATTGCCTGAGATTTTTCTCTCCGGCAACATGCTTCACCTGCCATTATAAACCTAAGAACTAGCTTCCAACTCCCGCCACAGCAGTGCTTAAACAGTTCTCTTTCTTGTGCAGTCAAAGGCTTAAATATTGCCCGTTTCTGACACATATCCAATGCTGCAAGCTCTGACATTGACAATTGGAAATCTGGAGGGAAATTGGCAGGCTTCCTGAAAAACGTGCATGTTGCCTAACACAAGCACAAAGATCATCAGTGGCAATATCAATTCTACATTGGAGAAAAAACAATAAAACACTACTTGCCTCCAAGTGAGCGAGGTCCTCAGCTTCTAGATTGCATGATGTGAGTACATGGAGGACAATTGACGGGTTTGCAGCCAAGGGGAATTCCCCAGGAGCAGAGTTGCCAAAGCAATGACGCTGTGACCGTTGAAATGATTGCTGCAATGGAGAAACAAGGGCAAGCGTCTCATCTACGATGAGATGGAGGGGGAGAGAAGAGGAAGCTCCGCTGCTCGTCGTGGCGTCCATCCGCCACGTCTGGAACTTGCACTGCCCTATGCTTTTAACTCAAACTTGTGGTGGCCCTGCACTCAAGCCTCTACACCAGTGTGCATTAAAATACAGGACCATTCTGCAATGTGAAATGCATTAATATAAGTTACTTCCCTAATAAGCTCATCAACACATTTGTTTTGTTTAGCACAATTTTGTTATATCGTTCACCCAAATCAGAAAAGTGGATGAGAAAGAATCGTTCCAACACATAAACAAACAACTAAAGAAATTGTATCATTGGAAGCATTCCCAAAGTCAATGTAATCCAACAGATAGAGATGCCATATTTAACAGATAGAGATGCCATATTCTTCTGGGACACTAACAGGCACTAAATCAGATGCAAAACAAGCTCCACAAATCAAGGAAAAGAATGACGAAAACAACTCAAATCTCAAACAGTACCTAGACCCAATCAAAAGCACTAGAGCCGGTTGTCAGGTTTGCACCAAGAAGATATGGCAGGAAGCTTGACGCAGAAGAGGGCCATGGAAATGGCCAAGGACAAGGTGCCACTGCGACCCCTCACAAAGAAAGCATATTCCCCCAAACTCCACCCCCAAAAGTCTACCTTTCTTATCCTATCCAATCAACAATACCCTCAGTTCACCAACACTGCACACAAGCAAGATTCCAACTGCATCATCGGTGTCAGAAAGATCATACCCACTAACAGTCTATCAACAAAGGAAGACCTCAACTGGACCAAAGAACAAAGGATCCATGCTATTTGCTTGGATTCTGGTAAAGAGACACCAGAATTGAGGAAAAAATCTCATCTTTGAGCACAATTCACCAATCAGAACCACAAAACAGCGCCAGGATCATCACCCCCACGATGATCATGATCGAGCACGGATCATCCAAGCGAACACCCAAGAAGCACGGAGAATCTCCCCGACTCCCCAAGAATCCAAGAAATCCTTACCCCCAAAATTCCCCCCGTCCGCGGAGTTGGGACTCAGGACAAGACTTGAGCTTTCAGCGTAAGGATCAGGGGGCACGCAACCACGGACACCGTCGGGTCAGTCAACCAATCGGGGGATCCTGAGGTTGGAGAGGCGCGAATCTAACCGAGAAACGGGGGAAGGGAAGCGAGAGGTTGCTCTTTCTATGGGTAGCTGCGCGTAGTATTTGCGTATTGCTTTCGCCTTTTTGGTGCTCCTCACACCTAGACTCTCTCTCTCTCTCTCACCAGAGGCTTTCGGCTTTCGTCGGTTGGTTCTTGGTGTTTGGGTGAGGTGTCAGAGTGTGGGGACAAAGGCGAGGGCGACGCCGCGGGAGAGCAAAATCTGCAGCGGCCACCCCGCCCTGCTCTCTCGTGTCGGTGCCATGGACTTGCTGCAGCGGTAACTGACCTGTCGGGCCCGCTGATTGGTGGTTCGCTGGGGCCCACGTGCCGGGCACTCGTACCAGAGGAGTTTGGGGAGTGCGTGAGCGCTCTGGGTGTCTTTAGCCCGGCGGTGTGGAGGTCAATTTGTTGGGCGACGGATTTGTTCGGTGGCGTCAAGCAACGTCTGCTACATGAGTGTTGTCGATGCTAATCGTCCAATACAAGTCTAGCACTGCATTAAGGAATTATATTATTTAAATAATATTTAATAGAATTGATAACAATTGCTTATTAGATAGACATACAGGGTGGTGCCTTAACAGGCTTAAGGCCCCGCTCGATTAATTTGAAAAGTCGTGATTATAATCGAAATCAGATCGTAGTAATTGAAATTTCATTAGAATCAAGGTGCCTTATTTGGCGTAATTAAAAAATAAAAAAGCCAAAAGTTCAAAAAAGACGAAATTTATGAATAGTGAAAAATAAACCAGAAGCTAGAAACTGAAGCCGAAACGAGCTTTTGACTTTTTTACTGTACTGGCTAAAAATGCATTGTAGCTACATTTAGTTTTTCTATATAATTAAATTTTTAAAAATAAAAAGTTATATAATCACGGATAATGCAAAGGAATAAGATAAAAAAAGAAAAGCCAAAAACCCAAAAAACAAAAAAAAGACAAAATTAAAAAGTTAAAAGCTAGAAATCAGAAACAGAAGCTCGTTGGAGTAGGGATAGTACTACATTTCTATTAAAGATAAATATAATCTAATTTTGTTAAATGCTACTTAAATAATATATCTCTATATACGTATCGAACTTATATTGTGAGACATTGGAGTAACCGTTAGTAGATGTTTATTTTTATTTTCTCTACGATGTGTCTGAAGTGGAAGTGTATACAGAGGTGAACAGTGTCGTGCTTTTAGGTGATCTCATCTGTTGGATCTAAAACGCACAGCTCAGATCTATTGCTACAACAACGTACAGTATAAACGGGGGCTACATGCTTGTTAGGGTAATTTTTAGAGAAATGTATAAACAAATCAAGTTCAGTTGCACACACAAGAATTTTAATTTGTTGTGTTTGCTTAAGTTATTAAAAGCATATTAATATGTTAGAAAATTAGATTCAAAGTAGATACATTTTGTTATCAAATGGTTATTGACAAAGATATAATAATCCTCTAAATTGTTACATCAGTATGTTTCCTGAGAATATCCCTTATCGTTAAGGGATAGGTTTCACATAGTAGTCGTGCATTCTTCTATGCTTATGTATTCGTAAGTCTTCCTACGACCACATAGTCGTAAGTCTTACTACGAATACACCTTGGTCGTAAGTCTTATTACGATTACACTATGGTCATAAGTCTTACTACGACTACACCTTAGTTGTAACTTGTAAGTCATTACTACAATTAGACTTTAGTCGTAAGTCTTACTACGACTACACCTTAGTTGTAAGTCTTACTACGACTATTCCTTAGCCGTAGGTCTTTCTATAACCACTTAGTCGTAATGTCGGGACCCCGGATTTCCGAACCCGGACCCTCTGTGTATTGCCGCACTAGTCCCAGATCAAACCTAGTGCACACAGTTAAACAGAAATGAACACATTACCAGCATCGTTATTACAATAATTTGAGAGTACCGACCGAAAGGTCTCCTTATTACAATTGAGGTTTCAAGACCTCGCACACATAAAATAAAGCGGAAGCAAAAGATAAACTCGATGAAGACCCGTCAATACGCCACAGGCAATTGACTGGGAAAGCGCGACCTAGTTCTCCGGGAAGAATCCATCACACCCATGCAGCGGCGAATCGTAGTCACCTTCTTGAGCTTCGCAATCTTCTCGAGATTTATTTTTAAGTGTAGTATGTGAGTACATAAAGTACTCCGCAAGTCTTGGGAAAAATGCAATAGATGCAAGGCTTAACAAAGGAGGGTTATATGGTTCTTTTGCACAAAGCAATACTTGGTTTCAAATACCACTAATAATTTCTAAAGCAACATTTTAACCAATTAGATATTTTAATTGAAACTAATAAGCATTTCATAGTGAAGGTTCCTCCACCAACACTAGATAACCAATTTTAAAGTTTGGGTTCCGTCCACCCTCTCTGCTCCCACATCGCCAGATACCCTTCCGAGAGTTCCTCCACTCTGAATACAAAATTTTGATTTTAAAACCAAAACCAAAAATCTACCATGTGAATGCATTCCTTGCCCGCCCTTGACCGTGGGCACGGCTATTCGAATAGTTTAACACTCTGTAGAGGTTGTACAACTTTACCCACAAGAGATAAATTATCCTAAAAGTCAACACGCTTCCTTTGGCATGAGACCCAAATAAAATATCACAAAGCCTTTACCTTACTCTAATCTAGCTAGATACCACCCACGAGGTTTCACCGCAGTAGGCTAACCGCCCAACCAAGCCCCTCTTGCGCCATATGAGTACAGTAAATCTCTGTCCCTCACTGTGAATAACCAGTCCATCCCTAGCACCCACTTTCCACTGGTGGCATCTAAACTAGACTATCATAAGTTAGTCAGCTAGGTCGTACCCATATAGACTTGTGGTTGTACGGTTAATGCTCGATGCTGACAAACACAAGCGTCGATCCTTAATTGACTAGGGTGGAACATACCCTTTACAAGATCTCGTGCTTACTGCACCAACCCAAACCAACCATCCACCCTAATCTAAACCAACTTCCATATTTTATTTTATTTTAAAAGAACAGTGGCAGCTCCAAACACCACTAACTTTATAAACACAAGGGTATTACAATAAATCATAATTTCCCATTTGCAAGATTTATGAGGTATTCAATAGCATGGCTAAGCATTGTACTACCATTCTAATACCAACAATTAAATATATTACTCTCATTAATGAGTCAAAGGAATTTCTAGGGTTGCAAAGGTACATGGCAATCAACTTCAAGTGAGGGCATAACAAGGTTGGATATAACTAATGCCTTAAGATTTGAATTATCATTTTATGTAAATAGCAATGCACATAATTTAAAATAAATAAAACATTTCAAAATCATAGGTTCAAGATGATCAAAGGAGACTTGCCTTCTTGCAGGGTTTCTGGGTCTTCCTGTTGAGGAGTGGAGAGGTCTTCGTCAACGTTGGATTCTACGCACGAAAAGACAGAGCAACAAAGCAAATAAATACAAATAAAAAATTCAAATAAACTCAAAAATTCAAATAGAGGCCATAGTTGGATAGATCATGATTTTAGATGAATTTAGAAATTTGAATGGCTGAATTTGGAGTTAAAATGAGAAAGTTATGCTTGTTTGAAGTTTTCAGTTTGAATAAATCCAGAAATTAAGAAATTTCTGACAGGTGGGGCCCACTGGGATTATTAAATTTTTAATCTTTATTTTTTATTCTTGGATTATGACAGGTGGGACCCACTGGTCAGTGAGCCCACGGAATCAATCTCTGACATGTGGGACCCATCGTCGCTGAGCCCATCGCTTAGCCTCGGCAGTGGGACCCATCGACCCGTGGCCCACTTGTCGCTGACCAGCAGCAGAGGGTGGGGCCCGGACGACGATGCTGCCTGCATGCACCAGCGGCCGTTGATGGGTGGGACCCACTTGTCAGCGTGAAAAATAATAGAAAGGCTCAACCTCAGCGTGCGGAGCCGGGGGTTCGAACGCGCGCCGAGGGAGCCGGGGGAAGGGAGGAGTAGCGCTGATAACCAAATGGGCGGGGAGGCGTTGCCTACCCCATAAGGGTAGGTAACCCTCTTGAGGAGTACCTGCCGGAGGGACCGGGCAGCCGTGGACGGAGGCAGTGGCGCCAGCGGCGAGGGGTGGCTGGAGGTGCCCTGGTGACGCCCAAAATGCGTTCCCGGTGCAGATGTGGTGCTGGTGGAGGAGTCAGCGAGGCTCGGGGACAAGCGGAGGTGGCCGGCGGCGAGGGGGTGGCGGAGCTGGCTCGGGTCCTCCGGCGCGACGGCGGCGGGGAGTGGTGGCCGAGGGGCTGGGGAGACTCGCACGGGCACGGGGGTGCTCGGGGTGGTGGCGGCGAGCTTCGGGGAGGTCCGAGGCGACGAGGAAAGCTCGCCGGAGTGCGGCGGAGCTCGGGAGAAGGGGAGCTCGACTACGGGGCGCTTCGGTGCTCGGGAAGGGAGATGGAGAGCGCTGGGAGGTGGTGCGGGGAGAGAGGAGGCCGATGGGGGTATTTATAGGGGCGGAGGGGGAGCAGGAGTGCGGCAATTTCTCGCCGTTACTGGCGGCCGGAAAAGGAAGGGAAGGGGGAGAAACGGGAAAGAGGGGGCACCGAAGGAAGGGGAGCACGGGAGATCGGGGATTCGGTCGCGGTGGCGTCCGGGGCTTCCAAAACCGGGGAGAGGACGGAGGGAAAGGCCGGATTCGGCTCGGGTACGGTCGGCCGGAGCAAGGAAGGAAAGAGGGGAGGAAGAAAGGAAGGGGGCGGCTCCGCGGGGACGACGGGCCAACAGCGGGACTGGCGCGCCGGAGCGAGGCGGGCGGCCGACAGGTGGGGCCCGGGTGGCAGCGGGAAGAGAAGAGCGGGTGGCTCGGCGGCTAGGATGGAGGCGCGTGGCAGGGGAAGAGATCGGGTGGTGGGCGCGGTTAAGTGGGAGGGAGCGGTGGATCGGGGCCGGGTGCGGGGACGCGGCTCATCCGGGCTGTCCACGCGTCGGGCGAGGAGGAGGGGAAGGCGGGCCGACGGCCGGCCCGCGGGCGGCGAGGAGAGGAGGTGCGGCTGGATGGGCGATCGGCGACGGGCGGATCTGGGCCGTCCACGCGTCGGCTGGAGTGAGGGGGAGTTGGATTTTTTTTAGGAATTGATTTTTATTTACAGAAAATGCTAGGAAATTATTTAGGCCTCAGAAAAAATATTAAAATACCTCCAAAAATTCCAGAAAATCCAGAAAAGCAAATAAAAGCCAAGTAAAATCCAATTACCTTAAAATAATTAATTTGAATTTAAATTTTTCCAGAAAGCCAAATTTGGGATGTTACAAACCTACCCCCCTTAGAAAGAATCTCGACCCCGAGATTCGGACGGACTGGGAAAAAGGTCGGGGAACTCTGATCTTAAATCCTCTTCTCGCTCCCAAGTCACTTCTGACTCAGAATGGTTGCTCCACTGCACTTTACAGAACTTGATGACCTTGCTCCGCATGCGACGCTCTACTTCTTCCAATATCTTCACAGGATACTCTGGATAGGTTAGGTCCTCCTTCAAGTTCACTTCATCTAGTGGCATCTGTTCTTCTGGCACTCTGAGGCATTTCCTTAGCTGAGACACATGGAACAAATCGTGCACTTTGGACAATTGAGGTGGAAGCTCAAGCTGGTAAGCAACTTCTCCCCTTTTTGCTGTAACAGGGAATGGTCCAATGAATCTAGGAGCAAGCTTCCCACTGACTCCAAAACGTCTCATTCCTTTGAGAGGGGACACCTTCAGATAAACATGATCCCCAGGTACAAACTCTAATATTCTTCGACGGTTGTCCGCATAGCTCTTTTGTCTGGTTTGAGCTGTTTTTAATCTGTCCTGGATTAGGCGAACTTGTTCCTCTGCTTGCTTCAACACATCTGGTCCAAATACTTGTCCTTCTCCTGTCTCCTTCCAATACAATGGGGTCCTACATTTCCTGCCATACAGGGCTTCGAACGGAGACATTTGCAAGCTAGATTGGTAACTATTGTTATAGGAGAACTCTGCATAGGGCAAACTCTGATCCCAATTAGCCTTGTTTGCGAGAACACAAGCCCTCAACATATCTTCCAAAATTTGATTTACTTTTTCTGTTTGACCATCTGTCTGGGAATGATATGCTGTGCTAAAATTTAGATTTGTGCCCAAAAGTCCATGTAACTTATGCCAAAATCTTGAGGTGAATTGAGTCCCTCGATCTGACACAATCTTCCTTGGAACTCCATGCAAACACACAATTCTGGACATATACAACTCGGTGAGTCTATCTCCAGAGTAGGTGGTCTTTACTGGAATGAAATGGGCGACTTTTGTCAGACGATCCACAATAACCCAAATCGAATCATACCTTGATCTTGTTCTCGGTAATCCGGTTATGAAATCCATTCCAATTTCTTCCCATTTCCACTCGGGTATCTGCAAAGGTTGTAGAAGCCCGGCAGGTCTCTGATGCTCCGCTTTAATCCGCTGGCAAACATCACACAAGGCTACATACTCTGCAATTTCTCTTTTCATACTTGACCACCAATATCTTTCCTTAAGATCTTGGTACATCTTTGTACTCCCAGGGTGAATTGAATATCCCGATTCATGGGCTTCTTTCAGAATTAACTCCTTTACCTCTTTCTTTTCGGGTACAATAATTCTTTTCCCAAACCAAAGGATACCTTCTTCATCCTTTGAAAATCCTGGTGCTTTCCCTTTCTTCATGTTTTCTTTGATTTCCTTAACATACCTATCCTCTCCTTGAGCTGCCTTGATTTGGTCCTGTAGCGTGGGTTGAACCTCTGGAGTAGCCAGGAATCCTTCCTCTACCACTTCCAAGTTGAGCCGCTGAAATTCTGCTTGAAGTGCAGGCATATTGTCCTTGATCCACAGCTTATTGCAATAACTCTTTCTGCTCAATGCATCAGCTACTACATTGGCTTTTCCCGGATGGTAATGTATTCCCACAGCATAATCCTTTATTAGCTCAAGCCATCTCCTTTGCCTCATGTTGAGATCAGGTTGGGTGAATATATACTTCAAACTCTTGTGATCCGTGTAAATTTCACAACGGTTACCAATCAAATAATGCCTCCATATTTTTAGAGCATGCACAACGGCGACAAGCTCTAAATCATGGGTTGGGTAATTTCCTTCATGGGGTCGTAGCTGCCTTGAAGTATATGCTACTACCTTTCCCTCTTGCATCAGCACACAGCCTAGTCCTTGCCTTGACGCATCACAGAAGACTTCAAAATCCTTCCTAATATCTGGAAGTGTTAACGCTGGTGCAGAAGTCAACCTCTCCTTTAGCTCTTGAAAACTATCCTCACATGATTTACTCCATTCAAACTTCTTCTCCTTCTTTAGCAACTGAGTGAGAGGTCTGGCAAGCTTGGAGAAACCTTCAATAAAGCGGCGATAGTAACCAGCCAAACCCAAAAAGCTTCTGATCTCAGATACTGACTTAGGTTGTGTCCAATTGAGCACATCATTTACCTTATCGGGATCCACAGACACTCCTCCTGCAGAAATCACGTGGCCCAAGAAACCACTTTCTTCAACCAAAACTCACACTTACTAAACTTGGCATACAACTGGTTTTCTCTAAGCTTTTCCAAAACTATTCTCAAATGTTCTGCGTGCTCTTCCTCATTCTTGGAGTATATCAGAATATCATCGATAAACACAACCACAAACTTATCCAAATATTCCATGAACACCTTATTCATCAGATTCATGAAATATGCGGGGGCATTGGTTAGACCAAAAGACATCACTGTATACTCATACAATCCATAACGGGTAGCAAATGCTGTCTTTGGTATGTCTTCCGGTCTTATCTTCAATTGGTGATAACCTGATCGAAGATCAATCTTAGAGAAGACACATGATCCTTTCAACTGATCAAACAGATCATCTATTCTGGGTAAAGGGTACTTGTTCTTAATAGTCACATCATTCAAGGATCGATAATCCACACACATACGAAGACTACCGTCCTTCTTCTTCACTAACAGTACTGGTGCTCCCCAGGGTGAAGTACTTGGTCTTACAAAACCTTTGCCTTGCAATTCTTCAATTTGCTTCTTAACTTCAGCCAAATCATTTGGAGGCATGCGATAGGGTCTCTTGGAAATTGGAGCCGTACCAGGTATTAGGTTTATAACAAATTCAATCTCTCTATCTGGTGGCATTCCTGGCAAATCTTCAGGAAATACATCTGGGTATTCACATGCTATAGGCACTTTTTCCAAAGTTATTCCCTTCAAACTGTTTAACTTACTTCTCTTCTGGGAAGGTGCGTTTGACTGAAACCTTACTTGAATCCCTTTAGAATTGGTAAGAGTAACAGCACGGTCGGCACAATCTATCTGCCCTTTATACTTGGTTAACCAATCCATACCAAGTATTACATCTAAACCCTTGGAGTCTATTATAATAAGATTCGCTAGGAACTTAACTCCATTTATATCCACAGTTGCGTTAGGGCAAACTGTGTTAGTCCTCATTTCCTTTCCAGGAGACTGGACTAGCATGGGGTTCTGTAGTTTACGCACATCCCAATTATATCTTTCAACAACATCTTTCGACATAAATGAATGCGAAGCTCCAGAATCAAATAATGCTAATGCAGATACTGAGTTGACAAGAAACTTACCCAGAACTACGCCGTGCATCTGGTCGCTCGCATGATCACATGGTTGAGATGTCCCCAGCTCATTGCCTGCGGAGTCCTTGGAGTTTGAGGTGTCCCACGGCCTTGTCCTGCAGTCGGAGCTCGTGCTGGCGTGGTCCCCAAATTGAAACGAACTGGGGTCACTGCTGGGCGCTTCTGGGGACAGTTGCTGGCATAGTGCCCCATATTCTTGCAGTTGAAACACCGCACTCCTGCTGCTGAAGTCCTGTTTTGCTGTGGTTGGCCACCACTGCTTGCCCGGGGAGTCTGTGGATTTGGGCGGGGCGCTGTGAATGGAGTCCTTGGCGCACTTGGCTCAGAGGGCTTATGAAACTGAGGAGGATTGGGACGAACACGTGAACTGCTTGCTCCATGCTGGGCTTGGAACTTCCTCTTCCGAGTCTCGTATAGCTGACGCTGAGCATCTTCTTGGACAAAGGCCTTGTTCACTAGGTGTTGGAAGGTCGGGTAATCGTTTGACACTAGCTGCACCTTGAGGTTGGGGTCAAGTTCCTGCGTGAACCTCCAAATCTTCATTGCCTCTGAGGTGACTTCTTCAGATGCATACCTGGACAGCTGGGTGAACTTGTTCAGGTACTCGGAAACACTGAGGTTTCCTTGTTGCAGTTGGTCAAATTCTCTTTTCTTCATTTCCATTATTCTCGTAGGAACATGGGCAGTGTGGAAAGCTTCGACAAACTCATCCCAGGTGATGGTTTGTGCATTTTGATGAGCGGCGCAGTAGTTTTCCCACCAGTTAGCAGCCATTCCCTTGAGCTGGTGAGTAGCATACAACACCTTCTCGTGGTCATTGCACTGAGCTAGGACCAATTTCCTCTCCACATCCTTGATCCAATCGTCTGCCTCCAAGGGATCTACAGAACCAGCAAAAGTGGGAGGCCTTGTCCTCATGAATTCTCCCAACTTAGACTGAGAGACTTGGTGTTGTGCCTGAGGACCTTGCTGCACTTGATTCTGAGCTAGGGCCTGCAGAAGCTGCAGTTGCATGACCATCATCTGCTCCAAGTTGGGCGCTTGAGCAAGAGGTGGTGGAATGTTGTCTTCTGGCTAATTGTTGGCGTCACGGCTGTTGCCGGGATTGCTCCTTGTGTTCACCATCTGAAGCGGTTTCCAGGGTTAGCAAAAGGTAAGAGGGAACTAGCATAGATAAGAAATTAGGGGAACTAAATAACATCCCAAGCCAACACACAAGAAGAAACTAGCAGCAACCACTTAGGGAAAACTTTTATTGCAATCAAGATAGTTTTAAGAATGGCTGTACCACAAGTGCACATAGGCTTGGTACAGTCCATCTAGCACACCAAAGCATAACAAAGCGTTCTAAGAACGTGGACATCTATTTGGGTACTACTGACTCAACTACTACTCATCCTCCACGATGATGCGCTCTTCCGGATCCTCCTCGGGGTCCTCCTCTGTGTCCTCTTCCGGGTCCTCCTCCGGGTCCTCCTGGCGCTCGTTCACATGGTGTCGCGAACAATCACACTCGGCCGAGGCACGGTTACGACTGGAGGCAGTCGACCGAGAACGAGAGCGAGAGCGGAAAAGCTTGCGCCTCTTGCTGGGTTCGCCGATGTTGGTGTCGGGTAGAGGACTCGGACGTCGCACCTTCTTGCGTGCGGTGAGCCTGGTGCGGAGTCCCGAAAGTCGAGCCGAGCCTGGTTGTTGGGGATGACAGCTGGTACGGAAGAAGACGGCGTGTAATCAACTGTAGCTTGGAGACGTCCCAGCTCGAACTCTGCTGCCTGACTCTGGCGAAGCTGAGCACGAAGAGTGTCGGAGTGCTGATAGCTGGAAGTGAGGAGCATCCGAAGCTGTCCAATCTCCTCCACAGCTCTAGCATAAGTGACTGCCATCGCCTGCGTGAGCTGTATCTGGTGCGACAATCGAGGATCATCAACTGGAATATCAAAGGGATCTGGATACCTCTGCCCCGCCTCAGGGTTAATGAAGAAGCGAAGGAGATCGATGCACGCATCCTTGTGCAGATGGCACAACTCATCAATGGCCAGGCGTGCTGCATCCTGGACAGCGTCGAAGCAGCGGGACCGGGGATGCTTGATGGGGTATTTGTGGGAGTTGAATTCCCCTTCCCGTGCATACAGGAATACCTCCATGGTCCAAGAGTCTCGATCCAGGATCCTCGTCTTCCGCCCCCTGAAAATGGGCGGCTGATGGTACTCCAAGCACTGCATGAGCTGACGAAGGAGGCTGGCGAATGCTCCAGCATCCTCTCCATGTGAGTAGTAGTCCCATGGCGCAGCGGAGGTGGAACCGGCCATCTACAAAGTTGAATTAAAAGAGAAGATTAGTAAAAAGATTTTAAGAGAATTTGAAGACAGGAACAGGATACTAAGGAAGAAGAGAGTAGAAGCAAAGATACTTATATATTTTTAATATACTCTTTTTATAAACATAAATCCTTATGGTTTACCATTCCTAATCTAGGTCATGTCCTACAGTCAAATTGGCTCTGATACCATCTCTGTCGGGACCCCGGATTTCCGAACCCAAACCCTCTGTGTATTACCGCACTAGTCCCAGATCAAAGCTAGTGCACACAGTTAAACAGAAATGAACACATTACCAGCATCGTTATTACAATAATTTGAGAGTACCGACCGAAAGGTCTCCTTATTACAATTGAGGTTTCAAGACCTCGCACACATAAAATAAAGCGGAAGCAAAAGATAAACTCGATGAAGACCCGTCAATACGCCACAGGCAATTGACTGGGGAAGCACGACCTAGTTCTCCGGGAAGAATCCATCACAGCCGCAGGCGAAGCAGTAGTCGTACTCACCTTCTTGAGCTTCGCAATCTTCTAAGATTTATTTTTAAGTGTAGTATGTGAGTACATAAAGTACTCCGAAGTCTTGGGTGTCGTAGGGATGGCCCCCACCTAAACCCAGCAGGCCTGGTAGGAGATTATAAGGCCCAGAATAGGCCATGTGTAATGACATAACCGCCCTGAGAGGATAACCAGATGTGAGGGTAAAACTGTAAAAGCACTCCTCATGTGTATATATATATGAGTACAAGCCATGGGGAGGACCAAGGCCATTACACTTATCTTCATCACTCTCCACTACCACCACTCTCTCTGTTTGGTCCAGAACACAAGCAAGAACAAGGAAGAACACAACTGAATTGCACTCGACAACCGATGAACGCGCTTGGCGCCCCTCCGTGGGAGGACGAAGACAAGCTTCAAGACCGAAGGAAAAAGATGGCACCAAAAACGTCCAAAACGCTTCACTGGGCGTCCGTTTTAGTGCGGTCTGGTCCTGACTCGAATTGATTCGAAGTCGCGCGGGACTTGTGCGCCTTGTAAGGAAGGTCCTCTCCATGAAAGCGGCTCGGGCGCGAGCTCGTGATTGGTCCTTGAATGTCAAGTGGAGGAGGTTGTATGTATCCGTCGTATGAGTACGTGGCATCGGCATCGCAGCCGCGACGCGGTGCCGTCGCGGCGCCAGAGCGGAGACGTCGGCGTTCGCGCGGCGGCGACCAACCCGTCACCGCATCGCGACGACCAACCCCGTCACCGGCACCGCGACGACCGCCTCCACCGGCGTTGCGGGGCGACGGCCCCGCGGTCGAAGACGTCGACACGGGCGCAGCGACAACCGATCCCGCCGACGCAACGACGGCCGACCTCGCGCCCCCATCGCAACCCTCGCCGGCGCGACCAGCGGCGCGAGGTAGCCACGACGGAGCGACCGGCAGTTCGGGACCTCGCGACGCGATCGTCCGCGCCGACCGCCCGTCGGGGTACCGGCGACCCGCCAGCCGGCGATGGAAAGTGCCTGGCGGGCGGCTCTCAATGCATTCCAGCGGAGCTAGGGGACCTTCGCGGGCCGTCGAGATATGCAGGAGGCTCGAGTCGCGAGCCGCGCCGATGGTCGCGTCGAGCCCACGCCGAGAGGCGGGCGATCGCGGCCCCACGCCCAGCCGCGCGTCGCGCTGCGTGTGGATCCGAGTCCCCGCTCTCGGTGGGGCTGCAGCAGCGGCATGGCCCAAGACTTCAAGTTTCCTAGCGCCATCGACTCATACAAAGCGACACGGACCCCGTGAGTTCGTGCGGCGTATACGAAACCGCAATCGGCCGCGGCGGCGACGACACCACGGCGAAGGACTCCCCTCGCGCTACAAGGAGTGGCGCTCTCTTGGTTCTTTACCATAGAGCCGGCTCCATCTACGCGTGGGAACAGCCGTGTCGCCTTCACAACAACTTCCAAGGAAACTACGTTGACCGAGTCGACGCGACCAACTCTTTGCCGTAAAGCAAAACCTTCGAGAAGCTCCGGACTACTTCAAACGCTTCGCCAAGATTCGATGTCAGGTGAAAGACGTCAACGAGACCACCATCGTCAATGCGGCCATACAGGGCCTTCGTCCGGGCCCGATGGCCGAGTACAACGCGCGAAAGCCAATCAAGACGGTGGCGAAGCTCTTCAACAAGATGGAAGAATATGCTAGGGCAGAGGAAGACGTGCGGCGAAGGCAAGGTGACGACTCCGACACCAACCAGGCCGGAGCCTCGGCAAAAGCCGAAGACCCGCCGAGGGGCGGTTCTTCGAAGGGAAAGCGAAAGCAGGAGTCGTCCCGGGACGCGCCCGACCGTAGGGACAACCCGCATAAGGAGTCGTCCGATCAGCCCAAGCGCAACCAGCAGAGGTCGAGGCAAAATCGGTACGTCCTCGACATCGAAGGCGGGTCCGACGAGGGTGCTCCAGCGGGCCGAGGCGGTCGGGGCGCCATGGCCGGGGGCACGGCCAGGGCAGGGGCCGCGACGATAAGGGTCGTGGGGATTACGACGACCAGCATCAGAGACTGTGGTGCGTAGTCCACGGCCGCGGCAATCATGATACCCGCGCCTGCACCTCCATCGCGGCGCTCCGCGACAGTGTCGCTAGGGACAGGAACCCGGAGGCGCGCCCGCCTGCGGTGGCCCACGTCCAATTCCCCCATGCAGGTACAGGCGCAAGGGATGCAGGTACAGACGCAAGGGATGCAACCCCAGGGAGGCGCCTTACGGATCAAGCTCACGCATCTGGCGGCCTCGGGAGGGCCTTCGCCGTTGCGTGCCCCGGCGCAACCTACCGCAGGTCATTAATGTCATATCCAGAGGCTCGCGCGGGAATTCGCCTCGGCACGGCAGCAGAAGGCCTACGCGCGAAGACTACATCACGTGGCGGCATACCCAGCGCAAGCACCACCGGATTGGGCGCAGCCGCGGTTACATTCACACCGACGACGCCTGGGTGTGGACTTCTCACCAGACCCCGTTATCCGGTCACCATCGCGGGATGCGGCGTGGGCGCGCCTTGGTAGACGGCGGTAGCTCGCAAACGTATTGTTTGCGCGGCCTTCGACGGATGGGGATCCTCGAAGCGCTGGGGCCTCGGGAATCCCACTGCAGGGCTTCGGGGGACAGCCCCTGCGGGCGCTGGGCCAAATCGGCCTTCAAGTCTCCTTCGGCCAAGATGACAATGTGCGGACCGAAGATGCCACCTTCGACGTGGTCGACCTTCCGTACCCCTACAATGCCATACTAGGACGCCCAATCCTCAACTCCTTCGGCGCGGTACCACATCACGGCTATCTCAGGCATGAAGATCCCGGGTCCCCGGACCACCATCACCGTCCGAGGCGACCAGGATATGGCCCGGCGCATCGAGCCAGGCACCAGGTGCCCGCGTCGCGACGCCCAACGACGCTCGTAGAGCCGGCGTCACAGCACGGAGGTCCGCGGGGTCATCCATAGGCGCCTGCGCGGGCCCTGCAGACGTCTAGTGACTAGAGGCTGCGGCCGCACCAAGGGCAAATGGTCAGTATATTCACCCTTTGTAGTCGCTCACCCGTGCAAACGGGGATGTAATGAAGATCGCCGTTTGCCGCTAATCTTTCTTCATCACACGCAAGCACGCGGTGAGGGCGCGCGCAGGCTTGGCCAACGCGCGCGTCCCCGCAGTATAAACCAAAGACGCACGTTCGCGTGTGCACTCGCCGTCGCCAGGGGGGATCGAGTATAAACCAAAGACGACGTTCGCGTGTGCACTCGCCGCCGCCGGCGGGGACTGAGTATAAACCAAAGACGACGTTCGCGTGTGCACTCGCCGCCGCCGGGGCGGACCGAGTATAAACCAAAGACGCCGCGTTCGCGTGTGCACTCGCCGTCGCAAGGGGCGGGCGAGTATAAACCAAAGACGACGTTCGCATGTGCACTCGCCGCCGCCGGGGGGGACGAGTATAAACCAAAGACGCACGTTCGCGTGTGCACTCGCCGTCGCCAGCGGGCGGGCCGAGTATAAACCAAAGACGCCGCTCGCGTGTGCACTCACCGCCGCCAGGGGGGACTGAGTATAAACCAAAGACGACGCGTTCGCGTGTGCACTCGCCGCCGCCGGCGGGCGGACTGAGTATAAACCAAAGACGCACGTTCGCGTGTGCACCGCCGCCGGCGGGGCGGGATCGAGTATAAACCAAAGACGCACATTCGCGTGTGCACTCGCCGTCGCCGAGGGGGGATCGAGTATAAACCAAAGACGCACGTTCGCGTGTGCACTCGCCGTCGCCAGGGTGACGGGTCTGAGTATAAACAAAAGGCGCACCGAGGGGACGCCCTCGCGTGCACAAGTCCTCGGACTATAAGGAAGACGTAGCGTCGAGCCTAGCTCCGCACGCACTAGTCCACGGACTTTAAATAAGACGTAGCGTCGAGCCTAGCTCCGCACGCGCGAGTCCCCGGACTATAAAGAAGACGTAGCGTCGAGCCTAGCTCCGCACGCACTAGTCCACGGACTTTAAATAAGACGTAGCGTCGAGCCTAGCTCCGCACGCGCGAGTCTCCGGACTATAAAGAAGATGTAGCGTCGAGCCTAGCTCCGCACGCACTAGTCCACGGACTTTAAATAAGACGTAGCGTCGAGCCTAGCTCCGCACGCACGAGTCTCCGGACTATAAAGAAGATGTAGCGTCGAAGTCCGCTTCCGCACGCACTAGTCCACGGACTTTAAATAAGACGTAGCGTTGAGCCTAGCTCCGCACGCGTGAGTCTCCGGACTATAAAGAAGACGTAGCGTCGAAGTCCGCTTTCGCACGCACTAGTCCACGGACTGTAAATAAGACGTAGCATTGAGCCTAGCTCCGCACGCGCGAGTCTCCGGACTATAAAGAAGACGCAGCGTCTAAATAGGACGTAGCGTCGAGGCCTGCCTCCGCACGCACGAGTCTCCGGACTATACATAAGATGTAGCGTCGAGGTCCGCCTCCGCACGCACTAGTCCACGGACTCTAAATAAGACGTAGCGTCGAGGCCTGCCTCCGCACGCGCGAGTCTCCAGACTATAAAGCAAGGCACACCGCGGAGGTTCGCTCTCGCATACGTCGATCCGCGGATCGTCCGCTTTGGAACCACAGCACGGCTACGCCAACAGCGGCATCAACACGCAGCGCATTCTTAAAATGCCAGGAAGTCTGCATACCGGAAGAATCACATGTACAAAGGTCCGGCAACATCCCGACCGCTCTAAGTCGCTACCCCGCGGGTTCGTCCTTAACACGCGCTAGAGTGGGGGCCTCGCTCGAAGAAGGCCGACTCGCCCAAAAGTCGAGCGACTCTTGACCCTTCGCCAAATGTCGAAGGTGTCGCCGGTTGAAAGGTCGGCCGCCGACGGCCGGTCCCAGCAAGGAAGCTGCCCGATGTAGGTGAAAGTCGAATGCAAGTAGCAAGTGTGTACTTTATTCACAAAGACAAGGAACAGTACAACACACGCCTACACCTAAGCACCACGGCGTCAGACCTGCGGGTTCCCGGCGCCTTCGGAGGGCCCAGCGCCACCATCGTCGCATCGAGGGACCCCGTCCAGAAATTGGCCGAGGCTCCCCGTCCCGTAGAGCGACTTCTGGAGCTCGATCCGTGCAGCATCCGCCCGACGTGCCCCGGATCCGGTCGAAGAAGGGCCCGAGGGCAAGGCGAAGGAGCGGACGGCGCCGGACATTACTCCGGCCCCGCCAGGCATCTCCAACTGGGGATCATCCAGCGTGGCGACGTGCATACAACCGCGGTGCTGCAGGAGCGCGCACACCAAGCATGCCGACGTGTACGCGCAGTGGGTGCCGAAGGACGTCGTCGCGTCGCGCACGACGTTGGCGGCATCCCCGATCCAGCGAGCGCCCGAGACAACTCGCCGGGCGGCGCGTCCGGCACCTCTGCTACCAGCCCTTGGAGATGGCTCTCCAGCGCTTGCATGGCGTCCCAAGCAACCACCGAGGCGCGCCGCCGCGTCGGCAGCGCTCCGCTAGAGTCAAGGCAAGCTCGCTTTTTCCTTCTCTAGCGCGCGACCTGCTCCAGGAACCCGTCCCGCTCCGCTGCGAACTTTTGTTCAGCAGCTGCCGCGGCTGACTCCTGCGTCGACGCAACAAGCCCCTCGGCGTGCGCCCCCGCTTTGGCGCATTTCGCTTCCAGCTGGCGGATGCGGGCGTCCTGGGCAGAGCGGGCGCCAGAGGCTTCGCGCAGCTCCTCCTCGGCGGCACGCAGCCTATCCTCGAGCGCCTTTTGGCTATGAGCATAGGCCGTTTGCAGGGCCTGCCCCAGCACAAGTGTCTGTAGAAGGGAAAAGACTTAGCACACTCAGCTAAACTCAGGCGTGGTCGCACGAGTACTTACCCTCACCCTGGACACCTCGAAAGCGTCCCCCGGGCGCCCCGCACCGTAGGCCTGCAGCACTTGCGGGTCGACGCTCTGGCCGCATCATTTACAATCCCGCGCCACGCCCTCAGCGTCTCCGGAGGCGGCACGAAGTCCGCAGGCTCACGTGCTCGGAGGCCCCAGTTCGTCGGTGCTCCCCCTCCGGAAGGAGCAACGCTGCAAACAAGGATACGGGTGATCACCACAAGGCATAAAAAGCATACACCAGAGTAAGCTAAGTCACCCTACCTTCGGTAGCAGAAGGAATGGTCCCGCCGCGAGCGGAGGCCTCCGTGTTCGGGGAGGACGACGGCTGTCCCTGCGCGAGCGGGGTGGCCAGAGGGGCAGAAGGCGCATAGGCCACGGGGCCCCCGGTGCTTGCGCTGGAATCCCACAAGCTTCTGATGCCCGTAGCCACGACGAACCCTCGCGGTGTCCGGTGGAGCTCCGGCCGCACACATGGCCATTTGGCCGGGGCAGCTAGCAGCGCCACCGCCCCCGCAGCCGTGGCTGGGGAAGACCCCGCGGCTGCTGCGCCCGGGGGTGAAGGTTCCACGGTGGCAATCGTCGAAGGGGGCACCTCAGTCCCCGCTGCTGTTGGTAAAGACAACGACGCGGCTACGCGGCGCCTCGCGCGGGCGCCTCGCACCACAGGCGGCGCGCGTCGAGGGCTCCACCTCGGCATCGCCGGTCCGCACGGGGTCCGCCTCAGCGACTTCAGCGGGTGGTGAGGCTTCCCCCCTCCGGCCGCCCGCGGCAAACCCGACGTCCGGGACGCTTGCCGAAGACACCTTGCCTTCGGCACCTGCGCCACCCAAGCCCGAATCGGCGTACCTCGCCGAGTCTGACTCCGCGTCCGTCGCGCCCTCGGAAACACTGGTAGCAGGCGCCCCGCTGCGGCCCCTCTTCCGAGACGAGGCCTTCTTCTTCACTCCACCATCGGCTGGAGCGACACGGTCCGGCACGGCAAGGCCGTGACTCGCGACACGCGTTTATTCGCCCAGCCCGCCTTGGTGATAGCGGACACGCGCTGCTGCGTGCTCCCCGGCGGTGTACGGCCCCGAGAACACGCGCGCGCTTGCTCGCCTCCTCCAAGGAAATCCACGAAGCAAAGGAGAATAGCATCGCATACAACGATCTCGCGTCAACAAAGGAGGGGCGCAATCGAGGCTTACGGGACCGGCGGCGCCGTGCGAGCAAACCCACGGCGAAACATTGTCGCCTCGATGCCTATCGGCGGCAAGATGCCGATCGTGGCAAGCGGTGCCACGCTGTACATCACGCACTCTTCGGCAAGGTCGCGCATGTTGAGGCGGGCGCCACGCCACGAGCCGCTTGACCTCCGCTTGTCCTCATCATCGAGCGCTCGCCGGCGAGGGCTTGAACGCGATTGGTCGGCCTGTGCACTCAAGGCCGCTCCCGCTCTCCACACGGTGGTAGAACCACCGCTTCATCCAGGAAGACTCCCACTTCCCGCGAGTTGAGTTCGCAGGGAAGAGCTTCTTGCACGATGGGCGAAGAATAAAAGAGACGCTACCGAAGCTCGACAGCGTCCTATCCTTCCGGCCCTTCGGCTGGCATCGTGCCTCATGGAGATAGGCGAATAGTGACGCGCCGGGCCAGCAGCCCTCGGCGCAAGGCCCACCTGTACACCGCGAGCCGGCACGCGCTTGAGTCGGGCCAGTGCGGCTCGGCCCGAGGTCCGCAGCACATCGCCCACCACGGTCGCCGCTGGGATCCGGAGCCCCGCATCGAAAAAGGCAACGAATACGACCGCCTCCGACCTCTCGGGATGCGGTTCCGTCTCACCGTCGGCGGGCAATCATACGTCCAGGCGCCCGGACAACTTCCCCGCGCGCAAGAGCCCTTGGATCGTCTTCTCGGTCACGAGCGAGGGGCCTAGCTCACCAGAGAACGTGCCTTCCTCCTCCGCCACCAGCCGTTCCTGGTTAGCCGCCGCCGGGTCGCGCTCTTGGAGCGCATATTTCACCTCCAACGGCGCCAATCGCCGGTGAACGATAGGGCCACCAACCGCCTGCCCGCGCTTGCTACTGGAGGCCATCGCTTCCCACGACGAGACTGAAGTGGTGAAGATAGCGCGAGGGTGTGGAAGGCGGAGCAGACAGGAAAGAGGGCGTAAAGGTGCGGGGACGCTGTTACGGGGGGGCTATTTCAAGCCACCTCGCCCATACCGCCGCTACTGAAGCCTCGCAACGCTTCGCGTGCCGGATGTAACCGCAGCGGTGTAAAGGCCCACCCTGCACGATTCCCCATAATCGAAAGCGAAGGGTCGCGGAGGTCCGCGCACGAGGCGCGACCGCAGCCGCATAAGCGCCCGCCCAAAGACAACGCCCACCTAACGCTGGAAGGTCATGATCACACGCGCCACTCACTGCCCGCCCCGTGTCCCCCTTGCCTAGGGAAGAGACGAGCGGCTGCAAACACGCAACCGTCCACATCCCGCCGCCCACCAGTCGTAGGCCGCCGCGTGCCCCGGGCGCGTCGGGTCGCACGGTACGGGAACCTAACCCTGTCAGACCAGGGGCCGGCGTGAGTCCAGGAACCCGTACAGAGCAAGGCCGCATCAAAGGACCCAAGTTACCGCCCACACGGCGGTGTCCGCAGGGCGAAGGCGCCAGCTTCGCTGCCACCCGCTCGAGGGGTAGGGGACGGAGCGCGCGTGTCTACTTCGACTTGGCGCCAGCCTCGCTGCCACCCGTTCGACGGGTAGGGGACGGAGCGTGTCGCGCTCATTGACTAGGCGCCCGGCCGCGCCACCCGCTCGAAGGTAGGGGCGGAGCGCGTCGCCTATTTCGACCAGGCGCCAGCCGCCACGCCACCCGCTCAAGGGTAGGGGCGGAGCGCGCGCTATTTGACTAGCGCGCCACCAGCGCCACCCGCTCGGGGGTAGGAGACGGGCGCGCATCTACTTCGACTTGGCGCCGCGTCGCCGCCACCCGCTCGAGGGGTAGGGGCGGAGCGCGCGTGTCTCACTGACTTGGCGCCACCGCCGCCACCCGCTCGACGGGTAGGGGCGGAGCGCGCGTCTCACTCGACTGGCGCCACCGCCGCCACCCGCTCGAGGGTAGGGGACGGAGCGCCGCTGCTCATTTGACTTGGCGCGGCCAGCGCCACCCGCTCGAGGGTAGGGGACGGAGCGCGCGCCTACTCGACTGGCGCCGCCGCGCCACCCGCTCGAGGGGTAGGGACGGAGCCCGCGATCTATCGCGACTGGCGCCAGCCCCGCGCCACCCGTTCGACGGGTTGGGAGCGGAGCGCGCGCTACGCCGACCAGGCGCCAGCCGCGCCACCCGCTCGAAGGGTAGGGGACGGAGCGCGCGCGCGCTCATCGACTTGGCGCGGCCTTCGCGCCACCCGTTCGAGGGGTAGGGGCGGAGCGCGCGCGCGTCTACTCGACTAGGCGCCAGCCTTCGCGCCACCCGTTCGAGGGGTAGGGGCGGAGCGCGCGCGTCTGCGACCAGGCGCCAGCCGCGCCACCCGCTCGGGGGGCGGGCGTGCGCGCGCGCCGACTGACGCCCGCCAGCTGCGCGACCCGCTCGACGGGTAGGGGCGGAGCGCGCGTCTACTCGACCAGGCGCCAGCCGCGCCACCCGTTCGAGGGGTAGGGACGAGCGCGCCGTCGCTTCGACTTGGCGCTAGCCTCGCCGCCACCGTTCGAAGTGTAGGGGCGGGCGCGCGTCTACTCCGACCAGGCGCCGCCGCGCCACCCGCTCGAGGGGTAGGGGCGGAGCGCGCGCGTCTGACCAGGCGCCCGGCCGCGCCACCCGCTCGGCGGGTAGGGGCGGAGCGCGCGCGCTACTTCGACGAGCGCGCCACCGCGCCACCCGTTCGAAGGGTTGGGGACGAGCGCGCGTCTTTCGACCAGCGCCACCAGCGCCACCCGCTCGAGGGGTAGGGACGGAGCGCGTCAACTTCCACTAGGCGCCACCGCGCCACCCCTTCGAGGGGTAGGGGCGGAGCGCACGCGCGTCGCCGACTAGGCGCCACCGCCAGCGCCACTGCTCGACGGGTAGGGGACGGAGCGCGCGCGTCTACTTCGACTAGGCGCCAACTTCGCTGCCACCCGTTCGAGGGGTAGGGGACGGAGCGCGCGTGTCTACTCCGACTAGGCGCGCCGGCCGCGCCACCCGCTCGACGGGTAGGGGACGGAGCGCGCGCCTACCGACTAGGCGCCCGCAGCGCCACCCGCTCGAAGGGTAGGGGACGGAGCGCGCGCGTCTGCTTGACTTGGCGCCCGGCCGCCGCCACCCGCTCGAGGGGTAGGGGCGGAGCGCGCGTCTCGCCGACCAGGCGCCAGCGTCGCCGCCACCCGTTCGAGGGGTAGGGGACGGAGCGCGCGCGTCATCGCGACTAGGCGCCGCCCGCGCCACCCGTTGGGCGGGTTGGGAGCGGAGCGCGCGCGTCTCTCGACCAGGCGCCGCCAGCGCCATCCGCTCAAGGGTAGGGGACGGAGCGCGCGCGTGTCTGCGACTGGCGCGGCGGCCGCTGCCACCCGCTCGAAGGTAGGGAACGGAGCGCGCGCGTCTACTCGACCAGGCGCCAGCCGCCGCCACCCGCTCGAGGGGTCGGGACGGAGCGCGCGTCTACTGACCAGGCGCCGCCGCCGCCACCCGCTCGAGGGTAGGGGACGGCGCGCGTCAACTTCCACTAGGCGCCAGCCGCGCCACCCGCCGATGGGTTGGGGACGGAGCGCGCGTCGTCACGTCAACTAGCGCCCGGCCGCGCTACCCGCTCGAAGGTAGGGGCGGAGCGCGCGTCTACCGACTAGGCGCCAGCCAGCCGCCACCCGCTCGAAGGGTAGGGGCGGAGCGCGCGCGTCTATTTCGACTAGGCGCCGGCCGCGCCACCCGCTCGAAGGGTAGGGAGCGGAGCGCTGCGCATTTCCGACTAGGCGCCGGCTTCACGCCACCCGCTCGAAGGGTGGGGACGGAGCGCGCGCGTCCACTTCGGTGCGCGGCAAAGGCGGGGTCTTGTCTGCAAAATCTACCCCGTTTTCCTTAACAGGCCACCTACAGTGCATCAACATACAAGGTAATGCCGGCGGGCTCCATCAGGAACACCGACTGTAGGTAGGCCTGCTAAGAAAAATAGGGCGAACCTCGGCCGCCTCACGGGCAGCACGATGCGGAGGCGGGGGCGCGGTGGTGCCGATAACCGGCGATCAAGCTCCGGAAAAAGGGACCTCCTTACGTGCATCAACATTCCCCAAGCCGCTCAGCGTCACGGGAATGTTGATGCAGCGCAGGCCCATTTAGGGAAACGGCTTCTATCACAAGATCTGCATAGCAACACCGCACAGCGCCATTTATATACCCCAATCAGCGGGAGCCAACCGCGGAAGGCCAATCGGCGGGAGTCCAACCGCGGAAGTCGCGCCATATTAATGGTGACGGCGCCTCAACGCCGCACCGCGCCAAGCACGTTGCACCACGTGGACGGCGGAAGTCCGGCGTCGCAGCAAGACGCTCGCGTCTGCCGCAGCGGCGCGAACCGGAAGTTTGAAAAGTTCACAGGCGCGGGGACGGAGGGCCAAGGACTCGGCAACATGGCCGGCCTTGTGAAGCCCTTTACCATGAGAGGCTCCTGTCATAGGGATGGCCCCCACCTAAACCCAGCAGGCCTGGTAGGAGATTATAAGGCCCAAAATAGGCCATGTGTAATGACATAACTGCCCAGAGGGGATAACCAGATGTGAGGGTAAAACTGTAAAAGCATTCCTCATGTGTGTATATATATGAGTACAAGCCATGGGGAGGACCCAGGCCATTACACTTATCTTCATCACTCTCCACTACCACCTCTCTCTCTGTTTGGTCTGTAGCCACAACATTGGGAAAAATGCAATAGATGCAAGGCTTAACAAAGGAGGGTTATATGGTTCTTTTGCACAAAGCAATACTTGGTTTCAAATACCACTAATAATTTCTAAAGCAACATTTTAACCAATTAGATATTTTAATTGAAACTAATAAGCATTTCATAGTGAAGGTTCCCTCCACCAACACTAGATAACCAATTTTAAAGTTTCGAGTTCCGTCCACCCTCTCTGGCTCCCACTGCCAGGATACCCTTCCGAGAGTTCCCTCCACTCTCGGAATACAAAATTTTGATTTTAAAACCAAAACCAAAAATCTACCATGTGAATGCATTCCTTGCCCGCCCTTGACCGTGGGCACGGCTATTCGAATAGTTTAACACTCTGTAGAGGTTGTACAACTTTACCCACAAGAGATAAATTATCCTAAAAGTCAACACGCTTCCTTTGGCATGAGACCCAGATAAAATATCACAAAGCCTTTACCTTACTCTAATATAGCTAGATACCACCCGCCGAGGTTTCACCGCGAGTAGGCTAACCGCCGAACCGAAGCCCCTCTTGCGCCATATGAGTCTGATAAATCCACATCCCTCACTGTGAATAACCACCCATCCACGGCACCCACTTTCCACTGGTGGCATCTAAACTAGACTATCATAAGTTAGTCAACTAGGTCGTACCCATATAGACTTGTGGTTGTACGGTTAATGCTCAGTCTGGACAAACACAAGCGTCGATCCTTAATTGACTAGGGTGGAACATACCCTTTACAAGATCTCGTGCTTACTGCACCAACCCAAACCAACCATCCACCCTAATCTAAACCAACTTCCACATTTTATTTTATTTTAAAAGAACAGTGGCAGCTCCAAACACACTAACTTTATAAACACAAGGGTATTACAATAAATCATAATTTCCCATTTGCAAGATTTATGAGGTATTCAATAGCATGGCTAAGCATTGTACTACCATTCTAATACCAACAATTAAATATATTACTCTCATTAATGAGTCAAAGGAATTTCTAGGGTTGCAAAGGTACATGGCAATCAACTTCAAGTGAGGGCATAACAAGTTTGGATATAACTAATGCCTTAAGATTTGAATTATCATTTTATGTAAATAGCAATGCACATAATTTAAAATAAATAAAACATTTCAAAATCATAGGTTCAAGATGATCAAAGGAGACTTGCCTTCTTGCGGGTTTTAGGTCTTCGGTTGAGAGTGGAGAGGTCTTCGTCAGCGTTGGATTCTACGCACGAAAAGACAGAGCAACAAAGCAAATAAATACAAATAAAAAAATTCAAATAAACTCAAAAATTCAAATAGAGGCCATAGTTGGATAGATCATGATTGTTGTGGCTACTGACCAAACAGAGAGAGAGATGGTAGTGGAGAGTGATGAAGATAAGCGTAATGGCCTGGGTCCTCCCCATGGCTTGCTCGTATATATACATACACATGAGGAGTGCTTTTCTGATTATACCCTTACATCAGGTTATCCCCTGCAGAGCGGTTATGTCATTACACATGGCCTATTCAGGCCTTATAATCTCCTACCGAACTCTTTGGGTTTAGGTGGGGCCACCCCTATGACAGAGCCTCTCATGGCGAAGGGCTTCACGGGCCGGCCATGTCGTCGAGTCCTTTGGCCCCTCCGTCCCTGCGGCTGTGAATTCCTCAAGCTTGTAGTTGGGGGCTGAAGTCAGTATGGTGGTAGCGGAGGTGGCGCCTAGTCGTAGTAGACGCGCTCCGTCCCCTACCCTTGAGCGGGCGGCGGCGGCCGCGCCTGCCGAAAATAGCGCGCGCGCTCAGTCCCCTACCCTTGAGCGGGTGGCGGCGGCCGCGCGCCCAAGTCGGCAGACGCGCGCTCCGTCCCCTACCCTTGAAGCGGGTGGCGGCGGGCTGGCGCCTGGTCGGCGTAGGCGCGCTCAGTCCCTACCCCTCGAGCGGGTGGCGTGGCCGGGCGCCCAAGTCGAAGTAGACGCGCGCGCTCCGTCCCCTACCCTTCGAACGGGTGGCGGCGAGGCTGGCGCCCAAGTCAATACTAATGTACCAACTAGGTTTTCATCTATGGTGACAAGGTATGTTCGTTCAATTTCAAGATTGGCCATACACAAAGGGATTGGGTATAACTAGAGTTTAAACCGAATTTAAACTAGATTGAATAAAAGTACGCATGCATATTAATTTAAAAACAACATAATAATTTAAATTACTGGGATCAACATGGTCAAAGGTGTAACTTGCCTTGCTCGAAGTCTTGCTGCAATTAAATCGAAGAAATACTCTCGGATTAAGTAAGTAATCTATCGTAAAGAACCAAAAGAAATTCAAACAAAATTCAAATAAAATCCAAAAATTCAAAAAGAGTCCAGAAATGGATAGATTAAGATTTTAGAAAATTTTAGAAATTTGAGCGAGTTAAATCGGAGTTAAAATGAAGAAGTTATGGCTTTCGGAAGTTAAATCTAAAGAAAAGAAAAGACTAGTTTTCAGTATTATTTTTATACTGAAAATTCCATTTATGACGTCATCATCTATTTTATTTTTCGGGCGAATTATTTTTACAATGAAAAGGCTTTATCTCTATGACAAGTGGGGCGGTGTGCGGTGGGTGGGTTCACGGTCGGGCGGTCCACCGTGGGCTCGGTCCATGGCGACGTGGCCCAAGGAGGAGGTGGCGGCGGCGGCGCCGACGGGCGGCCACGCGGCCACGCTGGCGCGCTGCCGACGCGGGCGGCGCCGGCGAAGCGGCGGCAGCGGTGCGGCTTCGCCGGCGCTCGGCGCTTCAGCGGCGGCGGTGATGCGCAAAGAGAGAGGCGAGGATTCGGGCTCACTGCGCAAGGGGTCCGAGAGCACGGAAAGGGGTCGGCGGCGAGTTGGCGGCGCGCGCACGGTCTCGGCGGTGACGGGCTCCGTGGCGGCGTCGCTTCGGTGGAAGTGGGAAGATGGTCGTCGGCGCCACGGGGTCAAGAAGGCGTCGACGGCGAGGCGCGGGAGGGACCGGAGCGACGGCGATTCCTCGCCGGAGCTCGCACGGACGGCGGACGGGGAAGCACGGGTCGGGGGCCGATTCGGCTCGGGAGGAGGAAAAAGAGGTGGTGGCGCACGGGAGTCAAGGAGGAGGACAGCTCGGAGGAGGGTTTTATAGGGCGGGCAAGGGGTAACGGCTCGCCGGAGTTAAGGTGGGCGGAGGCGGCTTGAAACGGCGGCGTAAAGTGGCTTAAAGGAGGGGGAAATGGGCGGAAGTGGGGCGGTTACTAGCGCGCGGGCTTAAGGGCCACTAATGGCATCAATAGCCGGTCATTCGGGGAAGTAACCGAAGCTTTTAAAAGCTCGGTTAGGGTGTTAATGGCGGCGGCGGGTCAAAGAAGAAGGAGGAGGAAGAAAGGGTGCGGGCCCGCATGTCGGCGAGAGGAGAGAGAGTGGGGAGGCGGGCGGCCGGATTTGATCCACGCGCACAAAGGGAAGATCGGGCCGTTGGATCCAACCCGAAGGGGTAAGTGGATGGGGACGGCCCGGATTAGATCGGCCGGTGGGCGGATGCGATCTGGGTGCGCCACGTGTCACCTCGAGGGGTTTTTGGCTTTTAAATTTTGTTTTAATTCCCAGAAAGGCTAGATAACTTTATAAACACTTAAAAATTAATATTTAAAGCCCAAAAATTCTAGGAAAATTCCTAAAACTTCCTGGAGGCATTTTAGACTTAGGAAAAATATTTTTAATTTCATATTTTCATTTAAAAGCTTTATAAAATACTTTTTAGCTCTTAAAATCAATTTTTGATTCCAGAAAAATTCTGAAAAAATTTAGGAAAGGTTAGGAAAAATAAACTAAACTCTTTTTAGCTTTAATAAAATATTTTAGATACATTTTCTTGCTTTATATTTTGAAATAAAAACCAGATAAATCCAAATAAACTCCAGAAAATCAATAAAAGGTAAATAAAATTTTGGGATGTTACACTGGGGCCATCGGTGCACTTGGCGGCGCTACCGGTACGGCGGTGATCACGGCCTGCGTGCCCAGGCTGTTCGCCGCGTTGTCGTGGAGGACCCTAGAGCCAGTGATGAGGTTCGCATCGCCGCTGGGGCCGTTCACCGCTTCTGCGCCGGGTGGAAAAATGGATGTGCCTGCGTTGCCATCGCCCGGGTTGGTCGTCGGGGCGGTGCTGGTGGGGTCGGTCGTTGCGTCAGTGGCGGGGTCGGGCATTGCGTCGGTGGCGGGGTCCGCGGTCACTCAGAGGGCTTCGCCTGGGCACGCCCAGTATCCATCCGAAGAGGCTCGGAAACTTCAACAAATCAATGACTTACTCGAGAACCCAACACTAGAGCTTGCTCAAGCGCTAGGCGACAACCACTTCGCTAAGGGAATCATGCGAAGACTTCATAGCATGATGGACAGATTCAAGCAGCCTCACTGGCATAACTCCGGAAGTCGAACAGGTAGGATCACATCTGGTCGTTCATAGAACTCACCTTGTGGGGTTTGACATGATGATAAGTGGCGACGGTCTCCAAATCACAACTCAAACTAACAACTCTGGATCGACGAGTTAACCGAGGAGGCGATCGACCACCATTTCGAGTAAGGAATCTACAACAGCAGATGGAGTATGAGGAGTACTACCCTCGTATGGACAAGGCCTACTATAGGTCGGGTCCATCCATTGTCGGGCATCGTCGAGTACAATCGCCTGGTGACACCAATTACTCTTTCCCTTAAAGGAGGCATCAGGAGCTTGTTACCGGATGCTGGGCATTCATCCCAGAACTCTGAGCAGTACACTAGCCACCATGGTTTTGGCCAGTAAACATAGAGAAATTTGATGGGCCTCAAAATCCCATTGAGTTACCTCAAATTTACACGACCGTGGTTCGGGCGGCAGGAGGAGACGAGCATGTTGTGGCAAACTATCTTCCAACAGTGCTCGAAGAGTCTGCTCGGTCATGGTTGCTCAACCAACCATTTGAGTCAATCTACTCGTGGCAACAACTTTGCAATCTTCTATTGGAAAACTTCCAGGATACATACAATCGCTCTGGAAAAGAGGACAACCTATACCAAATGCGGCAGAACAACAACGAGACCCTACGACAGTTCATCAAGCACTTTAGCCAGATTGTAATTCAATTCTAAAGGTCTCTAACGCTTCTGTCATCAAGGCATTTAAGCAGGGAGTCCATAATAGGAGGTTCATGGAGGATATCACCTTTCACCCTCCGACCACCATTGCCAAACTCTTTGAGATGGTTGACTGTTATGCGACTACTTCTAAGGTGATCGAATGGACCAAAACTGTTGATCAGGTTAACCGAAGTTTGAAAGAGGAAGGTAAAGGCAATAAGAGGAAGGAGACGGCCAAGAAGTCCAAGAGAAAAGCCAAAGGTCAGAAGCCTCAGGCTGAGACCTCAAAGGAAGTCTTACCCATTGGCAATAAAGAGCCACGAAACCCCAAGCAATATTCTAATCAAGTCAAAGGCAAAGCATCAGCTTAGAAGGACAACAAGCCTAGGTGGTGTCCACTTCACAAGAAGGAGGGGCACGACCTTTGCAATTGATGAGTTTTCCAACAAAAGCTTGAGGATTACTATTCAGGCAAGGGACTGCTTCCCACACTCGATGACGTGGGGCAGTTGAGTGGTCAAAAGCACTCGGATGAGGATGAGGACATGTCTTTCCAGGATCCAAAGCACACTATTGAGCATATCTATGGAAGTTTGGACACATGTAGCTCTGTACACACCCGAAATTCCAAATTTGGCCCCAAAGCAAAAAATTTCCAAATATGGCCCCCTGCCTGAGCGCGCGACCATCCGGCGCCGACGCGTGTCTGGTCGTGCGGTCCGGTACCGCATGACCGCACTGTAGCTGGGTCGTGGTGCGGTACCAGACCGCACAACCGCATGTGCTCAGCTCCGACCGCATGACCCTGGGTGCCGACCGCATGACTCCATCCCGACCGCGCGTTCACACTGTAGACCGGTCAGCGCAGTGATTTTTAGGGTTTGGTCTATTTTTAGGGTTTGCAATCCCCGTGATTTTTATAAGTTTTATCAATTTTGTAGTTGTAAACTGGAAAAAAATCTGATGAAGTTGTAATAAAAGTTTATGTTCATTGTAAGTTGTAGATGCATAAAAAATTTTGGTAAATTTTTTTAGGAACGATTGACCATAGAACGATCGATACATATAGTGGTAAGTGATATTTTGATGTTACTGAGAATTCGTGTACGGTGAGAACCGGTATGTTAATATTGTTAAATGAGTTGCTACGTGAATCATTGAATGCGAAAAGACGAGATAATAAGCTTATCTGAATAGAAATAAACTTCATAATACAGTTGGGAGTAACATGCCGCGTACATTTTTATTACATACATAACATATAGCATGATATGCGACTAACCCACCCAACTGCTCGTACGACCTATTGTGTGGACCGGGGCCACTTTCCCTTCCTTGCCCGCTTGGCGTTGAACTCCTCTGCGGCCTCTTTTGCCTTAGCCGCCATTCCGTGTGCACGCTTCAAGATGAGCTTGCGTCTCGCGTTGTATACGTAGGGTGTGCTCGTTCTTGCAGCGCTCCTCCTCCAACAACTCCTTCTCCCGTGTGACATTCCACTCCTCGAAGTCGAGGGTCTATTGGTCTGCAGGGTGGATCTCAAGATCGATCCATTTGCGGTAGCCACATAGGGGCTCCGGAGACTGTAAATACAGGGGAGAGATTGTTAGTGCATGTTATGAAGGAGAAAAGGTAGGAGAAAATGGTGCATATGGTCGTTACCGGCTGCCGATAGGTTGCGGTGTCAAGACGGCGGTCGGGGTAGTCACTGGAGTAGTTTGTGCAATCCCAGTAGCGCATACCTAGGCTGATCGGTGCTTAGACTTGAAGAACTTGCACGTGTTCCCGCACCAACAAAGGGGGGTGTCTCCCTCTTAGGTGGGAGTTGCGGCGAATGCTCGGTGGGGACGTTCGGGATGGGGTTGTTGCTACACGGCCGCTCATTGCGGGGAGCTGACCTCGTAGCATGCTGGGCTTGTTCTACCCGGGCCGCAATAGCCCTTATTTTCTCATCGTGGGCGGCAGCTGACCGTGCTAGGTCATGGGTCTCCTCCCATTCCTTCACCATCTTGTCCCATTACTTCTTCTAGTTTTTTTGTCCATCCCGGTGGGGTGAAGGAAGCGCAGTGTAGTGTGGGGTTTGGAAGTGCAGTGTGGCCTGCGAAATGGAATGCACACCAATTATAGGGTCCATTTTCTCTCTACTCCAACGTGTAAAGCTGGTCCGCGTGGTCGTAGCACTGAGTAAAGCTGGGCATTCTGCCGTATCACTGCAAAAAGGTTGCGTCGTCATGCCATGTGACTGAGCAAAGCTGCCCCGTGTTGTCATCTCTCTGAGCAAAGCTGCCTCGTGTTGTCATGTCGCTGCGGAAAGCTGGCGTCTTTTGTCATCTCACTGAGCAAAGCTGCCCTGTTTTGTCATGTCACTGAGCAAAGGTGCCATGTTTTGTCATGTCACTGAGCAAAGCTGCCCCGTGTTATCATCTCTCTGAGCAAAGCTGACCCGTGTTGTCATGTCACTGCGGAAAGCTGGCGTCTTTTGTCATCTCACTGCGCAAAGCTTCGTCGTTTTGTCATGTCACTGCGCAAAGCTGGCCTCTTTTGTCATGTCACTGAGCAAAGCTGACCTCTTTTGTCATCTCACTAAGGAAAGCTGCCCTGTGTTGTCATGTCACTGTGCAAAGCTGACCTCTTTTGTCATCTTACTGTACAAAGCTGGCCTCTTTGGTCATGTCACTGAGCAAAGCTGCCCCATTTTGTCATGTCACTGTGCAAAGCTACAGTCTTTTGTCATGTCACTGAGCAAAGTTGTCCTCTTTTGTCATGTCACTGAGCAAAGTTGTCCTCTTTTGTCATGTCACTACGCAAAGCTGGCATCTTTTGTCATATCACTGAGCAAAGCTGCCCCGTTTTGTCATGTCACTGCACAAAGCTGGCATCTTTTGTCATCTCACTGCGCAAAGGTGTCCTCTTTTGTCACGTCACTGCGCAAAGCTGTAAGTTCTCTTGTTTGCTATAAATAGCATGGTTGGGGTCCCATGACATTGTAGGCAGAGAACCTTGTAAATCAAACAAAGAAGTACCTTCACTTTCGTGCTGAAGCATACCATGTCAGAAGCTGAGGGGCCAGTCGGATATGGGTCACCGAAGGAAGACCTTCCCTTGGAAAGGAGGGAGATCTTCGGTCCAAAGTACCACTTGATACCAAGCCGGCGTGCTCAACCAGCGTGGCCGAAATGCAGACACAATGAGTACGCGGTCGTGCAGGTCCTGGAAGGCCCGTTCGATGGCGGGCGTCATTTCTTCTGATGCACACGCTCCGGGGTACAAATTACTAATAGTACATTTTTTGTTATTGCTTATGGACCCTCCATGTTTACCGTCCTTTCCCACAGATGGCGAAATGAGACTTCTCCCGCTGGATCGACCGTCTTCATGAACGGTATATTGTCCGTTATGTGGATACATTATGGGATCGAATATTGGAGTTGGAGGACCGAATCAAGACTCTCAATGAGGAGAACAATGACCTCAGCCAACAGATGCAACGCGAGAGGGGCAATGAGGAGGTCGTGAACATAGGAAGCTCTTATGATCCCACATGTTGCAGCGCGAACCCTAGTTACATATGTGCGTGCCACTACCACGACGGCCAGCCACGTCCGAGGCGGCCCCCTCAGCGATACTCCATGTGGGTGCCACGAGGCTCGTTTGGCATATAGGCAACGAGTGTTATGGCTGTGTCGTATTTTAGTTCTTGTGTTCGTTGTTATGTTGATGGTGTGGCGCTGGGACTGTTGTTTTGATTTAATTTCTTGGTTGTAGTACTTTCCATATATTCTGTATGTGCAATGTATGTGTTGTTTCGTGTTGTCAGTGCGTGACGCCTTCTTATTCTGTGGCCTTTGTGAGTGAGCCCCCCACTGAGCCTATAAGAGGGAGCCATTCCTCACCTAGTCCCCTGCATTGTTCTCCCTCACCTCCTAAATTAGTTGTTCCCAATCTGTGTACCTTTCTTTCGTGCTCCCTCCCCCGGACGCCGATATGAGTCAACTCAGCAGCTCTTCATCGGCACCCATGGTGATTTGCCCAAAATGCAACACGGTTGTTAGACGTAAGACCTCACACATGGCCGCGAATCCTGGGCGGCACTACTACAAGTGCCCCTATCACTCGGTGAGTACGCTTGTTTCGGGTTCGTTCAATACGTGTCGGGTATGTTTGAAAATCTTCATCTAATGAAATCGCAAGAAGCCCCCGGCGGTTGCCGATTCTGGGTGTGGGAGGATGAAATGGGCACTAGGACCGACATTGTTCGGCATGAGAGAGTTGTCATGGGGGGTAGCGACCCTGTCGAGATGCACCATCATTTCGATAGACTGGAGTGGAAGATTAATTTAATGTTGTGTGCTATTTTCTTTCTTGTGTTTATTGTTATCGTCAAGTTGTAGTGCTGGAGGTTATTCTCGTCTATGTTGGTAATGTTTCATGCTCTGCTCTATGTTGTGTTTATTGTTATCGTGTGTTGTAGTGCTGGAGAGTTGATCTATGTATGTGTAAAGCAAGCTGTAAATAAATAATTTGCACAACATTGCATAAATAATTGCAGGAAACCATGCGACGTTATACAATCTGAATTACAAAAAAACTCATTATGAATCTCGTCGTCGTCTCCTCGGACGGCGTATGTGATCCTCCGAGAAGGTGAACCGGGTAGGCGAGTGCGGTGCATCTCGAAGGTCATACTGTGAGGCCTGCGTCCGAGGTGGTCCTGCGTACGGCTGCGTGGAGACTTGCGTTGGCTGGCCGAAAATAGAGCTCAGCCATTCGGTCGACGAGGGGTCTACGGCCTGCTAAGATGGTATAGCTGAATTAGGACATGGGCAGCGATGTTAGCAATGAATATTAATATCACAAGGCATTTACCTGGGTACTCTGAAATGCGGATGACCCACCGTGAACGTCATGGCCCTGTTGCTCCGAGTAAACCTGCATTTTTTTGGCAATGCGATCAGATGGCTTTGAAATAGACATGTTTAGCTTACTACGTTAGTGCATACCGGGGTATGCGGCTGTCCAAATGACGATGCCGTAGAGTACTCACGTATGAACTCCTGCGCTATGTATCCTTGATAGGTCTGCCCAAACCACCTGTCCCCGTCTGGTAGGCTGGACTGCACGCCATGGGTGAACGAGGGCAACGCCGGCTCTGGTCGCTGCGCTGAGTTAGGGTCGCTCTCTGGGGTGGGCTCCCGTTGGCCTAGAGAGCACGCTCGCTCCTCTGTCGCCCTCCGTGATGACGATGGCTGTAGCAACGTGCTATCTTGTCGCAAATGCTGTAAGAAGAACATGTGGTTACACATAAATGGCAATCGAGTGGATGAACAAATAGTTCGCAATTGTCCAATCGCCATCCGGCGCGCGTGGGCGACGGCGGCGTAGGCGGGCTGGGCTGCCGACTGCGATGGGCGTGGCGGCGATGGGCGTCTTGATGGTGGTGCCGACGGCGCGCGAGGGGGTGGTGGTGCTTGACGTACTCCGTCACCGCGTCGAGCGACAACGTCATCTCAGTGGAGACCACAACTCATGGTCTGTATCGCAGCCCTGGCGTCATCGTAGATGCTGCACATCGAAGTGAGCAGGCGATCAACCGTATTTCCCCTCCCATGGTGCAGAGCCTGAGCAGCCTCGTCGTGGATACGATGCAACTGGTCAAACTGTAGTGAAACAAACAGTGAGTTAAAACGTAATCCTGCACAGGTTAATTACATAGTAATCTCGTACCGTCTCATCGTGCCGTGCCGCTCGATGACGATCTGGACCTACCTGTACAGCGGCCTCGTGTACGACCTCAACTGGACGCTGTGGCGGCTCCCCAGTAAGCCTAATGCGGGTGCATGGAGCGTACCACTGAAGGTACGTCCTATACATCTCGAGGTCGTCCGGCCATGTCTCCTCCACAACCAGCGTGTCTGTCTGGTCACGCCACATGTTTGTCCACGGCCGCTGTATGGCTCTCCAGTCTTCGGTCGCTCGACCTCTCCTCGATTGCCTGCAAGTTAATTGAGACATTACACAATTAGTAGGGCCACAAACTAATGCATTAATTAAATTTACCGTGTAATGACATACCAGTCGGTGCTGGGTGCAAGAGGGCGTCCTGCAAGGGGGACATGCTGGTACAGGCCGAACTGCCTCATGACTCGCTGTGGGTTGTATGGCTCGACGCAATGCGAGAACACCAAATGGCAGGTCGTCAACCAGTACCGATGATCCTGCTCACACTGAGAGGATAATCCGTGGGGGGCCGTGTCCGCAATGAACCGCGGATCCCATGGCCACCAGACTATGTCGGCCTCGTGGAGTGTCTCGAACATGTTGTGGAACTCCGGGTATACACGTTTCGGTCTCTCCTTGGCCCACCACAAGAAGGCAGTGCACAGGGCCAAATGAAAGTCTTGTGATAATACAACGTCTACTTGGGAAAACACACATAAGGGGCATAGGGTTTATCTGCATAGTCTGTTTAAAACGAACCACCTTATCTTCCCGACCATCTTCAACGTTTCTATCCTTAAATCTTTGGAGTAAGGGTATGAGAAGTGGAATCAAAATTTTCCTTTTGAAACCAATAGAAGGAAGAGGAAAGTGTTTGGGGGTAAATTGATTGATATTAGCTCTCACTCTCTATTATCGTTTTTTTTGTAAATAGATCCTTGTGGCAAAATGGATATTATTATTTATTATTACTTTTTTTTAAGACAAGAAGTATCTTTCTAACCATGGATAATAATACCAAACATCGAAAATATGTTTTTTCCACACATTTTTTTTGTAATACCTCAAGGGTAACCCTTATGCTTTATTTTTGAAAAATAAGGCCATTTTTGGGGAAAAGTTTTCGAGAAATAACTTTGTTTTGGCTGTTTGAGGGACCAAAGTAAATTTTTGGAAGAAATTTTTGGCAACTAGTTGAACTTGTGAAAATTTCCTCGGAAGGTCAGGTTTGTCAAAATGAATGAGTTTAAAAACTGAATTTTTGTAAACAATTTTGATAATAGATCCTCCCAAGGAATAAATAATTTTTGGATAAGAGTTTCAAATTTAAGCTTTTGTGGCTTTGGCCTAAAGTATGTTTGCAATGGGGGTTTACAAGATGAGTGCTGAATTTTTTTTTATCATTTTCAATTTGGGATAAGAGAGCATTAGAAGTCTAAATGGCTGGGCAGCATATAGATGAGAGGAATCATCTAGGAGAGATGAGAAGGAGCAATACTACTTATATTTTTGGAAATAGATTTTGAAGAAATAATTCTAGTTATAAACTAACGGCCAGGCTAACTAGGTCACGACCTGCAGTCGATATGCTCTGATACCATCCCTGTCAGGCACCCAGATTTTACAATCCGGATTCCTCCGTAATTCCACCGCACTATTCCCTGGATCAGTAGATAGTGCTCACAGTTTACAGTTCTGAATATCAAAGTACATATCATGCGGAAGCGGAAATTTAATAGTAGACTTACTCATGGGCCGATTAGGCCGAAATCAATAAATTGTAGCAGCAGAAGAACGAGCACACAGGTGGGACCTTCAGGACATGCCCACAGGCAGCCAACTGGAGGTGCGCGACCTAGCCCTTGACGTCTTCATCATCTTTGTCACCATGACCAGTAGTGTCGCTGAAGCGAGGTGATCCGATTCCTGATTCTGAATTTTGTCGCAAAAGCGAGTGTGAGCACTCCAACCCCGTGCTCCGCGAGCCAATACACAGAATGCAAATAAATAGTATACATGGCTTGTCAAAGGAGAGGCTCGGGTTATTTTATTTGCCAAAAATCGCTTTTGGTAGCATTATTATCATTAGATCATAGTGTTGTTGTTACTGCCTAAACTTCACACGGCGATTGCCATAATTGACTTAATCCACCAGGGACTCACTTACCTTACTGATTGCTGTCTAAGACTCCAAACAGCGAGTGTCATCATTACTTAATCCACCGGATATACTTTTTCTAAATTGATTGTTGTCTAAGACTCCAAACAGCGAGTAACATCAATTATACGATCCACCAATCAATTGCTGCCTAAATCTCCGAACAGCTTGTGCCATCATTTATCTAATATCATTTAATTAATCCACCGAACACACACTTTCCATATTGAGTGCTGTCTAAAACTCCAAACAGCTAGTATCATTAATCATTTTGAATCCACCAATATCTTCTGTGTTCTAAATTCCTAATAATCCAATCTTGAAATTTCTATTCATCAACTCTTCATCTCTAAATTCCAATGATTAACTAACACCATTGATTTTAAATCCACCAAAATCATTCATATTCAATCCTTTTTGTAATTGATCCAAACCATAACTCATTCTTCTAATAATCAATCTCATTTTTCATTATCTATCACTAACTAATTCACTAGTATACCTCCACCAAATACCTTAATGATCAAATCTACGACTCACTAGTATAAATCCACCGAGAATACACTTTATCAAGATTATAATCCACTACTTATTATGATTCCTCCAATATTCTCAGAAATTCAATTCATCCATCTAGTGTATAATCCAATCCTATTAATTTCCATTATCGCCAATATCTCCCAAGAATTTTAAATTATCAGTGTCATAATCCAGCTAATACCTTTGCACTCCCTAATTCTCCAAAAATCATTTAATTCATCTATCTAGCCTATATATTCATTTACGCTCCACCAATTTATTTCTCCTAGACTCCACACTATCATTATCCCTCTTATGATCAATCATGAATCCACCAACTTCTTTATGTGATTACCATAAACTGCCATCTTCCTTTCTTACGACTCTATTTATTCTTCCTGACATTTTATTTGTGAGAAATGTTACCATTATTTAAAAATATAATACATAGAAATTTCCTGAGACCTAGCAGTTTTGAACAAAAGCATAATGTTCAACAATATGGAATAATAATAGCGATCCAGATTCCACCGTTACATGGCATCTGCACCATATAGCATCTTTCAGCGTTATAGCCGCTTAACTTACCGCTGGGACGACACCCAGGACAATTCAAATCAGGGCTTTCCTCTACCCTTCACCTTTTCCATTCCCACCCACAAAGTTTTTGAAATAGAACTATATCTGGTTAAGTTCCCATGTCCGCCCTTGACCGTGGGCACGGCTATTCGAATAGTTTTGACCCTACAGAGTTTGTACACTTTCACCACAAGAGACAATCTGCTCGTTGCCCCACATGATTCCTTAGACACGTGGTTGGGTAGACCATCACAGTGACTTTTCAAAGTATCTAGCCCCTTTTGTCATCTCACCTTATGGGAACCTGCCCACTTGCGGTGGGTCCCATCTATGCACGGGATGTAACCACGTCTACTAGCGAAGACACAGGCTCCACTTCCAGCAACGCTAGTACGGCTAGTTACCTCACCATCCAACTCGGTGTCCCTTTAGGCCTCCCATTGCCCTTTGCGTATCCACTTCCATCCACTACCAGTGAGATGAGTCCGGGGGTTTCGATAAATTTACTTAGCCAAGTTGTACTTTACAGACTTGTGGTTGTACTGTTTTACACAGGAGGTCATGACAAGATTCAGTCCTTAGTGGTTACCTGGGCGGTTCTACCACAAACCACACTCTCGTGCACCCCTGCACCATACCTCCGAACCATCCGCCCAGATAAATAAGCAATTCAAGGTTTTTGAGAATATAAAATAACCATATCCAACATACACCAGTCATTACCACCATGACTGCCCAACCAATTTTTCTCAGGATTAAAAAGTGATGCTTGGGCGCTCTCGCGCCCATGAGTATCTAAGCAAAACTAAGCAGGGCATACAATTACAGACTTATTTTCGAAAGGTTACTATTTTAATTTTTGCTAGGGCGACAAGGTTCACAAATTCAAATATTCCAAAGGAGGTGTAATATTAATCAAGGTACACAATGGGATATAACTAGTATCTTAAATTAAACATGTATTTGCATATAAAATAACAGCATGCAATTTGATAATTTAAACAAAAATAATTTGCAGAAAATGTAGGATCAACATGATCAAAGTATTGACTCGCCTGGAGCGGTTTACCGCGGTCTTGAGCTCCCACAAAGTTGTCTCATGCGATGACTTTTAATTCCTGGTCTTCATCAACCTTGGTCTTACTTGATCCATAGAATCTTTAGGACTCTGGTTTCTAATTACACGCTAAGTAACTGAATTCAAATAAAGGCAAATAACTCAAAAGATCCAATTAATTCCAAGTAACTCAATTTTAGCTTTATTATAAGTTAATGGGTGATTTGGGTGGTTTGAGGCAAGATTGATGGGGCGCGGAGTCTTGACGGAGTCAGATGGGGCTGGAGCGAAGTGATTGAATGGTCAAGGAAGATTTATTGAGACGACTGCCAGGGCTAGCTCATGATACTAGAATATTCACTGTAATACTCTACTTTGGATTTGAGAATGGCTAGGCATAGTTGGCTTTAGAATATCATGGATTGATCTTTTTATTCCATAATTTCTTTTATCATTTTTATTTAGGAGGTTCCATGCATCAGGTTAGTCCTATAGACTGGTGTAGGAGTTTAATGCATTAGATTCATATTTAGGGTATGCACTCCTTGCAACTTAGGTTATGGTATTTTATAGGGTCCTATTTACTAGTTATTTGAAGTATTCTCCTAATGATGAATTTAATAATTCATTGAAGCATGTGAGTATTTAATTGTCTCATTGATGTTTCCTACTAAATTTTAGTATATTCTTATTTACTACCACTTTTACTAAAGTTGCCATGGAGACTTATTTATCGATGGCAGTTAATGGCGGGGTTTATACTTTAAATTATGTTATTCCAACTTTTAATATGAATTTTGCTCGAAATGATTATGACATATTATTTAATTAATTCTATGAAGCTGCTTGATTGTCATTTAATTAAAGTTACCACTAAGATTTATTTTATGGCTACAGGTTAAGTGTTACGTCATATATTTAATTATAATTAAAGAAAATATTTAATTTAAAGTCTTGTTTTTATAGCCAAACATAATACCCAATTTATTCCCTCAACTTTAACTTGTATATCTTTTAATTGAAGACTTTATTAAATTTAGAACCTTCTTTTATTAATGCCTCTACATAATCATTAGTGTAATATAAATAATAAAGGCATATTACTTATGAATATATGGTAATTAACCAAATATTAAATCTTACATAACCTCAATTGCATCCTAATAGAATTTGTTAGCTTCCATGGATTAATTTTCATATTTTTCCTTGAAATGGATCAAAATAAAAGTAAGAGTAAAAAGATGGAGTTGCGGGCTGTGAGTTCGAACCTGGAACCTCACGGCCATAGTGTTGAGCAGCAGACGCTGATGACCAACTAGGCACTTGGCCACTTTGTGACATGGAGAGGGATCAATCTAGTTGAAGCAATTTCTAGCACCGAGCTCCCAACAGCCGGCCGAAACAGAGCAAGCGGTGAGGCTGGGCAGAAGGCGGCGTCACCAGCGAAGGGCGGCCGGGGAGGCGCTGGAGAAGGCAAAAACAGAACCCCAGAACCAGGGGGAGTCCGAGGGAGGTGCGGCCATGAGCCGAGAGGCTCCGAGGCAAAGCGGCGGCGAGGCGCGGCGGCCGGAGGCGGGGGTGGGACGGGGCGCCGGCGACCGAAGGGGAGAAGGAAGAAAGTGGGGGCGCATGAGCTACCAGAGATCAATAGAAGACTAGCCACGCGTTGGGCCGAGCCGGGGCACGCCTGAGGAGAGCCGGCAATGGAAGCCATGGGCGGCGCGAGGTGGACCATGGCGCCGGTGGCTTGGGGTGGAGGAGGAGCTCTAGCGACAGTTGGGGAGGCTCGAGGGCGCCGAGATAATGCTCCCCAGGCGAGGAATCGAGAGGTGGTGCTCCGTGGAAGGAATGGCATCGGTGGAAGCAGATTCGGCCGGAGGCGGGGAGGATCAGTCGTGCGGTGAGCTTCAATGCATGGGAGTCCAATTAGTTTGGAGGAGAGATAGCTGGGGAGCAATGACCCACCGTGACACGGTCCGAATGGCAAGGCTTCGTCGGAGCGGCCGGGACGGCGTGGAGGCGGCAACGGCGGCTCACAGGCGTGGAAACGCTCGGCCTGGGATGGGGGAAAATGGAGCAAGGGGGCGATGGGGGTTGTGCAGGGAGTGAGGGAGGGCCAAGGCCTCTCATAGCCAGAGGAGGGGAGGCGTTGTTGGCGGAGGACCGGGCGGAGCGGGGAAAGAACCACCGGGCAAGGCACCGCGCGGGCGGTGCGCAGAGGCGCGGGGCTCCACGTGATGCGACCGAGCGAGCGACACCTGCAGAGCAGCGAAGGGGAAGCGCAACAAGGATTTGGCGAGATTCGGCGCAGAGCTGAGAGGGGGGAGGGCGACGTGGAAGCAGCGTGGCCATGGAAGAAGGGAGGAGGGAAAAAGGGAGGAAGAAGGGGGGCGTGCCTGCGCGGGGGGGTCTGGATGGCGCGGTCGGCAAGGAAAAGGGGCCGAGCTCGCTGGCAGTGAGGAGAACCGGCAGGGAGAAGGAAAGGAAAAGAAAGGGAAGAGAAAGAAAAGGAGTGGGGCCCACATGTAGGAGAGGAAAAATGTGAAAAGAATGAGAGGAATTGAGAAGCTTTTGGATTTGTAACTTGGGACTTCTATTTTCTGATTTAGGGTTATTGATTCCAATTTCTTTTGAAATCTTAATTCAAGTCTTTGTTCAATTATCCTGATACGAAATATGATAGTCCTCTCTTTTTGATTTTATTAAATTTTATTATGAATAGCATTTAAGAGAAGAAATTTTTAGCTCAACCTTTTAGAGATACGTTTTAATGTTCTTTTCGATTTCATTTTATTAGTTTTGAATTTCAAATTTGAGATTTTAGTATTTGAATTCCTGATCTACAATGTCATTTTCCATTTATTATTTAGATGATCTTATTTTTATTTGAGACTATCCTTAATTATTAATTTTCATGCCACAAAACCCTAAAGATTGCAAATAAATATTCAGAAGAAATTTGGAATGCCATCAAAATACTAGAAAAGTTCTATATTTTTGAATAACCAAATTTTGGGATGTTACAAACAGGACCCGTCGACACACTTCACAATGTACTTGTCCGAGTTTGACCTGTGCACCCGATACATCTGGCTTATGTTGGCGGCATGTCTAGCAATAGCCTGCTGGACATCACTCTTATTACGGAAGCACTGCCCCAAAATGAGTGTGGCCTCGCTAAACCCCCATTCTCCCTTCTCCGCCTGTGGCAGAACTAGGGATGCCGCTGCGTTGTTGTCCAGTCTGGACGACACGTACGCACCGTCGGTGGTCACAACACGACCTACCACCCCTCCAGTTGCAGCTTCACCATCCTCGTCCTCTCTAGAACTGCCCGTTTCCACATCCTTGTCCTCCTCGCTGCCCGCTTCTTCCACCTGGTCCCCAAGGTACTCATGACAGTCAATACGGGCGGCCCACCACCTCTCGTCCACACCTTCGTTGGCCTGGAAATTCTCCACACGCCTCCTGAGGTCTTCATCACCCACTTCCTCGCCCACATGTTCTCCCGTAGAAGCGTCTTCATGTAGCCGGAGATGAACCCAGGCACTACATCTCCACCAGCGGCATCAAAACCAACCATGGCGGATGATTCTGCCCTCTCCATGAACTCGACATACACCATTGGCCTGGCATATATCTCAGCATCAGGGTTGCACACGACCTCCATGTAGTTGGCCCATGAGGCGTCATTGGTCACCTTCAGAAGTTGCCACATGCTCTCCCCTGTATCACCCACCATTGAGGTATAGACTGCCTCGATCCGTAACTTCTTCCTAGCGGTGTGCCAATTGAACGCCGAACGGACACACCTCTGTACCTCAGACAAGCTCATGGCATTCAGACCGGGTGCCTGGATCACGGTCCGGTCGCAATTTGACAGGTCCGGCCCATACGGCCCATCGCGTACGAGACCACTCCCATAAAACATGAACAAGTCTTGAATGTTAGCCATTACGTACCTAACATAAGTGCATAATCAACCATTTTAGTACACAACATGCAACAATCGTACCATTAACACCCACTACCCCATTGTAACATTAACAGTGCGGTATTTCATACCTCTTCCTACCGCCTACAAAATCGATTAGTATATATTTTGTATTTGTAAATCTACAATCTACAATTTATTTCTAACTATTTTACTTGCAAATTCTAACATACATCAAATTGCATATTCATTTCATTTTTATTTCCATTGGTCTTATTTATAAATCTTACTTTCTAATTCGTAAAATTTCTTTCATTAAATTTTACTTAACGCCGGCTTCCACTAACCAATTTCAATTCCATTTTTTCCCGATTAATGCAAAATTTCCATTACTTAATTTTCTTCCTAATGCGCTAATGCGGCTTTCACTTATAAAATTGTACATAAATCAACAAAATAAATCTTTGTAATTTCATGTCCTCAGTTTATTTAATTTTACTATACCTTCGTACTACTTTCCTGGTATTTCTATTATAATAATCCAAATTTATTCCCAATTTTAATTTTACACGTTGTCTACGGGCATTCACTAAGCCTACTAATTATCCAAATTGTCTCTAATCTAACTACTGTTGCTATCACCTACAAATGCTCCAATATAAATATGTACTTTTTGAACACCTACACATGTAAGCACATATGTTCACCAAAAACTAACTACATTACAATACGTAACTTGAACATAAAATACGACATTATCTACACTACAATAAAGCATGCATAATATGTGGATGTTTACCTATAGATACACACCGTATGACAGATTGGCTTATAATAAATATGTTCACATAAAGATTAGCTACAAATACATAGCGTATCAAATATTGACATGGCGTATCAAACATTAGCATAAAATAACATTACCAAAAGATGGTTTGTGCTAATGGACTAATTATGGACTAATGACATACATAAAAAGTAGTTGGCGGGCACAAGACTTACCTCTTCTTGAAGCTCACGACGCGATCTACAACTTTTATACTTACAAAATCCGCTGATTCCAAACGAAAACAACTCAAATCTACGTGTTTTCACTCCTCACTTCTCTTCACTTTCTCCCTCGCTCTGTCTTCACTTCAGCTGCAAATGAGCTTCCTGGCTTCGACAGTACTTCTTCTCCCTCCCTTGCGCTGTGGTTCGGGTTCTTTTAAGTGTGCATTGAGCACTCATGGAGAGGGGGCCGTTCCTGCGCTGAAGACGCGTGTGCGAGAGGACGAGAGAAATCAGTGCGAGCGGTGCTGCTTTCCTGCTTTCGGCCGAGGGATGGGACGTGGCTGAGACATGTGGTCGGGTAGGGAGTCATGCGGTCGGCAAGAAATCGCGCGACTGGGCGGACTCGGTCATGTGGTCGGCAACAAAACGCGCGGTGGGGAGTGGAAGCATAGTGCGGTCATGCGGTCTGGTACCGCACGACCCAACTACAGTGCGATCATGCGGTATCGGATTGCACGACCAGACACGCGTCAGCGTCGGGTGGTCGCGGGCTCGAGCAGGGGGCCATATTTGGAAATTTTTTGCTTTGGGGGCCAGATTTGGAATTTCGGGTGTGTACAGGGCTACATGAGGAGATGAGCACGTTGTGGCAAACTATCTTTGAACAGTGCTCGAAGAGTCTACTCGGTCATGGTTGCTCAACCAACCATTTGAGTCAATCTTCTCGTGGCAACAACTTTGCAATCTTCTATTGGACAACTTCTAGGATACATACAATCGCTTTGGAAAAGAGGACGACCTGCACCGAATGCGGCAGAACAACAACGAGACCCTACGACAGTTCATCAAGCACTTTAGCCAGATTTGTAATTCAATTCTAAAGGTCTATGACGCTTCTGTCATCAGGGCATTTAAGCAGGGAGTCCATAATAGGAGGTTCATGGAGGACATCACCTTTCACCCTCCGACCACCATTGCCAAACTCTTTGAGATGGTTGACTATTATGCGACTACTGCTAAGGCGATCGAATGGACCAAAACTGTCGCGTCGTGCAGTCTGCTACTCTGCAGGTGGGACACGTGGCGACTCACAACTGGTGCGTCGTGGGATGTGAGTGGTTGCGTGACCGCGGCCGTTCGCCTCGTCCCCCGAGAAGTTGGACGCGTGTTGAAGGCGTGGAGGTGTTGTGCGCTGCTTGGCCACCTAGCCGGCATGGCCCTCTAGGCCCCGTCGGTTCTTTTTTCCAAATCTTGGGCAGCCGAATCGCTGCGAATTTGATCTGTCAGTGCGTTGAGCCATATGATAGGCGAGCGACCTTTATAAGGTGCTAGTGTTGAGGTGGAGGCACCCTTTCTTGCTTGGCTTTTGATCTGCCGCTCGCTCCTGCGTGCTAATTGTCACGCCCGCTGCTCCTTTCCACGCTTACGCTTCCTTGTCGCGAAGAGCGATGGCTAGCCATGACGACGCCACCTACCATCCCCGCAGTGGTTCCTTGCCTAGCCAGGGCGAGGTGTCCCATCTTTCCTAGGAGTATAAACTGGTGCCGCGGGTGAGCTCGCGTGCCAACAAGTGGTGGAACGCCATGGAGCACTCGGGAGGCCGCTTTGCTCCGTGTCTTTGAAGAAGCCGCATGACTGAAGGGACGCTGCAGCGACTCGTGGATGAGGGGAAGATCGTGGATCACAATGGGGCTCGCCTACCCCGTCGGGAGGAGACGGAGCTGAAGCCCGGGGCAATGGAGGCGATTGTTTTTGTCGCGTTCTTCGACGCCGGCCTTCGAATGCCCTCCACGTTGTTCGTGGGCGAAGTCCTGCGGGCCTACAAGTTGGAGCTAGCCCAGTTGACGCCCCACGCGATACTCCGCCTAGCTGTCTTCACGTGGCGTGCGGACGAGGGGTGGCGCCCCAAATACGAGCTTATTCGCCACACCGCACGCACGCACACCGCCGACCCGAGAAGGTTGACGGGCGGTGTCCAACTTTGGCGGTGTGGACTTCGTGCTCGGCGCCATGCACGACGTTGTTCCTCGTGCGGCCTCGTCGGGGCAATGGGCGCCCGTTGGACTCGACGGTGGTTCTATTACACCGTGGACCGGCAAGAGCGGAATGCACCGCCGAGGTGGGCCGATCTCGCTTAACGACGCGAGTCCAAGGCGGAGATTGACGACACGCGAAAACTACAGAGTCTTGTCGGTGTCGCCCATCGAATGAGCGTGCGCGACCTAGCCGAGGAGTTCACAATGTATGGGGCGGCGCCACTCTCTCCCGGGAAGTATGTTGACGAACGCCTCGCGAGGACGGGTTCGATCCATCCGTATCTCGCCGCTTCCGCCCTCGCTCCTTGTAGTCGCCCAAGACGCTTTACGCGCCATTGTATTTGTTTGGTTTCCGCCGACTAACGTGGTCTCTCGCGCAGCGGCTCGGCTAGAAGATGCGAGCGCGCGTTGCGGCGCTCCTCCCCGTACACGCTTAAGGAGCACCAGGCTCGCGAGGCCGCATCAAAGCGGCTAGCGGGGCGGTAAACCGCACTGCGAGGCTCGGGCATTACTGCGTGCCCGAGCGCGGTGCCGGAAGAGCTTCCGCTGGGACTCGGGCGCTCAGACGGTGATAGCCCTACGGGGTGTTATCTTCGCGACGCCGCCCGCTCCCGGTGTCGATTCGACCCGCAGCCCCTCGGCTAGCACACCGAGACGGGCGTGCGACGGCGGTGGGCCCGCCATATCGCCGGAGGAGCGCGCCTCGGATTCCCGGCACCTTCTGCCGACGCCACGAGCCCGTGGCGCGCCATCGTTGAGTTGGAACTCGTCAACCTGTGGGGTGGCGCTATTCTGGCGAAAAACCACGGTTGAAGGTGCGTTATCAACCGCAGCGGCCGACGAGGGCGCACTTCTCTGAGAGGAAGCCGTGGGGGCGACGGTAACCGTAGCTGGTGTTGCCGCGGAAGAATCGCCTGTGCCACCGCAGCCGAAACGCCCTCGGACTCAGTCCCCGCCGCCAGCGAGGGGTCGATACGCCGTTGCGGGGCCTTGCCGCGGGATTACGGCGTCTGGCGCGGCCGAGAAGACCTCCTCCCCGACCGTCGAGGCGCCCGCCTCCCCCTGGGTGGTCGACCGCCACTTCCTACCGCGATGGCGGCGCGCAGAGGTAGGCATGAGTCCTTTCTTCACCGACCGCGAGACTCTCTCCGACCGCTCGCTCATTCTCGCTAACATCAGCGAGACGAAGTCTCCTGACGTGGCGAAGGATCGAGCAATGAGGTATGCGCGGGTCGGAAGCCTTGTGCGGGTGCCCGCAGTGCCCGCTGTTGTTGACGTGGCGTGGCCTCGGTAAATCCCGGCGCGTTAGGGCGGGTCTCGCCGCCGGACTTCCTCCTCGCCGGAGATATTTTGCGACCTCACCGCAGCCGCGAGCGTGCGACAACGGCCTCGACCGAGAGATGTTGTCGCCATGCGAGGAAACTCCTAGCGCCGCGCTACAGCCTCCGAGATGAGGGTAAATATGTGCGCTTCAGCTTTGTAGGGTACTCGCCGGGCGCCGCTGATTTGGTGTTTTGCCGACGCTGTTCTCGGCGGTCCTTCGACGAGGCCCGCGTCCGGGAGCGGAGGGCTCTGGAAGCCAGCCTTCGTGAAGCAAGCAATGCACTCGTCGCGAAGGATGAAGAACTTCGCGCGCTAGAGGGCGCCATGGCGGCCGCAAAACTCGAGGCCACGGCCAAGCTGCGCGCCGCGGCCGAGGCGTGCCGCCGTGCGGCGCAGATCACCGTCCTAGAAGGGAAGAACGCCCAGCTGGTGGAGTCTGCTGCCGAGAATAGCCTCGTCTTGGAAAATGCGTCCATGTCGGCGTGGCGGGCCATGGAGGCTCTGAACCAGGTCCTCCGAGATCTGTGCATCAGAGTGCCGGACACTACGCACGGGCCGGAGGCCCTGTCGGAGACGCTCGAATTGATTGAGGAGGGGGCCGGCGTTGCTCTTCGTGGTGCCAGAACATTTGGCGAGCACTGCGGTTATCTTGGTGCGTGCTTCGCCCTCGCCCTGCTTCACACTCGTGGGTGTAGACATACCCATGAGCTAGCAAATCCTCAACTGGATCTTCCCGACCGACCAGAGGTCATGTCGGACGCCATCCGCTCCATCGGGCCTAGCCTGCAGAACTTCCATCAACGGATCTGGGCCGCTTTGGGGAAGATGCAGCGAGGGTCGCCGTGCAGCTGACGCTGCATGGGGAGGGGGACCTCCTCCAGTGCCTCGAAAGGGTCCTTCAGCGTCACGGCGACGGCGGCACGGGTTCGTCCGCACCGCGCCAAGACTGAGCAGTTAGTCGGGTAGGGCAGGGGGATGATGTACTGGTTCTTACGCTTGTAACCATGTAACCCCTTTGCTTTTGCAATGAATCCAAGTAGTACCTTATTCTGGGTGTTACCTGCCGCCGAACGCGAAGGGAAGAAGACCTCCGCACCTTGTTTATACTCCGTAGAGCGCGCAGGGAGGGCATCCGCGTCTTATTAAAAGTCCATGGACCGGCGCGTGGGGAGGCGAACCTCGCCGCTACGACTTTCTTTATAGTCCGAGACTCGGGCGTGCGGAGGCGACCTCAATGCTACGCCTTGTTTAAAGTCTAGACTAGCGCGTGCGAGGCGGACCTCAACGCTCGACTTCCTTTATAGTCCGGAGACTCGCGCGCGGAGGCGGACCTCAACGCTACGCCTTATTTAAAGTCCGTAGACTAGCGCGCGCGAGGCGGACCTCGGCGCTACGACTTCCTTTATAGTCCGAGACTCGCGCGTGCGGAGGCGACCTCAACGCTACGCCTTATTTAAAGTCCATAGACTAGCGCGTGTGGAGGCGGACCTCGACGCTACGACTTCCTTTATAGTCCGGAGACTCGCGCGTGCGGAGGCGGACCTCAACGCTACGTCTTATTTAAAGTCGGTAGACTAGCGCGTGCGGAGGCGGACCTCGACGCTACGACTTCCTTTATAGTTCGGAGACTCGCGCGTGCGGAGGCGGACCTCAGCGCTACATTTTATTTAAAGTCCGTAGACTAGCGTGTGCGGAGGCGGACCTCGACGCTACGTCTTATTTAAAGTCCGTGGATCGCGCGCGCGGCGTCCCCGCTGCGTCTTATTTAAAGTCTCGAGACTAGTGCGTGCGAGGCGACCTCGACGCCACGCCTTATTTAAAGTCCGTGAGACTAGTGCGCACGAGGCGGACCTCGACGCTACGCCTTATTTTAAGTCCGTGGATCTAGTGCGTGCGAGGCGGACCTCGACGCTACATCTTCTTTATAGTCCGAGACTCGCGCGCGCGAGGCGACCTCGACGCTACATCTTATTTAAAGTCCGTAGACTGGTGCGTGCGGAGGCGACCTCGACGCCACGCCTTCTTTATAGTCCGAGACTCGCGCGCGCGAGGCGGACCTCGACGCTACGCCTTATTTAAAGTCCGTGGACTTTGTTACTCGCCTCAGACGATGATGCTGCACGGAACAGCAGCCTTTATTGAACTCCCGCTTGCGCGGCGAGCATCGCATAACAAAGGGCCGGTGGCTCTACGCTTGCTGTCCCGCTTCTAGGCGTAGTACCGCCGCAACTCCGTCCGCGTTCCATGTGTGCCGAGGCTTGTCCTTCGAGCGTGGCGGCGGCGGTGCGCCCTTTGGCAATGCCTCCATCACGATGTACGGCCTTCCCACTTGACTCCAGCTTGCCAACGGTCTCCGCTGGAGCGCCACTCGAGAACGAGATCCCGTGCTTGAACCCCGTGGGCATATAGAGTGGTCCCGAGTACGCATTGTCTGCCGTGCATACTTCTCGACATGGTGGGCTGCGTCTGCCCGTATCCCGTCAAGGAGGTCCAAGGACACACGACGCTCCTCTTCGGGTGCTTGGACAAGGACCCTCCGCGAGCCGGCCTTGATTTCCTCGGGCGTCACCGCTTCGTCACCGAAAAGGAGCTTGAACGGCGTGAATCCCGTCGGGCGTGTTACCGTTGTGCGAAGCGACCATAGAATGCTGTGAAGCTCGCTTGGCCACTTGCCCTTTGGCAATCCGACCAGGCGCTTTTTGATGGCGGCAGATGGCGCCATTCGCCTGCTCGACCGCCCGTTGGGTCGGGATGCCCTACCGAGGCGAATCGGAGGGTGATGCCCATGCTGTCACAATAGTCTTTGAAGAGGGTGGCGTCGAATCGCAGCCGTTGTCAACCGTGAGCTCCCGGGCACACCGGCGACATATGATGTTTTGCCATAGGAAGCGCCGATGGCCGCGAGGTTACTTTGGCGAGCGACCGCTTCCGCCATCCGGAGAAATACTCGGCCGACTACCATGAACCGGAGGTCCCTTGGAGCTCGGGCAAGTGGTCCTACTATATCAAGGCCCAGCGTGCGCTGGCCACACCGGGAATGGGGTTGAGGCTCGTCGGGGCTGCGGATGATGCGCACCATCCATCGGCACCCTTGGCACCGACGGACGATGTCTGGCGCGCGGTGATGGCGGTTGGCGATAGAAGCCTTGCACGAACGCCTTGCCGACTAATGACCTCGGTGCGGTGGGATCCGCACACGCCGCGTGGATCTCCGCCAGAGCTCCTTTCCCTCGCCGAGAGGCGCGGGAGCGGTGCGCAAACCCTCTCTTGTAGAGTATCCTTCAACACTGGAAGGACCGTGCGCGATCTTTCGCAAGCGCCGGCTTCGGCAGGTCCTCCGGCTCGGCGATGCCTTGCAAGAAATTGAAGATGGGCTCGCCAATCTCCGGCCGATCAATGCGGTGGACGAGTGCGCGTCGGTTGTCTGCGCGATGGCCGCTGCGCTAATATCTCGTGAAACGCCTCGAAGGGCATTCTTGGTCGCCGCTTTAGCGAGCGCGCGGCCGCTCATTTTCCGCGACGGGGATGGCCTTGACGGTGACACCCAAAAGTGCCTTTCCTCGCCCTCACCGTCGCGAGGTACTTGGCGAACTCGTGGTCCTTGGCTTGATATGACTTGTCCACATGGCCACCACCAAGCGCGAAGGTGCGGACCAACACCGTCTCGCGCCGGCGCCTTGAGCCGCGCGAGGCCAAAGAGCGTGCCTCGTATTCAGCCGTGTTGTTGGTGGCGGGAAGGCAAGGCGCGCCGAGTATAGCAACGCCGCCCTTCGGGCGTGACGATCACCGCCCCTACGCCGCGCGGCGGCACCGTAAGCTCCATCGATTGTAAGCGTCCAGACGGGATCATCGTGCGTCTCGACGGGTTGGGCCGGCGGGGTCCATTCGGCGAGAAAATCCGCCAGGACTTGGGATTTGATTGCCGTTCGCGAAGCATACGTCAAGGAGAAGGGAGCGAGCTCGGCAGCCCATTTGCCGATGCACCCTGTGGACTCCTTGTTGTGTAGTATCTCTGCTAGGGGGAATGAGGAAGGTACTGTGATCGGGTGGGCCAGAAAATAATGCCGAAGCTTCCTGGAGGCCATGACCAGCGCGTAGGCGAGCTTCTCAAGCTCCGTGTATCTTGTCTTGGCACCTTGGAGGGCTTCGGAGACAAAGTAGACGGGCCGCTGCATGGCGCCTTCCTCTAAGACGAGGACGGCGCGACCGCGGGTCGACGCGCCAAATAGAGCGGGAGGGGAGCCTCGGTCTTTGGGCGACAGAGTGAGGAGGCTTGCCGTGTCTTGCTTGAGCTCGTTGAAGGCCTTCGCGCAATCTCCATCCCAACGAAATCCATCGCACCGCGGGCGTCTTAAAAATGGCAGCCCGCTCCACCGCTCTGATAGGAAGCGGCTTAATCGCCGCCATGCGCCCGCCACCTCTGGACCTCCTCGTTGTCTTGGGTGGCTCCATACCCGGATGGCGTCTACTTTGTCGGGTTCGCTGGATGCCCGTCCCGACACGAGGAAACCTAGGAGTTTGCCCGCCGCACTCAAGACACATTTGTCGGGTTAAGCTTGATGCCCGCCTTCCGAGATTGTCGAAGGTCTCTCGGAGGTCCGGCCATGCAGGGCAAGCTGCCGGTTTGACCACCACGTCATCGGCGTAAGCTTCGTTCCTCCCGAGCTGGGCGGCCAGGGCAATGGCGACGAGACGGATGAAGGTAGCGCCTGCATTCTTCAAACCAAAGGGCATTCTGACGAAGTAGAACGTCCCAAGTGGTGTGATGAAACTGGTCTTCTCCTCGTCGTCTTCGGCCATGTATACCTGGTGGTAGCCGGAATAGGCGTCCAGGAAACTCATGAGTTCGCACCCAGCAGTGGCGTCGACCAGTTGATCGATGCGCGGCAAGGGGTAATTATCCTTCGGGCACGCCTTGTTGAGTGTCGTGAAGTCGATGCACATACGCCAAGCCCCGCTGGCTTTTTTGACTAGCACCGGGTTGGCGAGCCACTCTGGATGGTGGACCTCGCGGATGACACCGGCGTGAAGAAGCTTCGCCACCTCTGTTTTGGCCGCCTGCTGCCGATCCATCGACATACGCCGAAGCCTTTGCTTGACCGGCTTGGCGTCGGGGTGGACCGCCAAGCAATGCTCGATTACTGCTCGGTCTACGCCCTTGATGTCCTCCGGGGACCATGCAAAAATGTCAACGTTGTTCTGCAGCACTCGGAGCAGATCCCGTTCGACCCTCGGTGGGAGCCCCTCGCCGATGGACACAAACTGCCCCTCCGCCTGGAGCGGCACCTTCTTGACTCCGCCCTCGGGTCGAGGCTTGGGCGTCCATCCGGGAGCGGAGGGCCCGTCGCCGAGCGTGCCGGAGAGGGCATGCATCGGGTTATGCGGGACGCGGCTGCCGACCTCGGCACGTCTGGCCAGGTCCTGATCGCTGAAGACATAAAAAAGTTGATGCCCGGAAGCTTCACACATGAAAAAGCGTAGTGTGGGATCGCCTCGAAAGAGTTGATGGCGGGTCGACCCAGTATGGCGTTGTAGGGATGTGGGATATCGACGACGTCGAAGATGACATGCTCGGTCCGGATGTTACCCTTGTTGCCCTCCTGACGGAAAGTGACCGGAAGGACATGTTCCCAAGGCTCGCAGCGGTTGACCCCGAAGCCTTGAAGTGGAGCTCTGGCTGCTCTAGGCGGCCGGGGATCCCCATACGGTCGAGGGCCTCTGCGAACAAGATATTCGCGGAACTTCCCCGTCTCCAAGGACGCGCCTGACGTCACAGCGGGCTATGTGGGCCTGGATGACTAGAGGGTCTTGGTGAGGGTACTCCACACCCCTGGCGTCGTTGAAGTCGAAGGTGATGTTGCGGGGCGGCATCCACAGTTGCGGCTGCTCCCTGGGGGCTTTTGAGGAGGAGCCTCCGGTGATGACGCCGACGGTGCGATGCTACGCGCCCTCCGTTGCGATGGCTCGTATGGGGCTACCCCTTGGGTGCCCCGCGTGGGTTCCAGCGAGGGGCCAAGGAGGCAAAGCCTGAGACCCGGCCATCACCCTCCGCAGCTCCATAACCGCGGTGCATGCCCTTGTGTAATGATCACCGTAGCCGTGTACCTTGCACCACTTGCCATAGTGTAGGAGCTCTTGTTCTGCGTGGGGTTGGCCGCCGCAATCAAGTCCGCCTTCCGATCCCCGGTCTCCCCTCCATGAGGCGGGGTCGGGTCCTTGGCGGGCGCTCTCGGTGTCACGGACATGATGGGCCTCCTGCGACCTGCGCTGGCGGCGCCGAGGTTTATGCCTGCTACTTGAAGAGCCTTCTGCACTTACCGTATCGCTGCCTCGGGAGGGCCTACTCGGGGCTCTCGGCGTGGCCGCTGCCGAGGAGGACCACCCCCCCCTTCGCGGGCGCTCTCACGGCGCGAGGCCGAGGGCGGTAATGCTGCGTCTTCGCGCATCCTCCTCCGCCCGCACGTACTCGTCCATTTTGTCGAAGAGCTTGGCGACTGTCTTGATTGGCCTCCGCGCGTTGTACTCGGCCATCGGGCCCGAACGAAGGCCCTGTATGGCTGCATTAATGACGGTGGTTTCATTAATGTCTTTTACTTGGCACCGGATCTTGGCGAAGCGCTTGAAGTAGTCTCGGAGCTTCTCCGAGGGTCTTTGCTTCACGGCGAAGAGTTGGTCCATCTCGACTCGCTCGACGTAGTTTCCTTGGAAGTTGTTGTGAAGGCGACGCGAAGCTGTTCCCACGCGTAGATGGAGCCCGGCTTTATGGTAAAGAACCAAGAGAGCGCCACTCCTTGCAGCGCGAGGGGGAGTCCCTTCGCCTTCGTGATGTCGTCTCGCCCGCCCGATCGCGTTTCGTACACGCGCACGAACTCACGGGGGTCCGTGTCGCCTTTGTACGAGTCGACAGCGCTAGGGAACTTGAAGTCTCCGGGCCATGCCGCCTGCTGCAGCTCCGTCGAAAGCGGGGACTCCGGATCTACGCGCCACAGCGGCACGCGGCTAGACGTGGGGGCTTCGCGACTATCCGCCCTCTCCGGCGTGGGCTCGGTCGTGGTTGCTGGCGCGGCCTGCTGGCTCCAAGCCTCTTGCATATCTCGGACGGCTCCGCGAAGATCCCCTAGCTCCCGCTGGAACGCGTTGAGGGCCGCCAGTAGGGCGCTTTCCACCGCCTGTGCGGGCGGGGTCGTCGGTACTCCCAACAAGCGGATCGACGCGGGCACGACCGCGTCGCGAGCTCCCGAGCTGCCAGTCGCTCCGTCGTGGCTACCTCGAACCGCCCGGTCCGCGCTGCCGACGAGGGTCGCGGCGGGGGCGGCGAGGTCGGCTGTCGTTGCGTCGGCGGGGTCGGTTGCCCCCGTACCGGCGTCGACGTCTTCGACCGCCGGGTTTGCCACCGCAACGCCGGCGACGGGGTTGGTCGTCGCGGTGCCGGTGACGAGGTTGGTCGTCACCGCTCGAACGTCGATGTCCTCGGCCACCGCGCCTGCGTCGCCACCCGCACTCGCCGCTGCCGATGCCGAAGCCCTGGTACTCATACGACGCTCCGGCCCGGCCGCCTTCTTTCCCTTCGCCGCCGCCGACGAAGCTTTTTTCGGTGCCATCCTCCTTCTTCGGTCTTGAGCTTGCTCTGTCCTCCCCACGACGGCGCCAATCGTGTGGCTGCACCAAACAGAGAGATGATAGTGGAGAGGTGGGAGTGTTCTGCCTCACCCTCCCCCTCATCTTGATATATATATTCACACAGGGTATACTTTTACAGTTATGCCCTTACATCCATACATCCCCATTTAGGGGCACTTATGTCATTACACATGTTACTCTGGTTCTTATAACCTCCTAACAGGCCTGCTGGGCTTAGGTGGGGGCCACCCCTACGACACTATCAGATCAGAACTAGACAAGTTACTCAAAGCAGGCTTTATAAGAGAAGTCGATCACTCAGAGTGGTTGGCCAATCCTGTAATGGTTAGGAAGTCTAATGGTAAGTGACACGTGTGTATAGACTATATCAATTTGAATAAAGCTTGTCCAAAAGATCATTTTTTTCTTCCTCATTGATTAATTGGTTGACTTAACTGCTGGTTGTGAAATGTTAAGTTTTCTATATACATACTTGTTGGTTATCACCATATCAGTATGTCTTCAGAAGATAAAGAGAAGATCGTCTTTATCATGCTATTTTGAGTGTTTTGCTATGTTAAAATGCCATTTGACTTGAAAAATGTTGGTCCGACTTTTTATCATTTGATGCAAGTGACCTTTATATATTAAATAGGCTAAAATTTGGAATCCTACATTGATGATGTAGTCATCAAAAGTATCAAACCACTTAATCATATTTCTGACTTGCAAGAGACTTTCGACAACTTCAGAAAGCATCGCTTGAAACTCAACCTCGAGAAGTGTGTGTTCAGAGTTTCTTCAGGAAAGTTGCTCGGATTCCTTACTTTGGCAAGATGTATCGAAACAAATCCTAAAAAGATCAAGGCCATCGAGTAGATGCTCCCTCCGTCCACGAAGAAAGAAGTTCAAAAACTCATCGGTTGCATGATGGCTTTAATTCATTTCATTGCACATCTAGGAGAGAAGGAACTTCCTTTCTTCAAACTTCCTAGGAAACATGAAGGTTTCAAGTGATCAAAGGAGGCTAATGAAAACTTCAAGAATGTCAAGAGATATCTATCGAGTGCTTCTATTTTGGTTTCTCCAAAGCCAGGCTAGACACTCTTAGTATATCTTTTAGTCACGCCACAGGCAATAAGTGCTATACTCATTGCGGAACGCGAGGGTGTTCGGCGACCAGTATACTATGTAAGCAAAGTCTTACATGGGCCTAAGGAGCGCTACCCTCAGGTCCAAAAACTCTTATATGCCCTCCTCGTGTCTTCGATGAAGCTAAGGTATTATTTTTAGGCACACAAAATTATTGTACCGTTTGAGTTTCCCTTAGAAGAGGTGCTCCAAAACAGGGAAGCAGCGTGGCGAATGGCAAAATGGTTGGTAGAACTTGGGGAGTTCGGCCTCTATTTTGTATCCTGAACAGCTATTAAATTCTAGATCCTGATAGACTTTGTCACCGAATGGATAAATCCTGAACCTGTTTAGGATCCCCAACAGTACGATTTTCGACGGATCACTTGCACTAAGAGGCTCAAGGCTTGGGGTGGTCCTAGAATCTCCCACGAGAGAGACCTTAAAGTATGTCATCTAATTACTCTTTTCAGCCACTAATAACGTGGTTGAGTATGAATGTTTGTTGGTTGGCATACGAGCCGCTAAAGTGCTTGGGATTCGTCGATTACTTGTGAAGGAGACTCTCAACTAGTCGTGAATCAAGTCGGTAAAGAGTATCAATGCTCAAGTTCGACCATGTCTTAGTAATTGTTGGAAGTCTAGAAGCTTGAGAAGCACTTTTTTTATTTTTGAGTTACAGTATATCCCTTGGAAGGATAAAATTCCCACAGACCAGTTGGCTCGAATTGCTTCTTCTCGATCACAAATACTACCAAGAGTCTTCTTGGAGCAGATCCAAAAGCTATCTTTAGTTGAATACCAGAGACAACTCCTAATAAGATAGCCTCTATCGACTACGAGGATACTTGGATGGCTTCCATCTTAGAGTATCTTCAAAAGGGTTCTGTACCTGAAAACGATATCGAAGCAAATTGTCTATCCCGCAAGTCCAAAATGTATACTTTAGTTGATGGAGTACTCTATGGGCCTCTTCTATCTAGTTTTTGAAACTGGCTTTTGGCTTTTGCTATAGTACCTAATTTTCAAACGGAGTATTTTTTAATACAGGGGTCTACAGATTAATTATAGTACACATTGAAAGTCCATTATCTGTACCAGCCAAAATCGCATGTGAGTATCTCTCCCTTTGTCATCTCTGTCATGAATAGCTAAAGTTCAAAAATTTTAGCCAAAAACCATAAGCCACAGCCACAAAGAGCATACCCTATAAACGGAGTACTCAAGGGGTTCTCATGCGATGCATATCACAGAAAGAAGGATTACTACTTCTTAGCGACATACATGGGGGTGTCTGTGGAGCACACGTTTCTTACAGAACACTGGTCGGAAAGGCCTTTCAATAAGGTTTCTACTGGCTAACAACCCTTAATGACGCCAAAGAGCTAGTTAAGAAGTGTGTACAATGCCAACTTCAAAGCAGGCAAATACACCAATCGGCTCAGACTCTTCAAACAATTCCTCTCTTGAGGTCTTTTGCGACTTGGGGGCTCGACATCGTATGATCATTTCCATGAGCACTAGGGCTTCAATTTCCTTTTCTTGGCTATTGACACATTCACGAAATAGATCGAGGCCAAAACAAATCGGTGACAGGGATCACAACAAAAGCCGCAAAAAGATTCATGATGAGAAGCGTGATTACTCAATTTGGAGTACCAAGTTGAATAATTACAAACAATGGTAAGCAAATTTTCTTGTGCAAAATTCCAAGAATTTTGCGATAAATTAGGTACCAAACTTTGCTATGCCTCAGTTGCCCATCCTCAAAGCAATGAAGCAGTCGAGCACACGAATGGCTAGATAATGTAAGGAATTAAGGCTTGAGCCTTCGACCAGCTTGTAAAGCACTCGGGGACTTGGGTACGGGATCTGCCTTCAATATTATGGGCAATTTGCACGACTCCTAGATGGGTGACAGGAGAGACTCTATTTTCCATAGTTTTGGGGGATGAAGCCATGCTTCCCCCGGAACTAAAGATCTGATCGGCAAGGGTTGAGAACTTCAATGACTCCTACCAAGAACAACTTCGATCAGATGACATCAACCTGCTCGAAGAGAAGAGGAATCAAGCCTTGATTCGATCTGCAGTCTATTAGTAGGCCATGCGTAAGTACAGTGATTGTAAGGTCCAACCTCGCAGCCTTATTGTAGGTGACTTGATATTAAGAAAAATTCAATCACAATCTAATTAGAACAAGCTTTCCCCCAAGTGGGAAAGTCCTTACACCGTGCTCAAAGTCACACAACTAGGCTCTATACGACTTGTTATAAAGGATGGCTAGATTCTCTCAAATTCTTGGAACATTGACCAATTACGCAAATTTTATGTGTAAACATTTCTACTCTTTCAATAAAGGTTTCAGTTTGTTCAAATCTTTATTGTTGTATGTTCAGTAGAGCTTCTTTCATGTTTGTTCGACCACTTCTCGTACATCCAATTTATTTAACTGGTCGGAGAAGGGAACACCACTAGTCGAAGACTTTCCTCTCTGTATGTGACTTGCCCACTAGAAGGAACTTCCTAGTGACGAATTGTTCTCGACTTTTGCTATTAGCACAAAATAATTGTGTTGTCCATGAAAATGTTGAACAAGCATGTAAGAAGGCTTCTGAGTTTTTATCTTCTTACCATTTATGTCTTCGATTTGATAAACCTGGTCGAAGGGAGGTAATGTCACCTAGTCGAAGTCTTTTCTCTCTGCACGTGGTCCTGCCCACTAGAAGGAACTTCCTAGCATCGACTCGTTCCTAACTTTTGCTGCCAGAACATGACAATCGAATTCGACAACGATGACCGATGACTATGCTACTCTCAACATAGTTTGCTCTATACTATTTGCTTAGTTTATTCATATAAACTAAGTAAATAGTAGGGGACTAGGATAGAGTTATTCATATAACTTTATTTCTTAGTTGTAATTCTATCTATTTCATTTTTGGTTTTGTCTTACGAGTACTAAATGCTCAATAAGATGAATTGCTGGAAAAGAAAGAAAGTATTTCATCATCCAAAGGTAAGTGTTTACAATGTTATCATTTATAAACTACTTTGAAAAAGGGGAGTCAAGTTGTATCTCCTCTGTGACCTTTCGACCAAAGGGTTTAGCTTCCTCGATCAGACACGCTGCCTCTGTGTCAGAGCAACCGAAGTGGTCAATTGGTCAAAAGTTGAGGTTTGGGTCACATGCCTTGAGTTTTGCTAAAGCATAACTTACAACGCCTTTAACCGCTTCCCAAATCGACTCAGCCTGTTCGGTTTTCAGAGTGGATAAATGCTTCTCTAATACTCCAACTTGTAGTCTGATCATACTCGCATGAGCTGTTATGGTGTCATCGGAAAGACTCATTTTCTCCGCACCAACCCACGAGTAGATTGTTGAGAAGTACAACGTTGTTGTGAAGGATTGCCTTCATCAACTTCACTTCCTCTTGACTACGAGTCGAGGCTTCTGTGAGACATTTTATTTTGATCACAGCTTTTGCAAACAAAAGAAGAGTGGTTAGGGAAATACTTATCACAGAACTAGTTAGCAGAACTAGTTGAAGGTGAAGCTTTTCTTACCTGCTAGTCGAGCATCAAGCTTATTGGCCTCAACTTTGTGCTCTTCTTTCAGCAGCTTTATTCTCTGTATGGTCTCTTTATTGATACGAGTAAGTTCTCTAATCACCTTGATCTTTTCTTCAACCTCAATTTGGGACTTACTTGTTTTAGCCTCCTTTTCTATTAAAAGAAAAGAGTAAGAGGAACACCAGAATGACAACCAAATAAATAGTCTTAAGTTCATAACTTACTATTTATTTTCTCTTGCAATGCTCTAATTGTAGAATTAAACTTCATAATAGTTATCGATCGGTCGACATTTTCTTTCTTTAGCCTCTGCGTATCGGCCCTCTTGTTGTCGAGCACAGCAACTAAAAACTTTGCGTCGCTCCTAGACCTGCAATGGTTCAAAGCAAACATGAAAGCTTGGACAATTTGTAGGAACAAAGTTCAACTACATAATCCAGTAACTTACCATTCCGCTGCCTTTTTAGAGAGTTCGACATTTTCCTGTCGTAGGATTCAGTCACAGTTTCCATATCTTCTAATGCTCACTAAACAAAGAGGGTTGGTGAGAGATTAGAAAAGACCAAGTAAGAATGTCTAAGTATTCGATATTTACGTTCATGCTCCCACAAGCAAACTTGGCGAGTACCCGCTTGGAGTCTTCGAGTTGATTGAGCTCGACGACCTTATTCCACCACACCTTTTAAAGACATTCATCATCAAAAATGTTCCCTTTGTTGGGAAGATCTTTTGGGTGTGGAACTCAGCTTAGAACTCGATCAGCAGAAGATCCCACTATAAACGCAGGGTTAAAGAATGCAAAGAAGAAGTTATGTTGTTTTTTCGTCTCCTTCTCTAATTGTACCTCTTGGGAGCAAAGAGGAGCATCCTTGATGTTTTCTTCCTCACTGTAGCGGTCAGAAGGACTTCTAATTTTATGACCAGGTATTTCTACCCTGTCTTTAGCTACTTCAATTTCTGTTGCTACGACCACTTCCATGGTCATAGTCTTTGCAGCTTCGGTAGCAGCCTCTGTTGCTATGATGGTCATATCCTTGACCACCTTCTCTATCGCGTCTACAGCCGCAGGCAAAGTCATAGGGGGCTTCTTAGTGAAGCATCCTTGAGCAGTGGGGGAGTCGAGCTACAATCATGAAAAATAAGTTGGTATTAAACATGACAGAGGTAAAATATTATGTTTATTCCTATAGTTTTCATACCTTACTTTCGCACCCTTTATCTTGAATTTAGAAGAAGCTTTTCCAGAGATTAGTTTCTTCGACCACGTCTGGTCGAATGAGAACATCTTCGACTGTGTCAAGTCAAAAGTCTTGAGCAAGAGTTACTGCTTCTTGTCCTTCTTGTCCATCCTGGTAGTCGAAACCTGTTTTGATCACCTGAAGGGCAGTCTCCTTCTCATTCACAGATTCTTCCGTTGCAGTAGTCTCTTTCACAAAGGATACAAAATATTTCCAATTTTCCTTTTCGAGTTGCTTGATAATGCCTCAAGAAGCACCTACTGAATGTGTTTAGGTATTGTAATAGAAGGGTACTTTGATCTCAAGAGTTGGCTGCTTGAATACAGTAGCCCCTATCTCACTTGCAATACTTACATCCGTAAAGAATTGCTTGATGGGGGCACTTTGAGCAGCAGGAGGAAGGATAGAAAGGGGGACAACAACACTAGTGCTCCACTTTTTCTTGTCAGTGGCTTTTGTCAGTCAACGTCTCTTGGCCGGAGGAGCCTTGGCTTTCTCTGTCTCCCCTTTGATGACCATCAGTTCAACCCCTTGGTTGTCATGACGGTTGTTCATGCCTACATACCAGAAAGAAGAACATTGTTTAGTTGTTCTCTACGACTACCTAGTCCTAAAGATGTTATCGGTTTTTCGATTACCTATAGGCGTTCTTCTTTTTCTTCGACGGATATGTCCACTAGAATATGGGAGCCTCCATTTCGAGTGAAGGAGTCTTCTCACAAATGAGCTTGACATAGGAGTCAATTTCTCCCAAGTCAAGATCTGTTCATATAGATACAGTGGTTAGTACACAAAGCTCAAAACTTGAATATAAGTACGAGTACAATTGTTATTTACTATTCTTATAGTCTCTGGTCATATCTTTGGCTCCCAAGTACATCCACATGGGATATGCTTGTCGCTTCAGGGGGCTAATACGACGGGTGATGAAATCCTTCACCACATGCTAGTCAGTGAGCCCTTTATTCCTCAGCTCTTTTGATGGCTGAGATGTAGGATGCTATCATAGTAAGATCCTTTGGGACCGAGTTCCAAGAAGTGTTCTTCTCAGCACCCTTCCCCACAAAGGAAAAGTTGTATTCACTGGTCGTTTCCCAGTAGAACCACTTCTTCTTCCAGTATGGCCATGAAGATCGAGTGTACATTAGGATGTACAATTCCGTCTTGCCATCATGGAGCTTCAGACCACAGCTCTTGGTAATTCCGGTCTACCGGCTTATTTCACAGTAATAATGAAAGAGCTTGAGGTCTGTAGAAATCCCCAAATATGCCTCACATAGGTACATGAACATGCTCGACATCATGATCGAATTAGAACCAAGTTCACTAAAGTGTTCAGGTACAATTGTAAGAAAGGGATCAGCTGGAAGGTGAAGGCCACACTCACAATACGCCTATAACACCGGATTTGCCCAATCCTCCCGATGGCTAGTTTTGTCTGACAGCTTTGATCCATCTCACGAATTTTTGCGGAGGAATCTTCTCAGCATCCTCCAATGCCCTCAATTTCGCATCATCCATCTCTAAGACCGGCCAATTGGATGATGGCCTAGTCATTTTTTCAAGTGGTTGGTTTGGATTTAGAAGAGATTGAAGAAAGAAAATGACTTGGTCGGCGGTGGAAAGCTCAAAATTGATTGAAGCAGAAGAGGAAAGTAAAGAAGCCAAAAGTTACCATAAGGTAAACTTTTATAACCATGTGCATTATCCATCTTGGGAACCGAACAATTATCTCGAGAACCGATTCGGTGAACAGATTGGTGAAAATCGATTGGAATTCATTAATTCCTCTATTTGAAGTCCATCTGTTTTTACAACTAAAGCGAATTTACCTTATTGTCCAAGTTCATTTCCGATCGATGAAAGTCGAAAAGGCCTTGCTTTCGACTGCTATTCATCTGCGATCTCACTTTCTCAAGTAAGTTATTTTCACTTGAAGTTAGGGGGGTTAGATGACGAGGATATAATAATCCTCTATATTGTTGCATCAGTATGTTCTCTGAGTATACCCCTTATCGTTAAAGGATAGATTTTACAGAGTAGTCATAATTTCTTCTACGACCATATACTCGTAAGTTTTTCTACGACCACATAATCGTAAGTCTTATTACGACTACACCTTGTCTGTAAGTCTTACTACAACTACACTTTGGTCGTAAGTCTTACTATGATTACTCCTTGGTCGTAAATCTTTCTACAACCACTTAGTCATAACATATCCTACGACCACCACTTGGTCGTAAGTCTTTCTGCAACCGGCATATTCCCAACTAGCTTATTTACGACGATCTACTTTATCATGGGGTCGTCTGACAAAGCGGTTAGAACATGCGTTTATTCCTAGCACACGATCTCTCTCTGACAATAACCATCGCACGACGAACGGGCCACTACGCCTCTCTGACAATAACTTCCATCGGACGGTTATCATCTGAAGCGTTAAGAAATCTTTTGGCACGGGATAACGACCACCGCTTCGACTATATAAGAGTTGATGTCAGAGAGGAGAAGGGGGAACACGTTGGACCGGAAGATAGTGTTAGGCATTTCACATTACTCTCAGATGTAATCATTTTCTCTGAGCAATAGATACACAGGAAGTAGGGTTATTATTCTCCCAGGAGAAAGTCCGAACCTGTATAAAAATTCTCGTATCTCTACTTTGCATGTGCATACACCGAGTCTTCTAGATCTTCCCCAAATCCAATAAATCATACATACGATCGATATTAGAACATCGACAATTATCTTTTCATATTTTATCATATATGTTTTAGAAAGCAACAATATATCCGTCTGCAACTTGATTATAAAAGAGTTGTTGGACAAACACCCAAATATATCTAAAAGCAACACAACCGAACAAAATTATCATAATCCACCGCAATACCAGCAGAGCCTAAATACAGTAGGAATCTGAAAAAAAAATCCTACGATCAAAACAGGGCTTAGGGGGCAAATCGCTATGAAATTTCCAATTTGCATTCACACGAGTTGCACAATACCATCAACGTAGCACTGAAATTTGGCCGCAGGCCCCACTTGTCAACTCTATATTGGATGGTATTTTCAGATTTATACATCTTTCCAATAGTACTTAGCTATGTGCATAGAGCAAGACTGACATCTTTCCTGGACAGGGTAGTGATTACAAGAATACGGCATCTAAGGGGTGGCTTATCCGTGGATGGCCGCTGCAAACATAAAGAGCGGTCACTCTTCCCATTCCCTTCGATGGTTGACATTCCCTTGTCATCTATCCTCATTCCTCACCTATCCGCCACTTCTCCCAAGCAGCTCTGACATCATCAGCAATGAGCCCACCATCTATCGTCGCCATTGATTAAAAAAAAGCCTTTCAATTATGAAATTGGGGGACTTTAACTAGGGATCTGAAACTTCCCAACTAGGGATCTGAAACTTCCCAAATTGGAATTTTAAATGGAAAATTCAAATATTTGCTATAATTTGAAAAAAAACTTTCAACAGGAATTTGATAGCATTCGGATCGAAATTTCAACTTTCAAATCGAAAAAAAACTTATACATTCAAATCTAACTTTCGAGCTTTCACTTGGAAAATGCACGAGGCGAGCGGCAGATGATGGTGATGGCAGTGGCAAATCTGGCGTGGGAGGAGTGAAATACCATTTAATCTGGTTATTATTTACGAAAAATTCCTCCTTTTGTAAAGACACCCTCCATGCCCCAATCCCATTTAATCGTCACAAAAATACATCTCACATCAAGAAAAATACACTGCCACTTCATATTGTTTCGAAAATTACCCTTCTCCATTAAGGGTGCCTTTGGTTGAGTTTTTGGAAGCTGCTTTTGCTTCAAAAAGCCAAAAGTCAACCAAAGGGGTGGAAACCAGAAGCTACTTTTTCAGAAGCAGCTACTTTTGGGTAGTATAGTTTTGAAAGCACTTTGGACCCTGCTTTTGGCTTTTGACTTTCTGCTTTTTGAAATGGTGAAAATAGAGAGCTGTTTCACAGTTGTTTCAAGGAAAATAGAGATAGGAGGTAAGTTTTATACTTGTTTGAACCAAACAGCTTACAGCTTTTCCACAGCCCACAACCTACAGCAGTTTTTCCACAGCTCACAGCTCACAGCAGCTTTTTCAGAAGCCACAGCTCAACCAAACACACCCTAAAAGACACGACAGATCAGACATTGGGAGATTCGGTCACTTACCATCTTCTGCCTCTATATCTAATAGGAATCATTTAAACGTGTGTCATGTCCACGCATAGCACCACTGCATTACTGCGTTGCTCCATTCGACATATATTCAACTTGGTCGGCACCACCGCCATTACCACCTCCCACAAAAGCCATTTCCGGCTGCTGCTGACGTGTTACAGTGAGCAGAGGTTGGCCCTATTCTTTTTAACTTTTGGCTTCTTCGGAAGTTAAAAAGTCAAACATCGAAATGAGGTGTCCTCTTGAAGCGAATTCTCCAAACGGCTTCCCAAGCACAAAACCATATGTGTCATCCCCACCAACGTCTCCGTTATCCGCTGCCGTGTCAAAAAACGCAATCAAAAATCATTAGCCGTAGCCAAAAGCCATCGGCTACAGCATAAAAGAACCTCCGTTGCAGCGAGCATGGCTACAGAAGGGTCCATCCAAAAGCTTTACAACTCGGAAGCATCCATGCCTTACACATGGTGTAACCGTGAAAAAAGAAAAGGCACAACGGGACCCTCCACAAGATCAAAAGACAAACATCGCATTGTTTACCTGATCCAAAACATTACAGTAGTCCACAATAATATTTCATACCATGTTTATATCATGTTTGCTGGAAGGAATTACAGTAGTCCACAATAATATTTCATACTACATGTTTTTATCATGTTTGCTGGAAGGAAGAAAATGATCTGTTACAAATCCTATGCACTAGGTGCGGACCCAAATTATTTTCTTAAATGTAAACTTTGGACTTAAGTCCATGCAAGAAAGTGAAAACATAAAACTAAAGGGATTTGCTATTAAACATTCAAATGTTTCTGAATGTATGGGAGAGAGGGCGAGCGATGAGATCCACTAGATCAACATCTAATGAGGGCATAAATCTTGGTATTGATCAACACCTATACACCACCAACTATAAACTTGGTAACCAATGCAAAATTAGCATCTTTTTCTTCGGCAATGAAAGTTTTACATTTGGCTCCATTATCTATAAATTCCTACATGGTACTGATCAATATCACATATTTTATTTGCAAGCTATTCTAAAAAGTAAAAAAAAACTGCTTTTCAAAATGCAAATTGAGGGCGCAATCTACAGATATCCAATATTCCCCTACTAATGATATTGGTTTAAGATCTATGCAGTTTATTTTTTACAGAGCAAGGAAGCACTACACATCACATATTATATCTGCGAGACTTTGGAACATATATTTGTATTTTCATAATCTCCATGAAGTTGTTCTCAGCAGGGTTCAAATACGAGGTGGTAACCAGCTGGTTGCCACTGGAACCGGCCATACCAGTCATGGCAGCTATGGTCGGTTTGAGACGGATTTTAGTGAATACCCTCTAAAACTTTGCTATTAAGGATTTGAAAGGTTTAGGGTGTACAAAAGTTGAATATAATAGAAAAAAGCTAAAATAAAAATGAGTTAATCGAAAATGCACCGAAAACTGGCATACTAGTGACATTCTCAGAAAAGGGGAAATGCAACCTTGGTTTTTCAGTATTCCTGATCGAGGACATAGATTAAAACATCATAAGGCAGTGGAGCATTATGATTTAATCAGCAACTGATCTTACTGGCACAGAGATAGAAAATTAAAAGGTTTAACTTGTACTGCCGCAAGGTTTGATGAGTTTTCAGCCAGCATTTGTTTTGAAAGGACCCTGAGTGACTAGACTCTAGATAATATAGATGTACTGTGAAGACAATTAATATTAATTTAAACAGTACGTAATTCATATGGTTAGGTGCATGCATGTGTAAAGGATCCTGTACATATGAACAAGTTAATTGCAGACTAAGCAGGAAATACAAGACATTGGATAGATATGAAGTTATTTGAGCAATGTTAACACAAGTCGCACAGATCAATTCAACAGATTAATGCAAGCAATTGGAAGTATAGCAGATAAGGAAAAGCACTGATCAAAATCCATTAAAATTTTCCTTCTATTTTTTTATAAAACAATTAAAAAAATGGCTATTGTACTAAAGTTTCTAAGTTAGGCAACTTACAAACACATCTCGGGCTGTCTTGGATGTTGGAGTGAGTTTGGAGTGTAGAGATACAAGAGGGAGTAGTGTGTTACATGATCCACTTTGCCATTCTTTATCTGTAGAAACTATGTATTGCAGTGCCACCAAACTGCTTTGTGCTGCTAGGAAGATCCTCAATGTGAGAAGTACTTGAAAAGTTGCTCTCTCTCTTGATGGGTTCCACTTTCTTTGCAGGGCAAGGACCCAAAGTAGTTAGATCAAATAAGGGAACCATAAGCTTGGCATGCCTCCATTACAGTGTCATATGCTTTTGCAGGAAGCTCGAGCCCTTGGTTGCAGGCCCTCATGTACATCTCATAGGCAAGTCTCGGTTTACCATCTTGTACAAGAGCTTCAACCAGCACCTGATATGTAATTTCATTTGGCTCAATGTTCTGCAATTTCATCCTGTGGAACCACTCAAAAGCAGTGCTGCCCTTATTGTTCCTCACACAAGCACTCATTATTGCGTTGAAGGTTACAACAGTTGGTTCTATCTTTGCTGACAACATATCACGAAGAACAGCATCAACCATACCATGGTTAGCCTTGCCAATGTAAATTGACACCAAGATTGTATATGCATGCACGTTTGGCTTAATGCCTACTTTGCACATGTGCTTCCAAACTCTTAGTGCCTCATCGTATAACTTCCCTTTCTCTAGTGTACTTAGCAATGCTCCATAGGAGACTACATCTGGTTTTAACTCCTGATCTATCATTCTCTTGAATATATCCACTGCAGCAGATGTTTCAGCTGCTCTAGAGCACGCAAGAAGGACGGCGTTCCACTCTCTGCTCCCAGGCTTCAAGCCCTTCTCTTGCATCTTATCAAGCAGACTAACACCCCACCTCCAAATGCCCCTTCTCTTTGCAGCATTGAGTAGAATATTGAAATGAGACATGATCAGCTCATATGACAAATTGTTCGGCTTAGGGCCTTTGTCCAGCATATCCTCGTAAATCTCAAGAGCTGCCCACCACTTCCTAGCTTTGCCCATCAACCAAATCAGATGGTTGCAAACTGAAAAGCTGATCTCCCCATCGCACTCACGGATCCTCTGGTACAGCTCCTTGGCAATGGTGTAATGCTCCTCTCCTGTACATGCCCACACGAGACGCTCATAGTCGCTCCTGTCTGGCCTCACCCCAGCTTCATCCATGGCAAGAAGAACCTTCAATACCTCACCGGCCGGATTCTCCCTATCCACAAGTGACTGCCGCATCACCGTATGACATACACGAATAGCCAGCTTCTCAAACTTAACAAACTCTCGCTCCCAATCTTCACGATTCCCCGTCAGCTCACCCTTCTTGTACCTCGCCCTGAGCTTGACAAAGAACGAGAGCGTGGCAAACGCATCACCGGCCTTCTTGTAGGCCGACATGACCGTCGAGTATGTCGCGGCAGTCGGCACCAGCCCACAGCTCTCAATGTCAGCGTACACCCTGAAGACCTCATCAATCTTCCCTTGCTCAACATAAACGGACATCAGAGTGTTGAAGGTCACGATATTTGGGGGAACCCCCTGTGCTCCCATGTCTGCAAGAACATCCTGAATCCTCCCAAATTCCCCACAGTTCTTGACCGCGCCTAGCAAGCAGTTGTACACGAACTGGTTGAGGCTGCCTCCCCTTCTCTTGAGATGCTCGACGATGGCGAAGGCGGCGTCGAGGCGCTTCTCCTTGCCGAGCCCACGAATCACCGAGGTGTACACCTGGAGGGGTAGGTGTTCTTCGTCGCCGTCGAGCGAATCCTTCACCAAGAAATCCACATCGTCCGCCGTCTTGGCGTCGCGCAGCACCGAGGCGACCGCGGCGACGTCAACGCTCCCTCCCCTTGCCCTGCCGTTGCCGCAGCCGCCGGTGGTTTCAGCGGCACCGATGGTGAACTGCAGAGTCCTAGAACGGAATGCGTCATACTCTGAGGTTCTTTGATGGCGATGAGTACAGAGTTCGGGTGTACCTCGGCGGAGAACCTGCGGGAGCGGTGGGGCGACGCGGCCGCCGTCGGCTGCAGGAGGTGGAGGGAAGTGCGCGGGTGGGCGGCGTTCTGTTGGCGGCGAGTGGCGGGGAGGTGGCTGATAGGGTGGAAGACGGCGAGCGAGGAAGCCATTCGGGAGGTTGCCTCGGGCTCTGGACGGTGGTGGCCCTTGAAGGAGATGGCTATCTGTTCTGGGAAAAAATATCCTCTGCCGTTACAGGTATAGCGGCACAGCCGTGTGCCGTTCCAAAATCTGAGCCATCCTTTTACTTTAGAAGGCTGCGATGGTCCTGACCCAATCAGCTCCAATGCACCTTGATTTAATACCAAAATCTCTCTTTCTAGCGCCATTCACTTCTAATTGCTGCCCTAGTTTCTAGCAGGAAAAAGTCTTTTTTCAGCCTTAAGTATGACCGGAGTCTATTTTTTAACTCTCAATTGTACAAACGTGTGAGACATGTCTCTCAACTTAGAAAACCAGTTCATGTGACCTAGCGCTTAGCTGTCTACTTAATCCTCATCAGCACCTCGTTAGAGAGAGAAAGGGAGAGAGAAATAGACATAGTGAAGGTCACTTGTCTCCTTTGTTTCAAAACGGAGGAGCACGGGAGGTGGCCATGGGAAGCTCAGGCGAGCTCGGTATTGGTCAAGGGGACAACGACGATGGCTAAGGATGGAAAAAATGGATCGTGGACAGAGAAGGAGGCTAGGGCTGGCCGTGGCGTGGATCAGAGTGCTCATACGCGACTTGCGACTCGCTCAGACATGGCTTGTGGTAGCATGTGGTGGATGGTGCTAGGGAAGAAAGGAGGCGATGACACCGGAGAGAAGGAACTGGAAAAATCGAGTGCACATGAGCATCTATGGGGTGAGAGAAATTGACCGGAGTGGTTGGTGGAGGTGGAGAAGACTCGAGATGGGCAGATGACTGTGACCAGATGTGATGAGGACTACTTGTCGGTGGATGTGATCTGAGGTAAAAAAAAAGGAGATCGAAGTAGAGGTTGAGGATGGCAGGGGGAGGTGTAGGGATGCTTGAAGTAAGGTGAATTGGACAGGAGCTCATCAGGGAAAGAATGATGTTGGTGGTGGTGGTTTTCGGTCGGGAACATGGAAGACAGCGGTGCGTGGTGCCCCTGAGATAAAGGCGAAATCAATTGAGGGAAATAGAAGCTAATGATGCGGAACACTTGATGACATGAGTGGTTTTACATGAAGCTCGGCAGCACACTTTGGGCTTAGGGATGAAGGCACAATGTTCTAAGTGTTCTTGTGGATAGGAGAAGGAATGGAGGTGAGGTGGTGGAAGAAGATGCCACAGTAGTGGTGCAATCAGAGGAGTGAGATGGAGGAAAGGGTTGCTGGAGGGGACGAGAGAGATTGGCCGGACTTGGCGATGTTGAGCGAAAGCAAAGGGTGCGGTGTAGGTTCGGGAAAAATGGTGGACAACGGCGGCAGAAGATGTTTGGTGAATGAAGGGCGGCAAATGACATATGGGTCCCATATATATATATATATATATATATATATATATATATATATATATATATATATATATATATATATATATATATATATATATATATATATATATATATATATATATATATATATATATATATATATATATATATATATATATATATATATATATGAAAAAATAATTTTACTCCCGGTGTAATTACACCCACCTCTAATATACCACCTAAACAAACTTGAAATACTCCTTTATCACTTTAGGTATACTCATATACTAATTATAAGATACTTCAATGTGAACCACATGAAAAAATTGTAAGGAAGTCCATAGTTTTTAGCGTATTTTATAAATACCTTTATACACGCACATAAAAAGGAGTATGTCAAAAAAATATGCATACCACCTCTGAAAAATTGTTTATACCACCTATATGGTCTTAAATACTCGTATACTACACGTACATACCCTCCGTTACGCGAGATACTACCGATGTTGTGAGAAACGACATAGGGTGTAACTACACCCACCTCTAATACTACACGTATATAGGAAGCCTCTTTTGTACTCCCCGGGTGTAGTTACACCCTATGTCGTTTCTCACAACATAGGTAGTATCTCGCGTAACGGATGGTATGTACATGTAGTATACGAGTATTTAAGACCATATAACAATTTTTCAGAGGTGGTATGTATATTTTTTTTTGACATACTCCTTTTTATGTGCGTGTATGAAGGTATTTATAAAATACGCTAAAAAGTATGGACTCACTTGCAATTTTTTCGTATGGTTTACATTGGAGTATCTTATAATTAGTATATGAGGATACCTAAAGTGATAAAGGAGTATTTCAAGTTTATATAGGTGGTATATTAGAGGTAGGTGTAATTACACCCGGGAGTAAAAAGTATTTTTCCTATATATGTGTGTGTGCAGGGGCGGACCTGCCCTTCGGGCGAGCCCGGGCGGCCGCCCGAGCTCCCCTCGCCGGCCGGAGCCCCTCGCTGGAGCAGTCCCTCTCGACGTCGGCCGCCACTGACTACTCGATGGCCTTGTCACCGGATAACACGGATGGCTTTAGCTCAGAAGAGAAGTTCCATATTGACGACGGCTTCGGTGGAGACACCGCAATGCCGGTGGACAGCTCGGTTCGGGATGGAGAGCGGCGACGCCCCTTCGGCGCGGACGGTGCCGCGCGCCGTCGTCGAGCAACGACGACATGGACTTCTGGCTCAGAATGTTCATTGAGGCTGATGACATGCAGAGCTTGTCCCAGATTTAGGCAAACCGTTGGCTTCTTGGCTGATTGCTTGTTCATTTTCCTCTCTCACTATTCTTTGAATCTTTGCTGTGCTGCGTTTTGGAGTGTGTATATCTGAAAAATGGAAGAGCTTGTGAAGCGAAAAGTAATCGTTCATGGCGTTGTTCATCGAGAAAAAATGGGGTCATGAGAGTCAGTATCCGCGGGCACATATTTTCGTCGAACTTTTGTCCCCTGTAAAAGAGAGGCGAAGCGATCCTAAATTCCAAATCGATGCCTTCTGAAATTCTTTTGCGAAAAAGCGAAGTTTCTTGTGCAACGTTTCAAGCTTTCCTCACAAATGGCAAACATGGCTAAAATTTTGTAGACAGAAACAGTTTGTACAGAATCTGCTCAGATTGGTATGGTTGGAAACTTGAAACTTCAATTGACAAGATCTCCGGCCTCTGGGTTAGTTTCTATTTTCTAGTGATTTAGGAGTGGTGCTGCCAAAGTGCCAAAATCTTTCTTTTTTCTGGTTTCCTGAGCTTAGGTTTGTGAGGATTAGAGGATAAGTGGGGTTCTTGCTCTAAATTTTGGCTCAGATTGTTGAATGTTAATTGGACATTTGGAGTTGTTGAGATACTAAAACTCTGAAGTCTGAAGGATACTGGCTGGGCAGTGGCCAGTGGGCATTACTGCATTAGCACGTCGAAATGATTTGTTGAGAAACTGAAGTTCTGCTTATATGCTTAATGCTATAATTTTTGTCTATTTTAGGTGGAACATGCTCCTAACTATCCCTTCTACACCACGTTGGATCGTCTAGACCATAAAAGAAACATTGAACATTTTGACATTATGGGCTATCAAATGCTAAAAACATGGTACATGTAAGTTTTGTGTTTCACAAAAGAAGTTCCCAACAAATTTCAGTAATGTAGACACTAGAGACCAATCTGAAATGTATCGCTGAAACATGCCTTCTCAAACCAATCAAGGTCGTCTAGCTTTGGGTGTCAGAGATTTCAGTACAACTCAATTCAGTTACCAGGAAGAACTTTAGCATCTCGACAGGTATATCTGGCAGTTATGTTCTACTGCCTTATGCGAACCAACAACCTTTAGTTTATTATGGATAATACTATTTGCTTTACGGTTTACGAGTCTGCCCTAGCTACATTTTAGTCCTGGGTCCGCCACTGTGTGTGTTTATTTGTTTAGTAGCTACCATGTCATAAAAAATGAGCTTATCTGGATGCTATGTCAGCAAAAAAATGGACACGTTAGTGCCACGTCAGGTTAAAACCAACCTAATTTTGGTCGAGGGGATCACATAACCTAGTTTTGATAGTTGAGAGACCTATTTCACACGGTTTTACAATTGAGGGTTGAAAATGGACTCCAGCCATAGTTGAGGGTTGAGAAGTGGACTTTTTTCCTTTAGTATTCTCCAACCAGGACAAGAACATCTAGATCTAAATGCTCTACACAGCAATGTCTTCCTTGATTTTGCAATCCCCGTCATCTTGAGTGCCGCTAGCGGTCGGATAGCAATTATAGCCAGAGCATTGCTGAGCTGGTTGCGTGACCATGTAGCCCTTGAGCAGTTGAGCCTTTGTTGTCAAGTTGAGCTACCGTTGTTGCTCAAGCATAGGAGATTTCTATCGATGCTGCTACAGAGAAGTGTGAACCTTTCCAATCAAACTTCATGTGTACTATGGTGAGTCTTCTCCATCATCTCTAGATATAATGAGGTTGATCGAGATTAGTGCATAGAATTTTCTTTCTGATATGATTGTGAAATTGGGGGCACAAATGTGCGTATTATGCTCCATTGACATTGAAAGAGCATGGAATTTCAAAACAAAATTTCCATTTAGGTTGCTATAATGTTTAACTTCTGGAAGAAAGTTTTCTACACAAAATGTGTAGTGATGTTGTCTTCACAAATCTGAGAGAGGATAATTGTAAGAAACATATAACATCTGAATATATATCTCAAGGGGAATATATTATTTCATCTCCTACAGTTGGAATGCATCACTAATCTGAAAAACATAAATAGCCTACACTTGTATGATGTATAACATATTTCTTTAGGAAAGAATACAAAGTTGAAACAAAAAAAAAGTGTGTCTATTAGATAAAAGCATGGACGAGAGAAGCTATAAACTAAGTTAAAGTATATAATAGTCATACCTGCAATATGTTTGGAATGAGCCACACACAATTAATTGGGCCGAATTGGGCAATATAGACATAGCATAAGCACAATTGCAGAAAACCCCTATATAAAGTATTAAATACATAAAATGCTAATACCCCTCTCAAACTCATAGTGGATCAACAATACTAAGTTTGGAGAGATAGAAGCTGTGCTAAGCCCTAGTCCGTGCCTTCGTAAAGAAGTCAGCTAGCTGAAGCTCTGAAGGTATATACTAAACGATAACCTGCTATTGCACCTATGACTACATGTAGGAAGTATCAACCCTAATGTTCTTGGTGAGCTCATATATCATCGGATCTCGAGCAATGCCGATCGCACAAGTGTTGTCTTACAATAACGTAGTTGGTGCAGAAACCAAAAGTCCAAAGTCCTCAAGGAGCCACCATAGCTAGGTAATCTTAGCTATATCATAGATGCCAAAGCCCTCAGCTCAGTCTAAGCACTAAAGCAGAAAACTACAGTCTAGTTCTTAGTCCTCCAAGCAATCAAGGAAGAACCAATGAAGACTCAAAAAGTAGAGAGAGACCGACAGTCAGAAGGATCACTAGTCCAAGTCACATCAGAGTACGTTGAAGCTGTAAGGAGCTAGAGCGAGGGAAGAAAAGTTGTCGAGGGATGGTCCTATGAAGATATCACAGAACACGAAGGTGACTGTAATGGAGTTGGATAGGAGATGAAATGAACTGACTTAAAATGTGAATATCATGAGTGATATCAAGACAAGTGACACAAGGTAAACCAAGCTCTTAACAAGGTGACAACTGCGAAGTAGGACGAAGCTGAAGGTGAAGCTCTATAGGAGTGTCCACTGTGCGGTAATCAGTGAGAAAAGCGCAATCAAGATGATTCTGGATGTACTTTTGCTGAGAGAGGTACTAGCCATCAGGTGTAGATGTGACCTTAATCCCAAGGAAGTAGCGAAGAGGACCAAAATCAAACATCTGGAACTGCTCACTAAGATGAGTCTTCACAAAGTCAATATACTAAGGGTCATTCTAGTAATGAGCATGTCATCCACATAGATAAGAGGAAGCGTTCAACCACAAGAGGAGGTGTGAACAAAGAGAGCAGGGTCGTGATCACTAAGGAGAAGCCAATAGCAATGACAATAGAGGTAAAATGCTCAAACCAAGCACGATGGGTTTGTTTGAGCCCATAGAGAGAACTACGTAGGTGACATACTTGACTGTTGGGGATAGAATACCTAGGAGGCGGAAGAATGTATACATCCTCTCTTAGCTCACCATTGAGAAATGCATTCTTAACATTAAGCTATAAGATAGTCCAGTGCCAAATAAAGGCAATGGTAACAATAGTGTGAATAGTGGTCATATGAGCAATAGGGGCAAAAGTATCATCATAATTAGGCCCATACTCCTGTTGAAAACCACGTGTAATGAGATGCACCTTGTAGCGCTCAATGGTACCATCAGAACAAGTCTTGATCTTATAGACCCACTTGCACATTATAGGAGTGACAAAAGCAGGAAGGAAGACAAGGTCTCAAGTGCTAGTATGCTCTAAAGCAGCAATCTCCTCAACCATAGTGAGGAACCACTCAGGATGAGATGCAGCATCACGATAAGAGGTAGGCTCAGTAAGAGTAGTAGAAGCTACAAAGCCGTAGTGATCAGGGTGTGGAATTGCACTCTGATCACGCAGAGTGTAACTCAGAGGAGATACTGGAGTAGGACCTAACAAGGAGGGAGAAGAGGGCGCTAGAGCAAGACCCAACAAGAATGGAAGAGTAGAGGTAGAGGGTGATAGAGCTGATAGAGAAGGATCAGAATGAGGTTGACAAGTGTAGTGGAATGAAAATGGGGAGACCTCAACAAAAGAGCTAGTGGGATCCTCTAGTGGGGAAGCAACGAGAGCCAGAGGGGAAGGGAGCCAAAGGTGAAACCAGCGGAGGTGGTAGAGGAGACGGAAGTGAAACCAATAGAGTGGAGAGCTGAGGACCAAGAAAAGTCATAAAGGAGATGGACTCAGCAAGAGAGTCCAAACTGGAAATGGTGTCACGAGGATAGTAAGGCTGTGACTCATTGAAGGTGACATCGTACGAAATACGCATCTAATGAGCAACATGGTCATAGCAACTGTAACCTTTGTGCTCAGCGCTGTAACTAAGAAAAATACACTCAACTAACTGAGTAGTCAGCTTTGTGGGCTCATGGGGTGGAAGAAGAACAAAGTAGACACAACCAATAGCGTGAAGGTGTGTACTGAGGAGACCTACAGTTGAGATGCTCAAGAATAGTAAAACCTTGAAGAGCAGTGAGGGCTGTAGGTTGACAAGATAGGCAGCGGTAGAAACAGCCTTAGCCCAGAAGTGAGGTAGAATAGAAGAGGGCAGCATTAGAACGCAAGCAGTCTCAAGAAGGTGACAATGCTTGTGCTTAGAAACACCATTCTGAATGTGAGCACCAGGACAAGAGTATTAAGGAAGAATGCCATACATAGAGAAACTGATAAAAAGCAGTAGACAAGTACTCACCAGCATAATCAGGATGGAAGACACAAAAGACTAAATCAAATTGAGTATGAACTATAGTAGAAAAAGACTGATAAATAGAAGGACCTAGCTATGAGAAGACATGAAATAAATCCAAGTATGGCGAGAGTAGTCATCAATAAAGATAACATGGTATCGATAAACCCTTTTCAAATGAAGGGAGCCAGACCCCATATCAAATTAAAAGGATGAGTGGAAATAGAGTTACTAGAACTATAAGGGAGCTGCATTTGCTTGCTAAGCTTGCAACCCATACAAGATACAGAAGTATCACTAGGAATAAAACCAAGAACACCACTACCAACTAAACAAGATAGATAATACCCACAATGATGACCTAAGTGATGATGCTACTGAGCAAAACTAATAGAAGTGGTAGCAGCGAAGGCAATGGTAGTAATGGTCGACTGGCTAATGGAAGCAGCGGAAGTGGGAAGAAGGTGAAGCCAATCAATCTCCTAGAGATGTTGAGAATCAAGGTGGAGTGGGCTAGTACCAGTCAGAGTCCCTGTGCGGCAGTCCTAAACACAGCATGAGTCAGGCTCAAGAATGGTACAACAATCATGATAAATAATTTGACCCACAAACAGAATGTCACAGTCGAGGTTTTATTTCAAAAATAATAGTAAAATAAAATAAGAAACAATTCAATTTAAAAATAAAGAAAATAAAAATTATTTGGTTTTCCCGTGTTGCAAATTTATTCACCGAGATTTTCTATGTTTAAAAAGGCTTTTTCTGTTCCCGAAGTTAAATTAATATTTTATGCTATATATATAATAAAAATATTAATTTGGTGTTTGAAAAAAGATATTTGCAAATTTGGAGTTTATTTTGGTTCTTCTGTTCAATCCTGGAATTTAAAATTCTAATTTCCAATTCCCCATTCAAATTTCATAAATCCAAATTCAAAAATTCAAATTCAAATACCAAAAATTCAAAATCTCCAGAAAATATCCAATTCATTTTTCTAGGTCTACCCTTTTTTTCTTGGAGCCACCTTTTTTTTCCTTTTTCCTTCCTCTCTCTCCTTTCTTTCTCTACCTTCGGGTACTATTCACAGCACTTGTGGGATCGGACAGGCAACAGAGGGGGTGAATGGTGCATTCAAATTCTCCCTAATATCCACTTAACTCTTTTCCCCAATAGCTACAGAGCTATGAAGACTAGAGTTGATGCCTCACTGGAAAATTAGAGATGTAGTCTGAACAAAACAAGAAAAACTGAGCTGGTCGAGATCTGACAGTGTCGTCGAAACTTACCACGTGATCGTAAGTCTCAACCACATGGTCGATAACTGACCTAGAGATCATTGTCCGACTACTTGACAGAAGACAACGTGGTAGGTAGTCGATAGCACCCGAGACCAGAACAGCAGAGAAAAGACACCAGAGATCAGACCGCCGTCGGAAACAAAGCTCGCAGTCGTAACCCCGACTATGTGGTCGGTATCCGACAACGTGTTGTAAATCACTCTAGTCGATAACCATCGAGACTAGAACCAACGTAATCGTAAGCCAATGAGTGGTCGAACAATCAACATGGTTGAAAATATAAACACTGCGATGAGAAACTTGAGTGTGGTCGAAGAAGTGAACGTGGTCGTACGCTTCTCAAAAGAAACAGAGAGCGTACGACCGCAAAATTCAGACTATGCAAAACTTTTAATTAAGAGATCAAACGGTCATGAAACTTTGCACACAAGAAGGTGAGGATCTTAAGAGGTTGCTCTGATCTTTAAATGAAAACTTAGCAACTGAAATGAGAGCTTCACAAGATTTCACTGAGGCCGCCCAAAACAGAGACTAAGAGGATAAGGGGACAATCAGGCCATGCAAGTGGGAATAGAATCGCCAAGCTGGCTTCGAGTATAATTTTTCAACTCCAGACAGGTCAGATCATCCATAAAACAACTGAAAGCAGAACTCTTAGATCAAGAAAGTAAAAAGGCATACAAGGAACAAAGAGAGATAGCACAATTGATATGACCACACCCAACTCAACTCCAAACATACGAGAAAACATAAACAAAGATACAAAGATATTATATTGCTCTGAAAGATGAGTCTACAGCCACTCCATCCAGGAGGACCAAGAGCACAAGTGCTCCACACCAAACTCTAAACACGAACGCATACAAGAAAACAAAAGACGAGAGAGACCACCAGATGGGTAGCCCTCCATCCCTTTTTATAGCATCTGATAGTGGGGATAACCCATTAAACCCTACCTACCACTGGGTTTTCTCACTCACACATTTTACATCGACCCGTTAGCTGATACAAGACAAAAACACTTTAACAGAACAACCACCTTTTTAGGTCTTGAGCAATTCACCAAATTGCCCCTCCACCACCTTCCTGGAAGCTTCCTGCTTTCTTGCCTTCCACGCTTGCAACCACCTTGCTACCTCAGTCATCTTCGGCTTCTCCTGATTGTTCTAGACCTTAACACGTCCCTGTGCCTAGTCCCGATCCTTCCATGCCTCACCATGACCTAGCTCTAAAGTCCTGCAAACCCACCTGACAAGCAAAGCATCACATAGCATCGCACAATACACGGGAATCATCAATCTTCATAAATAGAATGCACTTAGAGAATAACCCAGCTGGTCTTATGCCACTTACGACTACTCGAATGCACTAGACATGAGGTACTCGTAGCCCTAGAAGACTTTTCAGCTGTCTATGACCACTCAGCAAATCGCTACATCCATCGCATAGATTACTACGACCACAAAGACAGATGTTACGACCACATAGCAATCGTTACGACCGTCGCTCTTAGTAGCTACGACTTTAACAAACATGGTTGCTACGACTTACGATCACACAGGTAGACGCTACGACCATCGACCATGTCCAAGTATAGCTACGACCGTCGACCACAGTCAGATAGAGCTACGACTATTGACCACGGCCAGACAGAGCTACGACTATCGACTATGGCCAGTCAGAGCTACGACTATCGACCACGAAGTCGTAAAATCGACTGCCGACCAAAAAGTCGTAATATCAACTACCGAACGACCACCAAGTCGTAACAGCGCCTACGACCACTAAGTCGTAACAGCGCCTACGACCACCAAGTCTTAATAGTGCTTACGACCACCAAGTCGTAACAACAAGCTACCAAACACAAAGACAAACATAGTGGTTGTAAGAACAACAAACTTCTGCACAGATGTCAAAAATCAAACTCAGTCTTTACACAAACTCTAAATCAAAGGTCAATTATTCATCGCAACCATGGGGTGACCTCCACATGGTCTCACAGCACTGTAGCATTGCATGCTTGTGGCTGATTGCTTCTCTCTCCTCCCCTATTTTCTTTTCAACCGAGCGGCAGCATTTTCCTCTCTGTTCTTCCTATCCACCAGCCAAAACCCATTGCCATGCATGCAAAAAATCATTTCCCCCACTAAGGAAATTAAAGGCAGCAAGTAATGTCTTCAATCACTACTAGTAATCAATCCAATTCAGTTTCAAACTCATTTAAACTTCTGTTTTTCAGTTTCTAGTCATGCAATGATGAAAATAGACATTGGATTAAATGCAGCCAAATTAATCTGGCTTCTCACCTTCTTGCCCTATAAATAGAAGCATCACCTTGTGTTCCATTCCTATGCCAACCCCAGCACCTCCCTTATCTTTGCGCAAAGCTCTAGTAAGCCGCAGCCCGCTCGTGCACCAGCCTTCTTCCCTCCACCATGCCATCTCTCTCTCCGATGAGATTTTGTCAAGACCATTCACGTCACATCGTGTTATAGCATGTAAGAAACCAACTCACCAATTTAATTTGATTTTAAGGCAACCAATTGATGGGAATCAAGCTTTCCATAAAACTGGTCGTTTTCGACTCTCGTCATTGATTCATTGTCGTCAGTGAGCCGTTCTTCGATTGCTCGCTTTCACACCATCACCAACATCTCCTATACCTGTCCCATGTCTCACTTTGCCCAATAATTTGCCGTAGAAGGTCACCACCATGTCGGCCACCGGTCACCGTCGCCACGCTTCTCCGATAACTCTCTGACCAAGCCGAGCACATGGAAACATTCCACGGGCGGAGCCTGAGCCCGTGCTCATGCTCATGCTAATTCCCTGTGTTCTCAGCCGAAACCGATGGCCACACAACGAGCGTCACCACCACCACTACATTGCATCTCTCGCCGTGCTGCCACCACCCATATGCTCCTCAAGTCCCTAGTAATCCATTTTGCCGGTTGGCTCCACCTCCCGTGCCTCCCCTCACACTCTATTACATTCATGGTCGACAAATCAGCACTGTGCTGTTTTTTTATGTCTTCCCACCAAATGGAACATTTATTGGAATATTCCCTCCTTTTTTATTTTCAGTGTTTTCTCGTCTGGCAAACTTTAGAAGACTCGTTCTCCGCTGTCCGAACTCCGAATCAAGTTATTCAAGTTCATAAATTCATCTAAATTCATTATCTATCTCTCAGTACCTATTTTATAATTTTTGTATTTTATTTATATTTTATTTTGCTTTTGTTACTTTTCACGTGTAGACTATGATGTCTTAGAAGAGTGCAATTTTGACAATAATTCTCATCAATTCACGAAGCAAGGCAAGTTACACACCTTGATCATGTTGATCCTAGTTTACAAATAAAGTAATATTATTTTAAATTATCTTGCATTCATATTTTTATTTAACGTATTTCAATTCAGTTTTAAACTTAGTTATTGCCTACTTGTTAGTACCTCCGTTGATATTGATTCTTACCCTAGAATAAAACTTTGGTTAGTACGCTAGTATTAGCTAAACATTTTGTAGCAAATGCTTAAATATGCTTAGAAATAATTCTAGGCTTGGGATACCTTTTTCACATAAAATGATGAGTTTTAAAATTATATTCTTGACTTCGGTGAGTCAGCAAAATCTATGTAATATTTCAAAATAAAATATAAAACTTAGTTTGGACTTAGACAAATAGTATAGTGGTGCGTGCTTGTTGACACACGTTGTTGATCAGTGACATAACAGTGATGCCATGCACAAGGGGTATGTGGGTAGCACCTAAGGGTGTGTTTGGTTGCCTCAATCTCCTTCGTTCCGGCTGGGTGGATTCGTATAATCTGAGAAAGAGCCTGTTTGGTTGCCTATATGAGTGGATGCAGCCTGCATGAGCGGATGCAAAAATACGCCCTCATCCTGGATGGGTGGATACGCTCAAAATGAGCTTCACCGCCATCCCGGATGGGTGGATGCGATGTATCTTATGCGGTCCCACGTGTCGACCTCTCGAGTTTGGTAGATCGCATCCGCTCATACAGCAACCAAACAAAGATCTCGCTTTTTGCATCCGCTCATGCAACTTCACCAAACATCTTCTTTTTCTGAAATACGATTCCACTCAACCTGCATTCACTTAGTCAGGATATACGATACAACCTCCATCCACGAACCAAACACACCCTAAGTCAATTTAAGGACTGCTCTGTATGCTACTGTTATAAAGCCCTATCGTACTACTACAAACTGGTATTGGACAGTCCTAGTTGAATAATTTGTGAGTTCCAACCTGAGTCTTGCTATAGGCTAATTGTGAGCGTGGCGTAGGCCACGAGAAGTGTCACATGGCACAAGAGGGTGTCTCAACTTGTGGATTCATATTATGGTGAAACCTTAGTAGAGGCGTGGCCAAGTTGACAGATTTGCATTGTAAAGATCTTGTTATGATTTTCTCAGTCACACACCTATGGAATTGTGTAATGGCACTACAAGATGACCCCCCCCTTTTGCAACGCATATATGCGTTGCTAAAAGTCCATATATGCGTTGGTGGGGTCTATACCAACGCATTTATTATGCGTTGCCAGAAGTGGCGTTGCAAGGGTTTGTTGCAACACTTATATATGCGTTGGTAACACCTACAAATAACCGTTGCAAAGTTGCAACGGATATTAATGGGCTATGGCAACACTTATATGTGTTTGTACCAATCGCGGACGAATGACTTCTATAGTTCGTAGCAACATATAGATTTGGATTGCTGCAACGCCTATATGCGTAGCTAGGAATAAACCATCAATAAACAATATTGGAAATTATTTCAATTTGGAGCCAAATAAAGAGATAATGCATATGCAATTTAATTGGGAAATTAGAGACCATCTCACACATGAGAAATAACAACAGTAAGCCATATATTAAAAGCAATTTTTGCATTACAATAAGTACCATCCACGTAATCCATGGAATAATTTTTTTGTTCAGAACACATGTTCATATGAGAATAAAATATAAAACACAAAGAAGTCCTATAGAATGCCACCAGCCGTCCAGCCCTCCATTCTCATATTCAGTCTATTTCATCCATTTATCTTCTCGATCTACAATGAAAATTGGAGTATGTTAATGCGACATTTAGGATAAATAAAATTTTATGGGGCAACAGGATAACACCATACAAAAGTTGAAGGCAAACTTCATAACAAAAGAAATGACAAATGCAACCTTTCCTTGACTAGTGTCTGCTAAATCTGGTTGCTGCACTATGAGTTTCTTCAAATCACCCTGTACATAGCCATAATATGAATTAAATAAATTTGTAAAGGTAGTAAAATAAAAAAACAAAGTTGAGCATTCATAATTAAATTACCACATGTGCATTTGTGTCCTTCTCGCTTTTAGTCTGGTGTGTATGAATATACAAAACAGCCATGTGAGGGTATTTCTTTTCAGGATCTTTTTCCTTCTGTTGAACATGAAAATTAATATCAAGGACATGATAATCATTGTATCACATATATGGATGCAGCAAGAGGTGTACACACAATTAAAGTGGTAAAAATATTACCCACTCCTCTCTGTTTCCAGTCCTTGTAGCTCAAGCTACACAAGCACCCATTCCTAGCCACCATGCCAAGAAATTTTCCTAGAAATCCAGCTTCTACTCCAATTGGCTGCTCAAGTTCATTACATGCAACCACAATTCTATGACCTCTAGGAAGGTTCCAATGTCTTTCAGTTTGGTCCTCCCACGCTTTACTCTACCTTCAGTTTCATCTATCCAATGGTACATTGCAAAAAGTAAATATTCACTGATAGAAAAATTGCAGGAAATCAGTTTATGTTAATTAAGATATTGTAGGTTATGAGTTACCTTGGACATTAACCTCAGTATGATCATCACTGTCAATCTGGTCTCCTCCAGCACTAGTATGAACTTCAGATGCTGCAACATTTTGTTGAGGGCTCTCTTGCCTAATATCTTGCTCTAACATATATTCATCATTACTTTGAATTGTGCACTTTCTTGTAGACCTCACCATGTCGGCTGCACAACATCATCAAGGATAGAGAAGCAGAATGGTGGCAGAGAACTAGATGCACTACCACAGAAATGGGGTAATCAAAGATTCCCTAATAACTAATTTCTCTTGATTCAGTAATCCCTAATTTCTCTTGGATTCACCAATTCCAGAATTTATATTAGCTTTACATTCCAATGTGATAAAATGTGTGAATTGACCACACAAATTTGACTAATGTGCATATGATTTTTCATAACTTCTGCAGGGGGGCTGTGAGGGACAACACTTTTGAACTTGTGCGATGTGATTACTAGGAATATAAAGTTCTGATGTTACAGACAACTCTTCTGAACTTGTGCCATTTTTGCTAGTTGATGAAAATAGACAAACATATACGTATTGATGTGTTGGATCTTCTGAAGTTCTGATGCAGGTTGTACCTAAGGACAACTAGTTCAAGCTTGTTGCTCGAGTTGGAAGACATGTAAGTTTTATGCATGGTACAACATTTTTTATATAAGTATTTGATCTGAGTAGCTTTTCAATTTGAGCTAGACAGAAACCAGTGAGTTCGCTTAAGAATGGTCCATCGATCATAATTTAACCATCGATATGGCTTGCTGCAATAATAACTTCTTTCATCAATTGGAGTAACACTATGAAGCCACTCTTTATATAGTGTGCATTGGGAGTCCTATGTTTTAAGAAAGTTTATTTGGACTCTGCATCCTGAGGAGCTCTCAGAGTTTTGTACATATATGTCAGATTTTTTCTTTATAATTTGGACTTTTCACAAGCTGTTGAAAAACACACTCGTATTGCTTTCTCATTATTTTCCAATTTGATCAAGGATAGGTGTAGATTCTTTAGGCTGATAATCTAATTCCTCAATGGATGCTCTCTTTTTTTAGTTCACCATGTCAGCTGCACAACATCATCAAGGATAGTATCACTTGTTTTTTTTCATATTCTAAAAATTTTACCACCCGTAAGTTTTAAAACATGTAATATGATAAATTTTAAAAATCTGTAGCAACGCACGGGCATTTAACTAGTGAGTGCGTGCGTGTGTCTTGATTATGGCTTCATGCATCCACCACGATGACACAACTAGGCTTAATCTATCCGTACAAAAACAAATCCAGTAATAATATAGATAATCCAAAATAATCAAAATAGCATATGCTTTATATTTTCTATGGTGGCAGAAATCAGTTATCTTTTAGAGATAATGTCTAAGAAAATCTGGAGAACTACATTAAATAGCTTAATGGACCTAATCTACTCATTATGATTGATTGCAGCATAAAGATTTACACAGATTCATTCTCACAATCTCAACCACTGACCTGCAACCTGCTTGGAATTTCATCAAACACCTTGTGAACATGAAAAAAATCTGTAGAAACACCATGAGAGAGAAGGAGCTCTTTTGGAGGCCATTGTGGCCCTGGAATCCTAGATGCTGGGATAGTTGCAGCACAAATTGAAACAAAGAAAAAGAAAGGTAAAGCATGCAAATCTAGATAAAAGTTCTCATAACAAAATCAACCAAAAGATCTAAATGAATTGCAGCTGCACGGATCTAAATGAACTCACAAAATTAGAGGTTTCACAGCAACTCCATCTCCATCTCCAGCTTCGAGGAGGCGATTGAGGCCATAGAGATGGCGAAGGAGGCGATCACTGCTATAGAGATGGCGAAGGAGGCGACCACACCAATGCGACGATGGAGACGACAGTACACGACAAGGGTGGTGAGGAGGCGTAGCTGTTGTCTAGGGAAATTTTGGTGGTGGGAACGTGGAGTTGAAGATGAGGAGGTGGCACAACATCATGGAAGGGATTGGAGGGGAACACAAGAAAGAGATTTTTAGGGCCGGCTGATAGCTTTGTTGTATTGAAGGAAAGGGTCAAAGGGATAAGTATTGAGTGGGTGCACGGTTAGCGTGGGGAGGTGGGATGGCAAGGTATTATCCATTGCCAGTGGTTTAGACTACAGCGCAAATTAATTCCGTTGCAAGATATGTGTTGTTAGAGACCCCTTTCTCTTGTAGTGTGGCCGGTATTATAAGATAATTATATCTTGTGGGTAAAGTTGTACCACCTCTGCAGAGTTTACAAACTATCCTAGATAGCTGTGTCCACAGTCATGGGCAAACTGAGTAAAATTTTTCACAGATTAGATTTTGTTTTTCAAAATGGTTTATAAATTGCTTATGGATGGACGTAATCCATATAAGATCTTTTGGAAAAGATGGTCCAGGTGCGATACCCATGGTTATGTTGGTGCCAGGTCGGTGCCTATGCCAATGGTATTATTTTGTTTAAATTACTATGTCATTTATTGTATTAAATTTAGCAAATTTCAATCTATTTACTGATTTCTTTAAATGCTGTTTTACGCTTAAATAGCCCTATATGCCTTCACTTGCTAGCCTTACATTATTATTGGATTTCTTGTGTTACTTGCAGAGTACATCTTATGTGCTCACCATTGCTTGAATCTGCTGCTCAAAGGAGGACTGCTTCGACTTCGGTAAGGATTGGGATGTATAGGCCGCATCTTACTGTCATTTGCATGTGGGCAGGCTTGTTGGGCTTCTTCCGCTTCAGTTTTATTTTCCGCTGCTTATATGTAAATTTGGCTTATGGGCAGTGGATGTAAACTTCTGCCATAAGGTCATACTCTTTTAATTAATAAAATTTATCATTGTGCTTGATATGTATCCAAGATACTACTGTGTGCACTTGCTGATCCTGGACTAGTGCGATTTACACGAAGGATTTTGGAGTTATTGCTCCGGGGTCCAACACATAAGCTACATTGCAAGCCTAGGAACATAAAAACTGGGAGTGGAAAGAGTGCCTCGACTAGTGACAAGAAGAGAAGTACCATCTGCAGTTTGAATGGAAATAGGTATAACGGAAGGACTCAAAGAGGCAGAGTGAGTGGAATCTAGTGTCATGTGGAAGGAAGCACCAGATTCTAAGATCCAAGAATATGATATACGTGAAGTAGGAGACTAAGTGGCTAGAGATTGAGTGGCAACACTAGCAGCACCCGGAGAACCTAAGGTAGGGCTGGCAATTAGGCACTGAGGAAGGGAGATTAGCTGTTGAGTGGTGTTTGGCTAGCGAGGAGTACCAGCACCTCCTGACTAAGCAGAGCCACGCTAAGAGTGACCACCACTATGGCCCTAGCTCCACCTACTAGAGTAGCAGGTCTGGTAGGTGTAGCCATCACACTGACACCAGGTGTAGTGAAGGCCACTAGTAGAGGCACTCACAGTAGCCAAGTATATCCAATTATTTGCAATTATGATTGTTGTCATCAATTATCAAAAAGGGAAAGATTGAAGAATTTAGACCCGCTATTATGAGTTAACGGTATATTTTAGTAATTAATGACAATCACATTGTGGGACTAACACTTTTTAAGAGTTGGATGAATAAATTATGTTCCATGATCATGGAGGCTTTGGATGACATCATGAGTTAATTGTCATCAAGTCAAGATTGAAGAGGAGGATGTATCATGTGTTGATACAAATCAAGATCCCAAAGATAAGATGATCATCAAGTCAAGAGAAAACCCATTGTGTATTGATAGAGAGCAAGTGAAGAATGCATCATGGGTTGATGCATATCAAAACAATGGCCTGAATTGAAGTAAAGATATCTGTCATCAAGCTTCAAGAGGATGCTCAAGGCAAACATATAACTAGCTAGAGTTAAGGATGCATTCCTAGTCTTTTACTGGTCTTGGTGTTTGGTTGGAATACCAAATTGCTAATATAGGATTGTTGTACTATCAAGAGGGATCTTGTCTAGTAGTTTGTGTCTCATCTTGTATTGATAGATCAATCCCGCTTGCTTTAGCTCTCCGTGGTATGATACTATTATTACGAATGTGTTTTGCAAATAGTTGAGACTCATGCATCTAATCCTTATAGCATGTGACTACACTTTACAAATATATTTTGCAAATATTTGAAGTCCATATACCTACTCCTTGTGGCATGATCTAAGTTTGCAAAATATTTTGCAAATTATTGGAGTTCATGTGTTTTCCCTTTGTATAGTGTAAGATTCTTTATTGATATTTCTTTGCACTTAGACAATGGTAGTGACTTTTTAGAGTTTTTGTACTTTTTGCATTAATCTATTATGTTTTAGATCATGCAAATAGGTGGGTTGTGTAGCTTTCTGAATAATCTTTTCATAGAGTCCAAGATCACTCAATTCCGACATTAGAGTGAAAAATTTTGACCATTTTTCTGAGTGTCACTTGTGCTAAAATTCAGGGCCAGTACTACTGCCCTTATACCTACGGTATGACTACCTAGGTCGGTACTACCACCCGTTTGCCTGATGTACTACCGCCCAATATGACTAGCCAGTCTACCAAGGTCTCCGGTATAACTGGGATTTGTATGGCTGCTGTTTTTTTCTAAATAGTATGTTTTTGAGCTCTTCTCATCACTTCAAGCCAGTATGATTGTACTTTGTGTAGCGGTACTACCGCACCTTTTGTAACAATTAGTTTTGAGTGTTTAATATTAAAGTTTATAGTCGTTGGTACTGTAGCATGGTAGTACCACCATGTAAACTAAGGTACTACCCCTCCTGCTGATTTTTGTTGATTTCGTCTCTAACGGCTAATTTTTGTGGTGAGAGTTATACATACCCCCTTAACTGGTTGGGATACAATCCTTTGGCACCCTATTTCATTCTCTTGAGTTAGTGTGAGCTTCTTCTATCAATTGTACATGTGTTGCACCTTTGAGCAAGGGGAGAGGTCTCTAATTGCATGTATTGCATATAGAGATGGATTGAGTATTCACTTGATCTTGTGCATGTGTTGCACTTGGTCAGAGTGCACTTGGTGAGAGTCAACCAAGGAGCTTGGTTCGTTAATCTTGGAGATTGCCGACTCTAGATAGCATTGGAAGCGTCATGAATGATGATCTCTTTAAAGAAGATTGTGAAGAGGCCTGGCATGTTGCAAAGGTTAGAGCTTACCTACTTGGAACGAAAAAGAGCTACAACTAGTGGAATTAATGTGTTTGGCTTAATTGGTGGAGTTGGTTTAATTCATTTGGGCTTACCTCACCGTGGACTAGGAGAAACTGGCAAGTCTCTGAACACTACAGTAAAAGAGACCATGTCAATTTATAGTTTACTTTCTTGTACTCAATTTATAGTTTACTTTCTTGTACTCAATTTATATTATTGCAATTTACATTTCTACAATTGAATTACTCGCTTGTTACCCTAGGATTGTAAACCATAATATAGACTTATGTTTTTGATGCACTTAGTGAGACTAGTTGATTTAGGCCTTAATTGTGCAAAATCACTTTGATTTACTCTTCTGCATATAAACTCGATTTTAGCCAAAGAGAATTTTAAAAGCCCCTATTCACCTAGTCGGCCTGTACGACCTTACAGGCATTTGGATAATAGGTGTGGTAATAAGTGCTGTCTTCAAGGTTTAGAAGGCTTGCAAGTAGTTTTCATCAAAGTTAAACTTCACATCTTTATGCAGCAAATTAGTAAGAGGTTTTGTGATCTTCAAGAAATCCTTTATGAACCACCTGTAAAAGCATGCATGACCAAGAAAACTCCTGACAGCTTTAACATTAGTTGGAGGTGGGAGCTTTTCAATGGTCTCAACTTTTGTCTTGTCAACTTTGATTCCTCTTTCTGACACACATCGCAAAACTATGCCTTCTCTGACTATGAAGTGCCATTTTCCCAATTAAGCACTAAATCGACTTCGCTGCATCTTTTCAAGACTTTCTCTAGTTTTTCTAAGCAACTATCGAAGCTCTTACTGTACACAGAGAAATCATCCATAAAAACTTCCATGATTATCCCAATGAAATAAGAGAATATTGCCATCATGCATCTCTGAAATGATGTTGGAGCATTACATAATCCAAAAGTGTATCCGTCTGTAGGCAAAAGAACCATACGGGCATGTGAAAGTGGTCCTGTGCTGGTCCTCAAGATGGATGGGTATTTGAAAGAACCCTGAATACCCATCGAGATAGCAAAAATATGAATGTTTCGCTAATCTCTCCAACATCTCATCAATGAAGGGTAGTAGGAAATGATCATGTCTTGTAGCGTTGTTTAACTTCCTATAATCAACGCACATTCTCCATCCAGTCACGGTTCGCTGTGGAATTAATTCATTCTTCTTGTTCTTCACGACAATGAGATCTCCTTTCTTTGGCACACAGTGTACTGGGCTAACCCATTCACTATCAAGGATTGGGTAGATTATTCCTACACTTAATAGTTTCAGCACTTCTTTCTTCGCCACTTCACGCATGGTATTGTTGAGTCTTCTCCGATGCTCGACCGTTGGCCTACATTCTTTCTCTATATGAATTCTGTGAGTATAGAATGCATGGCTTATACCTTTAAATCTGCAATAGTATAGCCAATAACCTTCCTATGTTCCTGTAGGACATTTAGTAAATGCCTGATTTGATCCTCATTTAGCTCATCGTCAATTGTCACCGGGTAGGTTTTATTTTCACCAAGAAATTCATAACGAAGACCTAGCGGGAGAGGTTTGAGTTCAACCTCTGGTGCTTTCAAGGACTCTGGTGCTAGATCTGTTGTCATTTCTGGTGCTTCCTCAAGATCTGCAGCTGCGCTTTCCTAATCACTGCATCTTTCTATGATGATGCTGTCTTCCGAAACCTTCTATAAAGGATCTTTGAGAAAGTCAACTGAAAGCACTCGATCTTGTTCCTCTGCCAATTCATCTGGATCATTTAACAGTTCAAAATATTGGAGATAAATTATTGCAAAGTCGTTCCTTTAATATTTAATTAAATGATCACATTGCCAATATCTAGCACAACATTGATGAGTCTCAGAAACGGCCTACCCAGAATAATTCTCTCCCCGTGAGAATACTCTTCACCAAGTACATAAAAATTGATGAGCAGATCGTTACCTCCAACAAATAACTCCAAATTCTTCAGAATTCCAATTGGATCAGTAGTGGATCCATTTGCTAGGACAAGTGTCTTGATAAATGGCTCAACATTGACGTCCGGACCCAAATCACACAAGCACTGCTTGAATTATTTTCCTTCCATGACACAGGGGATGTATGATGCTGGCATGCCAACTTGTCTGCTCTCGATCGTGCAAATTCGTGCATACTTCTCTTGACGAGTTGCTCTCTCCTCAAGTTCTAGAAAATCTTTAAGGACCAAAACTTGAGATAACGGAGTACGATCATTCCATGCTTGAAGAACCTTTTTGGCCAACTCGATGCTAAGCTCATGATTTGTCTTTTGTTTGATCCGTCTTTCCAATGGTTCGTCAGGTCAATTGTCCTCAATTGTAGGTTTCAATGGTGATGGTTGATTCACTACAAGTCTTCCAGTAGTGTATGATGGTCCGAATCCAAGCGGCATCCACACCATAGGTTCGAATTTTGAGAGTGACCTAACCTTCCTTTTTAGTTCTAGGCAGGGCGGCGTGGGCTTTATCCACTGAGTCAGGCTGGATGCCTTGTTGCTTCAATGATTGTGGCGCAGGGGGGGCTTGTGGTGTCTGCTACACACTCTTGCTGCTCAGCAACCTCATTGTTTCTGGCATAGGTTCAGGCTTGACTTCTTCCGCTTTAGGTACTGTAACTTCATCATCCTCATCATCTAATTTTTTTTGAAGCGCACTTCATGTACTGAACTCTTGAAATTTTCTCGATTACCAATTTGCCTTCGCTAGGTTTTAATTCAAGAAATGATCCACCTACAGAAGCATCAAGGTAATATGCCAAACTGACCGACAGACAAATAGAATGTTTGCATAATAACATGATTATCTATCCCTAGCTCAGGTCCAATAGTTAGTGGTTCATGATATCTTACCCATGTTTGACCAAGCATTTCACTAGGTAATTAGGTAAAGCATAAAATATTGTGCCCAAGGTGCTGAATTCTAGGTAAAGGAAAGAAACACATGCAAAAAAAAAATCTTTAAATGTTCATACCAATTATCGTTATAAGCTTGCACGTTGAGAGAGTACAAAGAGAACAGTATCCATCTATACCAATCTGCCAGTATGCCTTGATGTTGAAAAGTATTATAGAATGACTCATGACATGGAGGTACAGATTTTCCCCCTTCTTTCCGGCAAATGATTTTTCTTGCACCATCTTGATCAATGCCGGGTTTAGCTTATACTCAGCTTCAATCTTCACGAATTATTAGGACAAGTTTAATTATTAAGACAACTTTTTTATATGTTCTAATATTTATTTCAGCATTTAAAATAACAAATATTAAATGACTAGATTAGACACTAGAACGATGATTTTTTTTGTACGAATAATCTATTTTTATTCGAAATAACAGAAATATACCCACGACAGAATTTTTTTTACAGAAATAGACTCCAATCATCTGACTGTTGGGTGACTGGAGCCTGTTGCCCAACCGCAAGGTGATACGCAAGCAATCCGTCGGCCATTGGGCGAATTATTGCAGTTGCCCAACAGTCGGGCGACTGCCACTGCTGTCACTCAACGGTTGGGCGACTGGGGGGATTAAAAGGTCGGCCGCTCGCCGCGCTCAAAAATGCAGAGTAAGAAAGAAAGAACAAAGAAATGGCCGAGGAGAGGAGGAGAAAGAAAGAGAGAAGAGAAAGAGAGGAGGAGAGGAGAGGAGAGAGAGAGGAGGAGAGGAGAGAGAGAGGAGGAGGAGAGGAGGAGGAGGGAGGAGAGGAGAGGAGGAGGGGAGGAGTGAAGAGGAAGAAGTAAATCTAGATAATTTTTTTCTATTTACAATATTGTATATGCAGTACATATGTTATTTACTATTAGTGTTAGTAGAAAATTATAGATGTAGATAGAAATAATTCAATTTTTGGTATAGAAAATTTAGTTAATATAGTTTTATGAAATTAGCAGCTGTAGAAAAGGAGAGGAGAGGAGAGGAAGAAGCAATTGTAGGTATTTTTTTTTGTATTTGCAATGTTGTATATGATTGTTACTGTTAATAGAAAATTATAAATGTACATAGAAATAGTTCAATTTTTGGTATAGAAAATTTATTTAATATAGTTTTAGGAAATTAGGAGGCATACAAGCATGTAGTCGTGTATAATTTAACGAATATAGTTTTACAAAATTAGCATCGTTAGCAAATTGGCATGCGAACAAATTGGGGTGTCGGTGGGCGGTGTGCCAATAGGAAGTTCATACTACGAGGTTAGTGTAGCTGGTTACGACATGCAAACAATCGGTGAATTGTGAATTGCAGTACATTAGTACTTTCGTAGTGTGCGATGCGATTTGACATGTTGCAAAATTAAAACATATATGCAGACAGACATCAGCAATGCCGATACCCACTACATTGAGAATGCATTACGGTGCTAGAACCGTTCGTGAAGGTCCGAATGGTGTGGATTTGAGCGGTTTTCCGCTAGCCACTCTGGTACCATCGGACGGCGAGAATACTCGAATCTCACATGTAATGCATTGGCTTACCCAGAGTTTTTGGTTGGACCCCGAGGTGTGCAGCGTCGTCGTACAAGGGTTTTGGAGCCGGTCTCCCACGGACATCAGATGGGAGTTGAGAACATTGCTTCCCACTGTTGTGTGGAAGGGGTTTGTGCAAGGGTGCCGGTGCCGTGGATACGAGTGTGTGCTGCTTGTGCAACCATGTGCATTAGAAGCTGTGCAAGGTCATGTGTACGGCCTTGCTCCGGGAGGTGCGAGCAGCTTGAGCGACCCGCATGTTGGCGAAGAGAAGGAAGATGCTTGTGACGAGGCTGATACGGTACATGGAGGGGAGGTACAATGGTCACACCATGACGAGAGAACAGGACAAGCCGATGAAGGGGAGCATATTGAGTACATAGTGCAACAGATGGAGTGCGATGACCAGATGGCATGGGCTGAAGAGGAAGCTCTACAGGAGTACGACGAGAACAGTTCAGATGAGGATGAAGCTCATGTCCCGTAGGAATGGAACCGGTTTGATGCTGAGGGTGTTTTTGCACATGATGAGCACGAATCAGCGTGGGAGTATCATGAGACCGAGGTTCGGGTGTATTCAATGTTTGCTGACAAGGCATCGCTGTAGGATGCCATCAAGCTGTGGGTCCTTTCAATGCAGTGGACTTTTTGTGTCGTGAAATCTAGTTAGGAGCAGTACACCGTGAAGTGCGAGCAGGCCAGTTATCCTTGGAGGGTGCACGCACGTATGAGACTCACTGGGTTGTGTCGAAAGTGGAGCTGCACTCTTGCATTCTCAGTAGTGTTTTAGCGATGCATCATAACTTAACGTCTGCCTTTATAGCCAATGATAGACCATGTGGAGGTGACCCCGTGTGTGTGATGAGTAATTGACATCGGTTTCAGAAAAGTCGAGTTTGGTTTGTGTGGTTTGGACCATGCCGTTGCTCGGTGCAATCGGCTTCGATCGGACTTGGTCAAACTTGGTCGAAGTGTTTAGGATGCTTATTATTTTGATTCGACAGGTTTTGGCTTTTTCATGCTTAAGATTTTTCTTAATGCTAATGTTGATTACATTATGTCGAGCGGTGCTATGTGATGTGTTTTTTTTGTCTGTGATGGCTGCAGGACGTCGAGGTGGAGTGCCGAGGCACGGATGACCGGACTAGGCGCAGGCGGTGCCGAGGTTAGAACGGTCGAGGTGTGCCGAAGACGGCGAGGACTCGAGATAGTTGCAAGGCTTGGAAGGCAAGGAATGAGGAAGCTTCCCGGAAGGTGCAGGAGGGACGTTTTGGTGAATACGCAAAGCTGCACTAAAGGAAGTGGATTTGGTTAGAGTTAGTGGGTAAAGCGCAAAAGCTTAATGGGCAAAGCAAATGTGAACCCATTATGAAGGGCTATAAATAGAGAGGTGCTCTCTAGTGCTAGGGTATGATTTAGAGAAGATGACTTGAGAGAGTGGGTGTGAGTTTGTCTCCTGTGCATGTGTGCCTTGAGTTCTTGTTTTTCAAAGCATGTGTGGGGACTTAGTGTGAGATTGAGAGAGAGATGAGCTGAAAACAATTCATTGTAATCGCGTATGTCTCTGTATCAATTTCAATATGAGCGACTTTGTTTGAGTTGGTCTGGCTATCTTTCTTCTCCTTGATTCTATTTGAGTAACCTTGCTTTCAATTTGTTTTGGTTACTTGCTTTTTTTCCTCTTTTTATTTTTGGTTGCTTCAGCCACAAAGATTGTTCACAGCTTGCACTATCTCGTTGTGTGACCATTTCTTGCAGTGAGCAAAAGTCACAAGATCAAAAGGCTGGTGAACCACTCATCTTTATTTGATGTTGGTCTCTCTCAGTTTTTGATTTTCAGTTCTTCACTTTATTTTCAGGTTGCACTCAATCTCAGCCAAATAGCACTTAACCCTGTTATCTCATGACCTGAGGTCATTTCCAGGTTCTGGCTAATTTATCATGGTCAAGTACTGCAAAGAATCGAGAGTTTTCCCGTCCATTTTAGTCTCGGCGAGAGTGCCTCATTTCACTGTTTTTTTCGGCATACTTCAGCCCCTGCTGTCCCCTGTACTTTCGGCAATTTTAGTCCTTTTGTCTCTTGAGAAGCAATGCAGTTTTTGTTTCCATTTTTAATCTCTTTTGGCTGCAGCAGTTTCAGCAACAAAAAACAGCCTTCGGCCAGCAAAGATATTCATTTTTGTCTCACGCCTAGCTGCTGTCTTTAACTCCATGTTGATCCCTCTCGGCTAGCAGCAATCACTCATTTTGGGAGCACTTTTCTTGATCAATCTGCTATGTTTTCACTGCTTTTGGGTCTGCTTGTTCTTTAGGCAGGTTGCAGACTTGTTCTTTTGGCAGCGACTACAATTCCATTGCTGTTTTCCTTTTTGTTTTCCTTGCTTTCAGTTTTTTTGCTTTCCCCTTTTTGCTTTTCAGCTTTTTTTGTTTTTAGTTTGTTTCAGCAGTGTGGCTGTTAGTAGTACTCAAAGTAATCATTTTTAGCCAGTCCATGGAGACACCAGCAGCCTCTATGAAGCTTTCGGCCAGCAAGAAAAATCAGCCACGTCTCTCAGTTAGCTACTGTATTTGACTTCCTTTTTGATCTCTTTGTTTACAGGTTTTGGAAACTCAGTCTAGAACATTTCTTTTACTTTCATATGCTATTCTCTGAGATCGGTCTGGTGTTAAAGTCCTAATTTCTTGTTCTAGCATAGCAATCATAGGAACATCTCTCTATTTACGATTTGTCTTGATTTCCAGTGAGCACTAAAAATTTCTTGCATCATAGCTTTTTAGCTAACGGAGAAGAAATTTCGTGTGAATACCTTGGGGGCAATTTTTAAAAGGCACCATTCACCCCCCCTCTGTTGCCATTTCCGATCCAACAGCCAATTTGATGTATGGAGAGATAGTGGAGAAGAAAGACATGGAGGCCACACACATCATGGTAGCTATTGAGAAGAAATTCAAGTACAAGATTAGCTACACGAAGGCGTGGTGTGCGAATCAGAAAGCATTGGAAAAATATTTCGGGTCTTTCGAGGCGGTGTACGATAATCTTCCTCATATGCTTAGGGTGTTGCAGGACAGGAACCTGGGAATGTATATCGTTGTGCAGGATAAGCCTTCCACAAGGCCGCCAGGATATGCAGTGTTGCAGTGTGCCTTGCTAGCATTTGGTGCTTGCATCGAGGTATTCAAGCACATGCTACCGGTGATCTCAGTTGACAGGACCTTTTTGACCGGGAAATACAAGGGGTAGATTTTGACAGCCATAGGCGGTGATGGCAACAACCAAATATTGCCGCTGGCCATTGCATTCGTGAAAAGTTAGAATTATGAAAGCTGGTTGTGGTTCTTCAGACATGTCAGGGTTGGAGTTGTCGGCACTCGTCCTGGTGTGTGCGTAATCCATGATCGCCATGCTGGGATTGTAAAGGCCATAAGAAAACTTCAGGAAGACCCCGAGGAGCCATTTTCTTGGCCGGATATGAGGAATAGATGGTGCATTCGTGACTTAGGGTTGAACTTTTTCAAGCAGTTCCCGAAACAACCGTTGATGAAGCTATTCAAGAGGCCGGCTATGTAGAACCAGCGGAGAAAATTTGATCCTTTGTGGGCATTGTTGGCGAGCACAGCAGGAAGCACATCGACGAGAGGAGCAAGTGGCCGGTCATGCCTGGGGCGGCACAACCGGAATGCTTGCTAGCACTCAATAAGCCTAACCCAGCTGGTCTGAGAAAGAGGAGCTCACGAAACATCAAGTGCTTCTCCCAATAGATCTAGGGAGAACCATTGGAGAAGTGGTCGCTGTTGCACGACACGGATGGTGCAAGGTATGGCATAATGACGACTAACCTTGTAGAGGTGTACAATTGGGTTCTAAGGGGTCTTTGTTCTCAGCCCCTTGTCGCCATCGTGGAAAGTGTTCTTCACAGCACAATCAGCTACTTCAGTGAGAGGCACATGAATACCGCACTTCATGTAGCCAATCCCTGAGATTGTGCTCGTTGAAAATTACAGCATACATGGAGATGAAGGCATAGATGGGCCAATTGCACACAGTGCATGTGATGGGCAACAGGGAGCATCGTTTTGACATGGTACTCTATGATAAAGCCAGATTTGGGACGGCTCGTTCCCTTGTTACCCACGAGGCATGCCTTAGAGATCATGCAAACGAACCTAGCTGCACGTGCAACAGGTTGAAGCTGTTACACAAGCCATGCACTCATGTCCTCATTGCATACGAGACCATGGGCATGTATCATTGAAACTTCATGTCAAAGTACTTCTTCAAGGAGAGGGTACTCCATACGTGGTGTGTGAAGCTCGGGGGTTCAGAGTTGTGGGGAACTTCGCCACCTTGGACATTGCATTGAGGACCAGGATTCTAGATGTTAACATGCTGAAGGGTGGGAAGGGTCAGCGACAGAGCTGGTGTATTAGAAATGATATGGACAAAGCGCAAGTCGGAGCATCTAGTGCATGTTGCGGGCGATGCGGTCAGGAGGGGTATACAGCTAGATGATGCAATGCATGTGCTGATCAGTAGGCATAGCGTCATGGTGTGTACTACTAGTTGTTAGAGACTACAATAAATTTCCATTGCAAACTGTGTTTTGTTAGTAGGCACTTTTGACGTGCGGAATGTCACACTATATGTATTGTATACTCCATGTATTGTTTGTATAATTTCTATGTTACATCCCCCTTTTTAGTAATGTAGTTGGTGTTGTGCTGGTAGCCTAGTATTGCTCTGTTTATTTACTTACAAGTTCTATTTACTGTTACTTTACATGCGATGTTTTTTGGTTCCATATAAATGCTAACTTGAATTCATTTTGTAGGTGTGGCTCATGATCTTCGTGGGTCGGACTGGCCTTATGGCCTATTGGACGAGCACGTTGATCAGCTACATCGTGCTTCCCGTCGTGTCCTACCCGCAGGGAGTGCGGACGAGCTAGCTGAGTTGGGAGTGGTTTGGACACGCACACCTCGAGTGGCTTGAAGACTAGACCCCGCTGGACAGTCAGGTGCACTCCGCTAGCGTTGTACTATTGCCATAAGTTGGTTCCGTGCTGACCTTTACTTCTTCGCAGGTTGTAGGATGTCGGGCTACTCCCACTCGCCCAGATGGTGCAAGCCACCGACGGGGATGGACTGGCCTTGCCCACGGGTGGGGATGACGGCGTGGAGAAATCATGATGCTTTCCGTTCGACCGTTCTCTGCTGAAGGCTTTGGTGGACCGTTGGCAGCCAAAGACGCACACTTTCCATCTCCCATTCTGGGAGATGACACCTACTCTCCAGGATGTGTCCCTACTGCTTGGCCTTCCGATCGTGGGAGCTGCTGCCTTCCTACCAGAGGTCTCGGCCGGGTGGCATGCGGACTTGCTCTCCAGGTTCGAGGGGGTCCTTCTGCCGAGTGCCGCGGATGACTACTACGTGTTCCCAGCGGGTTAGACACACGGGCTGTCGCTGAGGTGGCTCTCATAGTTTCGGGTACATGCTCTTTATATTCGGTCCTGTAAGCTCTCATTTCCGCTATTACGTACTAATAACTTTTTGGTTGCATTTAGGTGGAACAGATGGATCAAGATGCGGACAAGAAGCAGGTCTCGTGCCACTTGAAGACATACTTGTTGTGGCTGTTTTGTTGGGTGCTCTTCACCAGCAGCCACGGTAACACCGTGGACGTGCACCTCATCACTCACGCCATCTGGCGGAAGGTCAAAGTACGATATGTTGTTCCTGCCGATGAGAACATCAATGCTGTGAACATGGCTGATGTTGAGGCGAACACTAAGACAAGGAACATCATAATCCAGGGGTTGAGCCGAAGCGAGTTTGATCGCATCTCTCATCTGACGTCGGCTTTCGACATCTGGGTGACCCTCGATGCATACCATGAGAGCACCACCCAGATCAAGACAGTTCGATAGGACCAGTTCAAGCGAGATTACAACAAGTTTGAAATGCTCGCTGGTGAGTCCCTCGATGAGTGTTTTGCGCATTTTCACAAGATTTTGAGCAACCTCCGAGCGGTCGGTCTCACATACCCCGACTCGAACAACGCTCGTCAAATGCTCGCGGAGCTTGATTTGTGTGTTTGGGAGATGAAGGTGACTACCATCACGGACACCACCGATCTCTCAACCTTGACTCTTGATGTGTTGTACTCACGCCTCAAGACTCACGAGATTGACATAGTCTCACGTCGGTCGAAGTCGCAATCGATGGTCTTAGTCACTGATCCCACTTCTGGTCCTTCTTCCGAGTCACTTTGTGGTTTCTCTCTTACTGCTCTCTGTGACATAACTGATGATCAGTTAGAGCAGCTTGCAGATGACCAGTTAGCTCTTCTAGGCAGAAAATTTTCTCATGCTTACAAGAGGAGGAGGGACAGAAAGAGAGGAGGACCCGTGATCTGCTTTGAGTGTGGTGGCCCCAACCACATTCGGGCAAACTGCCCCAAGCTGGAGAAGGGCAAGGGCAACTACGGCGGTGTGAGCAGGAACGACTACATCGACAAGAACCGCAACAAGAAGCCTCTTGCTCACGCTCAAGGCAAGAAGAAGTTCCGTGACCTTGGCAAAGCCAAGAAGCTCTTCCACCGTGTTCTCACCGCCTTCGACGACCTCGACCTCAGCGAGGTGGAGGGGTGGAGCAACGACGATGGGACGGACGAGCAAGACCCCAAGGGTGGTGACGACTTCTCCGGCATGTGTTTCATGGCCCTTGAGGGCGAAGTGAGCGACAGCGAGCTTTACTCTGACTCCGACGAGGTATACCCTTCCTATGACTAGCTTAATGATGCTTTTCTTAAGCTAGGTGTGTTTCATGCTAGATCTAGAGCTAGGTGTAGCGAGTTAGAGAAGAAAGTAGATAGACTGTCACGGGAGCTTACTTCACTTATATCTGCTCCCTCCCGTGACGAATGTGATACATGCTGTGCCTTGCTTGGTGACATAGAGAAACTAAGGACCTCTCATGATAGTCTGTCTTCTGAGCTTAACATTGTTAAGGTGGAGAATGTTCGTCTGCTTGCTGAGCTAGAGATGAGTAGGATTGGCACTCTTTCATCCACTGTAGTTGAGACTACTTCTTGCACCTCATTTGAGGATAAGGACAATGCATTTAGAGGTCTTTATACCATGCTCCTTGATCTGCCTGAGTCTTGTGAAAATTACAATAATTTGAAGTTGAACTTAAAAAGGGCAGATCATAAGATTGCTGAGTTGCATGCTTCTTTGCTTGAGCCAATTGCTTCATGTATAAACTGTCCCAAATTAACTGCTGAACTTGAATCTGTCTCAAAACAGTTTCAAGAAATGATTGACCACAATAAGAAGATGGCTCAATATGCGACTAAGGACCTTGTTAGCTCACCATGCATTAGTTGTGAAAAACTAAAACTTGAACTCGATGATTTGAATGAAAAATATGTATAGCTAACTAAGGGCCTTCTAGTGAAGCCACCAACTGATTGTGATGTGATTGCTGAGATGGAGGAGAAGCCCAAGGGTAAGGTAGAGACGCTTAGCGACGTGAACCAAATTGCTAGCAGTAGGATTGTCCCTTCCGAGTCGGCTGTGCATGCACAAGATATTCACTCTTCTGCTATTGGTTCTTGTTCTACTCCCTTACCTTCTGCTGTCTCTTCTTCTCCCTGCTCTTCATGCACCTCTCTCTTTCGGGAGTGTCAGTACCTTATGAACACTCTCGAGAGGTTTGTAGGTGGCAAGAAGAAGCTGAATCTTATTCTAGACCAGTCCAAGATTTGCAAGGTCAATCAAGGTCTAGGATATGATTTTCTTGAGGATGTGAGGAAGCATCCACCTGCCGTGCTCAGACCCATAGCCGCAGGTGTGATCGAGGTCGAGCCCAGAATTGGGAAAGTTCAATTCAAGTCAGCGGGCTTTGTCCAAGGGATTTCTGACAGCAAGGTGAGTTCACCTGCTACTTCTACCTCTCAGAAGGTGAAGTATCATTGCACCTTCTGTCAGAAGGATGGACACTTGATCGAGCGATGCTTCAGGGTCAACCCCAGACCTTGAGTGCACCTAAGACCAACACGAGGTCTAGGCTTGCTTCTGTTGATGGGTTTGGGCAACATCGAGGACTTGGTTTTTCCGGGTTTTCTGGTTTTCGTCCTCATGCTCCCTTTGGTCGTGACTTCCGCCATTTTTAGGGTAGATCTCGTTTCCCCCATCGAGATAGCTATTCGCGGCGTGATCAGCATGTTGCTGGTGCTCCGACTCGCTCTCTCATAGCAGTCGGACCCAACAACAGCTCCAGGTCTGCTCGTGGACCTTCTGCTTTCTTGAGAGACAGAGAGCGTAGGGTAGATAGAGGTCTGTTGTGTGTGGCTACTTCTTCTACTCGACGTGTTACTAAGTATTGGGTGCCAAAATCACTCTTGATTTACCCCAGTACTGAAATTTTACTCTCTCGTTGACTCAGGTTCGCCGGGCAGGGAAGAGAGAGGTTTGGCTCGTTGACTCCGGGTGTTCTCAACACATGACCGGAGACTCTCGTTGGTTCTCTTCCCTAGCCCGTGCTCCAGGTGATGAGACGATCACCTTCGGAGATGCTTCGTCTGGGCGCGTCATCGCCAAAGGTACAGTGCGCGTTAATGAGTCATTTATTTTGAAAGATGTTGCCTTGGTTAGTAAGCTGCAGTATAATTTGCTTTCTGTTTCTCAGCTCACCGATGACGGTTTTGAGGTGAGCTTTAAGAAAAACGCTTGCAAAATTCTTGATTCTTCGGGAAGTCTGGTTTGCGGGATTTCTCGTTATGGAAGGATCTTTCGTGCTGATTTTTCTGAGTCTTCTGGTGATCCTCTCCGGTGTTTAGTTGCGTCTGAGTCCCGTGACCTTACCTTCTGGCATAGGAGACTTGATCATATTGGATTTGACCATTTGACCCGAGTTAGCGGCCACGATCTCATTCGTGGTCTGCCGAAACTCAAGATGGTCAAAGATATTATTTGCTCTCCTTGCCGACACGGCAAGATGGTTGCCGCTTCTCACCCTCCGGTCACAGTGACGATGACAGATGCACCAGGACAGCTGCTCCACATGGACACAGTTGGACCAGCTCGAGTGTAGTCAGCAGGAGGGAAGTGGTATGTTCTTGTCGTGGTCGATGACTTCTCGAGGTTCTCGTGGGTGTTTTTCTTAGCCTCGAAGGATGAGACGTTTACATATTTTTGAGGTCTTTTTAGTAGGCTTTCTGTTGAGCTCCCTGGTGCCTTACGAGCGATCCGTAGTGACAATGGCACGGAGTTCAAGAATTCCTACTTTGAGAGATTTTGTGATGAGACAGGTGTAGAGCACCAGTTCTCTTCTTCACACGTCCCACAGCAAAATGGCATTGTGGAGAGGAAGAACCACCTTGGTCGAGATGGCCAGGACGATGCTTGATGAATACTCTACTCCTAGGAAGTTTTGGGCTGAGGCTATAGCGACCGCGTGCCATGTTTCGAACAGAGTTTTTCTTTGAGCACACTTGCATCGCACTTCTTATGAGTTGAGATATGGGTGAAAGCCCAATGTCTCGCATTTTTGTGTATTTGGTTGCAAGTGTTTCATTCTGAAGCCTGAGAACCTAGATAAGTTCGAGTCACGTTCTTGTGATGGTATCTTTCTAGGTTACTCGTCTTCTTCACGGGCGTACAGGTCTGGAACTGCGAGTCTAGTAAGTTGGTAGAGACCTGTGAGGTGATCTTCGACGAGGCCAGTCCAGGGACTAGGCCCGATATTTCAGGTTCTTTAGAGTAGTCCGAGACCATCTTGTGGATGATGAGGAGGATGGAGATGAGGGTTGTTTACCTGATCCAGTCCCTCATCCACCCCTTGAGGTGCCTTCTTCCACGGCACCTCTAGGTGATCAGCCCATGCCTTCTGCTTCTTCTGGAGCTAGTGGCTCTGTTCCTACCTCGTCAGCTCAAGAGGTAGAGGCCACTTCTTCATCTCATCCAGGACCTCCCCGACATATACAGAAAGACCATCCTTCCGAGCAGATGATTGGAGACCTCTTTGAGCGAGTCACGCGCTCGAAGTCTGGCATGTCACATTTCTGTCTCTATTCTGCCTTTGTTGCCGCCTTTGAGCCCAAAGATGTTAATCATGCTCTATCTGATGAGTCTTGGGTTAATGCCATGCATGAGGAGTTAGAGAATTTCGAGAGAAATAAGGTCTGGTCGCTTGTTGAGCCCCCTCGAGGTCACAATATCATTGGGACTAAGTGGGTGTTCAAGAACAAGCAGAGTGAGGATAGGGTTGTCATTCAAACAAGGCTAGACGGTAGCTCGGGGCTTCTCCTGTGTTGAGGGTCTAGATTTTGAGGAGACCTTTGCCCCTATAGCTAGACTTGAGGCCATTAGAATCCTGCTTGCCTTTGCAGGTTCTAAGGGTTTCAAGCTTTACCAGATGGATGTCAAGAGTGCCTTCCTTAATGGGTTCATTGAGGAAGAAGTCTATGTGAGACAGCCTCCTGGTTTCGAGAACCCCAAATACCCAAACCATATCTACAAGCTTTTCAAAGCCTTATATGGACTTAAGCAGGCCCCTAGAGCTTGGTATGAGAGGCTTAAGTCCTATTTGTTGAGTCATGGTTTTGAGATATGTAAGGTGGATAAGACCTTGTTCATTCGTAGGCATGGCACTGACCTTCTGCTCGTCCAGATTTATGTGGATGATATTATCTTTGGCGGCTCTTCTCATACTCTTGTTTCATAGTTCTCGGATGTCATGAGCACCGAGTTTGAGATGAGTATGATGGGTGAGTTGACCTTCTTCCTTGGCTTCCAGATCAAGTAGACTCAGAAGGGTACTTTCTTGCATCAGGGCAAGTACACTCGTGACCTCCTGATATGCTTTGACATGAGTGATGGTAAGCCCGTGTCAACTCCCATGGCGTCCACAGCCTCTCTTGAACCAAATGAGGACGGCGAGCCAGTTGATCAGAAGGAGTATCGTAGCATGATTGGCTCCCTCTTGTACCTCACTACCTCGAGACCGGATATACACTTCGCTGTGTGTCTTTGTGCTCGGTTTCAGGGTTCTCCTCGCGTATCTCACCGCCAAGCGGTAAAACGCATTCTTCGGTACCTTCGGGCTACCATTGACTATGGTATCTGATACTCTTCCTCGTCCTGTCTTTCCTTGAGAGCCTACTCGGATGCGACTTTGTTGGTCAGAGGATAGATAGGAAGAGCACTTCGCACCGCCAATTCATTGACACTTCTCTTGTTTCTCGGCCTTCGAGGAAGCGATCGGTGTTGCACACCCACCGCAGAGGCCGAGCACGTTGTCGCTGCCGATTCTTTCGCAACCAGTGCTGGATGGTCTCGACTCTGCGGGACTTTGGGTTAGTCATCGACAGTATTCCACTCTTTTGTGATAACACTTCTGCGATTAACATTGCTAAGAACCCAGTGCAGCATTCTCGGACCAAGCATATTGATATTAGATATCACTTCCTTCAAGACCATGTGGAGAAGGGTGACATAGTGCTCCAGTTTGTGGAGAGTGACCACCAGTTGGCTGATATCTTTACAAGCTTTTGGATAGCTCTAGGTTTTCAGCTCTGCGGGGAGAGCTTGGGGGTGGTTTGTCCTTATGGACTGTTGTGAGGGGGAGTTTTGTGCTTCATACTTTATCATGTTTATTATGCTCTTACTCTTTTCTGTTGCATTGCATGCGGGTGCATTGGGTTAGTCCTCCTAGCATAGATTAGAGTGTTTCTCACATCTAGTTCTTTAGACTTCTTCCTCTCATCTTGTGATTTTAGAATGCTGCTTATTAGCTGTTTGTCTTCTCACTAGGTTGAGCTCACTCACTTCTTATAGGTTCTAGCAAGGGTAGGGCCACCCTTGGGTAGACAGGGAACGTGTTTGCTCCTTAGTGTGTTAGATGATCAGCTGATAGTCCTAGAGTCATATGGGGTAGATGAGAGTCAGTCTGAGCCATAGTATCCTCTACATCTTATCTATGCTTTAAGGACTGCCTTTTGCGATTTTCTTGCCAGCTTCTCATTTTATTGCTTTGGTTCAGGGGGAGTTCATTTGGGAACTTCTAGATCTTAATATTGTCAACTCAACTTGAACTAAAGTTGCATCACATATTGAGGGGGAGTTGGATTTTCTTGCATTTCAGCATTTTGCATTATAATATAACTACATGGAGCCTTGATTATTATCCTATTGTGACATGCTTACAATGAATTACATCTTGCCATGATCTGTGCTTACTAGCTAGATTTATCATGACTTTATATGTGTAGTCAAGTCTTTGCCATGATAAGTTGATTAAAATGCACAACTTGAATTAATTCATGTCATGTTAGCTCTTGAGACTAGTCTATCTTTTGTTACCCTCTTATGAATCATGCCATGTCAAATAAGCTGAGTTGAGTCTTGAATCTTTATTGAGCTTTAGATTGAGCTATATTAGTTTCTTGATGAAGCATGAGTTAGTACATCCGTTTAAGAAAGCAAAAAGATCTCTTTTGTGCGAAAAAACTGATCTCACCAATTCTATCTCATGAGACGGCTTGCCATTGCACTAGGCATGAACTCAGGGGGAGTTTTGGATGACCAAGATCATCTTCTTAAGCTTATTGCTTGGAGTGGTCGCATAAGGCTTGAGATCTAGCACATGACAAAATTTTGGGTTGGAGATGACCATGAGTTTCAAAAGAAAAATCATGACAAATGTGCTCAATTTGCTACGATTACAAAACTTGTAAGTATTTGAATAAATGTCTCATTCTTGAACTTGTAGCACTCTAAATTTGCTCAATACTAGCTTCTTGGTTCCACTTAGATTATTGACATAGCTTGCATCATCCTTAGATACCTTTATTTAGACTATGATCTTGATTAACTTGACATGCTAAGAAATTCGACTAATTTTCAGATTATGACTTATTTGGCTTAGCTTGTCTATACATACATTGTCATGATCTTGATAGCATACTTATGAGTTATGGCTTGGTGTAATACTTCACGGTCATTTTGGATAATCTTCATGGCTCATCATGTTTAAAATGAATAATATTCAGCCATTTCACTCATATTCATGTTTGATTCTCTTCCTTGCACCTTGATGTGTTTATTGCCAAAAGGGGTAGAATAGCAGAGAAAAAGCCTTTTTGGGGCTTTCTGGAGCTTTCGAGAACAATTTGCTCTTTCTGTTTATGCTCCGTTTGTCGACATGGTCATGAGTCTCCTTGTTTCTCTTTTGACCATGCTTGATTTTCTTTCTTTTTCAAACTCAACTTTATGCTTTTTCTGGGTTTGTCAATATACTTATCAAGGGGGAGAGTGATAGACCATTTGGAGGTGACCCCGTGTGAGTGATGAGTAATTGACATCGGTTTTAGAAAAGTCGAGTTTGGTTTGTGTGGTTTGGACCATGTCGTTGCTCGGTGCAATCGGCTTTGGTTGGACTTGGTCAAACTTGGTCGAAGTGTTTAGGATGCTTATTATTTTGATTCGACAGGTTTTGGCTTTTTCATGCTTAAGATTTTTCTTAATGCTAATGTTGATTACATTATGTCGAGCGGTGCTATGTAATGTGTTTCTTGTCTGTGATGGTTGCAGGACGTCGAGGTGGAGTCGTGGCGAGGCACGGATGATCGGACTAGGCGCAGGCGGTGCCGAGGTTAGAACAGTCGAGGTGTGCCGAAGACGGCGAGAACTCGAGGTAGCTACGAGGCTTGGAAGGCAAGGAATGAGGAAGCTTCCCGGAAGGTGCATGAGGAACGTTTTGGTGAATATGCAAAGCTGCACTAAAGGAAGTGGATTTGGTTAGAGTTAGTGGGTAAAGCGCAAAAGCTTAATGGGCAAAGCAAATGTGAACCCATTATGAAGGGCTATAAATAGAGAGGTGCTCTCTAGTGCTAGGGTATGATTTAGAGAAGATGACTTGAGAGAGTGGGTGTGAGTTTGTCTCCTGTGCATGTGTGCCTTGAGTTCTTGTTTTTCAAAGCATGTATGGGGACTTAGTGTGAGATTGAGAGAGAGATGAGCTGAAAACAACTCATTGTAATCACGTATGTCTCTGTATCAATTTCAATATGAGAGACTTTGTTTGAGTTGGTCTGGCTATCTTTCTTCTCCTTGATTCTATTTGAGTAACCTTGCTTTCAATTTGTTCTGGTTATTTGCTTTTTTTTGCCTCTTTTTATTTTTGGTTGCTTCAGCCACAAAGATTGTTCACAGCTTGCACTATCTCGTTGTGTGACCATTTCTTGCAGTGAGCAAAAGTCACAAGATCAAAAGGCTGGTGAACCACTCATCTTTATTTGATGTTGGTCTCTCTCAGTTCTTGATTTTTAGTTCTTCACTTTATTTTCAGGTTGCACTCAATCTCAGCCAAATAGCACTTAACCCTGTTATCTCATGACCTGAGGTCATTTCCAGGTTCTGGCTAATTTATCATGGTCAAGTACTGCAAAGAATCGAGAGTTTTCCCGTCCGTTTTAGTCTCGGCGAGAGTGCCTCATTTCACTGTTTTTTTCAGCATACTTCAGCCCCTGCCGTCCCCTGTACTTTCGGCAATTTTAGTCCTTTTGTCTCTTGAGAAGCAATGCAGTTTTTGTTTCCATTTTTAATCTCTTTTGGCTGCAGCAGTTTCAGCAACAAAAAACAGCCTTCGGCCAGCAAAGATATTCATTTTTGTCTCACGCCTAGCTGCTGTCTTTAACTCCATGTTGATCCCTCTCGGCTAGCAGCAATCACTCATTTTGGGAGCACTTTTCTTGATCAATCTGCTCTGTTTTCGCTGCTTTTGGGTCTGCTTGTTCTTTAGGCAGGTTGCAGACTTGTTCTTTTGGCAGAGACTACAATTCCATTGCTGTTTTCCTTTTTGTTTTCCTTGCTTTCAGTTTTTTTTGCTTTCCCCTTTTTGCTTTTCAGCTTTGTTTTGTTTTTAGTTTGTTTCAGCAGTGTGGCTGTTAGTAGTACTCAAAGTAATCATTTTCAGCCAGTCCATGGAGACACCAACAGCCTCTATGACGCTTTCGGCCAGCAAGAAAAATCAGCCACGTCTCTCGCTTAGCTCTCAGATTTGACTTCCTTTTTGATCTCTTTGTTTACAGGTTTTGGAAACTCAGTCTAGAACATTTCTTTTACTTTCATATGCTATTTTCTGATATCGGTCTGGTGTTAAAGTCCTAATTTCTTGTTCTAAGGAGCATAGCAATCAGACGAACATCTCTCTATTTACAATTTGTCTCGATTTCCAGTGAGCACTAAAAATTTCTTGCTTCATAGCTTTTTAGCTAACGGAGAAGAAATTTCGTGTGAATACCTTGGGGGGCAATTTTTAAAAGGCACCATTCACCCCCCTCTGTTGCCATTTCCGATCCAACAGCCAATTTGATGTATGGAGAAATAGTGGAGAAGAAAGACATGGAGGCCACACACATCATGGTAGCTATTGAGAAGAAATTCAAGTACAAGATTAGCTACACGAAGGCGTGGTGTGCGAATCAGAAAGCATTGGAAAAATATTTTGGGTCTTTCGAGGCGGTGTACGACAATCTTCCTCATATGCTTAGGGTGTTGCAAGACAGGAACCTAGGAATGTATATTGTTGTGCAGGATAAGCCTTCCACAAGGCCGCCAGGATATGCAGTGTTGCAGTCGGGACTAGGCTCAGGGAGGAGTCGGAGGTCCAGACGGTCAGGATGTCGGGTGCGATCGTGTGCAGCGAAGCGGACCGGACTAGACTCAGGGAGGAGTCGAGGTCCAGACGGTCAAGGTACCAGACGCAGGAAGCTTCCTAGAAGGCGCTTGAGGGGCAAATTGGAGATTTGACTCAAGAAATGGATTGGAGGCTGGTTTTCCCTCCAAAAGTGTGTTGTGACTTTATTGCCTCATTTGGTGTGTGAAGTGAGGGAGTGGTTGTTGTGTGACACTTCTTGATTTTCTCCTTATGGGTGTTTGCTTGGAGTTAAAAGGAGTGGTGTATGCAGCTGGTTGTATTCATTCCAGTGTAGAGAGCTCAAGTGACGTGAGTGAGTGTGTGCTCTGTGAGCTCTTGCTTGAGAGTTTCCAAGCATGTAGTGAGATGTGAGCTAAAACCATTTGTAATCATTCATCTCTCTTTCTCAATATCAATATGAGAAGATTTGTGTTGGGATGTTCTCATTTCCTATTTTCTCTGTGATGAATCTAAGTTTCTGTTTGCATTTCGTTTTTCTCTACTGACCTCTGGTCTCTTAGTGTGTGAAGTGATTTCTTGTTTGTTTAGCTGAGAAATGGGTTGCTCTTTGATGGGAATGTATTTCAAGATCATTTGATCAGTTATTCCCAAGAGCTAAAGCAAGAATCATGAGCTTTTTCCTTTTCTGAAGACTTGAGCTCAATTCCTCTGTTTTGATTCCCTAGGGTTTCATGTCAGGGGTAGGTTGGCTCTTTTGATTTTCTTTCAAGAGATGGCATGAGATTTGGGTTCTAAAGTCCTGAGTTCATTGCTAAGTTGATTGCAAAAGATTGTAAGTAAGGGATGAAAGACTCATGAGAAATCTGAGAATTGGACTCATTTCCATTTCATTTTTCAAATTTCTGCTCAATTCTCATTTCCTTGCTCTTTTGATGATTACTCTTGTTTTCTAAGGTCTTGATGTTGTTTAAATTAAGGTCTAGCTCGTTTGGCTTGAAGAGAACAGAGGAAAATCACAAATTTCATTGAATTGAGCAACTCTCTGCATTTTCAGAAGTTGTAGTCTGCTCTGTCTTCGGGTCAAAAAAACCCTAGCGGTCAGACCGCTTATTTGCCTCCGGTCAGACCGGATAAAGTGTGGCGGTCAGGCCGGCATTGCTCGGGCAGTCTGACCGATGGCTGACTTGCGGTCAGACCGGCCCAGAGCAAACGGTCCAACCGGCGTTGAAGGGGCGGTCTGACCGGCCTACATGCGGCGATCTGACCGGCCCATCACCACCGGTCAGACCGGCCTCTGTCTGTTGCCTCTTGTGATGATGTTCTGTTATTTCTTGTTTTTAGTTCTTTGTTTCTCCTTTGGGGTTTTGGTTCTCTAGACTCCAGTAAGCATGAATAGTCCCTCTTCTTAGCTTCCATAGCTTTTGGAGAAGAGACTTTTGAGTGGATACTTTTGGGGGTGGATTTGTAAAGAGGCACCATTCACCCCCCCCTCTGTTGCCATTTCCGATCATACACGTACTCACCTACAACACTGTAGGACCACGCTCCTGACAGGCAGTCCACACTCTGCTAGCGCAATCAGGCTTTCTGGCTGACGCGTTGGAAGCTCATGTACGACATCTTCGTAGAGGACTACACGCCGCAACATGTGATGTGGCAGTTTGGCCTACGTCAGGCGATTCCGTGCTGTCGGACCACTGCTGCTGCAGAGCATGCATGCGTGAGTGACCGCCTCTCCTAAATCTCCTAGTACTTACTATTCGTTTGGCAAGTACTCACGAAATGGTCCTATAAGCAGGCACTCTAGAAAGGGAGTGAAACGCAGCACGGACTGGACGACAAAGATGGAGGGGTGGACTATGCAGTGGGAGGGCACACTTCATGACTACGTGGAGGAGGACCGCCCCCAACGACAGCAGGGACTATGCGGAGTACCTGCGCTGGCACCAGCCTCAAACACGTACCAGGCTCGTACATGTCGTTGACTAGCCCACCGCACATATCGCCACGTTGACAAACACGTACCCCGCGCACCTCTCACGGCACACTCACATCGCAGTACATTACATCCCTAATGGCAATGTCACTAAGATGATTGACTGTTTCATGTCTTTGTTGCATCCTAACATCAGTGCTGTGATTTGGAGGGAATCTCAGACTATGGTGGATAGGCTCGCCAGTGGTGCGGAGGTGACACACGACGAGTCGTTGAGCGCTTGGTGTCGTTTGGAGGCCTGGGGTAGACGTGTGGTAGCCCTGTTGTCCTACATGAGGCTACCGCGCGGTCTCCATGCCCACACCTAGTGCGGAGACGGTTCGTCCACCGGTGCCGCCCCAACCAGCATGGCACCACTCCGGAGGTTCTACTTGGGCACGTCCTACACCACCTCAGCCGAACGAGGCTGGGGGTCTACTTTGGGACGGCCTCATACACTGCCACGGCAGCTATTTGCGTGTCATCTGTACATGTCTAGCTTCCCCACGTAGGGGGCGTATTCCATGTCGTACATCCCTCCTCCAGACACGATGGTGCCAACTGAGGGTATGCTTCACCTCTTCTCAGTTTTAACCCAATACTTTATCTCACAATCTATCGATATTTGTATTGTAGGTCTTCTCTTCCCTGAGAAGAGATGGGGGGGTCTCCCCGGGCCCGGACGACCCGAACTAGTATTTTTTGGACTGGCCCGGGCAGGCGTTCGGCTTTGCACCTCAGGCCACACCACCAGAGATTCTCTCTAAGAATGCGCACAGGGGCGGTGCAGTCCACTCCACCAGCTTAGGGGTGGGTGCGACGTTCTCCTGATCGTCTTACGTTGCCAGGGCGTTGTCACCCATTGTAGCGGAGGACGACCAAGCGGGGCCATATGGGAGGACGCGGACGCGGAGATGGAGGGGGCCAGGGTAGCGACGGAGGGGGGCTGGGGATGCTGTTAGGGGACAGTAGTGCTAACCGTACAATTTTCGTTCATGTACTGTTTACGTTTGTTGTCTACGTAGTGATGTTCACAATACCGTGATGAGCTTACTTCTACATATCCTTACTGTAACAGCCCAGATTTTTATAAAAAATAAAAATATTAAACAATTTAAAATAAAAATAAGTGTTTTGGTTGCCTAAATTTTATTTTTGATCTGCCCTGATTTTTTGGCTTTAAAAAATGCTGGATTTGAAAAGTACTTTAGGAAAAAACATAAAAATAGTATTAAATAAAATGATATTTTGATTTATAGTAAAAATCCTATTACAAATTAATTATTTGGAAGCATTTGGCGTTTATCTGGATTTTCCTGTATGTTTCTGTTTTTAAAAATCAATTTCAAAGCTAAAAAGTATTTTTGTAAAAATTAAAAGACCAACTTTAAGTTGGAAATATTTTTCCTAAGTCTAAATCATCTCTAGGAATTTCTGTGAATTTTTTTGGAATTTTTAGACTTTATTTTCTAAGTGTTTTGGAAATCCCTCTCTCTTCTCGAGCTGACAACTGTCACGCCTGGATCCAATCTTCCGCACCCGATTAAATATCGGTCCTCCATCTTCACTTAACACACTCCATCTCCATCCGACGGCCTGGATTCAATTTACGCCGCCGGATTTGATCTCGCGTCATAATCTTTCTTTTTCAGTACAAAAATAATTCAGAAAATCTCTTTTTCCTTTTTTTTTAGTTTCAAACTTTCAGAAACTTGTTCTCCTTCATCCTAACTCCGATTGAGCTCGTTCAAATGTCTAAATTCTTCAAAAATTACAATATATCTAATTATATCCTCTTTTCCAAATTTTAGAGTCTTTTTGAAATTTATTTTGATTAAATTAAAGCTTAGCAAATAAAAATATTTTAAATGGTTAAAATATACTTAAATTAAAACCTAAATTATTTTATTTGATATTTTGGGGTTTCAAGGATGTTGGTGAAACTTTTCTGAATTTTTTTTGAATTTATTTTATTTTTTGGAAAAAATTATTTTTTCTCTTTTTATTTTCTGTCTCCACTCTATTTTCTTCTCCAACCGTTACCTTCTTCGAGTGTTGCCTATCCCGAGCGCGCAGCCATCGATGGATCTTGAACCTTCCAGAACTTATGAATTTCTCAACGGTTTGTCGTGAAATAAAGTGCATTCAAACCCTCTCATTAAGAGCTTTCCATTCCCAGCCTTTGCCCCCAATTTCATGCGCCTATTTCGCGGGAATATGCCATGCCACCGAAAAACATTCCCTCGCGGATCTCCCCATCCGGTCCACCTCTGTGCCTATAAAAGGGAGCACCGGGTGCCCCTCCTCATCCTCATTCACCCCCGAAAATCTTAAAGCCTCTCTCCCTTCCTCCTCGCCGCAATCGGCATTTTTCTCTCGCCAACAAAACGGCGTTCTTCGGCCGTTTGCGCCGTCTACAGTGGGGTTCCACCACATTTGGCCACACCATTGGCTTCGCCTTTGCGCGTTCTACATGGTGCTTCCCTCTCCTTCGCCGGAGCTTCACCGGAGCATCGCCGGAGCACCGTGGCCAAATCGTGCCACAACTTCTCACCTCGCTGCAGGCTGACCATGCATGTTCCACAATAACCAAGGTGAGCACTGTGTTCCCCATGTTCTCTTCTTCGTTTCACCGCAAACCTCACCTGCTAACTCTTCTCCGTTTGCCCGGAATGCCGATGTCAACCCGTCGGTCGCTATAGGTCTTCTCCACCGTGTTCCGCCACCATCCGATATCCTTTGGCCATGCTATAATTTTTCTTAGACTTGCCTCGCCGCGTTCTACGCCGTGCTCCCTTCCGTTTCCCTGAAAAGCCTTCACAAATTTTCGCCTCTGACACCTCGCCATGCCCGCCAATGGCATCTCGTGTTCCCATCTATCCGGTGGTGTTTTCCCCAATTCGTTTGCGTCATATCGTGCCAAACCATCCCAGGTAGCTACCTTTCAAATGGTTTTAGATTTGCTCAACCAAGCACCAAGATATCGAGTTTTTCCTTTTTCTCTACCGTCATCGTTCAAATGTCGACTTTGATTAATTTTCAGCTTAGCGAATAATTTTCCTAGCTCCACCATGCCGTGTTCTACCCCATGCTCACCTTACATCTCTCTCCAACCTGCCATTGTCGCTCCCCATGCCGTCACTGCCATTTTCCCTCACCGCCGGTGATTGCCGCTGTTCCTCGCCACCGTAGCCGTGTCACCACCTTCGCCTCGACACCAGGATTCCATTTTGCCCATTCGCCAGCCACCTCACAGCCAAACGGCACCATACTATTCAAAAGATAAGTCTCGGATTTTGTTGTCATTTCATGTGACATCTAAAACTTCTAGATATTCGTGCTCCCTCATACACACTCTGAATCCATTGATTCTTTCTCCTAAGTTCATCTAAAATCATAATCTATCCGTCAATATATATTTTATAATTTTTGGATTTTATTTGAATTTGTTCGCTTTGGTTCTTCGCGTGTAGACTACGACGATTTGGAAGAATTCGATGACTCACACCAGACTGCAGAACAAGGCAAGTCACACTCCTTGATCATGTTGATCCCAGTTTTCAACATAATATTATGTTGTTTTAAATTATATTGCATGCATATTTTTATTCAACGTATTTCAATTCAGTTTTAAATTTAGTTATTGCCTACTTGTTAATTCCTCCATTGATATTGAATTCCTCGATACGTTGTCACCCTAGAATCAAACTCTAGTTAATACATTAGTGTTGGCTAGAGAGTTTTAATCAAATGCTTAGACCTGCTTAGTTATAATATTTGTTTTGGGATACCTTTTCACATGAAATGACGAACCTTTTTACATAAAATGATAAGCTTTTCAAAGCTACTCTTGACTTTGGTGAGTCAAGGAGGTTTATGAAATATTTTGAAAACAAAATATAAAAACTGGTTTAGACTTAGGCAATTGGTTATAATGGTGGGTGCAGGCATGCCCTGTTGGTCGGAGCCGTAGTGGTTGACTGTCGTGCACAGGGGTATGTGGTTGGGCCTAAGTCAATTAAGGACTGGTCTGTGAGCTACTGTTGCAAAGCCCTAACGTACTACCACAAGGCTGGTATGGGACAGACCTGGCTGAATAATTTGTGGGTCCCAACCTGAGCCATTTTGTAGGTTGAAAGTGAGCGTGGCGTAGGCCATGAGAAGTCTCACTCAGCTCAAGAGGGGGTCCCGGTCTGGTGGATTCCTTACTGGGGTAAAACCTTAGAGTTGGCTTGGCCAGGTTGAAGGCTTTGCATTGTAAAGACCTTGTCACAATCTCCTCGCCGCACACCTAAGGAAGTGTGTAATCCGGTGGCAAAAAGGGATGATCGTGTCTTGGGGTAAAGCTGTACAACCTCTGCAGAGTGTATAAACTATCCTGGATAGCCGTGCCCACGGTCATCGGCATGCTGAGTAAAAGTTTTTCATGTATTAGACTTTGTTTTTAAAAATAGTTTTTGAAAACCTTGTGGATGGATGGAATCCACGAGAGATGAAAACCTTGCGGATGGATGGAATCCGTGAGAGAGTTGCGCAGTGGAAGCGTGTGGATGGATGGAATCCATACGTGAACTTTGGGAAAGTGGTCCGGGTGGCCCACTACAAGAAATCCTTCTTTCTATGACAAAAATCCTCATGACGGGGCAAATTTTTGTCATATAATATATCATAATATGACGCAAAAGTCTGTAGCGTCATAAAATCAGGACAGATAGAACTATTTATGACGAAACTATTTTGTTTGTCACATAAATGTACCAAGTGTCGTCACAAAATGCAAGTCGCCAGGAGCCGGTTGACGGTGGCGTTTTTATGACGATATGTGTTGTTTTTATGTGATGGCTGTGGAGCGTCACTGTTTGTTATTTCAAACATGACGGCCCCCAACGTCAATATACCCCCAATAGGAGGTGGACCCTTGACCCCAACTGAAGACGGGGCGGGCGGCGGGCGGCCTTTGGGCGAGCCGCTCCCATCTCCCAATCGGCGGTGCGGCGGCCTGCAGGCGAGCCAGCTCCCCATCTCCCCAACTGACGGCGCGGCGGCCTCTGGGCGGAGCCAGCGCGCAGATCTGTTGCAAGCCCGCACGACGGAGCGCGGATATCCGGTGAACGGCGGCGACTCCATCTCGTTGGTCGGCGGCGTGCTCCTAGTCCCCAGGTGCGCCATTGTGGCAGTGCCACCCTCATCCCCCTCCCCGTTCCCGCTCCGTTGCCTTTCCCCGTCGCTCACCTTCCCCCTTTCCAGTTGATGTGTGAGGCCTAATCAATCCCCGCTCTCTCAAGTTCTCATGTCGCAGGCGTCGTCATCTACCGCTCGCACTCGGCGGTCAAGCACAGCTAGGGTTTCCCGGCAACCCGCACCCCTTGCTGTTGTTGCTGCAGCGCCTCCGCCCACTGCTGTCGAGCTGCAGGCGCCGATTGATGATGTGACTGGGTTGCCGTTGATAATGTGCCCGGATTGCAAGGACGTGAGGGTGTTTGCTGCCACTACCACGCAGTCTGAGTATAACGTTGGAAGGAGATTTTTCAAGTGCCCCAGGAAGAACTATCGAAATGTCAGTGTTATAATCATTTTGCATTGCCCAAATTTCATTCTTGTTTGAATGGGCATGCCTGAGAATGGTAGTGTTTTTAGCATTCAGTGGCTGCACTAGTGATGTTAATTTGCCTGTTGTTTTAATTTGGATGCAGGGGACATGTACTAGGTATTGGTTCGAGGAAGAATATGTGGTGTTCCTTCATGATAATGGTTATCTCTTGTCGACTTCCTCGACCATTGCAAAGAGCCTTCCGACAATGAAGTTCTTGAGCTGGTGGAAAAAATTGATAGCTTAGAGCAGAATCTGAACAAGGTGAAGGAAATGGTTGGCAAGAACAGGGAAGGCATGGGAAGCTGCATTTGTCTTGTGTGTGGCTGTCTGAATGTAACATTCCTGGTGTTGGCCATCCTTTTGGTTGTAACTGTAGTGTTGAAGTAGGCAATGATGATGAAGTAGGACATGTTGTGAAGTAGGTTGGATATGTTGGCCACATTTGATATGCTTTTGGCTATGATGATGAAGTAGGTTAGGACATGTTGTATTGAACCTATTATCCAGGATGTATTTGCAGTTGGTATGAAATATGTGCCTTTGTGCTGTTGGACATCTCTTGTGTGCATGGATATGTAACCTGTCTGTGTGATGAAATATGCGCCTTTCTGATGTATGTTGGAATTAAACATCCCTTTTGCTTTGATGTGTAACCTGTGTGTGATGAAATTTTGGCAACATGTATGTAACTTGCAGCATATATATATCATGACAGATCCTGTAATTTCCATGACACTGTCAGGTTGTCATAAAAACCCAGAATTTTTGTAGTATATATCATCTCAATGAATTCTGGGCAGCATATAACATATCCATGATATTTTGGCAGCATATAGCCTGTATGTAACTTCCAATAGGTTACATGTGCATAGAATAGAATTCATAAATCAAGTTTAACATTGAAACAGAATCATTGCATACAAGGTCTTACAATTTCATAATTCAGATACAAATTTCAATAGCATAATTCAGATACAACAGAATCACTAATAGAAGTTCATGGTTCACAAATAGCTCCAGAAATGCAAAGGTTAGTCATCATCACTGTCTTCTCCTGATATACTCGCTTTGTCTTGACTATGGTACTCAAGGAAGGTTTCATCTTCATCTTCGTCGTCTGTTTCATCACCTTGAGGTGTTTGTTGATGTCGACGGATGCTCTCGACAAGGTCTGCACTAATAGGGCTGCCTGGTTGATTATCCATGTGCAACAAATCCATATTAGGATAAATGTCTCCCACTGTACAATCTCCTGACGAAGTATTGTCCTCTTGGTATGCCTCCTGACATCTCATCTGTACTTGTTCATGGATTGGTTGTTTTCCGTCGGACTCTTCAACATCAAATATATGTCGGTGGCCAAATTCTTGTACCACTCGCCAACATGGACCTAACTTTGTATCTTCCAAGAAAAATACTTGTGAAGCTTCTGAGGCTAGAATGAAAGGATCATTCTTATACCACCGGCCTTCGATGTTAATGCTCTTGAAGTAACCATCATCTTTCATCTGGTATGTCCTTCCCTCAAGATTGTACCATTCACACCGTAATAAGATAACAGATCTATCTCCTTCGCTGTTCTTAGTGTAATTCAACCCAATAATGTCTATGATTGTCTCATAGAAGTCAATAGTGTCATCATTGTGAGTACCTGCAGTCTTGATGGTGGAGTTTTGTGTTTTCCTGTGTGCCTCACGAGCCATAGTGTGGTACCGTACCCCATTGATTATACAGGCTGTGTATGATCGCACACGCCTATCCAGCCGACATGCGAGTGAGTATAGGTCTTCATCAACATTTGTTGTGCCTTCGTATTTCAATCTGGTAATCTGCAGGAAAACACAGAGAATTGGTGAGTTTGAAAATTTATTGTATCATAAATGATTCATCAAAGTTGTAAAGTTGCACGCACATGTTTCTCGAACCATGCAGCGAATTGTGTTGACATCATTTTTTCAATATTGTTGACCTGTTGTTGTTCCAATTCTGCCCTATACATGCTGCAAAGGAAGAAGTTAATTAGTTTATTTGACACTAATATTGAATAAAGTTGGCAGAAATGAAATGACAACAATTACTCACTCTTTGTATTCATCAACCTCTTCGCAATTATTTAGAACAAACCAAACCATGGAGTCAGTCATTATCTTGGTAATGAAGTTTTAAAGCACCCAACAGGTTAATACCATGACCAAAAATAGAGTAATCATTGGGTGAGATGTTCTGTGCTCCATCTAAGTTTCTTTCAGGCCTAGTGAACTTAGTAATAATTTCAACAAAACATGTTGAGCATTGGGTCATACACTCATAGGCGGTGTATGCCTCGCAATGCATCCTTCAGTCTTGCTTTCTCATGATGAAACGCTTAAAGGTGCCCAATCTTCTCTCAATGGGATACATCCATCCATACTGAACCGGTCCCCTAAGGAGTGCCTCGTCAGGTAAGTGTACTGCTAGGTGAACCGTAACATCGAAGAATGCAGGAGGATAAATTTTCTCCAGTTTGCAAAGGATAATTACAATATCTTTCTTCATCTGGTGTAGTGCATCAACCTTTAGAGTTTTCGAGCAAAGTTGTCTAAAAAACCTACCCAATTCAGCAATTACTTCATATACATCTTTGCGCACCAAACCGCGAAGGCCAGCTGGTAAAATACGCTGCAGCAGTATATGACAGTCATGTGTTTTCAGCCCATGCATTGTTCCTCCCTCCATATTGACACATCTTGATATATTAGAGGCATAGCCATCTGGAAATTTAACATTGCTAACAAACTGCAAGAACTTCTTCTTTGCTTCTGGCATTAGAACGTAACAAGCTTTGGGCTTTGTGGACGAATTACGACTTCTTCCAAAGAAATGAAGCTCTTTCCTTATACCTCTGTCTTCCAAATCTAGTCTAGCAATGATCGTGTCCTTTGTCTTCTTGAAATATTAAGTAGAGTTGACAAAATATTTTCACATATGTTTTTCTCTATGTGCATAACATCTAGGTTGTCTTGTAGCTTCAATTTTGACCAAGATGGCAAATCATACAAGCTAACCTTGAGATGCCATACTGGTTCTCCATTACTGGCGTCGTTTTCTTGTTTTCTCGCTTATCGAGATTCTTGCACGGAACATAGGAAACTTCATCCAACCTTGCCATAACCTCATCTCGCACTAAATTTCCTTGGCGGCTCTCTATTTTCATGGTGGCCACCGAAAGATCTGTTTTCCTCCGGGGATGGTCATTTGGGAGGAAACGTCTATGGCCTATGAACCCAATTTTGTTTCTCAGACATTCGGAGCATGGATTCTCATCACAGTGCACACATGTGAAGTAAACCCTAGTGGTTCTGCCAGACATGGTGCCTAATGCAGGGTAGTCATTGATTCCCCACAGAATTGCTACACGCAGACTGAAATCTTTGCCTTCATATGCATCATAAGTAAAGACACCCTCCCAAAGGGTAAGCATGTCTGCTATCAAAGGCTGCATGAACACATGGAAATCTTTGCTTGGTGATTTTTTGCCTGGAATAATTAAAGCAAGCATATAATTGGATTGGTCCATACACATCCATGGTGGAAAATTGTATGGAACCACTATCACTGGCCAGATGCTATATGAATTGGTCATCTGACCAAATGGGTTAAATCCATCAGTAGTAATGGCTAACCTCAAACTGCGGGGATCATCTGCAAAAGACTTGAAAGTATCATCAAATTCTTTCCAAGCTTCTCCATCAGCAGGATGTCTCATTTCATTTTCAACTGGTACCCTCTTATCCTTGTGCCATCTTGCATCTTGTGCCATTGCTTTGAGATAAAAAGCCTTTGAAGGCATGGAATTATTGGAAAGTAACGCAGACCTTGTGAGGAACTTTCTTTCGCCCTCCTTATTCACTTTCCATCTTGATTCGCCACAAAGCGGGCAATGATCATCATTGGCATGGTCCTTCCAAAATAAGGCACAATCATACTTGCACACATGAATAGAAACATAACCAAAACCAAGCTTCCAAGTAGAGCTTTAGTTTCGTTATAGGACTTAGGAGACCGGTAACATTCTTCAACGATGTTGAAAGTAACTCAAGGAATGCATTGAACCCAGAATTTGTTATCCGATTGTACACTTTTATATGCAGCGGTTTAATAATGAAAGTTAGCCTAGACTCCTCGGTGCAACCTGGATAAAGTTCACGCTTTGCCTCTTCCATGATTTGTTGATATAAGTTACCACCGGCCATGGCTTGCTGCGGTGTACAAATCTTGAATCAACCCCGAACTCCCCATGCACTATCTTCTATGACATCTTCGATTGTCCTTCATCATCAAGTGGAGCTGGTCATTTCCATCCCATGATATATCTTCGCACCAACAATGAGTGTGCCATCATCTTGTTGAACATCATTATCTCCCTCTCCATGGTGAATCCACCTTGTATAGCACCTAGAAATACCATTGATGTGGATATCCTCCTCTACCTCATCTTAACTTTTTTTGTATTTGGTTCAGGCATCGACGGCATGGGCACTTGATTTCCTCATCTGCACTAAATCTACTTCTGACATGTTCCATGAATTATTCAACACCAGACATATAGGGATCACTAAATGGTGCACTGTTATAAATCCAGCTTCTATCCATCTCGACCTGGATAAATTTAGGTGCCAAAATGTTACAAATCGAGCTTCTATCCTTCAATTCAATTAAAGGCACTGCAATAACAAATCTAAAGGGGAAGAGCTATGGTTGACTCAGCTCACCTTGTACAATGGCCAGCGAGGCAGCAGCTGCCAGCTGGGGTGGCCGGTGAGGCTGCTGGTGGGGGGAGGGGGGGCGAGGCAGCAGGTGGGGGGGCCGGCGAGGCTCCAGCAGGGGTGGCCGGCGAGGCACCAGCTGGTCTGGCCGGCGCGGCTCCAGCAGGGGTGGTGGATGTCGAGGATGCAGGAGGCCGGCGAGTCTGCTGGGGGGGGGCGGCAAGGGAGCAGCTGGGTCGCCGCCACCCCTGCTAGCATGTGGGGTCGCCGTCGCGGCTCTTGCAGGTGGGGTGGACGGCGAGGCTACAGGTGGGTGGCCGGCGACAAGAGTGGCCGACCTGTGCCCTCTGCTTCTTAGCCACAGCATGCTAAGTACCCCCCCCCTTTAATGACATGTGGGCCCTGCATGCTAATTAGCCTTGACTGCCATGTGGGTCCAACGTTTGAATGACATGTGGGCCCTGCATGCTAATTAGCCTCTCTTGTAATGAATTCATTGTGCAAACATCATTTCTCTTTTTAATCTATGGCAAAAACTTGTAACTAGTATTTCTCCCACATACTAACTCCAAATGTGATGCTTTTTTTCTAAAATTCTCTAAAATCATGATCTATCAATTTATTGCGTTGATTTTGGTCATCTTTTCATGTGACAAAGTTTGAACAATTCAAAATTTGAATTTCAAAAAAATGACAACTTTAAACCAGATTTTGAAACTCCAAATGATTTCAACAAAAAAAGTCATGAAAATAAAAGTTGTAGAACTCATCAAGATCTACAACTTTTATTTCGGTCATTTGTTTATCCGACAAAGTTATAGTAACCTTATTCACAAATTTCACGTATCTCTCTTATAGTTTATGAAACTATAAGAGAGATATGTAACATTTGTGAACTATGTTACTATCACTTTGTCGGATGAACAAATGACCAAAATAAAAGTTGTAGATATTGATGAGTTGTGCAACTTTTATGTTCATGACTTTTTCATTTGAAATTACTTAGTACCCCAAAATTTTGTTCGAAGTTCTAATATTTTGAAATTCAAAATTCAAACTGTCCAAACAAAGTCATATGAAAACATGACCAAAATCAAAGTGGTAGATCTCGATGCGTTATACAACTTTGTTTCTGACATTTTTTCCTATTGAATTCCTAATACTACTAATACGGTCACTGACATAGCTGATGGGAACGGGGTCCCGATCTTCCAACAGGTTCTGGGTAAATTCGATTTGGTGGAGGCGCGACACAAATCGATCCGGCTTCCGAACGACACGTTCCGAACCCCGCAATCGCAGCACCACGTCTCCTCAGGTTATCAACCGTGCGCAGCCGGTTGACCTCGCCAAGAAGGCTAATTCTTGCCTGCAAATCGAAGAACACAAGCAAGAACAAGGAAGAACACAACTGAATTGCAGATGTATTGATTTAGCACTCGAAAGTTGGGGTCTCACAAACCGATGAACGGCGATACTGTTCAAAGACAGAATTAATCTAAGCAAAACCCAACCCTAATGGTGGGGGTGGCGGCTGGATATAAAGGATTGAGGGGCGTGCAAAACCCCTGGACGCGCCCCTAATGGGCTCCAACACGATACAAAGCCGAAAGGCCCAAAAGACGGTGGCGCAGCACCCTGACAGATTCTGAACGCCCACTTGTTTCGACGATTCCTGTCGACTCAGAAGGAATTTTGACATGGGACCAGAGCCATTGGAAAGGTAGTCTTCTCAGCTTTCCATACATAGGTAGAACGTCCAAAACGGAGTCCGGATGCGATCTGGGCGTCCGTTTTAATGCGGTTTGGTCCTGGACTCCGAATTGGATTCGAAGTCGGTTTGAGTTGGGCCTCAACATGATTCGACCGCCCTTGCTGGACTTGTGCGCCTCGTAGTCCTTCTCCAAGTACTTCTAGGTCCTCTCCATGGTTCCTAATCATTATTAAATCATTAGGTAGCAATCGATTCTCAAATGAACAAAAAGAAGTACTTAACAACGAGCTCACCTGTAAATTCAATTGTCGGGCGCGAGCTCTAGTGATTGGTCCTTGAATGTCAAGTGGAGGTGTGTTGTGTGTATCCGGAGAAGTGATGTCCTCATCAATAGCGGACCCACCGCGCCAGGACCAAAAATTGGCCAGTGCAGGCTCTGCCACCGACATAGTGGACCCACCGCGCCAGCCAAAATTTAGCAGCTACACCTCGCAGCTCTCCCGCGCTGATTCGCTCACCGACACATGGGACCCACCACGCCTCCCGCTCTAGAAGGCCAAAATTCCCCTCGCGGCCGCAGCTTGCCTTATCCTCTTGGCCGGTCAGACAAAGGGGAAAATCTCCACTCCCCAGCAGACCACGGCCTTGTCCTCCCTCCCCTCAACCTAGTGCCGCCACTCGCCCATCCCGCCGCCACACCTCCGCCGGTGCCCGGATCCGCCCATCCGCCGCCACACCAACGCCGAGGCCGGCGGCCCATCCCGCCGCCAGCTAGCTGCACGCCCCGACCAACGCGTCACGCGTGATCTCCTATCCACAGTTAATGACTTTGAATGCATAGATTAGAACATGATGAATTTTTTGAGATTACGCTTCTTTTCTTTCTAGTTTCGATTTTGCCTTGTAGCTATGGCAATTAGCAATTTGTAAATAGTATGTTCCATATGAATCTGCTGAAACAAAATGAATGCATTGAAATGTTCTGTTGTCTAACTTATGAGGAGCTGGTAGTTCTTGATCAAGAGTGTAGTGAGCATAAGTATTGTATTGTTCAGTATTTTCTTTTCAGGTGTGGTGTGTAGAGATATTGCCTTTATGAATAATACTTATGTATTGCCTCTTCTTCTTGTTGTAGAAGAGTACTGATGTTAGCTTTGTCTCTAGCATGTTGGTTTGCTTCTAGCATTTAGTAGAATAAGTTGCATTATCAAGTTCATCATTTGAAAGTGCTTTTTGACTAACTATTAGACTGCTCCTTTATTTCGTTTACAATTTCTCTACTGATCTGTTAGTTCTTTCTTCAACTTTTTATAGAAATCGAATCCAGTTTACGCTCTTTCTCGTTTCATCGTAATAAGTATTAGAAGAAATGCCAAAAACAAGTATGAGCAGGAGAGGGACGAGAACGTTAAGAAGGTTCGGGATGTTTTTAAGTCTTTGTGTATTCCAGTGTTAGCCAGCATCGTTAGGGATGTTTTTTCAAAAGGGAAAGAGGGCAAAGGGAAGAGACTAGTGTCTGACAAACCAGAATCTGACATTGAATATGATCCATCCTCTGACATTGATAACCAATCTGATAGTGATGATGGTTATGATGATGACCTCAATACTGAGGTCAATACTGAGGTGAGATGGATTACTAGGCCAATTTACAAGTTTACATATCCGTCTATTTGAAACATATACTTCATTGTAGTTATTTAATCTATTGTTGTCTTCTTAATTTATAAGATGCATGTTTCTCTTGCCGTGTAAGACCGATGGTTCCAGAACTCGCCTCAACGTAGAAGCAAAGGTGGCTACAATGGCGGCCGCCAAGCAGCGCCCACCGCGCACGCCAACCAGATTCACCAGGCGGTCAGCCATGTCTTCGCTGGTGCAAACACTAAGACCACTGCAGCCTTCCGCCACCTAGGCCAAGAGAGAACTTGCCTACTAGGAACAATTTGAAAGCCAACCTAATACAAATGCCATTTCGATGAGACCATTTGCAAAGCCACCTCACTACAAGCGCCACGGCACCACGAAACTACAAACACAATGCCTAGTTCTCCTAGATTCACGGGACCGGTGCATGCCATGTCTTCACTGGTCCAAACACGATGCCTAGTCCTCCTAGATTCACGGGGCGGTGCAGCCATGTCTTCGCCTAGTGCAAACACAATGCCTATTCCTACGGACCCACCGCTAACTTTGTCTCAAAGAACCTACTCCCACAAACAAGCAGTGTTAACCAAACAGTTCCTGCGGACAACTCGCCAGTGGACAAAGCTCTAGGCAAAGCAATGACATCAATGAGTCGGTGAGCAATTTGATGTCGCTAATTCAGAGGGTCATACAACTGAAGGAGAACCAGTCCATGACTCAGTTCTAGGTAAACAATATGTGTTTCAAGCATTAGTTTCTCCATTCAATATCTACAATTTGTACCGCTATAATAAAACATTTCTATTATTATTTGCCAATGCAGCGCCCCAAAGAATGTCCGCAAGAAAACCATGGGTCATGGCTTAGAGAAGATGATTAATAGAGGAAAGAAGTCGCTATCGAGGTGGTGAAGGGAAGAAAAGACACGAGGTCCCACTTCAAGCCGCAAGCCGCATCGAATGTGGTGTTGCCCTTAGAGACAACTCCGCCTATCTACACATCTTGGAAAGAATATGATAATGAGCAAAGCGAGGTGTATATCAAAAGTGCTTAGGAAAGTGGCGGTGAGACAGCTATTTCATTCTTCCAAATATTTTCATGCATTACAATACTCCCATGTGAAAATTGTGTCTAATAATTCATTTGTGTGGCTTCATCAAGGTTGGATGTGGATGTTAGGAATGAGGGACCAAGCAAGGTGCATGCACCGATATCATTAAGAGGGAGTAAGGTAGCAGAGGTATCACCTTAAAAGGAAGTACTTGACGACTCATCGACAAGAGAACAAATTACTGGCAAAGAACCTCCACCTAAAATGAAGAAAGAGGAATGGATCCAGTGGTTGAGTACTGGTGTGACCCAAAGAATCAGTCCATGCTTGCATTATCTCATTTGTTAATATGCAATGCAAACGTGCATGTGAATGAAACCTCTGTATTGCATTTGTGGTGCAGGAGAAATGTGCTAAGAATAAAGTAAACCGAGGCCAAGTGCAGCTTCACCAAAGGACTGGATCTAGGTCCTATTTGCCCATCGATACAACCTGGTACGGATACAATTGCTTTCTGTGTATTCCAATTATAAGGAACTGTGTGCCATTAATTAGTTCTTGCACTGAAATGTGAAATGTTATGGAGACAAACCTGATTGCCTGATGTTTGTTTGGATCCAATATGTGTGCCATTAATTACTTAGGCTTGTGAAGCCTGACAAGTACTGAAGAACAACAGCATGTGGACATTGATGGTGTTCAGCCATATAAACTGTCAGTAGATGTGTGCTTCATAGTTCAGTACAACCTATTAGTATGTCTTTTGTATAATTAGCAGGAAAGATGGGACATTTGTAGCATTGTAATTAGCATGTGCTTTTGAAGTGTCAAGTTAGCACGTGCTGTATGATTTCTCATAATATTTGAAGTGTTAGAAAGGCTTCATCGTTTGTAGCCGATTGTGAGTTTGGCCCTCGATTTACGAGATGAGCTCCCATGTTCGAATATTTGCACTTGTGTCGAGTGAGCTATAATCAATAGGTGTTTAGGCTCCAATTATTTTATGGAGACCATCTCAAACTGAAATTTGCAAGAGGAATTGCTATGTCATCGAGATGATCATCATCGTAGTAGGTGTTGTTTCTATGTTGTTTTTCTTGATCTCGTCCAGTTGCATTGATGCATGTTTCGTGTTGTTTTTCTTGATCTGTCCGTGTTGCATTGATGCACAATTTTTTTATGTCGATGGCCAATCGGGAATCAAATACATGTGAATGTTCATTGGCAAATCATAGTAGTAATTAGTTGACTATGCCGGTGATTGCATTTGTTGTTGGCATAAAAATCGGAGGCGATACTTGTATGATCTCGTAGTGCATACATATTTTGGCATCTTCTTTGTTGACATGTAAAAATAATTTATGGCTAATCTTATATCCCATGTTTGTCCAAATTCTCTTTACCTTCACGGATATCATTGTAATCCAAATTTTTTGCATGCTACAGAGGCCTAAGTACAACAACATGGATCCAGATCCTATTGATTTCTTTGGGGAATGTATGAATAGTCCGCAAAATGGTAGTACTCCTCTTGCAAATGAGATATATGTAAGTTACATAATTATTGGATACATGTACTGTACTCTAGTAAATGCCTGTTGAACATCATTGTATGGCCTTGTTAAGTGGATTCATTCTATGTAGGAACATATGGTTGCAGAGAAGGAAAGAGAACCAGAAGAAGGAGAAGCACAAAAGTCTCCCTCCAAGATTGTTGCTGACAGTGTGAGCCAGATCAGCCGTTCATCCACCTTCCTTCCAAACATTGGTGTCGCCGAGTGTCGAAGACCGCCTGTCTACATCGACACCGCAGCACACGCTGCAAGCTCGGTTTGAGGCAACACTCCAAGCGAAAGAGAGGAAGCCGCTAGGAAGCGAGAACAGTTGGAAGCACGACTTCTTGCTCAAGACGCCTCACTTGAAGCCAACCAAGCAAAGACTTGAAGAAAACCAAAATTTGCGCGCTGCACCCAAGAAGAAGTGAAGGGATGCATACCAAGTTTGAAGAGACTAATGCACCGCTGCGAGTGTGCTGAAACTTCGTAAAGATTGAGGTAGGTCGAATGCGCTTTTGGTTGATGATGCCTTTGCCTAAGCTTTTGCTGCCTTGCTAGAACACCAAACTTTCTCTGTTGTTGGAACTTTGTGCACTGTGTTGTCAGAACCTATGTCGAACTTATTTGCATCTGTGTGTATGTTTGAACCTGAGTGATGGAACCGTTTGAACCTGTGTGATGGAACCTGGAACTAGTGTGATGTGTTTGAACCTGCAAGCACCGTGGTGCGATGCTCGGAATGTATGTGGATGATGGCTTGGCTGAAATGTGTATGCTTTATGAGCTCTGATGAGAATGCTGGAAAGATATGTCTGACATTGGTCATTGAATTGATACATATATTTGAGCCACGTTCGTCATCGAATGAAAGGAAAATTTATGACGACCTAGAGTCGTCTCAAGATGTCTCTAACTACCTTACATAACAAGACAAAATGAAAATGTCACAAAATCTGCATAATTATATATGACGCTACCGTATCGTCACAATAAGTTGTCTAAATCAGGGTTCCCAGGATACAATTTATGACGGTTGGCGTATTAGGTGACGAGTTCACCAACCAATATGTGACAGTCACAGTCGTCATTAAATGACAATAATATATGACGACACAACAAAATCGTCACAAAAGGTCATCACATTTTGTGACGGTTTTCCATATTTTCGTCACAAGGTACATTTTGTGACGGTCGTTATATGACGACCTTCATGACGGTGGTTTTTCATCATACCATTCATTTTGTGACAAATTATGTACTTTCCGTGACACTTTCATTTTGTTATAAAAGCCCAGATTTTTTGTAGTGTGGGATGCCCGTGGATAGGTTGGTGTTTGATCGGAGCCTGCACTGACGGTAATATTTTCAAATACAAGTATTTTTTTATTTACTGTATTAAATTCAGCATTTTCAATCTAGTTATTGTATTTCTTTAAATGCTGATTTATGCAAACTAACCCTATAAGCCTTCCTTGGTTACCTTTATCATTATGTTGCATTTCTCCGTGTGACTTGCGGAGTACAAGTTTGTACTCACCTTGCTATCTACATACAGAGAAAGACGACTTCGACTACGGTGAAGACTTGGATGAGTAGGCCGCGTCTTACTGTCGTTTGCCTGTGGGCAGGCTCAGTGGGCTTCTTCCGCTTCGGTTTTTCTTCCGCTGCTTATGTTTAAATTTGGCTTATGTGCCGTGGATGTAAACTTTGGCAATTCTGCCCATATTTAATTAATAAGTGTCATTATGGTTGATATTTATCTTTGTTGTTCACTGTGTGCACTAGCTGATCCTGGACTAGTGCGATTTACACAGAGGATCCTTGAGTTGCCGCTCCGAGTTCCGACACTTACCTTGTCAACGCCCACACAAAACGAATAGTGAACTGCATTGATGGCAAACACAGTAATGTACGAACCATTTGACTACATGCTTAATGACATTAAAAATTATTTCGAACAACGGGCTAGAGCACAATAATACAACCATACACATCGTTGCCTACAGATGGGAGGAGCCTCATGGTACCCACATGGAGTGTTGCTGAGGGGGCCGCCTCGGACGTGGCTGGCCGTTGTTATAGTGGCAAGCACATATACAACTAGGGTTCACACAGCTGCATGTTAGGTCGTATGAACTCCCTATGTTGATGACCTCCTTGTTGCCCCTCTTGCACTCCATCTGCTGACGGAGGTCATCGTTCTGCATGCACTTCAAGACTTTCAACCTGTGCCTCCAAATGAGCGATTCGTTCCCACAACACATCCATATACCTCACAACATACCGTTCATGGGGAGGATCAATCCATCGCATGAAGTCACATTTATCCACCTGCTCCAAAGGAACATTAACATTGAAACTCTATTAATAGTACACCAAAATAGACGAGTACCAACTTGTACCCCGGAGTATGGGCATCGAAAGAAACATCGACCGCCATCCGTATGGCCTTCTGCCACCTGCACCACCGCATCCTGCATATGTTTGCATTTCAGCCACACTAGCTGAGTGCGTCTACATGGCAAAAAGCGATACATAGCGTCGAAGTCTACACACGCCAGCTTTGAGCATCGACACGACTACATATACCAGCTTTGAGCATCGACAAGACTACATACACTAGTTTTCACCAGCGAAAAGACAACACACGCAAGCTTTACGCATTGAGAAGACTGCACGTGCCAACTTTGCTTAGTGAGAAGACCAAACGGGCCAACTTTACGCAGCGACAAGACTACACACGTCAGCTTTGAGCAGCGACAAGACTACACACGCCAGCTTTAAGCACTGAGAAGACCGCACGCGCCATCTTTGCTCAGCAACATGACCGCACGGGCCAGCTTTGCTTAGTGACATGACATGATGACCCAGCTTTTCACAGTGACATAACACCACGGGCCAGTTTTCACCAGCAACAAGACTACAACACCTGCTTTGCGCAGCGACATGACCACACGGGCCAGTTTTCCGCAGTGACAAGACCTCAAGGCCTAGCTTTACTAGCTTTCCACACTTGGTAGCTTTGCGCAGTGACAGGAACACATAGGCACCTTTATGTATCGACAAGCCAACAAGGGGCCCTATAGAAGGAGATCGAAGTGATTTCTCATAGAACACTGCACAACCAAATCTCACACTACACCAGCGCTTGCTTCACCATACCGGCATGGACAAAAGGCAGAAGAAGCAATGGGACAAGATGATGAAGCAATGGGAGGAGACCCGCGACCTAGCACGGTCAGTTGCCGCCCACGATGAGAAAGTAAGGGTTGTTGCGGCCTGGGCAGATTAAGCCCAGCGTGCTACGAGGTCAGGTCCCCGCAATGACACGCCCCGTGGCAACAACCCCATCCCAAACGTTCCTACCGAGCGTTCGCTGCAACACCCACCAGAGGGGAAGATGCCCCCCTTTGTTGGTGCCGGGACCCGTGCAAGTTCTTCAAGTCTAAGCAACACCTTAGCCTAGGTATGCATTACTGGGGTTGCGCAAACTACTCCAATGACTACCCCGACTGCCGTCTAGACACCGCAATCTATCGGCAGCCGGTAAGGACCAGGTGCACCATTTTCCCCTACCTTTTCTCCTTCAGAGTATGCACTAACAACTACTCCCCTGTATTCACAGTCCCTAGAACCCCTATGTGGCTACCGCAAATTGATCGATCTTGAGATCCACCCAGAGGACCAGTGGCCCTTGATTTTGAGGAGTGAAATGTCACAAGGTCCTTTGAGATCCGAGAGGAGGAGCGCTGCAAGAACGAGCAACCCTGCGTATACAACACGAGTCAAAAACTCATCTCGAGGTGTGCACGTGTAGGGAGTGGGAGGCACGTGAGAGGGAGCACGAGAAAAAAAGGGAAATGGCGACCAAGGCAAAAGAGACCGCCGAGGAGATCAACACCGAGTTAGCAAGAAAGGGAAAATGGCCCCGGTCCTCACAGTAGGTCGTACGAGCTGTTGGGTAGGTTAGTCGCATCTATATGTTATGCATGTAATCAAAAAGTACACGGCATATTACTCCCAACTATATTATGAAGTCTATTTAAATTTAGACAAACTTATTTCCTCGTCTTTTCATATTCAATTGTTCACATAGCAAGTCATCCAACAATATTAACATACCAATTTTCCTCTGTGTATGAATTCTTAGTAACATCATATATCACTTACCATCGCACTTACCGATCGTTCTAAGTTCAATCACTCTTAGAAAAAGTTTTACAAATTTTTTACACTCCAACAACATACAACGACCATAAACTTTTATTACAAATTCAGCAGATTATCTTCCAATTATAATCTACAAATTTCACAAAATTTACAAAATTCACGAGGGGCAATTTGCAGTCGCCCTATGGTTAGGCGACTCCCATGCAATTGCCCTGTGGCTGGGTGACTGGTTCCAGGCGCCCAATGGTCGGGCGACTGGAACCTGTCGCCCAACGGCTTCCAAACAGCGTTATTATCGCCTGGCCATTAGGCGATATGCTCCAGTCGCCTGACTATTGGGCAACTGGAGCCTATTTCTGTAAAAAAAATATTGCCGCAGGTATATTTCTGTTATTTTGAATAAAAAATAGATTATTAGTGCAAAAACTTCCTAGAACAATTGGGATTAAACAGATGTGCACTGTGCTAAAACCAAGCAACACTTTGCGAAACAGCCAAGAATCCATCAAAAGTGGTTGTATCATTCTATTGCCCGTACTCCTTGTGGGAGACTCTGTTTGCACTGATCTAAAGATAAGTCTTTCATTTTCACGATGTCTTTCTGTTTTACTCTCAAATTTGCGAGATTCCTTCAGATCCTGCGGCTATGGCTAATAAACATGAATCTTGTACAATCGGTGTCTGGGCACCATGGTGTACACTAACGGATTGATATTGATGGATATTGTTCCCTTTTTCACTTGAAGGAAAAGCTAAGTCTTGGTATTGTCTCAACGTGCAAGCTTATAACGATAATTGGTGTACACTTGCATGTATCTAAAAGCAATCCAAAGGCAGAGATGCTTAGTGCCTAGACACCATGTGTGTGTGTGTGTGTCTATATATATATATATATATATATATATATATATATATATATATATATATATATATATATATATATATATATATATATATATATATATATATATATATATATATATATATATATATATATATATATATATATATATATATATATATATATATATGATGCTTGAAATGAGGACCCTTGGTGTCTGGGCACCAAACCTCTCTGCCTTTGGATTGCTTTTAGATGTGTGCAAGTGTAATGATATATAATATATTAGGCAAACCCGTTAACATTCATTAATTTGAAAAAAAACAACGATTTAGAAAGGAAGTCATTGATTTAGCATGCTGAATCAATTATAGATGAAAAATCTTAATCATGGAGCCTGCGCACCATGGGGTGTGTGTGTGTGTATAATAAGTGCTCCTTGGTGCCCGGGCACCATAGTTTAAAACAGATATGTATTGTGTGCGAAAAATTTTAAAATTTCTTGGATGTCAAGTTTAACTACTTTACTAACTAGTTCAAACAAGTTTGAACTAAATTTTGAATTGCAGTTGTCTTTTTTATGATAGTTTGATTGTAGGTAATGCTGATTATATATAAAAATCAACAAAGTATGTGATCTAAATTCGTTCAAAACTTTGAATCTGAGTACATTTTTTCAAACTTATACATTTCATTGGAATTGTTATAGATGAGTATATACCCTAAAACTGATATTTTCAAAAAATATATTCGAATTTAGATAGAATTGATGCATTTGAAATCATGGTGCTCTATTTCAGTGTCATATGTATATGTATATGTATATGTATATGTATATGTATATGTATATGTATATGTATATGTATATGTATATGTATATGTATATGTATATGTATATGTATATGTATATGTATATGTATATGTATATGTATATGTATATGTATATGTATATGTATATACAGGACGCCGAAATGGGCACCATGGTGCTCGGGCACCATGATTTCAAATTAATCAATTCCAACTAAATTTAGGTATATTTTTTGAAAATACAGTTTTAGGGTTTATACTTATCTATAACAATTCAAATGAAACATATAAGTTTGAAAACATATACTCAAATTCAAAGGTTTGAACGAATTTAGATCACATATTTTACTAATTTATATATATAATCAGCATAACCTACTATCAAAATATCATAAAAAAATGGCAACTACAATTCGAAATTTAGTTCAAACTTCTTTGAACTAGTTAGTAAACTAGTTAAACTTGATATCAAAGAAATTTTAAAATTTTTCGCACACGATACATACCTATTTTAGACTATAGTGCCCGAGCACCATAGAGCACTCGTTATTTTTACTAGATATATATATATATATACACACACACACACATGCAAAAGATGTGCATTGTAGGAAAATATGGCTTTTCAAGTACTTTTCTGTAACATCCCAAATTTTCTTTGGAATTTCAAAAATTATTTAAAGGTTAAAAAGTATTTTAAAAGGAAAGTCAAAATTTAAAATTCAATGCAGGGATGTGTTGAAATATTTTATTTGGGTCCCAAATATATTCAGAAGCTTCTATGAATTTTTCTGAAATTTTTGGGATTTATTTAGTATTTTTCTGGGCTTTATTGAATTTCTTAGCCTTTTCTGAAAATCCAAATAAAAGATTAAAATCAAAAAAATCCCAGCCTCCCCCTCCGGCCACCACGTGGACGGCCGGATTCCTCCCACGCCAGTCGGCCGACCCCGCCTTCCCCTCTCCCCCGCTCGCCACCTGGCCGGCCCGGATTGCGCCGCGTCGCCCCGCCGGTCCAATCCCCGCCGTCCGCACCCCGCTCCCTCCCTCTCTCGCTGACCGCCCGACCCCACCTGTCGGCGCGCTCCCGCTCCCCTGTTTCCCTCTCTACCCCGCGGGCCCCGCCCGTCAGCCGCTCCCCGCCTCCCTCTCTCGCTGACCACCCGGGCCCACCTGTCAGCTTCGTCTTCCCCGGTCTCCTCTTTCCTTTCGCTCGGCCGCGCCATCCCGCTTCTCGCCTGCCGGTCTCCTTTCCTTTCGCGCACTTTGTGCGACCCGCGCCCTTTCCTTCTTCTCCCTCCCCGATTCCCTTCCTTCTACGGCCACACCTTCCCTTTTTCCCCTCTCCGCAATCCCCACCGACTGCAATCACCAGCGAGAAATCCCCGGCGCCTCCCTCCCGAACCCTATTTAAACCCCCACCGGCCGCCTCTCCTCGCCCATCCTCCCCCGCCACTCCTCTCTCTCTCCCGTGCGCTCCACCGCCCCCCGCGCCGTGCGCACTCGCCTCCGCCGCCGTCTTGGGCTCCGGCGAGAATCGCCGCCGCTTGGGCTCGCGCCGCGACTCGCGCCGCCGCTGCCGCGTCGCGCACCCGGCCGCGCGCTCGCCACCGGAGCCGTCGCTGTCGTAGCTCGAGCCGCGCCTCTCTCGCGCCGACGAGCCCGTCGCCGGTGAGCCGTGATCACCTCGAGCCCCGCCACCCCTTCTCCTCGTTGCCGACGTGCCTCCGGCCGCCATGGTGAGCCCACGATCACCCCGAGTCCCCGCATGCCCCTCTCCCTCCTGCGCGCCTCACCGTCGGCCGCCGCTGCCGCTCGCCGGCGCCGACGAGCACGCCGTGCGAGCGCTACCACCGGCCGCCTCCCGTCGGCTTTCCCGTGCTGCGTGGCGGCCGACCGGGCACCACGCTAGCGCCGCCTCGGCCACCCCTGCCCCGTAAGCGCCACGTCCGCGCCAGCCGCCTCCCGCGCCACCTCAGCCCACCCGCGAGTCCATGGACCCGGACCATAGACCCGGGCCCCACCTGTCAGTGACTTTCCCGGGTGATGTCATTGCTGGCGTCATAATCCGGATTTTTCAGTTGAAAATTAATTCGCCAAAAAGAATTTCCAGGGCTGACGCCATAAACCCAATTTCCTTTAGAAAAATATTTCCAGAATTCCTCTTTTTCTTTTTCCCTAAATTTAAACTTCCCGGAGCTCGTTCTTCTTCATCCTAACTCCGATTTAGCCCATTCAAATTTCTAAATTCATCAAAAAATTCCCTTTATCCATTTCTGGCCTCAATTCAAAATTTTGAAGTCAATTTGAATTTATTTGAATTTATTTGCATTTTATTTGAGTTATTTTCACGTGTAGACCGCGACGATTCCGGAGAATTCTTCGACGACGATTCACACCCACTTGAGGAGCAAGGCAAGTCGCACTCCCTGATCATGTTGATCCCATAATTTCAATAAAATTATGTTGTTTTAAATTACATTGCATGCGTACTTTTATTCAATGTATTTCAATTCAGTTTTAAATTTAGCTAGCACCTACTTGTTAATTCCTCCTTTGACATTGCAAACCCTTATACCTTGTCACCCTAGAATCAAACTCTAGTTAGTACACTAGTATTAGCTAGAGAATTTTCACAACAAATGCTTAGACTTGCTTAGACATAGTTTTGATTTTGGGATACCTTTTCACACAAAATGATAAACTTTTGAGATGTATTCTTGACTTCGGAGAGTCAAGAAGGATAATAAAATATTTTGAAACAAAATATAAAATCTGGTTAGACTTAGGCTAATGGTTAGGTGGTGGGTGCAGGCCTGCACTGTTGTTCGGAGACACAGTGTTGTTGTCGTGCACAGGGGTATGTGGTTGAGCCTAAGTCAGATTAAGGACCGGTCTGTGAGCTACTATTGCAAAGCCATAACGTACTACCACAAGGCTGGTATGGGACAGCCCTGGCTGAATAATTTGTGGGCCCCAACCTAGGTCATGTCGTAGGTTGAAAGTCAGCATGGCGTAGGCCATGGGAAGTCTTACTCGGCTCAAGAGGGGGTCCCGGTCTGGTGGAGTCCTTACTGGGGTGAAACCTTAGAGTTGGCTTGGCCAGGTTGATGGCTTTGTATTGTAAAGGCCTTGTCACGACTCCTAACCGCACACCTAAGGAAGTGTGTAATCTAGTGGTAAAACGGGATGATCGTGTCTTGTGGGTAAAGCTGTACAACCTCTGCAGAGTGTATAATCTATCCTGGATAGCCATGCCCACGGTCACGAGCATGCTGAGTAAAGTTTTTCATGGATTAGACTTTGGTTTTAAAATGATTTATAAAACCTTGTGGTCGGAGCCACATGAAATCTTTTGGGAAAGATGGACCAGGTGGGATGCCCGTGAATGGGTTAGTGTTTGGTCGGAGCCTGCACTAACGGTATAAATTTTAATTACAGTTAATGTTTTTACTTATTGTCTTAAATTCAGCAGTTTCAATCTATTTAAGGTATTATTTTAAATGTTGTTTTCTGCACAACTAACCCGATATGCCTTCCCTTGTGGCCTTAATCATTATATTGCATTTTCCCGTGTGGCTTGCGGAGTACAAGTTTGTGCTCACTCTTGCTGTCTCATCATAGAGGAGGATTACGATGACTACGGTGAGGACCAGGACGAGTAGGACACGTCTTGCCGTCGTTTGCCTGTGGGGCAGACTTTGGCTTCGTTTTTTTTCCAACTTGCTTCCACAGTTTCTTTTGCTATGAATAATGTTTGCCAATGGGCGATGATGTAAACGCTGGCCATAAGGCCATACTCTTTTAGATGGAATAATATTGTCATTTTGCTTGGTATTTATCTTTGTTATCCGCTGTGTGCTCTAGCTGATCCTGGACTAGTGCAATTTACACAGAGGATCCTGGAGTTGCCGCTCCAGGTTCCGACATTTTCATGCCAAATCCACTCATATGGAGAAGCTCACTCCTGAAGAAACAAATCGACGGGTTTTGAATATGCTTTCCATGAGCTTAATGATCAAGACATCTTTAAATCCCAATTTGGAGGCTCTCAAGATGATTCCCTTGTCAAGACGATTAAAACACATATATGCCCAATTCAGAGTTCAGACGAAAAAGTGCACACCAGTTTCAGAGATAAAATAAATGGTGAAAATTTGAATTAGAAATGGACACTTCATAGATAGTGCCTATTGAAAAAATTGTAGATGTTTTAGTGGCCTACAATTTAGAGTCCGAAATCATCCAATTTGGAGTCCAAAAGATAGAGATATGGCCTCTTGAAAGTAAGGTTGAGTAGAAGGAAAGTGGAAACCGACTTGAATTTGAAGAGAAGTCCGACTTGAACTTGCCATATTGGTTGTTTCCAACTCTACTACGTCTAATCTATGACCCCTTGGCCCCTTGGGCTATAAAAAGTTCCTTAGGGGTGCCTACCAAAGTATCCAATTGTCGGGTTCTCCACTCATGACTCCAGTGAGGCTGGAGCCATGCTTTCTATCAATTAAAAGTAGCAATAGTCTAGAGATTAGAGAGATCTAATTAGTATCTCTAATTAGGATGTTCATTAGCCCATCTAATTAGATGGGCTCTAAGTACATATGGTTTTAATTAGTAGTCTCTAGAGCTACAACTTTGTCTTGTAAGTTAATCATGTATCTTCTAGTCCTTTCTAATTGCTCTATAATTATATTCTAGTTACCAATTTTGTTAGTATCTTCTACTTCTATTTGATGTTCATCCAATTCACTCAATATGCTTGCTTCTTGTCTAACAGGAATTCCTAGATCATTTTAGCTAATCATGGTAATCAGATTGATTTGGTGGATCTTTGCATGCTAGTTTATGTTCTTGATCATAGATGCTATGTAGATTAGACTCTTTCAGGTAAACAGGGGATTGTAGCCACACCTAGTGGTGAACGTGCTAATGTGTAGAGAAGGGATGGATCGCCGAATTTGTAATCTATATTGTTTCTAGTTCTTGTAATTGTTTAGTAGATTGGTTCGCTTTTGGCTGCTATTTGAATACCTGTAGATGGTTGTAGCCCAGATTAGTATGATGGCGAAGAAGTTTAGCCCAGATTAGTATAACGACGAAGAAGTTTAGACTATTTAGTCTAGATTTGAACGTACCCTGTAGTTGGTTATGGTTTGGGTGCGCATGATGATGAAAAGGTTAGGCTAGGATCTAGATTAATTTGTTAGGTATTATCCACATTAATAGTCGATAGATTTAAAGTTGCTTTCATAATAGCATCCACATTACATATGCATGAACCCTTAAAACCTAGATTATTTCAACCAAAGCTCACGATAGGATTTCCATCTTTCATTCACACTTCGGTTCTTGGTTAATTAAATGATTGTTGATTAGAAAACCCTAAGGTATTTGTTACCCCATCCTCTATGGATTGGATAAACCGTGGAATACTCTAGGCGAAAGGCTATAATTGACCTGTGCACTTGTGGTATTTCTTTATTGCACGTATCTAGCATCAACAGTGACATGGGTGGAGAGGCAATAAGGTGGTCGAGATGACCTAGCAATGGTAGAAGCACACAGAGACCATAGAGCTCGATGAAGCAGCTATGTGGCAACAATGATTGTCAAAGGAGGGGTCCATGAGCATCAGTAGGCCATGGGGCAACTATCCATGCCCTTGGCTTATCCAGAGATGGCCTATATCTGCCTAGGGCACAGTGCATGGAGAGTTAATTGGTGAGGTGCACGATGGTGGGGTTGACTTCGGTGGCGAAGGAACAGGATAATGACTTAGTTTAGATCGCAATGTAGTAGGGATGGATGGGATTTGGTAGGCACAACCCCAGTGAGGAGTTGGCACTCGAAGGGTAGCCCGATCTTTACAATGTAGGATCAGTGTAGAAGGATAACGAGCTGCAAACAACCGAGGTAAGTAGCTTTAACCTACCAAGGTTGGATGTAACCGGTACATTGGGGAGAGACAATCTTCGAGAATTTTGACCCACTGTCCAAACAATTGCATAACCACAAACTAGGACTAATCCACACTAAATAGCCAGAACCATAGAGCACGAATTAGGGGGAACCAAAAGCTTCTTCTAGCGAATTCAAGATAACTAACAAGAGCAATGGTTGTAAGAACACTAGCTGTCTTGTTTATACCGCAGGGGACTCCCATGTTGTTCTTGATAAAAAAAATTAGTTATCTTGATGCAATATCATATATGTGAGAAGTTTGATCAAAAGTTGTGAAATGGTTAGAGTACATAGGTAGTTATACTAGGAACAACCCTCCTAACTTCGATGTGAAATAGACTCAATCATGATATAAATCCTAACAACCAATTGAAAGGGTGTCTTGGGGAGATGAGAGGTCAATAGATCAAACTATCTCTATAGCTTACTTATTAAGACAAATTTTTACATGTTTTAATATTTATTTGAGCAATTAAAATAACAAATATAAAAGACTAGACTAGACACTAGAACGTTGGAACTAAACAAAAGGTGCACTGTGCTAAACGAAGGCATAACTTTGTGAAATGGCTAGGAATTGATCAAAAGTGGTTGTATCATACCACACATGAAAATATGGTAGTGTGGAAGTAAGACAAAAATATGGGGCTGGTTTTGTTAAACTATGAAAACTCTAGAGATCATTATGAAAATTTTATGCTAAACATTTTTGGTATACCATTCAGTTCGATCGTGAAATTTTTTGAAAAAATTTGAGAACTTATTTGGTTAATTTTTTTCTTTGTGACCGGAGTTGTCACCCAAGGGTAGCCTAATCTTTACAGCGTAGGATCGGTGTAGAAGGATAACTAGCTGCAAACAACTGGGGTGAGTAGCTTTAACCTACCAAGGTTGGATGTAACCCATACATTGGGGAGAGACAATCTTCGAGAATTTTGACCCACTGTCCAAACAATTGCATAACCACAACTAGGACTAATCCACACTAAATAGCCAGAACCGTAGAGCATGAATTAGGGGGAACCAAAAGCTCCTTCTAGCAAATTCAAATAACTCACAAGAGCAATGGTTGCAAGAACACTAGCTGTCTTGTTTATACCGCAGGGGACTCCCATGTTGTTCTTGATAAAAAAATTAGTTACCTTGATGCAATATCATATATGTGAGAAGTTTGATCAAAAGTTGTGAAATGGTTAGAGTACATAGGTATTTATTCTAGGAACAACCCTCCTAACTTTGATGTGAAACAGACTCAATCATGATATAAATCCTAACAACCAGCTGAAAGGGTGTCTTGGGGAGATGAGAAGTCAATAGATCAAACTATCTCTACGGTTTACTTATTAAGACAACTTTTTACATGTTTTAAAGATCCAAACTTTTTACATGCTACAACCACAAGATCCAAACTTGACATAACTTTTGGTAAAGAAATCTTCTAGTCATGAGACTTTGTACACAACAAGGTTAAGGTCTCACGATGCTACTCTATTCATTGATTGAAAACTTAGCAAGCAAGTAGAGAGCTTTATGAGAACTCTATTCATTGATTGAAAACTTAGCAAGCAAGTAGAGAGCTTTATGAGATTTCACCAAGAGCGCTCAAAACCGAAGCTGAGAGGATGAAAAGACAATTAGTCCTTGCTTATGGGAATAGAATAGCCAAGTTGGCTTTGAGTATGATTCCCCAACACATAGCAAGTCAGATCATCAACAAAATAAGCAAGAACATTCTCTCAGATCAAGAAAGAAAATAGCGAATCAAAGAAACAGAGAGAAAAAATAGGTGAAACAACCCAAGCTAACTCAACACCAAACAGGGAACAATACACAAATGGTAGATCGAAAATAGATGTATTCTTCTGAGAATTGAGTCTACAGCTACTCCATCCAGGAGGACCAAGAGCACAAGTGCTCTACAAAAAAACCCTAACCCTAATCCAGAAAGAACACACATCGGAGAGACATCGGGATGGGTAGCCCTCCATTCCCTTTTATAGGTTCTCCATACCGGGGATAACCCGTTAACCCCCTACCCAACACCGGGTTTTCTCACGCACCCTTCTCAAAGTAGCTTACATACATCTACCTGTTAGTGAATCACACTTGATCCGCTTCACACTTTCAGCACATACACGATCTAAACCAATTAGGCCAATACCACGGTTTCACACACTACCTCCTTTCCCGGTATTGGGTGATTTACCAAAATGCCCCTCTACCGCCTCCTTGAATCTTTCCGCTTCCTTGTCGTCCTGACTTGCAACCACCTTGCAAGCCTCAATCATCTCGGCATCTCCCTGACCGTTTTGGACCTCAACACCTCCATGTGTCCGGTCTCGGACCTTCCACGCCTCACCATGACCTAGCTTCAAAGTCCTGCAACTAACACCAACAAGTAAAACATCACGTTGCACCGCACAAAACACAAGGATCATCAATTTGCATAATCGAAATATATCCCAGTGAACAATCTCAGCAAACCAACTTGTCTAATACAGCTTACGACTACTCTGATGCACAAGACATGTGGTACTCGTAGCCCATGAGGCCCTACCAGCAGTATATGACCACTCAGCAAGTCGTTACGACCATCACATAGGTCGCTACGACCATGAAATAGATGCTACGACAATGTATCAGTCACTACAACTATGGAGAACACAGACTACGACTACCGCACAGAACACTACGACTATCACTCGCAGCGGCAACGACTTTACCAAACCTGGTCACTACGACTTTACCAAACCTGTTCACTATGACTTACGACTATCGATCACAAGCATGCAAAGTGCTACGACTATTGATCACGACCAGGCAGAGCTACAACTATCGATCATGACTAGGCAGAGCTACTACTATCGATCATGACCAACAGAAGCTACGACCATCAAGTCATAAGAGCACATGCCGACCATAAAGTTATAGGAACTTCTGCCGACCACCAAGTCGTAAGAACTCCTACCGACCACCAAGTCGTAAGAACTACAATCGACCACCAAGTCGTAAGAATTCCTATCAACCACTAAGTCATAAGAACTCCTGCCAACCGCCAAGTCATAAGAATTCCTACCGACCACCAAGTCATAAAAGCATCTGTCGACCACCAAGTCGTAAAAGAATCTACCGACAACCAAGTCGTAAAAGCATCTGCTGACCACCAAGCCATAAAAGCCCCTGCCGACCACCAAGTCGTAAGAGGCATGAGCTCTAGACCTTACAGACAGAGAGCCAACTTCTGCACAAACCTCAAAAACCAAACTCAACCTCTACACAGTCTAATCCAAAGGTCAATTACTCATCACAACCATAGGGTGACATCCACATGGTCTCACAATCTCCCCTTGATGAGTATATTGACAAACATTGAAAAAACATGAAAATGAGTTTGTTTTTGGAAAATAAATTAGTAAGAAGTTGCAAAATCCACACATGGTCTAAAAGAAGTGAAGAAGGAACTCATGACCATGTTGACAAAGTGTGAAATAGAGCAAACAACAAGAAAGAGCATGTTTTCTACAAAAGCTCCAAATCACACCTAAAACCTCACAAAAGCTCAATCTTGTTCATGGTCCAAAGAAAAGAACAATTGCTCACCATGACCATTTTCATAGCAAGATGACCAAGCATTCTCCCCCTTTAACACCTTTTGCACCCCTTAATGCCTTTTTCTCTATCATTCTCCCCCTTTTGGCAATAGAGTCATCAAGATGCATAGAAGAAAACAGAGCATCAATGAAATGGAGTAACTGTAATTTAATTCATTTTAAACATTAGGAGCCATGAAGATTATCTAAAGTGACTTTTCAGGTATTACACCAAGCTACAAAAGGTGAAAGTGCTATCTAGATCATGACAAACCATGTATTACCAAGCTAAAGCCAAATAAGCCATAATCTAAAATTAGATGGATTAATTGTTTAACATGTCAAGTCATTCAAGATCATAATCTAGTTAAAGGTATCCAAACACAAGTCAAGTCATATCAATATTCTAAGTGGAACCAAAAAGCTATCATCGAGCCAATTTAGAGTGTTATAAGTTAAAAAAAATAAGACATTTGTTTAAGTTCTTGATATCACTTATAATTGAGTGAATTTAGCACATTTGGCATTTTTAGAAATTCATGGTTGGTTTCAACCATTTTTCACAAGATTTTGTTTTCTTAGCCATGTGCTAGATCTCAAGCCTTATGCGGCCACTTCAAGTAAGAAGCTTAAGAAAATGATCTTGGTCATCCAAAACTCCCCCTAAGTTTATGCCTAAAGCAATGGCAAGCCATCTTATGAGAAATGATTGGTGAGATCAGTTTTTTCACACAAAAGAGATCTTTTTGCATTTTCTTGAATTAGTTCAAAAACAAAGAGTTAATACTAACTCATGCTTCACTAATGAACTAGCATAGCTCAATGTAGATTCAAAACCCAACTCAGCTTATTTCACATGGCATGAATTATAAAAGGGTCACTAGGACCAGACTAGTCATAAGATCTAACAAGACATGATTATCAAATTGTTCACATTTACTCAAGTTAGCATGGCAAAGACTAGGCTACACATAGAAAGTCATGATAAATCTAGCAGCCTAGCACAGTTCATGGCAAGATTGTCATATAAGGATAATAATCAGGGCTCCATGTAATTATATTACAATGCACAGTGCTGAAATTAAATGCCATATGATGCAAAGAAAATCCAGCTATCCCTCAGCATGTGAAACAATTTTAGAAGCAATTTGGCTCAAGTTGAATTATGTCATCATTAAATTCTAGAAAAAACTCAAATGAACTCCCCCTAAACCAAAACGATAAGCAAGAAGAGATGAGCTTGGATAGAAAGAAGAAATGGCAGTCCTTATAGCATAGACAAGATAAAAAAAATACTATGGCTCAGACTGGCTCTCATCTACCCCATATGACTCTAGAACTATCAGCTGGTCATCTAACACAGTAGAGAGTAAACAAGTTCCCTATCTACCCAAGGGGCCCAACCCTCGCTAGACCTAAAAGAAGTGAGTGAACTCAACCTAGTGAGAAGTGAAGCAACTAATAAGCGGCATCCTAGGATCATAAGATGAGAGGAAGAAGTCTAAGCAACTGAGAAAGAGAACTACTCTAGTCTATGCTGGAAAGACTAACCCAATGCACCCAGTGAAATGCAATAGAAAGAAACAGAAGAATATGAACAATATAATACATAAAGTACAAGAAGCTTCCCCTCAAATTAACCCATAAGGACAGACCACCCCAAGCTCTCCCCGCAAGGTCGTAAACCTCGAGCTATCTAAAGGCTTGGTAAAAAAGTCAGCCAACTGGTGGTCACTCCCCCACAAACTGAAACACTATGCCACCCTTCTTCACATGGTTTCTAAGGAAATGATATATGATATCTATGTGCTTGGTCCTGGAGTGTTGTACTGGGTTCTTGGCAATGTTTATGGTAGAAGTGTTATCAGAAGAACACTATCTATGACTAACCTAAAGTCCCGCAAGGTCGAAACCATCCAAAGCACTTGACTACAGCAACTAGTGACTGCAACATACTCGGCCTCTGTGGTGGACTGAGTAATACTGGACTACTTCCTAGAAGACCAGGAAATAAGAGAAGTGCCAACGAATTGGCAAGTGCCAGAAGTGCTCTTCCTATCTATCCTACAGCCAGCAAAGTCTGCATCGGAGAAGGCTCTAAGGGAAAGACAGGAAGCCGAAGAGTACCATATACGATAGTCTAGAGTAGCTCGAAGGTACCTGAAGATATGCTTCACCGCCTGGTAGTGAGAGACATGAAGAGAAGCCTGAAATCGAGCGCACAAACACACAGTGAAATATATGTCTGGCCTCGAGGCAGTGAGATATAAGAGAGAGCCAATCATGCTGCGGTACTCCTTCTGATCTACTGGCTCGCCATCATTATCTAGATCGAGTGAAGTTGATGAAGCCATAAAGGTCTCGAGTGTACTTGTCTTAATGCGAGAAAGTACCCTGTCGAGTCTGCTTGATCTGGAAGCCAAGAAAGAAGCTCACCTCACCCATCATGCTCATCTCAAACTAGGAAACTAGAGCATGAGAAGAGCCACCAAAGATAATATCATCCACATAAATTTGGACGAGTAGAAAGTCATTGCCATGCCTGCGAATGAACAAGGTCTTATCTATCTTACCCATCTCAAATCTATGACTTAACAAATATGACTTAAACCTCTCATACCAAGCTTTAGGAGTTTGCTTAAGTCCATACAGGGCTTTGGAAAACTTATAGACATGGTTGGGTACTTGGGGTTCTCGAAACCTGGAGGCTGTCTAACATAAATCTCTTCCTCAATATACCCATTGAGGAAAGCATTCTTGACATCCATCTGGTACAACTTGAAGCCCTTAAACGCTGCAAAAGCAAGCAGAATCCTAATGGCCTCTAACCTAGCCATAGGGGCGAAGGTCTCCTCAAAATCTAAACCCTCAACCTAGGAGAAACTCTGAACTAAAAGTCTAGCCTTATTTTGAATGACTACCCCATCCTCACTCTACTTGTTTTTGAAAACCCACTTGGTTCCTATGACGTTATGATCACTAGGGGGCTTAACAAGCGATCAGACCTTTTCCTCTCAAAATTTTCTAGCTCCTCATGCATGGCATTGACCCAAGACTCATCAAAAAGGGCATGACAAACATCCTTGGGCTCGAAAGAGACGATGAAGGCAGAATAAAGACAGAAATGAGACAAGCCAGATTTTGAATGCGTGACACGCTCAAAAAGATCTCCTATGATTTGCTCCGAGGGATGCTGTCGCTGAATGTGATGAGGAGGCGCTGGATGAGAAGAAGTGGCCTCTACCTCATGAGTTGTGGAGGTAGGAGCAGAGCCACTAGCTCCAGAAGAGCTGGAAGGTAAGGACTGATCTCCCTGAGGCGCAATGGAAGAAGCAGGCACCTCAAGGAATGAATGGACTGGATCAGGTATAACACCTTCTTCTCCATCCTCCTCATCATCTTCAAAGATGGTCTCGGACTGTACTGCTAGACCTGAGATATCAGGCCTAGTGCCAGGACTGGCCTTATCGAAAGTCACCCTACAAGCCTTTATAATCCTGCTAGACTCGCAGTTCCAAACCCTATAACCCCGTGAAGAAATCGAATAATCCAGAAAGATACCATCAAACAATTGTGACTCGAGCTTATCTAGGTTCCTAGACTTCAAGATAAAATACTTGCAACCAAACACACGAAAATGTAAGACACTGGGCTTTCACCTATACCTCAACTCATAAGAAGTACGATGAAAGTGTGCCTTTAGAAAAACTCTATTTAAAACATGGCACACGGTGGCTATACCTTAGCCCAAAACTTCCTAGGTATAGCATACTCATCTCGTATCGTCCTAGTCATCTCGACTAAGGTACGATTCTTCCTCTCCACGACGCCATTTTGCTGAGGGATGTGCGGAGATGAGAACTGATACTCTACACCTGTCTCATTACAGAAACTCTCAAAGTAGGAATTCTTGAACATCGTGCCATTATCACTGCAGATCGCTCGTAAGGCACCAGGAAGCTCAATAGACAGCGTACTAAATATCCCCGAAAATGACTGAAAATCTCATCCTTTGAAGCTAAGAAAAATACCTAAGAAAATCTCGAGAAGTCATCAACCACGACAAGAACATACTACTTCCCACCAGCCGACTGCACTCAAGCTGGACCAACAATTGCCATATGAAGAAGCTATCATGATGCATCGATCATAGTCACAATGACTGGGGATGAGAAGCAGCAATTATCTTACCATGTCGGTAAGGAGTACAAACTAAGTTTTTGACCATCTTGAGTTTGGGCAGACCATGCATGAGACCATGGCTGCTAACTTGAGTCAAATGATCAAAACCAATGTGACCAATTCTCCTATGCCAGAAAAAGATATCACGGGACTTTGAAGCAATTAAGCACCTAAGAGAATCACAAGAAGACTCGATAAAATCAGCACGAAAGATTCTCCCAAATCTAGAAACCCCGCAAATAAGACTCCCTAAAGAATCAAGAATTTTGCAAGCATTTTTCTTAAAACTCACCTCGAAATCGTCATCGATAAGCTTAGAAATAGATAACAGATTATAACGCAGTTTACTTACTAAGGCAACATCCTTAAGAATAAAAGAATCATTAATGCGCACCGTACCTTTAGCGATGACTCGACTAGAAGAGGCATCTCCAAAGGTGATCTTCTCATCACCTGGAGTACGGATTAGGGAAGAGAACCAATGAGAGTCTTCAGTCATGTATCGAGAACAACTGGAGTTGACATGCCAAACCTCTCATTTCCTAGCCTGGCGAACCTGAGTCAATGAGAGAACAACATCTATGGCTCAGTACTGGGGTAAGTAAGAATAGATTTAGGAACCCAGTACTAAGTCATATGATGAGCAGAAGAAGCAGTCACAGACGCAAACGACTGATCTCTAGTTACCCTATGATCTCTGCCTCTCACAAACTCAAAAGGTCTGGATGTAGACCTGATCGCACCAGACTGCAGAAAAATATAGAAAAACATAAAATGATCCAATTCGAGAAATTAATTATGGAAAAGTGTGTAAATGATGATAAATAGTATCAAGATGTGAAAAATAATAGGGGTAAATGACTGGAAAATAAATGCAAATATGACGCATGTCAATGGGTGGAGCTACTGTGGTGGCCGCTGGCAGTGCAGAGGAGGAGGGTGGAGCCGACAGTGGCCGGTGAGGTAAGGCCGGCCCTTGCCGGCGCCAGTGGTGGAGAAGAAAGGGGAGGGAGAAGCAATGGAGACCAAGGAGAAGAACTGAAAATGCCTAGCTCGATCTGAAATTGGCTAGCGGCTAGGGATTTTGCGGCTAGATTGGGAATTGACCATTTTGCATTTTAATCCTTGAAGAATTTGGACTTTACAATGAGCTCATTTCCTACTATGATTTTTTCTATGCTGGCCCTCCAATGCTCCGATTTCTTCGCGGGAAGATCCTACTCATTCGTGATGACGCATACATCTGTATGGAGCTAACTCGGTAGTCCAGATTTGTCGTACATGATCACAAAACAATGTACTATACCTACATATTGCAGCAATACAAAATTGTTGTAATAGTAATTAGTTAATGCAATGATTTATTTTTTATTACAATACAATCGATTTATTGCAATGAGAATAAAAATTGTCACAATAATTTAGAATTATGGCAATATAACAAACTTATTGCCACAAACAAATAATTCATGGCAATTACATTAACTATTGCAATAAAATATATTTGTTGTAATTTTTTCGTTTCAATAGAATATACATATCGCAACAGTACGAAATTGTTATAATAGTAATTAGTTAATGTAACGATTTACTTTTTGTTGCAATACAATCGATTTATTGCAACAAAAATAAAAATTATCACAACAACTTAGAATTGTGGCAATATAACAAATTTATCACAACAAACAAATGATTTCTGGCAATAAATTTATCTATTGCAACAAAATGTATTTTGTCGCAATTTTTTTGTTGCAGTAGTTAGAATTCCTTGTAGTGATTTAGATCCGACAAAAGTGTTAAAAAATTATGCATAATTATCTAAGGGGAAGAATAAATCATTGCTGACCTATAACTAAATTGTAACTATGAACACCAGGTAATGCAAAAAGATGAAATCCCCATTCTAAACAAATATGAGACATATGCCATTCAATTACTAAAACTGGTCAGTTTTATTGCATTAATTTTGGAATAGCATGAAACCCAAGACCAAAGTGACCATTCAATGATCAATCGATGACCTCCAAAGTGACCATTCAACATCAATATGAATCCACACTCACATTAAGCTACCAGCACCAAAGCACTATGGTCACTGCATATGGAAGAGACAAATGCATCAGTGTGAGTATAAATTAACTTTGTATATATGAAAAATAATGGATAGCACACAAGCAATAGAGTCAGATTTCCACATTGCAATAGGAGCTTGAGAGGCTATAACTTAAATATTCCTACTAGGCAGTAGTAAGCTAACCTCTAACAAACGTGAGGTATTTTTAATTGGAAAACCAAATAGAACACTACCAATGACTAATTCTTTGCTATGCATATACTGAATCAAAATGGGATAGGAAAGTGGAATAGCAATTCATTATAAATAAATCAAGAACATGTGAAAGTGGAATCACACAAATATTCATTTGAGCTAACACAAAGCTGAGAGACCATGAAGGCACCTGCACACATACAACATACAAATATGATGGGCATTGCCAAAAGAAAGAACACATGAGATAAGCCTACCTAGATTTCATTCCTTTAGGTAAGTTCAAAGGGCTGTAATAAGGCCATTAGTCCATGCTACCACATTACATACATATAGCCAGAATATATTTAGTCCATGTTACCGAGGCTATTGTATCTCCCCTGTCTGAAACAAACCTAAAATTAGCTGCACATATTCTATACATCATATGTAGCTGCCAATAATCTAAACAAAATTTGCCTCCACACAGAGAACAATTTTGCTACCCATATTCTACATATGGCCAGAAAAGTGCTACAACACAACGAACAAATCCAAGCACTTGTAACTATGGATTTAGTACAACAAATGGACAAACCTTCTCTCTGTATGCAGCAACAGCATGATAATTCCTCCTCTACTTCTGTAGATAATTAGCAAATTGAAACAACGAAAACCCAAAACGTAACGTAGAAATCTAATGTCCCTGTGAGAAGGAACGATGCATTAATTACTTGAACTTTGAGGATGAGAAAAATAAGCCATAGCCTAGATAAACAAAGATCAGCACAATTAGCTTGGACAAGGTGGCCATGGACCAATCGTCGACCAGATCCAGCAACGGTTTCGGTGAAGGAAGGGGGACAACCGCCTAGATCCGACGTTCTCGGAGGATGACGGTGGCGGCAACTTCATGATAAAATCAACATCCACTACAATCTAGAGTTGAACCCCCAAAGCCAAAAATATCACCAATCTCGACCAGATTCGGCGATGGCATCGGCGGAGGAAGGGGGACAATCACCTAGATGTGGCGTTCTCGGAGGACGTTGGAGGAGCATGTGTTGTGGCTTAACTCACCATAGAGGGAGAGGGACAGGCTGGGGCACGGCTCGACCAAGGTCGAGCCACCCCTATGCTTCACCGATCGCTCGGGTTTAGCATCGGTGGCCAGATCCACCAGCACCAAAGGCTGCAGCTCTGGGCCCGCGTGAGGGGCAGAGAAGGGAGGGAGGATGAGGCGAGTACGATCGTGTTAGATGCAACCAAGAGTGGCGGTAGCGATGGAAGGAGGAAGGCTGGGGAGAGGGAGAGAGTCGTGAGAGACGAGCAAGTAGAACTGTGAGTCACAAGCGTGAGAGTGTGAGAGGGAGTGGTGGCCTGCTCGGGGTAGGGTTCGAGTGGGGTGGGAACGATGTGGGCCGTCCATCCCCACGCCTTGCCGATCCGACGTCTCTGACGCATATAAGGCATGGAGCACCTAGCGCTCGCCAAATTCTAGGCGCGTTCCATGCTCTCGTATAGACATATTGATTTCTGGTTGTTTTCACATCATCCAAAATTCTGTGAAAATAGCAAATAACAGCTCTGTTTAATATAATTCCCAATTCACACGTTGAAGAAAGAAAACCCCCAACCGGCATCAACCAATTGATAAAGGAGACCCCTAAAATCAGCAGATAGCCTCCTCTTTCGATAAAGCCCCGACGCCACGGCGCTCAGGGGCGTCGACCGCTACCAACACTTTCTCCCATGGCGTCCCTCGCCGCCTTTTACCCTACCCTCACCCACGCCCACGCCCAGGCCCACGGCCACCCCTCCCACCCCAACCGCAGCACCGGCCTCCTCTGCCTCGTCCCCTCGCGCCGCCCCCGCCGCCGGTTGGTCGGCCTCGCCGTCTCCGCCTCTGCCGCGTCGCCCTCGGCGGCCGGGCGCGACCGATCCGATGCCGCCTCCTCGCTCGAGCGCTGCCTCTCGGCGTCAGCCTCGGGGGCGGGGGCGGCGGCGCCCGCCTCCGCACCGCCGCGCGCCCCGCCGGCGATGAAGGGCGGGAAGCAATACGGCTCCTTCGGCGCCGTCACGCTCGAGAAGGCCAAGCTCGAGAACAAACAAGGCCGCAAGAAGATCATGCCCGAGGTAGCTAATCCTCTTCTTGGTAGTCGTAATCATACTACGAAAAGGAGGGGTATTTTAGAGATAGGTTTTTGCGAATTTTAGTTATAGGCCTATATGGTTCGTGTCCTTTGGAATTGAATAAAAAGAGATAACTGATGAATTAACTAGGAATTCTCCTTGAAATCGGATGGTTGGACTAGTGGACTGGAATGCCAAAATAATGGATTAGGCATGATGGTACAAAGAATCTTGTGGTTTCATGTTGAGTTGTGGGAGATTATTGTTGATGGTAGAATAAGTTCTATGGCAAAGGATGAGAAGACTGGGCATGATTGAGTTATCTACTAATGATCCCTGCACTTTTTGTTGCCTGCACGCCCGTAGTTTTAAGTTAGTACTTACTACTTAGCATGGATTGTGTGCTCCGTATTTTCCTATTTCTATGTTCCAAAGGCCAAACAAAAATAGATCCTTTTGCATTTGGCCATCCAAGGGTGTGTAACTTGATACCTTAAACTGAGGAAAATAGTCGTCCTTCTGTGTTGAAGATAGAATAAGGCCAAATGCTATAGAATTGACATCCTTTTCCTAATTGTTCATGTCGTGTGTCTTAGGGATTCTAACAATACTGTTTGTCGAACTTCACTGCTGGACCATTTCTTGTAGTTTGACTTTTCAACAATTATCCTGTGGTATTGAACATTAACAAGCTTGATAACCCCTTAAAATTTAATAAAATTACTCATGCCAATATGCAATCCTCTTTTCCTTTAGTGTTATTTTTGTTGAAGGGACTTCAGTTATTCTGTAGTACTAGCAAACTATATCTAAGTATGTCACTGTGATCTCACTACAAGTTTTGTTTAATGACAGTAAATATTATATGATGTACGGAGAAAAGATTTTAACATTGATTGAAGATGCTTTATTTCCCTTGTGGCCTTTTAAGGCAGTACCTTCACTGTCCAACAATTATTACTTAACTACTTGAGTGCATAAAATGATTTGCAAATTCATTTTTCTGATTCATTCCAAATTATCATTTTGTAAAGTAACTCAACAAAGTAAGTGTTGCATTAACACCCTTTATGCCGATGTAAATACTTGAAATTAATTCAGGCCTGTGCCTGTTATGTTAGTAATGGATGCTATCCTTAAAGTACAACGAAAGAACACTTTAATGTAGGTAGTGGAAAAGCTGGTTCTGTCAGTTGACACTTTTCCTTATGAGGTCAATAAAGAAAATAGTGAATCATTATGTTTAGTACAGAAGCATTTGTTAGGAGCTTAAAAAGTTAATCAAAGTTGATATCGTGACCAGACCAAGTTAATGTTTATATCTTTAGCTGGTTAGTCATGATTATGCATCTTGTGAGGTTACATGGGCAAGCAACGCACAGATGTGCCCAACTAAATTCTGATTTTTTTTCTGGTTTCAGATGGACCAAATTGGTTTTCAATGCAGATATAAAATGTGTCAAATGAACTTAGGATTGGACCTAAACTACAATTGAGCACTCAGGACTGGATATACTATTTCAATTTCCTTTGTTGGTATATGAGTAGGTTATATCCATCAACTATGTGATGCAATAATCAAGAAAAGAAAATAAAATACGTGAGAATATTGGTAATTCCTCTTTCCAGCTTCATCTTTCTTCTTTTTATCTTCAACTTATTTACCATGGTAAAGGCAATATTGTAAAAGAATTTATAATTTTATTGTAAATGTACAAACTAAGATATAGTGTCACCATTCAAGTATTTGTTTATTTCACTAATTTGGTACTTGGATATGACTATATCCAATACCATATATTGTAGATGAATACTTTGGTTGATTACTTACTGTGCTCGATTTTCCGATTTCATAATGAATTTTCGTGTTCATTAGTATCCATCGTGAAATTAATAGGCCTCGCGAAAAGGTCTCTAGCCCAATGGTTAGAGGCTTGAGTAGCACCCCCCAGGTCCTGGGTTCGACTCCCAGTGGGAGCGAATTTCAGGCTTGGGAAAAAATCCTACTTTGCTACCACACCAAAGCACAGGTCTAAGGCCCCGCCAAGGCATTGATCCAAAGGATCCGCCGGTAGTCTCACAAGGTCGGGCGATGGTGCCGCTGTGTAAGGGTGGAGTAGGGGTTCGGGGGTTTTCTCGGTCTGCGTGAGAAGACCTTCTTAAGCAATGCCCGGGGGGATTCTTCCCCCCCGCAGGTCGAGTTTTTTTTGAAATTAATAGGCCTCTATGTTAGAATTGAGCTGTACAATTTACATCAGCACCTACGCAGGCACATTCTGGAACTATCAGAATAACAAAAGAAGTTCGCGAACTTTTGTAATAAAACAACAAGAACTAACTAACAAGTGTTGTTTGTGTATTCTGATGGAGATGCATGATGCTGCATACATATAACATTAGTAGTTAGGGATACAATGTCTATTGCTTGTTTTATCTTATTTTGTTACAATTGTTACTACAAAGTACAACCATGTGGTGTGGTTTATTCAATTATATGTACCAAATTTCATATGAGGTCATTATACTCTGCAAAGTTATAACTGCATCGTATGCATCCATCACATGCTTCTTTCAAAATTTTGCAGTTAGCGACAGGTGGTGGTGGTGGAGATATTGGAAAAAGGATTGGTCATGGTGGGGGTGATGGTGGAGATGATGATGGTGATGATGACGATTACTTTGATGATTTTGATGATGGAGAGGAAGATGAAGGTGGACTTTTCAGGAGACGAATTGTTATACAAGAGGTGGAATTCCTAATACTTTGAATTCAGATAATGCAGTATCTGAATCCTGACAAAGATTGAGACTTGTGAGCTGACTATTGCTTGTTCTTTTCAAGCAGCTTTTCAACAGAGAGTTTGTAGATGCTGTACTGCAAGAGTGGTGCAAAACGATGAGTAATTTGCCTGCTGGTCTGCGCCAAGCTTATGAGATGGTAAAAGCTTGTCCTTTCCTTCCCATGTCATACTTTGGTCCTATAGTTTAAATATATGGACTGAACGTGATATATCAATCTAGGGTTTGGTAAGTTCTGCTCAAATGGTGCGGTACTTGTCGAAATTTTCAAGGCCTACACATACCAGGTCCTTGTCACGAGCTCTTCCTGGATGGCTTTCCAGAGGTCTCGTTGGAAGGTAACATCCAAATCATGACCACACTAAGTTTATTCTTCTACATGTTTAAGCTGTTTGGATATATATTGTTATTCTGAAGTGCAATGATAGGCATCTATGCTTCTTATCAGGCAGAACTCCTGTTGGAATAGACAAACATTATCTTGTTGGAATAATATTAATTTGCTAATGATGTTTTAGCACTATATCCTGCAAGGAATATATAAAACAAAAAATAAAGATAACATGTGTTATTTTTATTTGAGTAAATTTTGCAAAACCACACTACCTTTGACAATACTATCATAAAATTACACTTTTAAACATCAATTTCACAGAACTACACTTTTGCATAATGTTTCACAAAACCACACTTTTATGTAATGTCGTTATATGCAATGGGCTAGACATCCTGGCCCCACTCGCTATAGTAACAAGTCCATACCGTTGCATATGACGACATTTCTTATAAGTGAGGTTTTGTGCAATGTAATGCAGAATGGTTCTGTGAAGCTGATGCTTAAAAAAGTTAAACGTGTGGTTTTGTGCAATGTTATACAAAGGAAAGTGTGGTTATGTGAAACTGATGCTTAAAGATGTGGTTTTGTGATAGTTTTGTCAAAGGTAGTGCAGTTTTGCGAAATTTACTCTTTTTATTTTATTCCTACCCCTCCCCCTTGTTTTTGTTATGACACTCCAACCACCTATGTTTTAGAAATTAGCATGGTGCCCGTGCGTTACAATCGAAACTCAAAACTGTGCATCAAATATTATTAGTAGAGATATATATCAACAGAGTAAAAATAAAGCTGACTTTTTGTCTGCCAAGTAATGCAACTAATTATCCTTCATCAGTAAATCCAGAAATCAATCATCAAGAAGCAAATAACATCCTAAAGAACACTTCAAAACCACAATGCTATGTCATAATAAATTGGAGCAATCTGAAGCGAAAACAAGATTTTCTTAACGAAAATATTTCATAGATTAAGTCATGTACATAACATGACAACTTCCCATCAACTAAGGATTAAGGATATTATCCCTTCCTACCAGAACAAACCATACCCCAAACCCAAATATCACATCACAAAGCATAAACATTGCTTCCAACAATTCCCCATAAAACAGAAAGCACTATACAGAATCGCACCACAAATCTAACTTTCAATTCTCTAATCCAGAAGAACCAACATAATTATGGGCTGAACATGCTAGCCATCACAGGAAGAAAGCAAAAGATGGGAACATCTGAAAAGTTCCTCCCATTTGCAGCTTCACCACGGCGCTGATCACCACTCGCAAGATAGGCATTTTAATTGGGAATCAAATCATATTGCACAAGCATGTCCCGATCTTAGCAATCATATGCATGTCTTAGTCTTAGCAACTCAGTGAAATTAAGAAACAAATCATATCTGATTTGTTAATTGTTAGTCTGATTCAAGGAATAAATCAATAAAAATTTTAGGGTACTAAAGGATACTAAAGAACTATAAGAATTATCCGGTCAGTGACATAATTTATAATAGTTATACTTTACTTTATTTACATCTAGCACATGGCTTCTCAAAATATACTACCCTGGGAATTGGCTTTCTTTTATACTCTGAAGGGAGCTATATGTTTAGGATGGAACATGATAGTAGGTAGTTACTGGAAAGCATGCTACCAGCTGAAGCAATTCAACAGGCGTAAGATAATAGTCTAGATAACACAAGTGATAAGTAATCGCAAGAGCCACTTCCCATTGAAATCAATTACAATTGACCCAATGAGTTTCAGACTTGCAACACACATGGGAAATCCCGAGGCCAAAACTTTTAGATTACAAGGTCATACGTAAATTAATGAACACATCTAGAGGATCTATTTGACAAGAACCATATGTTTTGAATTGGAAACTAGACCAAAGCTTGGAAGCAGGTGACAATAAATATTTCAAATATTTACTTTGCTATTTATATGATGTGCAATCTAATTACCAAACAGGAAGTCAGGGACTAATAAGATAGTAACAATTCCACAACCACATTGAAAACTCCATAACGGCTTGGTGCAACAGTAGAGGTGTTGGAAGCAAGGTTCCAAAAACCGGAACCGGAAGAAATCCCGGTCGTGCGTAACGGTAATCGGCGGTTACGCATTACATCAAAAACGGGTAAAAAACCGGTCACAATTTGAAAATCAAAATTTGAATTTTGAGATGTTTTGAAACCGGTAACTGGAAAAACCGGCCGGTAACCGGAAAACCCGGAAAAAACCGGTCAAAATTCGAAAATCAAAAATTGCTACCAGCCAGTTTTTTCGGTTACCGGTCACCACCGGTAAAAACGGTAACCGGCGGTTACCGCCAGGATTTTGAACCCTGGTTGGAAGTACCACTATAGCCGTAAAGTAGAAATTTAACTCAGAGGACTCATATCTCAAATCAAATTTGTCTTGTCAAAAAATATATAGATAAACCAGGCAAACCAAGCATATACATATGAGATTAATCTTTGGCACATGAGAGACAACAAACAATATTTTGCCTTGGCTTATACATTTCATCGAACATGTGATGGGCCGGCATTAACTCAATCAGATAGATAAGTGAAAGAGATCAGGGCTACATCACCAATTTGAAGAATCCTAATCACACAATGGAATGAACATCGTAAGACCAACACTGCTGAATCAATTGGATCCAATGAGGAAACATCAAGCGGTCATAAGTAAGCACAGAAGCATCTCATGGGTAAGAAATGTGTACTTGGGGGGTGGAGCTCCTAGTGGATGGATATGGAGTCGGAATACAGGATGAGGACCTTGAACTCAAAGGTGTCAGCAGTGGATGAGCAGGTGCAGACGGCAAGCGAGCGGGGCGCTGGTCGGCGGCAAAACTGGGCGTCAGGTCAGTGGAGGCGCCATTCTTGGAGCAACGGAGGAAGCAAATGTTGGGGGTGGCGGCAGAGGAGGTGGATGAGTAGGAGAATTGGGAGGGGGAGGCGGCGAGATTTGAGAGTGAGGGCGGCGATGGGTTTGGGATTAGGAACGAGGGCGTCGTGATCATGGGTGTGTGCGTGGGTTAGGGTAGTTGTTCTGGTTCAACCTGCTCAGAGTTTTTCTTTCTGGTTTTTGGCTTTTTTTTTTTGGGGGTGGGGTGGAAGATGTTGAAGGGGGTGGGACGACGGACAAACTCCTCTTTTATATTAATAGAGAAATACTAAATCAGGTTAGAAGCTTTAATTTTTTATTGATATATTTAATATTCATTCCAAAGTATATTAGTTGTTCCTAAGTATCCCTGGACCCTGGTACAGCTGTGTTCACATTTTCCCCATGATTATGTTAGTGGTCCCACAGTTTCTCTGTCTGTTATATAAATCAAATCCTAGTTCCATGTTTTTACATAATTAAAATAGGACAAACAAAAAGAATGTTAAGCAAAAACCATTGATAACAATAGTCAGTGCAGTTGCAATGAAGGTAGGGCTGCAGGCAGATTGTTGTTTTAGAAAGGAAAAAATGGCTTCATACCTCCCAAAGATCACCACTTTGGCAAAATACCAACAAAAGTTCTTGGTTCATTGTAATACCACTCAATTTTGCTTGTTTTATTTTTCTTTTCCATTAAATTTAGTTGGTCTGCTGTTAGCGATGAGTACCATGATTCATGCTTGTGGGTTTTTTTAAGTGAATTTTGGTTGTGTCTCCTAACTGCTTAGTGAACAGCCCTCATACTGGATGGAAAGAAGTTTATCTTAAATGAAAAATGGGGTAAGGGGGTGAAGATAACTTGTTTTAAATATAGAAGATAGAAAACAGGGTGGCAGCATGGGTGGCTATGGGAATTTCTTGAGCAAGACGGTTGGTGACATTTGAGCATTTCTCTTTCCCTCCTTTTGTTCTAGGGGGGGGGGGTATTGTGGGGGTGGTGTGTTTGGATTTAACGAGCAACTGGGTAGCAACATCGAGATATTCCCCCTTCATTAGAGGATGGTGGTCATCTATGATGCACGGATATGGATACGTCGACACGATACGATACGACACCGACACGGGAGTTCGCCGTTTTCCCAAAAATACTGATACGGCGACACGGCTATATATATTTAAATAATAAATAAATTATATATATGTATTATTTTCTATGTTTCCACATGCTTATTAAACTGAAATAATGTAAATTGTAAACTTGTAAGTTGTAAAGTGTAATTTCCTCTCTAGCACTAGAATTAGCGGCTTCCATTTTTCTAGAATGATGAAACAAGCAATCAAGCATAAGTTTGCTAAATGGCTAAATATATATTGCTGGCTTACTGCAGTCTGCATCTCAACCCTAAATGCTAAAACAGAGAAGCGGGGAGTTGATACCTCGGTGGCTCGGGGACGTTGGTGGCGCGTGGGGAGGACGCCGGCGGCGCGCGGGAGAAAGTCGGCAGCGCGCGGGAGAAAGCCGACGGGCGGTGGTGCGTGGGAGAAAGCCAACGAGGGGCGGCAAGGTGCAGGAGCCGTGTGGGCGGCAGTGAGGTACGGGAGCCGACGGGAGCAGGCGGCGGCGAGGCGCGCGCGCGGGAGAAAGCCGACGGCGGCGGGAGCCGCGGCGCGGCGGCGAGTGCGGAGGAGGGCGGCGGCGGCGCGCCAATGCGGAGAAATGCGGGAATGAGGCGCTCTGTATCCGGGGTGGGAGTTTAGGGTTAGGGCAACGCCCGTGCGTGCGTTATGGGCCGGCCTGGGCCGGCCGTGTCCAACTTGTATATTTAGTGTGTCCGACACGTGTCGAGAATTTTAATAATTAAAATTAATTTTGAAATCAGCCGATACGTCGCCGACACGTGTCCAAGACGTGTCTGTGTCGTATCCGTGTCCGACACGGTGTCGGGCACGGATACGACGGTTTTGAGGCGTGTCCGTGCTACATAGGTGGTCATGAATACAACTTCTTGGAATGCTCTTGTTGTTTGGAATTATGAATGGAATGGCTGAAGTTTATAACAATTAACTGTAGTTTATCAATTATCAGCTAACTGTTCAGTTTACTGAATGTAAAGCCAAACTGTTACTAATAAGATAATGTAGGATAATTGTTTCTAGTTTTTGGCACCCAAGAATCCTACCTTCCAACTTAATGTCACTTACTCGTATTTTAGTTGTTCATGAACTCCACTGGACCATGGTTGCCATGGCGACCTTGGCAACCACGGCGCCTAAGGGGCGCCAGGACACCTAGTCGTCCAAGCGGACGCCTAGTCGTCCTCTAGGCGAGCTAAGGTGGTTCACTTGATGAGTACCCGACTACTTAATTAAAATCACTGCACATCAACTACGTCAATAGCCATAGCCCCACATCAACCAACACATGTCAGTATCACAATTCACAGATTCACATTATCATCACAGATTCACGATGCAGCGGCTTACGGCAACGGCGAGTCCAACAAGCGATTATATTAGCGGATTCAAAGAACTAGCAACAAGAAGCGCAAAAAAGTTTCCAGCAGACCAACAGAGCAGAGAGCAGACGGAAGCGAGAGCGTGGGAAGCAGAGCGCGGGGGAGGCGGCGTGCGAGGGAAGCAGAGCGCGGTGGCCAGAGCACGCCAACACAGGAGGGAGACGGCGGGAAGGAGGGGCCAGAGCGTGGCGGGAGGGGAGGCGGCAGCTGCGGGAGGAGGCGCAGCGGCGGGACAGGGGGAGGAGGCGGGCGCGGCGGGAGGGAGGAAGGTGGCGCGGTGTGAGGGAGTGAGGCGACGGGATGGAGGGAGGCGGCACGGGGACGGAGGAGGGAGGGGCCGGAGTGCGGGAGGGAGGGAGGCGGCGGGGGTGAGGAAGCGGTCTTTGCGGCTATGTTGCCCAGATACCCCGATACGGATACACGATACGGCCATACCGCGATTCGCCATTTTTCCAAAAACACCGATACTGATACGATATATATATATATATATATATATATATATATATATATATATATATATATATATATATATATATATATATATATATATATATATATATATATATATATATATATATATATATATATTAATGAGTTTTATAAGGAATTGAGAAATCGAGAATACCTTAATATTGAAGTAACAAATTGGTTGGTTCTCCAGTTCTCCCTCCTGGCATTTAGGATGTTGCTCGACTAGATGGGGCAGAACACACATTAGTACCAGTGCTACATGACGCGCTCGAGCCTCCGAATCCACCAACACCAGATGGCATGATCTAATCTGACTAGTTCAAACAACGAATGAGCTTATAGTTCGCAAGGACAAAATATAGCAAATAAAGAAGCTAACGAAGATAGTCTGCGATGGACTAATGGCACCATGTTAATGTGTTAACACTGTACAGTTCTATTAATCTTGGAACGACATCATGCCAAATCGACCTTTCATGACAATACTTACTGATTGAAAATGAAAATGCTAATCCAAATCCACTCAGGCTAAAATCAAGAAAACCTCCACTCTTGTATGTACATCCACAGACTGCAGGTTCTCTTAGAACCAAAAAATAATAATTAATGAATTTACCTCAAACCTACACCAAGATTGCAGAGTGCAAATCACAAATTTATTTACTAATTCACATCACTAATCTTATAGTAAAACACTAAAACCACAAGATGCTCAAGGCCAAGCTTCCCATCATAAATTGTCAAAATCAAGCAGAAACCTCTAACACTTAGATATATCAACGATTTCTCTAGCCATGGTTGGTAAATTAGCACAGCTGGCCCTAAACTTCCAAGTTCTATATTGTGATACATAAAGTAAATCATACAAAGTGATTCAAACAAACAAGTAAATATAGCATCATAGATATTGGGAAGGATAACCATGAGAAAACATGGAACAAGGGCGTCAGATCGGGCGTGGATGCGTCACCGAGGGAGCTGGTCGGCGTGGAGGAAGCAGTCGGTGGGCTGAGGCAGCGTGAAGGCGACGAGCCGAGGAGGTGTCGACGCAGCGTCCAAGCTGCAGGCCGAGGCGACGTCGAGGCAGCGAGCTGAGGGGCGTCGATGCGGCGGGCCGGGGGGGACGGCAGGCCGAGGCAGCGGGGAAAGGCGCATTGAGGTGTTAGGCCGAGGCGACGTCGAGGCAGTGTCGATGCGGCGGGCCGAGGCGGCGTGGAGGCGATGAGCCGAGGCGGGGGAACGGCGGGCCGAGGCGTCAGGGAATGACGCATCGAGGCGGCGTGGAGCAATCGGCTGACGCAGCTTCGAGGAGGTAGAGAGCGGCGGGTCGAGGTGGAGTGCAGCGTGTGAGGAGGCGGTGGGGAGCTGGCGCCCCGAGGCGGCGGGCGTGGAGCCGCCGGGGAGGCAGTGTGCGTGGGAGCGGGAGTGGAGGCAGGAGGCGGCGTGCGGGAGTGGGAGGTGGGAGTGGATTGGATCTGACCGTGGGATTGAAGGGCTGGTTATTAGGTTTACCGTATCGGGGAAGTATCGAGATTTATTTTCTTTTTTTGAATAATTATAAATTAAAGGATACGTGCAGGATACGTATCCAAGCGTATCGGGGCAGTATCCGTATCCGGTACAGTATCTGATACGGATACGTGACTTTTGTGAAGTATCCGCGCAACGTAGGCTGCCGGAGCGCGGCCGGAGAGGAGAGGGGCGGATGGCGGCGTACCTGGCAGCTGGCGGTGAAGCTAGGGTTCGCGTTCACCTCTTCGCGTAAGCTGCTACCCGAAGCCCTTCGTGAGTCGCGGTATTTCTCTCTGTCTCACTGCTTCACTGCTGCCCGAGCCCCGAAGCCCTTAAGCCTTCGCCTCGCCCGATGCCTTGGACGCCATGTCGACGCCGCGGACGCCTCGTCGACCTGGGCGCCCGCCTAGCTGGCCAAGGCGAGGCGCTCCTCCCCAGCGCCTGGACGCCAAGGCGCCGTGACAACCATGCACTGGACTATCTTTATATTTCTTTACACGCATTTACTTATTAACTACCGTATGCTTGTAGGTTGTTTCATGTGTTGGGAGCTAAATAAGAAATGCTTAGATATGAATGGAGATGGCTTGGTTTTCAGTCTTGCATATTCCTTACTGTATTGATAACACTGGTTTGAATTGTCATGGGTTCTCTATAATGCAGAACACTTGCAGATCCATCATTCCCGCATAAGATGGCTTTTGAGTTCATGGCCACTTTTTTCTCATCGGTTTGGTGGGAGATGAAAATTCGTAAGGAGAGGTATGTTGTACATTATCTGGTGACTGGTATTCAACAGTTTAATTTTTACTACTTCATCTAAACCATGTTACACCTTTCGATTAATCAGGTTTGAGCAAGAATGGGATTTGGTTGTTGTCAATGCTTTGACTGCATCGTGTTGCAACTTGATGGTTCTTGGGCTTCTGGCACCATGCCGTTCATATGGGAGTACATCCCGATTTGACTTTCAAAATGCAATTGAGAAACTTCCCAACAACATATTTGAGAAGAGTTATCCGTTGAGAGAGTTTGATATACAGAAACGAATCAGTGCATTCTTTTACAAGGCTGCTGAGCTTAGCCTGGTGGGGGTAGTTGCTGGCTCTATTCAAGGTAGTCTGTCAAAAGCCCTGTCCACAAGGAAGGAAAAGAGGTGTGTTTTTATCAGAGTTCATGTATATGGTCATAAAAATCATTCTTCTTAGATTTTTCTGATCCATTTATTCTGGAACTTTTTTTGCTAATCTCATCTATAGGTTATCGGTGACTAATCCTTCTGTTAGCGCCAATGCCCTTGGTTATGGAGCTTTTCTAGGACTATATGCAAACTTGCGGTATCAATTATTGTGTGGACTAGATCAATATATGGCCAAGCGCTTTGATGTTCTTGGTGTGGCGATCTTCTTCGGCACATCACTTAGGTAAATCTCTACTGACTTTTTGTCTTAGGGTATTAGTTTTGCTTGGAATATCTCACAGAATAATGATATGGTGTGGTTCATTAATCATTATGCATAAAGACAAAAGCCACACACCAATATTTGATTTGTAATTAAGAAAGTAAGATAACTAACAATTTGCCATGATGGTGAATTATTGGTTGATGCCATAAACTGATAAACATAACATGGGTTTCACACAATTTTAATGCTTAAACTCTTGACATAACATTCTGTCGTAGCTGCAAAGCTAGTGGCAATTTCCTGCCGTTCGCAGCTGAGGAACTGGAAATACTGGCCTGTTTGGTTATTTGAATTGGCCTGTTACAGTTGTGGACCAGGTGGTTCCTGACTATTTTCGAGCCGTAATTATTGGTTACTGCATTCAGGAAAAAAAATAATTTAAGTTTTGGGTTCATTATGATGGTCCCTCAACATTTACACATTGTTAACTGTCCCCAAGATTTATGGAATACATTCTTATTGTGAGGAAATTTGTTAAATTGCATTATTTAGGATGACTCAAGCTGGATAAATTTTGAATTTATTGGGTTTCAAACTGAGTGAAACATTTTTGTCTTGTGATAGTTTACTAGTTGGCTGTTGGTTAGAGTTCATATGATACTTTGCGATAAACAGGGTTTTGGTTATTTGTGGAGATGGTGTCGGTGATTGTCTAGAAAACTAAAGAAAGGGTTTCACCAGTCCTATACTATTCATTTGTGGACAAAAATTTGGATAAGCAAAATTTTCCTGCATTCTAATACTGTAGCTTATGTGCTTTCGTCTTAATTTTAACCTAATTGTTATGAACTCTTGTATTTCTCATGTCCACTTTATTTGTAAAAGGTGGATCTCCATTGCTTTCCTTAGCAACTCCATAAATTCACACTTTTTGTGCTGCACTCCGGAACTGCTCCATATAGTATTTTATGGTGGCTACGTTCTATCAGTAAACATGGTGCCATATGTATTGCAGGCTGATGAATATTCAGATTGGTGAGTCATCTAGACGCACATGGCTTGGAGAGGAAGCTAATCCACAGTACTCAGATCGACTACTGAGAGCATACAGTAGGCCAGTTGAGGTTGCTGGGGGCCAACAAGATTCAAGGTGGTTTATATCCAAAGATGCAATTGTGTCTGGCCTTGGTCTTCTAGGCATCAAGCAGGGTGGACCTGAAGAAGCGCTGTCCAAGCCCCGCCGAAAGAGAGTCGTCCGAAAGAAAGTCACCTCAAGTTGAAAGTAGTGGATTTTTGCTTCAGTTCCACTATGCCGTACCTCCAATTGTGGCTAATGAGGAATACCGTCATGTGAAATCAATGTGCAGTCTATCTGCAAAGTCATCAAAGTGCGTGGTTGTAACTGGAAGGGGGTGGTTCAAGGCAGCAGGACCTTCACCATTTTGTATCTTTTTCTCGTTTGCTGATAAGAATTCATATCTCAATTTCTTGCACTGTTGTGAGCCAAAGAGGCACGTTTGGTGGCAGTATCGGAGATTTTTATAGATACCGTCGGTAATATGTGAAAGGATATTGCATTTTTGATTTAGGTCAAGTAGCTGTTTGGTGTATGCTCGTAGCGTTACGTTGTGTAATATGGCTTAGCTGGGATGCCCAAATTATGGTCTGGTCTGAAAGTGTATACCCGAGGCATCATAGCCTTCATTGTAGTGTCAGTAATTCGTGATCTAAGTTTTCCAGTTCAATGCCTTTCAATTGCAACTGTGTTCGTTCATCTTATGCTCCAACTGTTCTCGTTGCATTAACGTGCAGTGTTCGGCCCAGCCTTACTGCTCCAGCCTCGTACTGTCGTATACAAGGCTGCGCCGGCTTTGCGGCCCTGTAGCTGTCACTGCCTCTAGCTGCCTTTGATCTTGCCGTCTTGGTGAACGGTTTTGACTCTTCTCCTGCGTGTTTTTGGTTGCTAGGGTGATCGTTTTGGCTTCAGCTTTTAGTTTCTGGCTTATTTTTCACTATTCATGAATTTCGTCTTTTTCTGAACTTTTGACTTTTTGTTGAGCTTTTTTGCCGGTCCTTTTTTCCCGTATTTGTTTATATTATACGTAATGGGCTAACATATTTTTTATATTTTTTAATTTTTTAAATTTAATTATGCTAAATAAGCCTATGTCAGTTACAGTGTTTTTTCAGCCAGCTACAGTACTTTTCAGCCATAAGCCACCAAAAAAACCCAAATGATCATTAGTGGTAGTATCAGCACTTCAAAAGCACACAACGTTCGATGAGTTTGTCGATGTGGCTTTTGGGTCGTTTGTATGAGAAATTACAGAGTAATAGAAATTTACATATGGTTTTTACTGATATAAATAAAGTCGATACATTATGTACTACAATTAATCAATAGACTCTATCTTGAAAAGATACTCCATTTAAAAGTAAATTACTATAGAAAAACCGAAAAATAGCTTTTAAAAACTGAAAAGAACATGTCTTATATCTGCTTAGGGTGGTGTGATTGGATAGTGTATTTCTCACAACCTATAAGCCAAGGTTTAGACTTTAAATCCCAAAAAATTATAGGCAAAATCCACATAAATAACCTGCAGGTGAGAATCAAACTCTAGTCAACTAGGAAGATGCCACAACATACGTTGCATGTTCATGTTTTTCTCTCTTTTTGACGAACGTCGTACGTTCCTGTTGACAACTTCTTTTTTTTTTTTTGAAGGCATTCTTGTTGACAACTTGACATCCTATCCCGTATCTTCGGGCATCTGAGATTCCTTTGGCTTACTCCTTGGATACAGTGGATGTTTGAGAGAAGCGCCGTAGAGATCGTGGCATTCCATCAGGTTTCGGTTACCGGTTGAAAAAAAATACAAGAGGTCACCGACATTTTTCTGGTTACCAGCGGTAACTAGAGATTTTAAAAAATTTTGAATTCTAATTTGGTTGTTGGCTAAGATCTCAGTAAAATCTTGCTAAAATTTTTAATTAAAAAATATCTAATGTTTTTGGCTGGTTCAAAAATATACCAGTCCTCACCGAGATTTCCGGTTACCGGGGTAACCAAAATCCTGTTCCAACTTTATTAAAACCGAGCAAAACTGTTCATCGTGCAACAAAAACTGTTGAGGAACCGACGCTGGAGACCAGTCCGAGCGATTCCTCTGCTTAGAACAAGAACGAATCAATCACAGAATCACAGAATAATAGATTGAACACAGAGAGGTAGAGAGAACTCTGGTCTTTCTTTATTGCTTTAGATTGCATCGGGTACATAATGAGAGGGTCTAGGTCCCTATTTATAGTCTACGGTGGGGTGCCCAATTAGATCGGGACTGGATAGAGTCCAGTTTCTAACACTCCCCTTGGGCACTCACCCAACATGCTCATGCCTCGTCAAAACTCCATAAAAACCCAGTGGGAAAATTTGGAGAAAGAGTACATGATACATGTGATGTCTGCGATGCACTAATTGCCTCATTAAAAACCTTGGTCGAGAAACTTCATGGAAAACTCGTCAAGGGAAAAAGAGTACAATTCACCCAATTTCATTTGGTCTTCAGGACTTTATTCCTTTGGGTACTTAATCTTCATGATCAAGATTTAATAACGGGCTTGAGAGAATTCTCCCCCTGAATCCTGCACTTCTCTAAGTCTCATCATTCCAATCCCTCACATGCACCTTTCAAAGCTAGATGCGGGGAGTGACTTAGTGAATAAGTCTTCATGACTTAGTGTGCAGTACTTCAATTTTGTCCATCTTTGCAATTCATAAGCATAGAGGAACTTGGAGTTGATATGCTTACATAGCCCGTCTGCATTTGCGCAACGCAAGCTGCATTATCTTCTTGGATAATTGTGGGGGTTTGCACAATGTTCATTCCACATGACTGCTGGATGTGGTGATCCGTTCAGCGGAACCAAGCGCACTCTCGTGCGACTTCATACAGTGCTATAATTTCTGAGTGGTTCGTCGAAGTAGCTACCAGGCTTTGCTTAGACGATTTTCATGAAATTGCAGTTCCACCACACAGGAATACATAGCCTGTTTGTGACTTAGCGGTATGCGGGTCAGACAGATACCTAGCATCTGCATAGCCAATCAAGTTCAGATCTTGATTCTTTCTATAGAACAATCCGAGGTCCTTGCTACCTTGGAGGTATCGGAAAATGTCCTTTATGCCCTGCCAATGCCTTTTGGTGGGCTCTGCACTGTTCCTTGCTAAGAGGTTCACGGCAAATGCAATGTCCGGTTTAGTGCAGTTTGCTAAGTACATGAGTGCTCCTACTGCACTCAAGTATGGGAATTCCGGTCCCAGGATTTCCTCCCCCTCTTCCCTAGGTCGGAAAGGATCTTTTCCTTGCTGTAAAAACCTACCGATCATCGGTACTTTCGAGGGAAATGCCTTCTCGAAGCCAAACCTTTCAAGCGCCTTCTGGGTGCAGGTCGACTGATGTACCAAGACTCCTTCAAGGACATGCTCAAGCTGTAGGCCTAAGCAAAACTTGGTCTTGCCCAAATCTTTCATTTCAAATTCTGACTCCAAGTAGGAGCTTGCTTCTTTTATGTCTTCGACTGTCCCGATGATATTCAGATCATCTACATACACAGAGATTATACAGGATCCATTCTGGGATCGCCGTATAAATACACAAGGACATTTTTCATTGTTCGTGTAGCCTTTCTTGCAGAAAGTCGCTCAGCGATTATACCACATTCTTCCGTTGTTTTAGTCCATACAATGACTTTCGAGTTTCACACTGCATGATTTCTATTTGCTCTGTCTTGGTTCGGAGAGGAATTCCTTGAGGACTCTCATGTAAATTTCGAATCCAAATTACCGTAAGGTATGCAATCACAACATCCATTAATTTCATTTCCAAATTCAAGTTCACCGCCATTGAGATCAAGTATCTAAAGGTAATTCCACTCATGACTGGAGAGTAGGTTTCTTCATAATCAACTCCAGGACGTTGAGTGAAACCTTGGGCTACCAGCCTTGCTTTGTATCTCACTACTTCATTTCTTTCATTTCTCTTTCGAACAAATACCCACTTGTGCCCAACGGGGTGTATGTGGGGAGGTGTGCGGCATACGGGCCCAAACACCTCTCCTTTTATTCAAAGATAGCAATTCAGTTGCTATTGCCTTCTTCCAATCTTCCCAATCTGATCTTTTCTTACATTCAATGAGCGATGCGAGCTCGGGATCAAGATCGATGATGGTGGCAATTTTCTTTGCGAAGTAGATATCGATATTAGCTGTTGTCCTATTCAGGGACTCTCCCGTGTGCACATGATTTATAGCTATTTCTTCATGAGTTGCTTCTTCTGGAGCGATTGCTTCTGCTAGAGCTTTACCTTGCACATCGCTTCTTTCAATTGCGGTGGCAAGTCCCTTTAGTTTTTCGGCTCCGATGTGTGCGCACACATCCATGCCGATGGGGATATTCAGATCCGGTATGCCCTTTTCTGAAGGTGTCATACTTGTGCCAGGTCTCAACTGGCTCCCTTCTCATTCTGGGGGACTTCAATGATCGGCTGTGATAAATCCCTCTTATCCTTTTTCACCAGGCGTCCCCGGTTACTAAGGATTCGAGGAACCGGAGTTCTCGTCCTCTTTTTTATTTTCTGAGGCCTCTGGACGAGATTAGGGATACCTTCTGTTTTCTTTGGTATTTCAACCCTCTCCGGTGCAGTGCGTGCAGACACATGCGACTTAGTCACGCTCTTCAAATCACTAAAGTGATCAGGCAGTTGATTTGCTAATGCTTGCAAATCTATTGTCTTCTAGACTTCTCTTGTCTTCTGGACTTCTCTATTCGCTTCACTAGTGCGCGGGTCATCTGCATGGATTACCGTGGCTTGCCACGTAATTTCTCGATATTCTTTATCAAAGGGTTGATTTCCTCCCTAATGTTGGGAAATTTTGGTCGACCCTTTGCGCTAGTTGCATAGGTGAATGGATGTTGTAGGTCAAGGTCTAAGGTTGATGAGATTCATTGTATGAAGGACCGCATGTCCCCAACATGTGGTGGCAAATTACTTTTATGCAAGAGGGTTGGGCAATAAATTTAATTCTTTTGATTAAAACCTCGCCAAACCGCTCGGTATGGACATGCGGTACCAAATGCTCAACCGCAATTCCCATCGCCATGCAATAATCATCAAATGCCTTTGAAGTAAATTCTCGGCGTTGTCCATTCGGATGGACTTGATATGATGATCCGAAACACATTTCGATGCGAATGATCTGCGAGATCAATTTTTCAAAGGCGAGGTTCCTTGTGGACAACAAAACCCACATATGACAACTTCGAGGAAGCGCCAATGAGCACCATAAAATTCTTAAATAACCCTAAGATGGGCTGAATGGGACCGCAAATATCTCCTGGATACGTTCGGTGAATGCAGGACTTCATCCTTCACTTACAGTGGAGGGTCTAGTAATTACTTTCGGTGGCACATGCAGGCACACAAAATCTTCATGATTCGGGAATTCTTCACATTAATATTATGCCCATGCGAGTTATTATGTTTCTCATCATCCTAAGACTTGGGTGGCCTAATCTGTCATGCCAGAGACAGAAGAGCTTCTAAACACTGTTTTTGAGCGATTATGCGCTGCAGCGCTTTAATGTTGGTATAATATAGCCCAGTGAAGGAAGTTTTTCTAATATTCTTATGCCATTCTCTTCGCGCTTCATAATGAGCAGGTATTTCTTACCGTACTCTTCTTTAGTCTCAACGTGGAAATCGTTGGCGCAAAAATTCTTAAAACTTAGGAGAGTTCTAGTCGATTTTGGGTACAATAAGGCTTCTTCAATGACCAAAATTGTGCCCATTATGGCTCTTCCCGAACCAATTATACATGCATCGCTTTTGGCGATTGTCGTAAGGCTGCCAGTGCTCTTACAAATTGACTGAAAATACTCAATCTCTCTTAAGATGATATGTGTTGTGCCGCTGCTGGCTAAGCACACTTCCTTTATAGGGCGCTACACATGTTCTAATATAGGGTATTTATTAACATGTATGAGAAGACAATCAACACATAAATAAGATACTCCAATATCAGAACATATCTTGCCATCATAAACTGAATAAATGAATGAATTCTTCAAATATCATCCAACCATCACGAGGAAATAACAATTTTTAAGTACCATCCATGCAAATTCTAACATATTCTTCCACACAAAATAAATGACAATTAAAGTCTGAATGCATTCTGTGCACAAGACTTCTTCTGTTATTTTTCAGGCGGTGACATCCTCTTTCAAGAGAAATCATGGCATTGGCTGCTTCTAGGTCGAAAAGGGGTGCTGCTGTCATAATGGTCTCAAATACCATCAGTGCGGCATTGCTCGAATGCTCCCCTCAACCGATGCAGAGCGGGCTTCATGTGCCCTTTGCCATCCCGTTTTGGCTTGCTAGCCTTATTCTCATGTGGAGCATCTGATTTGCCTTTCTGGGCTGCGGCCATACCCTTCCTTCCCCTTCTCTTTATCAAGGGCTTTCACACCTTGTAGCTCTCGGCGTTGGCTTCACAGCCAACGGAGCTCCCAGGTGGCTAAGTGACGTAGTTCTTTGCGGAGAACTTTGTCCTGAGCCTCCGTAACTTTTCTGTACAAATCCTGTGCAAGGCAGAATTGTATTCCTCGACCGTCTTAAAGTCGGCAAACCTCAGTCTGATCCACTCTTGCTCTGCTTGAGAAAGAATGGTGTACTTGAGCCAGCGTGTTCTTCTTCGCCATATACTCATTCTTGTGAGTTGAGTAGAGGTGGAGCCTGAGAAAATGAAGTGCCTGATCATTCTTCTCAAGTGTGGGTTGAGCGTCTTTCTGTCCGCTTAATCCAATAGCTGCGCGGAGCTTCTGGTCCCCAAGTACAATCTCGACATCGGATGCCCATGTCAGATAGATTTGGCCATGCTGGGCCAGCTCCTCGAACTCCCAGTTAGTCATCTAAATGTGTATAAGTCTACTACTGGTAGACATGCACGGAATCATTCACTGCGGGTAAATAAATGGTACAAAAGTTTCTCGCAATGTTTCAGAATTTTCTATGCATTTTCTATAATTTTTACTGCTAATTTCAGCGATTAAAAGCAATTTAAATAATTACAATTAACCAAAATAGTAAATAAACACAGAAAATACAAAGAATAATAATGGCATAAATAAATAAGCTTCAAATGCTAAAAATAATGCGAAATTCGGATTCCCGAGGCCCTTTTTATGCTAAAATATGAAATTTCAGCAAATTCTGCAATTTCTGGGGGTTTCTACGCAAATTTCCAGTTCAGAGGAAAATTCACGCAATTTCCTGATTTACAGAGGGGTTTTCTGCAAAATTCTGGACCCGCTCGTAAATTTAAGGGCTTATACGCAATTTTCGGAATTACGAGGCCCATTCTGCAAAATTTGGGACTTAAATTAAATGTTCAGGGACCAAACAGCAATTCCCCGGAAACTGGAGTGTTTAATGCAAAATTCCACCCATGCCCAGTTCGAGCCTTCCTTCTTTTGGCCCATCATCCCGCGGCCCATAAGGCCTGTTCGGCCGGCACAAAATTAGTGGGTAGGGTTTCCCCTACCCATCATTCACAGGAGGCGGCGGCGCCATGACCGTTCGGCCTAAGGCCAGCGCGAGCTGGTGCGAAGAGGAGCCATCGGCGGTGCGAGCGCGTCTGAGCGGCCGGCGGCGAAGCGGCGCGCGCAGCACGTCTGAGCCCGGGACGGGGACCGAGGGGCGAGCACGCGGCGCATACGAGCGGCCGAGGTGCGCGAGGCGGCCGGCAAGCCGGCGCGCGCGTTGGCGCGGAGGCGGCGGTGCAGCCGCTCGGTCGACGCCGTCGGCGCGCGCGAGAAGGCGGGTGAGGCGATGGCGCGCCCGCGGAGGGGCCGGCGCGTGGTCCGGCGAGGTAGAGGGCGTCTGCGGCGAATGGCACATCTTGCGCGCGCGCGGCGCTTGCGCTGCTGGCAGCGGAGCGGCGCGATGCCAACGGCCGCGGCGGCGGCGCCATCCGTGGGCGGGCGGCGGCGTCGCTTCGGCCATGGCGCGCGCGCGCACGGTCCACGAGGTTCGAGGCAAGGTGCAGCGGCGGCAACCACGTCTTGGGGCGTGCGCTCGGCGGGGCGCATGCGGTCGGCCGAGGCCGGCGGCGAACCAAGCGGCGTGTCTACTGGGCACGCAGAGATCCGTGGCCATTCGGGGCAAAGATGGCCTGGCGATGGTCCTACGACGACCCCGGCCGGCTGTTGGCCGCGCGTGCGGGCTCGTGCTTGGGTGTGGAGATCGAGGCCGGTGGTGACGAGTTAGCTCGCGCGCGTGCAGGCGCGGGTGCACAGCTGCCGGCGGCGGCCAAGAACGGTCTTCGGACAGGCGACCGTACAAGGGAGCGGCCGCATGCTGGCGGCGTGCGGCGACCGGTGGCTATGCCGGCGACCCTACGATGGTTTCGGTCGGTGGCGGTTTCAGGCCGTCGGTCTCACGTCGGCTTCAGGCCGGTGATCTCCTTGTGTAATGCTGCCATGCAGAGCCTACATTTTCTTTTCTTGCGTAGAAGCAATGCATAAACCGAACAAGGAAACAATGCAAAATTTTCTTGTGCAGTGATCATGCAGGATCAAACAAATTCATGTAAAATTTCCGTTACCAATCTACGATGCAATCAACATCACCTCGTTTCGCAATCTACCGATCGACATTGTGCCGGCGATTTCAGATCTGCTCGCGGTAGATTAGGGCAGATTTGCATCGTTTCTAATCTACAGTGCAATCAACATCTACCCTGTTTCATAATCTACCGATCGGCATTGTGCCGGCGACTTCAAGTCTGCTCGCGGTAGATTGGGGCGGATTTGCGCCGTAGAGATTTAATCTAGAACGCGAAAGAAAAATACAGATTCAAAGCGATCTAGAAAATTCAATCTGTGCTTCGATGATTACCTCGTTCACCGGAGCGAAGTCGTGCTGATAACGTGTTGAGGAACCGACGCTGGAGACCAGTCCGAGCGATTCCTCTGCTTAGAACAAGAACGAATCAATCACGTAATCACGAATAATAGATTGAACACGAGAGGTAGAGAGAACTCCTGGTCTTTCTTTATTGCTTTAGATTGCATCGGGGTACATAATGAGGGGGGTCTAGGTCCCTATTTATAGTCTACGGTGGGGTGCCCAATTAGATCAGGACTCTGGATAGAGTCCAGGTTTCCTAACAAAAACAAGCACCAATACCTCCTACAGCTTAGCCCCTTCCAGCAGAATCAAAAACGAAAACAAGGACTGGCCTACAGCTGACTAGCTGAGTGCTGAGCGGTACCAATACAGTAGTCTAGCAAAGCTATGACTCAGTCCACATGTATCTGCTTCTACTATTGCACATCACTGCACTGCATTGACAAATTTTGTCTAGCAGTAGTTGAAAGAACCTTAACTTTAACTAGCTCACAGCAGTACAATTAACAATAATTAAAAACAAATTAAGAAATATCACAACACATTAATTACAAGAATGAATTACAACTCACAATTTCATAATCTCAAATAATTGAATTAGAACTAATTATTACAGCTCTTATTACAAAAATGTTGCATAAAGAAAAACTAATTTTAAAATTACAATTGCATTAAATTAAAAGCTAAGTCTAGTGATGCCTTGCTTTTGTAGTGCCATGTCCTCACATTTAGCTAGCGTTAGCATCTCAAGCCGGCCACCCCTCATTTTTCTTTTGCAATTGGAGAGTAATTCAAATAACAATCCAACAGAGAATAAAAAGAGAAGAAATTAGATTTGCCATCAATACCCTCATACTACTAGAGCTAATTAGAGTGGCGTTCATCAAGATTTCCATATCGTCCCAGGCCGGTCGGCGCCTCTCACCATTAGTGAGCCTCATTATCCGGCATTCAAAATCCTAAGCCCACATTTTCCCCAAACTTACCTTAGCCCCCAAAGAATCCCAAAACAGTGCACAACCCATACTTAGGACCTTCGGTCCAAAGCCATAGGAAGCCAAGACTCAGAGGAGGATAAGCTCAACGCTGCCTAGCTGTGCACAGCTAGACTCCAGCCAAACACCAAGAAGTGGAGACCGAAAACCCCCACATATAAGCCTCAAATCCAACTAGCACCTCATTGCCATTGCCCAAAACCACCGAGAGCATAAACCAGCAAAGAGCTCGCCAAGTCCCTCTCACCACCAAGAACAACCAAGAACAATCGAGACCATCCGAACACCCAAGTCAAGCCACAGCCCATTCCCATCCATCTCTGCTCTCGGCCGAAGGCCAGAGAGCCAACTCCCACTGAAGCCACAGCACACTGAGTGAGAAGAGAGGACTATCAAAGAAGGGGAGGTGGAACGTAGAGGAAGACGAAGGAGAGCGAGGACCACGGGACAAGGAGGCCGACAAGGTGGACCACCATAAGGTGACGACCACCGCAAGACGATGCCCCCAACTGCGGCAAGTATCTCGACCATGCCTTCGTCCACGTCTACAACCGCGCGAGGACCACACAACAGCCCCACATCCGACACCTTCCATTCTTAGCCTGACATAAGTAGGCCCACATTGCCTCCCATTTTTCTTCTCTTCTTTTTTGGCTCGTCCCATTAAGGCACACAAACGCTTGGCACTATTCATCAGCTCATCCGGTTAAGCCAGGTAGCTGAGAAGGAGGAAGAACCCACCTAGCCCAACCGGTGGTGACCATAGCAACGATGGCCACCCCAGCACCATGAGTGCCCTCGAGCTTGGAGAACCACTCCCAGGCGCAAGAACACTAAACCCCGAGTCCCATCATCATAGCCACTTGGATTCTCCAGAACCGAGTGTGGTAAAAACATGTGCAAATGTAACGAAAACATTAACTAAAATCAAAGTGAGTAAGTCTAGATAGGGCTAGAAGAGGGAGGTGGAATCGGAGAATAGACGAAGCCGAGACCCTCAGCAATTACCACCGGCCAAGCCAAGCCCGCATTAGCATACCTTGATTGGCGACATCCTCCTTGAGGGTGAAGAGGAGGTTGAGGTAGCAGCCGAGTAGTCGGAGTAGTCGTAGGAAGCTGAGAAGTCAAAGTAATCGTAAGAGGTCGAGTAGTCGGAGTAATCATAGGAGGCCGAGTAGTTGGAGTAGTCATAGGAAGCCGAGTAGTCAGAGTTGTCATAGGAGGTCGAGTAGCCAAGTAGTCATCGGAGTAGCTGAGTGGCCATAGTAGTAGTCAGAGTAGCCATAGCCGAAGTAGCTAAACCATTAGAAACCAACAAGCCGTAGGACCGGTGCTCATTAGAAACCAACAAGCTATAGATCCGGTGAGCACCGAATCTAGTGGGTAGCCACCAAATCCGGTGAGGAGGAGTTGGTAGAACCTGCTAGATCCAGCGGGAGCGTCCAGAGGAGGAGAGGTCTATTCGGATCTGAGCTGGAGGCGACAGAGGGCCACAGGCCTCAAGGAAGGAAGAGAGGACGTAGCAATGCATTCCCTTTGTTAATAGAGTATGCCCGTACTCACCCATGCTATTATTCCCTTTCTTAATCCCTGCACCGATCGGAGAATTCTCCGAGCCAGATGAAGGGGCAGCAGGGACAGTCGAGCTCACCGGGGAGGATGATGATGGTTGCGAGGAGTCGGGAAAGGTGGACCCCCTATGCGGTGGTTGGAATGAGTAGACGACCAGTAGAGCCGAGCAGGAGAGCCATAGGATATTAGTTGTACCTTTTATCCACTATGTATTTGTAATTAAGATCATAACCCTCGTGGCAAGTGTTGTATTAATAATACAGTTTTTACATTATTGTTCTTCTGCACGACTTTGGTAAAAGCTTATTATTCATTGAAACAGTGTTCTACTGATTAGTAGGATAATAATCCATTGCTTAAGTGTGATTATCCTTCGGATAATTACACGGGGCACCACAGGTGTTATCGGAGCAATAAGTAGGGTCACGCTAATGATGTAGACACTGTAGTTTGACTTAAGTGGACTTCCTTGCTTGCTATATTGCACTAAGTACCTTATTTAATTCTTGCCCTTACATCAATGTTTATTCTACTATGTTTCCAAATTATTATGTTAAAAGTTCATCTCTCTTAAAAGTAGTGTTCGTACTAACATAGAGGAGCATGATCCAGTGAGCCCGTAGCCTGTGAGACCCCTGGGGAGTACATCTCATCTACTGAGTGGTACTATGATCTTGTTGTATGATTCAGCTTGTGTATTATTTTGTTGAGTTGTAGCATTGATATTCTAGCCTGTACCTGCATGCTTTACATTCTTGTTTTGTACCTCTATTTTAGTCTGAGCTTGTTCTACTTCCTTCTACCTGCTTTTGTTACATTCAACCTGGTAGGTTTGCAGCTCAACATGGGGTAGGTTGCTTGGTAAATAGGAGTGGCAGTTTCACTTTAAGGCATAGGGAGTAATGCTTGGGTTAGAGGCATGGAGTTAGAACTCTGGCATGGACCTCCTTCTGTCTTTGGACAAGCATGGACCATGCCCATAGCTTTTCTTCCCTTTTTTTTCTATCACACTAGAAATGATCATCAACCCTTGAGAAATACACTAATCAAAATTGAACCAAAGGTAACCTAACGAAGGCTGATGATATAAGATGACTTATCCCTTTTGTTGAACTTTAGATTTCCTAAACAAGTGGTTCATGGTACTCTCGGGTGCATAGCTTTGGCATACCCAGGAATGAAGTACTAGACGTACTCAGGAATGAGCCCTGAGCGTGGTCCCAAACACGTAGTTCTAGGCGGTCTCAAGAGTGAGTTCTCGGGCACACCTAGGCACGTAGATTTAGGGTAGTGTAGGTTCACACTCAGGGGCAAGCCCTTAGCGTGGTCCCAAATGCGTAGTTTTGGACGGCCTTGAGAGCGGGTTCTTGACGTAGCTGGGCACGACAATCCTAGGTAGTGTAGAATTTGGGTCTTTCTGCCTTTTCTTATTTTCTTTTCTGGTGTTATTTGCCTAGAGGGATGTGTGCTCTAAAGGTTGGAGTAAAGCCCTAAAGTGAGGTTAATACACCCCTCCATAAACTCAAACTGGCTATTCTTATCCCTAATTGGATCCTTCAACATATTAAAAGAGAGTGGCCCCTATAACTAATAGTAAAACAGCTTTTACTTGATGACATTTCTAAGTAAGGACAATTAGAGGGGCCAACCTAGTTGCTCCTCCAAGTGAAAATCGAATAAGACCAAGAAACTTTTAATAAGGAACTCCTGCCTTTCCCCCTACAGGATGGAAGGCCGTCAGCAGGACGAGAAAGAGTTAGAGTTGAGACTTTGTCCTTTTCCTTAGGGCCAACCAAAAGAGACCCCAGTAGTCAATCCTCAAAGCACAACCCCAAATCAGACACACCTAGTTATCATGTTAAGCACCAGTCGTCCAACACCAGCCAGTGCCGTTGACCCACTGGGAGTCATGGGAGAAGTCCTCATATTCTTAGAAAACTTCAAAAAAAAGAATCCCAGGACAACCAAAACTGCTTTCTTGAAGCACTTCTAACCAGAGTGATAGCATCTCACCCACCTCCTACTATGAAGTTAGCTTGGGGACTTCCTATCGACTTGTCCCCCTACTTTTGCTAAAGAAACCGATCCCTTAGATGCTAGTGATTGGCTGATAGAGATAAGTAAGAAGCTAGACACAGTAGGTTGCTCCAATGAAGAAAAACTTCGCTATGCTGCCCATCAGTTGACTAGAACTGCAGCCACGTGGTGGCTCAATTATACACGTAATCATGTGAGTGAGCAACCTATTACCTGAGAGGAATTCTAGCAGAGGTTTAGAGAGACCCATGTGCCCACAGGGAGGATGGAGTTGAAGAAAAGAGAGTTTAGAGCCTTGACCCAAGGAAGCAAGAAAATGATATATTATTTCAGCCAATTCAATGACCTCTCTCTCGTTATGTAACCACAGATGTAGACACCGAGGGGAAGAAAATAGACTGGTTCATGGTAGGCATGCAAGAAAATAGATAGGTTCATGGCAGGCGTGCATCCCTACGTTAAGATGCTTTGTCCATCCACAAAATCACTGAATTCTAGGACCTAGTCAACCGGCCCATCATACTAGAGAGTGAGCATTCCAACCTCACTGAAGAAAGGAGGAAGAGAGCAAAAGTAAACCACCATCCACTCCTACTTTTATGCCCCATCCACAGATGCAACCATCTAATCCACCAAGATATGGGCCTCCAAAACCCAGACCGTACAACCTCACTTTCCAGAGGCCAACTACTCCACAGAGGCCAGTAGCATTAGCCATTAGGTGTGCAAAGTGCAGATTGGGCCACTTAAACAAAGATTGCCTGAAAGGCACAGATGCTTGCTTTAACTGTGGGAAGCTAGGCCACCGCAAGATTTATTACTCTTACCCTCAGCGACATATGGGACAAGAAGTACAAACCACCAATGTGCCAAGTTTGCCAGCCCCAACTTCATACAAGAACATTAGCCAAAACCCACCGAGAAATAATTAGATTGTCTTAGCAGGAGCTGGAAAGGAGGACCAGCCAAGCTTACTCATGTGACTGCTGAACAAGTTGGAGAAGCGACCGATGTCATCACTGGTAAATTGCTGTTACCACCATCTATGGGTACTGTGTTATTTGATCTAGGGGTGGCTCATCATTCATGTCCCATAGATTTCTAGCAAAAAACAACTTAACCTCGGAACCCCTAGACGAGTCAATGATGGTTAGTATGCTTGTAGGAATGATAGAGGTGTCATCCATAAAGAGGGACAAGCTATTACTATCCACAACACAAAATTTCTAGCCGACCTCTACGTGATAGATTAAGTGGTCTAGAGGTAATTCTGGGTATAGACTAGTTATCCACCCATGGGGTAAATATAGATTGTGAATCGAAGAGTGCCTCTATTTGAAAGCCAGACGGAACCAAACTAACCTACCTAGGAGCCAAAACCCGACCAAAGCTATCCTTCCGTAGCCTAGCTAGTATCCAACGGAAGGAAGTGAAGGATATACCGATAGTATGAGAATTTCCAGATGTCTTTCCTGAGGAGTTACCAGGAATGCCCCCTGACAGAGAAGTAGAGCTTGCATCAATCTTCTTCTTGGAACTGCACCCATTTCCAAAACATCATACAGGATGAATGCACGTGAGTTAGTGGAAATGAAGAAGCAATTAGATTACCTTGAAGCCAAAGGATTCATCAGAGAGAATACGTTACCATTGGGAGCCCTGGTACTTTTTGTAGAAAAGAAAGATGGAGGACTAAGATTATGCATGAACTAACAAGAGCTTAACAATGTCACCATTAAGAATAAATACCCGCTGCCCAGAATAGATGACCTGTTTGATCAACTTAAGGGAGCAAGGGTATTCTCAAAAATTGATTTAAGATCATGTTACCATCAAATCAAAGTCAACCCCATAGATATTGAAAAGACAACTTTGTCTCCAGATACGGGCATCATGAGTACACCATAGTTCCATTTGGGCTAACCAACATGCTTGCTATATTCATGAACCTTATGAGCAAACTCTTCAAGAAGTACCTTAACAAATTCATTGTTGTCTTCATAGATGACAACGTGTTCTATTTAAAAAGTGAGGAGCAACATCTTCAACACCTCACTATCACCTTGGAAATCCTTAGAGAAAATCAGTTGTTTGCCAAATTCAATAAATGTGAATTTTGGCTTGATCAGGTCTCATTCCTAGGCCACATCATTTCTAGGAGAGGAATTGAAGTAGACTCCACAAAAATTGAAGTAGTTAACACCTATGTAAGATCGAGGAGGCCAACTAGAGGGGGGTGGCGGTCTAAAAATTCTCTTCAAATTAATACTAATAATTAAAGAGCTTTTCTATTTGCCTAAACCAAGTAAACAATGCGAAAACTTAAATCAATTTGGTTTAGCTCAAATAGCACCTAAGACAAGCAAATTCGCCTAAGTGCACCAATAATACTGCCTAGGTCAAAGTTTGCAACCCTAGGTTTATAAGCAATCAAAATAATGCTAAGTAAGTAAATTGCTTGAATGTAAAAAAGAGCACAAGAAAGCAAACCACAAATGACACAATCTCTTTTTACCATGGTGTTCGGGGACTTACCGGTCTCCCCTAGTCCACATTGAGGTTAGCCCAACGAATTAGACCGGCTCCACGAATTAAGCCTTCTACCTCAAATCCACTAGTGGTAGCTCTTCCCCGCTCTGGGTAGGTGAGCTCCAACCTTCACACACGCCGGGCCTTCTCACAAGCTTCTTTGAGAAGATCACCGGGCATGACACCTCCAACACCGTCTAGGAGTCGGCAAACTCCAAGCGTAATAAGTCAAGCCCCTTGATTGACTCTCACCATGTGCAATGAATGCACAAGCTCAAGTGGATACAAAATTCACCTCTAGATGCAACACATGCAACTAGAGACCTCTCTCCTTGCTCACAAGGTGCAACAAATGCACAAATGAGAGGAGAAGCTGACACTAGCTCAAGAGAGTGAAATGGAGTGCCAAAAACCTAATCCCAACCGGCCATAAGGGAGTATTTATAGCCCACATCTCAAAACTAACCGTTGGAGTCAAAAACAAGATTTTTCGGAAGTACCGCAATTATAGGAGCGGTACTTCCGCTCCCTATCATAACGGCTAGAAAAATAGCCGTTATTCAGTCATTTGTGGAACTACCGCAGTTATAAAATGCGGTACTACCACTCTGCGGTAGTTCCGAAGTCGGCGCGGTACTTCCATTTTCGATTTTTTAGCACAGACAGCACTTGACTCCGATGTTGGAATTGAGTGATCTTAGACTCTATGGAAAGCTTATTTAGAGGGCTACACGACCCATCTATTTGTATGATCTCAAACATATTAGATCAATGTAGAAATTATAAGAGATCCAAAAGAGTCACTCCCATGGTCTATTGTCCAATAAAATCGCAATAAACAATCTTAGATCATGCCAAGAGATAATGCATGATCTCCAACTTTACAAAATATATTTGCAAACTTAGATCATGTCACAAGGGGTAGGTACATGGACTTCAACCTTTTGCAAAACTCATTTGCAAAGTATAGTCACATGTTACAAGGATTCGCCACATGAGCTTCAACCATTTGCAAAACAAATTCGCAAATGCAAGCCTCATGCCAAGATGAGCTAGAGCAAGTAAGGTTGAGCCATCAACACATGATGAGACTCAAACTATTAGACATGACCCCTCTTAATAGTACGACAACCTATACTAGCAATCCGGTCTTTCAACCAAACACCAAGACCGGTAAAAGACTAGGAACACATCCTTAGCCCTAACTAGTCATACCTTTGCCTTGGGTCATCATCTCGATATGCGTCAACTCATGATGCATCCTTCTCATCAACTCTATCAACACATGATGGTCTTTCTTGACTGGATGATCAACACATGAACATCTTCTCTTCGGAATCTTGATGTGCATCAACACCTGATGCATCCTCTTCTTGATGACCTTCAACTCATGAAGTCATCTAAAGTCATCATCATCATGGAACCTATCCTATTCATCCAACTCATGGAAAACATTAGTCCCACAATGTGATTGTCATTAATTACCAAAACTCACCATTAACTCATAATGGAGGGACTAGATTCTCAATCTTTTCCTTTTGGTAATTGATGACAATCTCAACAAATAATGGAATAATAAATTGAATATAAAATCATTTGAATTCAAAGTGCGGTACTACGCCATGTAAGGTCCGGTAGTTTCGCTTTCCGGTAGTTCCAATTTTTGATGCGGTACTTCTGTTTGATCCGTGGCCGAGAGTTGGTGCTCTCTGGAAAAAAAGTTCCGCTCCATAAATTCGGAACTTCTGGGGTCTGGTAGTACCGCTCAGGAGTTGCGATTATACCGCGCTGCGGTAGTTCCGCCGTTCAAACTCCGGTACTACCGATTATCCTAACGATGCATAGTTGAATTTAGAATTTAAATTAAAGTGCATGCATGACCTTTATCTTGAGCTATGTTGATCTTCTTCTCAACCTTAGCATGCATCTTCAAGTCATCAAGCAAAAATCTGGGACTAAACCTTTCAAACACTTGATAATCATGTTAGTCCCATACACAGATAATTGAGTATAAAGCAATATGAGTCAATATGTGTGTGTGTATATACTACACCAGTTTTATATACTCAAAGGATATGTTTCAAAGTAGAGATCCCAATATATGTATAAAAGGAAAACATGGATCAATACTAATGAAACCACAAAACATAGAATGAACCCCCTAAATGTGTGCATACAAGTGTATATAATGAAAATATATGCACATATTCATTTTGGACTATTTGAGGAGTTCAATCTATATTTTAGATCTAAGGAATGCATTAGTAAATGAGAGAGTGATTTTGAATGCATACCTCTTTGATTTCACCTTTGCATTCAAATGAGACTGGACATAAATAAACTTAAACAAGCATATTAGTCTCGTATATGCATTTGTCATTATCACCGAAAATTTATAATGGTATTTGTCATTGTTACCAAGATCTTATAATGGTATTTGTCATTAACACCAAAACCAACTTAATCGGATCATGATCTTTCAATCTCCCTTTTAATCAACTTAACCGGAGCTTGATCTTTCAACCTGGGAATGCCCTACCAATGTCACTGTAATTTGTAGTTTCCTTGGATTTGCAGGATATTACCGTAGATTCATCAAGGGTTTCTCACAAATTGCCACTCTACTCACCAAACTCTTAAGAAAAAATTTGCCATACGTATGGACTGACACGTGTGAGCAAAGCTTCCAAGCCTTAAAACAGAGGTTAACCATAGCTCCTATCTTAGCCTTGCCCGGAGATGGAATAGAGTATGTAGTGTACTGTGTTGCTTCAAAATATCGGTTAGGAGGTGTACTGATGCAGAAGGAGAAGGTTATAGCCTATGCTTCTAGGCAGATGAGACCACATGGGATGAACCGATGCCCTCAGTCGAAAGGCCAAATGCCACCACCTCACCATTGAAGACCATAGCTCTAAGTTAATATAGGATTTGGCCAAAATGAGAATAGAAGTCAAAACTACCATCTCTGAAGCCACCATAACTACTATGACATTCCATCCCACCCTACTGAACTAGATTTGAGAAAAACAGCCACTAGATTCTTTTATCAAGGGAGAAATCAAGAGAATCAAGGTAGGCCAGCCATCAGAGTTCAGGATGGATGACCAAGAAGTATTATGGCAACAGAATCGAGTCTGTGTGTCAAATGAAGACCAAATCAAAGAAACCATCCTACGTGAAGCTCATGACACCCCATATACTATCCACCTCAATAGTACAAAAATGTATAGGGATTTAAAGGAGAACTTCTGGTGGACCAGTATGAAGAGGAAAATAGCACAATATGTAGACCAATGTGATATATGCCAAAAGGTTAAGGTAGAGAATCAGTGTCCAGCTTGATTATTAGCACCCCTAGAAATCCCATAGTGGAAATGGGAAGATAAATGAACGAATTTCATTACCAACCTACCCCTAACCCTCGAGAAGAAAGATGCTATTTGGGTCATAGTAGATCGCCTCACGAATCAGCTTACTTCCTTGCCACCAACCAAAAATATCCACTAGACAAGTAAGCAGAGTTGTATGTACAAAGAATCATTTCCCTACATGGAGTACCCAAAACCATCACCTCAGATAGAGGGTCAGTATTCACCTTTGGATTTTGGAAGAGTCTACACAATACCTTAGGCACCAAACTCAACTTCAGTATAGTATACCACCCTCAAACAGATGGTTAGACCAAGAGAGTGAATAGGTGGTCTAAAATTTTCATATAATTATTATTAACAATTTAAAACCTTTTCTATTGTCTAAACCAAGTAAACAATGCATAAACTTAAATCAATTTAGTTTAGCATAAACAATACCTATATCAATTAAGTTCACCTAAATGCACCAACAATTTTAGTCTGCTCAGCAATCAATTTAATTCTATGAAATTAAATTTCTTGAAGGTAAATTGAGCGCAAGAAAACAAACCGCAATATAAACGATCTCGTTTTACTGTGGTGATCAGAGACTTGCTGGTCTACCCTAGTCTACGTTGAGGTAAGCCCAAACTAATTGGATCGACACCATGAATTAAACCTTCCACCTCAAATCCACTAGTGGTAGCTATTTCCCGCTCCAGGTAGGTGAGCTACAACCTTCACACTTTGTCGGGTTTTCTCACAACAATCTTCAAGAATATCAGATATTCTAGCATGACACCTCCAATGCTGTCTAAAAGTCGGCAAACTCCAAGAGTGATAGGTCAAGCCCCTCGCTTGACTCTCACCACGTGCAATGAATGCACAAGCTCAAATGGATACACAATCCACCTCTAGATGCAACACATACAATCTAGACCCTTCTTCTTGCTCACAAGGTGCAACACATGAACAATTAAGTGAAGAGCCTCCCACTAACTCAAGAAAATAGAAATGGGTCAAGCAGCCCAATCTCCAATTGGCCACAAGGGGGTATATATACCCCACACAAAAAAACTAACCCTTGGAGCCAAACTCCTAAAAAATAGGATTATCGAAAGTACCGCCGACTTAGGACCGGTACTTTCGCTTCCCTCGCCAATGGTCCGAAAATTAGTTGTTGCAATCAAATCCGGTAGTTCCAACGTGCAAAGTCCGATACTAATAATCATTAGAAGTACTACTACACTCGTGCGGAACTACCGATCTCCTCGGGGATGAGAAGACTCCACATAGGTGTCTCTCTGGAAAAAAAACGTGCCGCTACACAAGCCGGCACTTCTGCTCACCGGTAGTACGGCTCACCCAGAGCCGGTACTTTCGCTCACTGGTAGTACTGCTCACACAGTGCCAGTATTTTTGCTCACCGGTAGTACCGCTCACACAGAGCTGGTATTTCCGCTCACTGATCGGACCACTCACACAGAACTGATCGGACCGCTCACACAGAGCCGGTCGAAAACTCCGATCGTTGACTACTCTGGTCCATGATCCCGATGGTCTCTGACCACGTTGTTCGGATCAACCACACAAGTCTGACTACGCTGGTCTCCAACCACGTTGGTTTCGACCACTCAGGTCTCGACCACATCGACCATATTGATCTTCGACCACATCAATCTTTGATCATACAGATCTCCGACCTCCTCATCGATCTTCGACTATGTTGTTTTAATCACGTTGTTTTAACCACATCAATTTACGACCACGCTGGTTTATGACCATAATGGTCTACAACCACGTCAATTCTAACCATGCTGGTTTACGGCCATGTCAATTCCAACCACACTAGTTTGGTAGTTGGAACCTTCACTAGAAAAAGTATACTAGTTTCACTTATTGCAATTACTTTGTTAAATTGATGCTTTCAAAAATATATATTGGTATTTGAAATAAAATGCTACTATGTGCAAAAGAATCATATTATCCTTCCTTTGTTAAGCCCTGCATCTATTGCATTTTTCCCAAGACTTGCAAAGTACTTTATGTACTCATATGCTACATTCAAAACAAATCTCAGATAATTATGAAGGTTAAGAAAGAGATTACGACTACTTCACGTGTGGATTCGACGAAGGCTTCCCGGAGTACTAGGTTGCACTTCCCCAGTCAATTGCCTATGGCGTATTGATGGGTCATCGTCAAAGTTTATTTCTACTTCCACTGTATTTTGTAAGTTTGAGAGATCTTGTAAACTCAGTTATAATAAAGTGGCCATAAGGCATGTACTCTTTATTATTATATTAAAGTGTTGTTGGTTATGTAATCAACACTATTTGACTGTATGCACTAGCTTTGATCTAAGACTAGTGTAGTAATATACAGAGAGTTCGGATTTGGAAATCCAGTCCCTACAAATGCACTATTTGCTTGATCTTTGCATCTATATAAGGACACAGTGTTGTCAGTCTGGAAATTGTTCTACGGTAATACACTTATGTTGTATTTCTTGGTGCATATGTGATTGCTATGCCCTTCCAAAATTTCAGACGCAGGTCAGTCTTTAGGGGCATTTATATTGGCTTTTGCTAATGGCTTTTAGCTATGGCTTATGTCTTTTGGCTAAAAATAAATAGTAATGGCTGAAAGAAGTGGCTTTTAGAATGAGAGGTGAGCAGTGGAAAAAGTGATGGAGAGATGCGTGTGCGTTTCGGGAGCGAGAGGAGTGGGGTGCGTGATGCACCCTTGACCCCCTGCCTTATCCTCAGAGTATGACGGTAGTGAGAGAAGTGGAGAAGCCGCTTTGAGAAGCCAAATGTTCATATTAGCTTTTAGCTTTTATAAGCAAAAGCCAATAGAGGATCTCGCATTCCATGGCATCAACTAGCAAACAAATCAGCTAGAGCCTAGATGCACTCCCAACTTCAGGACAGTGGACCGGAAAGTGCATGCATCAATGTTCCCATTTGGATTTGCTATGCACATTAACCAACAGTGATTCCCCGTACTTTGCCTACAATATCTTGTCAATTTGCCACCTTGCCTTTCAACCCGATTGATAGCCAATGTGCATAGGGGTGAAAACTGAGTGGATAGTGGTCAAACCATACCCGCATATATATTTGTTTCTCATATTCGAATACGAATTGGACAAACGTTAGATATTAATACGAATTGCACAAATGTTGGATATGAATTCGGATCAGATTATACTCAAAATTGGATAGGATTCGAATATTTGTTGGATTCAAATAAATATTTGTGACCTCTCCTATTTAAAACATGTCACTGAATTGTTTTAAGACCCTACAATTGTCCCAATAGCATCAGTTACAACTTGTAAGGAAACAATTCACTGGAACTAAGTATATAACATTCAGCAATTGCAACGGTGAATGAATAATGTATATGGGTGTAACATGAATATCCATCAACCTAACTGATCTTAGTAAGTAGCTTTAATTCAAAAGTGCATTAAATAGTTCTAGGAAAGATGTTCAAATAATATGAGATTTTAGAAAGGGACAAACTTCTCACACCTCACGTAGTTACGACTGTACTACTACTCTTAGAATTGACATCATCATCATGTTGGAGCCACTCCCATCATCTCATAATGCAGCCACTGCAATGACAAAACAATAAGCCACCACTGCAAAGAATAAATTACTCACACATATCTATATGTCACAAAAAAGTAAATCATCAACCTGTGGAAGTAGTGGTAGTGTGACATTGGGCTTGTTATTTAGGGCCTGTTCTTTAAGTCAAAAGCTGGCGGCTTTTGGCTGTTGCTACAGTACCTAACTTTCAAACGGAGTATTTTCTCAAAACGGGGTCTACAAGTTAAACGATCTACACGTTAAAAGCCCAACATCTGTACCAGCCAAAATCGCAAGTGAGTATCTGTCTCTCCGTAATTTGTACCGTAAACAGCCAAAATTAAAAAATTTCAACAAAAAGCCATAAGCCGCAGCCGAAAAGAACAGGCCCTGGCTTATAGCTTATAGCTTTTGACCCTAATGCAAGTGCTCGGCGAATGAACTAAAGCCGATAAGTTATTTTTAAAAGACTATCCCGATAAACCGCTTCAAAACAACAATGGATAAGTCGTCCCATTTGTTTGTTCAAGGGAAGTCATAGCCATAAGCTGGAAAGAACAGGCCCATCAGCTTCATAAATGGCAAAGCATAACCATCCTTATCCTCTAGGACTAGAAGATATAGACATACAGGACAATCCCCACTGGATGATTCATATTTGAGAGGATCTCTCCAGCTTCCTGCGTGTGAAGTTACTTAGATCAGGTAAAAAAATGGAACCATTAAGGTCCAATATCTAGCCTCTTTGACAAAAAAAAATGTTACCATTCATATGAACAAAATTTTGTTAATGAGTTCCATAGCATAACACAATAGCATAAGTGCTTAACACAGTACATAGTAGCATAAGTGCATAACACAGTACACATTAGCATAAATGCATAACACAGTAGCATTAACTTCAACTTGTATTGATGCACCCAAACAATCTTTCATGTAAACAATATCTTGCACCAAGACCAACAAAAATAGCTTTTGTACTTTCAACTTGCAAGCACTTGCAAAATAAAAATAGTAATTAAAATTGTAATTTCAATATGAGTAAGCTAAAAATAATTCTTCATGACATACCTCTACCTCTGGCTCTAATTCCTCGTTGTCTTCGTCGTTTAGACTAAGACCTTTTTAGGTCATGCACAATTGATGCAATAGCAGTTTGTCTTACAAAATTAAGAAAATGAATAGAATAATATATAAAGAGATACACAATTAATATTTTTTCATAAATTTACCTCTTCTAGATGCCATTGTCCAATCCTTAATGCAAATCAAAGCCTCCACCACGTTGGGGCCCAAGTGGCTACGATATTTATCGATTACTCATCCTCCAGCACTAAAAGCAAACTCAGATGCAACTATTGTTACAGGAATAGCCAAAACATCATGTGCTATTAGAGAAAGGGCAGGGTACTTCACATGTTGTGTCTTCCACTATGCCAATATTTCAAAGTGTTCTTCTTCAAGCCATTTCAGTAATGCTTCATTCTAATACCTATCTAATTCAGATTGCCCTTGATCGTCTTCCCCAATATCTCTTAGGAAAGCACTCAAGCTTCTCCTCTTTCGCTCATCACCAACATCATTTTCATGATGGCAAGGGACAGATAAACTAGAGGATCCAATATATTGTTGCACAAAACTAATGGAAGGATCCAAGTATCGAAGTGCGTAGGAATTAAACAATTCTTTTATAAGAGCCTTCAAATTGGCTATCTCATTTTGTGTAAACATATTATGCATCTCCTTGTAATAACACTAAACTACCTTCATTTTGAAGTGAGGATCGAGAAAACATCCAACTGCTAAAGCCATATTGCTGATTTCCCAATACTTATCAAACTTGTCTTTCATTGCATTGGTCATTGAAGAAATGAAATCATTAGTCCTTTTGCACCACTCAACAAGAAGTTTGTTAATATCACAAAACTCAATGAAAAACAAGTTTGCAGTGGGATAAATAAAACCAGACAACAACTCGATAACATTAGAAAGCTCTTCAAGCAATCGTTTTACACACTTGCCTTTTCCATTCTTCTCTAGAAGGAGCACAATGTCTATACTTATCAGGTTCTGGAAAAGTAGGTCTTTGGAATGCTTTCTTATAATAACGTGCAAGAAGGCAAGTCTATTTTTATCATCTTGTACCTATGTTTATAAAAAATCATTTTATTATTTCAAATTTAGATGCATTGCTATATTACATAAAATGATAACTTCTGTTTTAAGGTTAATAGTTAAACCGATAATTGTTATGCCCTCATTTGACGCTGACAACCATGTACCTTTGTCACCCTAGGCTTTTCTTATCTCAGTATTGAGATTATTATGCTATTTGTTAACTTTACAACGATAGTAATTGCTTAGACAAGCTATGCGGTCATTATAACCCTATGGGCAGGAATAATGTTATTAAATCTCTAAACAATTGTTTTTACCAAGTGTTTGGCAATAGGTGTTGCCGATGTTTATCAAATAAAATAAAATGGTGAAAATTGGTTTTAGACTTGGTTGTATTGTGATTGTACCACCCTAGTAAATTAAGGACCGACGCTTATGATTGTCCAAACTAAGTACTACCGTACAACCACAAGTCTAAATGTGTACGACCTAGCTGAATAACTCACAAAGGTTTAATTTAGATATCACCAGTGGTAAGTGGGTACCAGGGTTATTGGAGTTACCTGCAGTGAGGAACAGGGATTTACTGTACACAAACAGCGCAAGAGGGGGCTTCTGATTGTGGTGGATTTAACCCTTCAGCAGTGAAACCTCAGCGGGTGGTGTCTAGCTTGATTGGAGTGAGGTAAAGCCTTTGTGATAAATTATCTGGGTCTCATGCCTAAGGAAGCATGTTGGCTATTAAGATGACTTATCTCTTGTGGGTAAAGATGGACAACATCTACAACGTGTAAAACTATTCAAATAGTCGTGCCCACTGTCAAGGGTGGGTGATATGTGCTTTCACATGGTAGATATTTGGTTTTGATTTTAAAGAAAAAGTTTTGGGAACTCGGGAGTGGATAGAACTCTTAGAAGTGTGTCCTGGTGGATGGAGCTAGTGCGAGTGGATGAAACCTGTAGCCTTAAATCTTGGCGGATAGAGTCTATCTACTAGTGTGGTTAGAACCTTCACTAGAAAATTTATCTAGTTTCAGTTATTGCAAGTACTTTGTTACATTGATGCTTTTGAAAATATATAATGGTATTTGAAACAAAATTTTGTTTTGTGCAAAATAACCATATTATCCTTCTTTGTTAAGCCATACATCTACTGCTTTTTCTCAAGACTTGTGGAGTACTTTATATACTCACATGCTACACTCAAAACAAATCTCAGATTTTTTTATGAAGACCAAGGAGTCTACGACTACTTTGCATGTGGATTCGATGAAGGCTTCCAGAGTACTAGGTTGTGTTTCCCTAGTCAATTACCTATGGTGTATTAATGGGCTATTGTCAAAGTTTATTTCTGCTTCCATTGTATTTCATAAGTTTAAGAGGTCTTATAATCTCAATTGTAATAAAGTGGCCATAAGGCCTATACTTTCTTTTATTGTAATAAAGCGTTGTTGGTTATCTAATCATCACTGTTTAACTGTGTGCACTAGCTTTGATCTGGAACTAGTGCGGTAATACACAGAGGGTTAGGATTCGGAAATTTGGACTCGGCATTTGTGGAGCCTCCCAACGTGTACTTGCTTTTGTAAGTTTTCCATAATTCTATCCTTTCTAAATTAGACTCTAAAATTCATTTAAGTATACTATTTGTAGGAAATTTTAAATATAGCAAACGAGCTCCAACAATTATTAATTTTTTAATGCTCCTCACATAGTGAACTTCATTGTGTAATTTTTTCAGAATTTTATATCTTCTAAAAATGTCTCAAAAATGTCTTAACTTGTATATACACAATCTTGAGGGACACTCGTTAATTAAATCCTAAAAAATACTTAGTGCCCTAATGTGCTGGTTTTTCCTCCTCGAATTCTGCTGGCCACTTTGCACCACCAGATTCCTTCCTTGGATTCCCTCCTGTCAAATCCCATCACGTCCATCAGTCAGCATCGCCACTTTATTCTCCATCCCAAAGGTCACATCCTTGTCTGTCGCATGAAAAATTAAAACCCGATCACGTGGGGGAAGGATTCCCTCCTAGCTATAAATTAGCGAGAGAGCAAGCGAGATTTCGTATCATCATCACTCGCATTCTGGCGCTGTCGATTTTATTTTTGGGGATGTTTTAGCATTATTAACCACCATCATTAGGAGCATATTACTCGTAAAATTTAGTATTATATTGTTCATTTGGTTGTAATATTTAATACTATAGTGTTCATTTTAGTCCTAAGTGTACATTATTTTGTAGTGTTCATTTGGTCATAATATTTAATATGTGGTATTTTATCGTCATTATCAATCTTGTCACTAATATTCCGTCTATTCCATCTATTGCAAGCCATGTCTCTATCGGTATATCTGAAACCCTTCTATAATGAGGACCACCATTGCAAGTTGTCGATCGCCGATGATGCGAATGGCCCTCCACCCCTACTGCTTCGGTCAGGGAGGGATTACTGGGAGCTAGATGGTTGCTACATCCCAATCCTCAGGCTTGTTGCCGCTTTGCGAGGCCACTCTCTGTCAGACACCAGTTCACCCAAGATGCCAGTTTGCTATCGGTACGTGTTGACAGGTGGAGGCCTGAGACGCACACTTTCCACTTTCGATGGGGTGCACCCATACGCCGAGTTGGATGACCCAATAGACGGGCCTACTATGGCTTACAGTGGACTACTGCCCATCTACACTAGCCTAAGGATAGACCCGTGAGGTGCTACTCATTGTTCCACAACGAGTTCAAGTCATTGCACGGCAACGACATCATATAGGCTCCATGGACTCCAGATTTTGTGAAGACTATAACGCCACATGGGCTGTCCCTGCAATGTCAAGACGCTAGGTTATGGGCGATGATTTACCATCTAGTGTTTGCACATATGGTAGAGCCTTACGTGCCGCAGAGCGTAATGCGAAAGTTTGGCTTCTACTAGGTCGTGCCCCCTTCGGATGATAATTTCCTGGAGCGAGCCGTACACCTATGAGTCAAACTCTATCCGAGTAATAGTTACACTTCGTATGTCTTCTTTTGTAATATTAATCATTCTGAAAATGCAGGCAATCGAGGGCTTGTAGGGTGACTGAGGACTGGCAAGTAGTCTAGCACGAGTGGACTATGGCATGGACAGAGATGGCACACTTGGAGGTCTTGCTTGAGGATCATCCATACGACGTTTGGATGTACAGTGAGTACCTGTAGTGGTACATACCATGGTCGCATGCCAAACTCACCCTTCCTCCACCAGAGTGCCCAGAGTAGGTGACACACCAAGAGAACCTCCATCACTCATTCGATTGTCACAGCACTTCGCGGCATGATGACACTATAAGACACCTACAACCTCTGGTTATTTCATTGATGAATTTGTACTCTTTCTTACTGAAACTATTTTATATATCACTTCAATTAGAGTGGACACGATGCATCATAAGCGCATCGGAGGCCACCATACGCAGCCCAGACACAACACCGAGGATGCTAAAAACTTTTAAGTACATCTTCATGGAGTTGAAGAAGATAATAAAGAATGTGAGATTCTGTCGTTTGACAGACAACATCCTATGCATCAGGCACCAAGTGGGGAGATCGTGCTCACCCGCAAGGTCATCACGATCTAGCGAGTCCGACCGGCGTCATAGCGCTACCCGTCGGTCATCTGTGGGCCAGATCGACAGGGAGGTAAGTTATGTACTGTTAAAACTTTGATCCAGGAGAAAACTCACACATCACAAATAAACGAAGAGAACACAGGAGAATTTCTGAATTTCGCTATTCTCTTATTTGCTCCCCCTTTTTCTTGCTTTTCTTCTTACAAAACTGGCTACAAGCCTCTGCAATATATAGGCTAATAATCTCCTACTAGTATATGTATTCGGACTTCAAGTTAGACACAACTTCAACTTGATTTACACACGAAGACGAACTCTATTACGTCTTAAACTATAAGTCAAGATTATTTCTAACAATGTCCCCCTTAATCTTGACTTGACACATTCTAGTTTTAGTCTCAATGCATTATGAACTACCAGCCACGCCTCCACATGAAGCGTTCTACATGTAAGCTACATGTAGGAACTCAACTTAGCTGGCACAGGTTCATCCGGATGCAAAGATTCTAAAATATTGAGGCATCGGTCTCAACTACGACTTACTAAACTCATACTTGACACAGAACAGTGACACATCTCCTCAATGTTCTGATTCATTTCCACCTTACTTGAGTTTGGACGGCGACACATCTTCTCGACGTCCCTGACTCCAACCTTCATCAGAGAAGTGTTGATTCATCATTGCTGAGCGCTTTACCAACAAACGTTTTCTTCATCATCGGCTTGGGGCATTCTGAAGCAAAGTGTCCATAATCGTTACAATTATAACACCTCACTTTTGCCTTATCAAACTTCCGATTATGACGGCTTTGGCCACCACTCCTGGAAGTGTTATTGCCTTCATGCTTCGATAATCGGATCTCCCACTCGGCACGGGTCAACAAAAGCTGTCTGTTGCCTTTGTTACTATTGTCTGTGTTCCTCATACGCCTTAAGACGACCGATAACCTCCTCTATGGTCATTGTTTTTAGGTCTCCAATTGCTTTACGATCGAAGCAATTGGGAGAAACTATGAGGGAACAACATGAAGCAATTTCTTCACTATGTACAACTCTTTCACCTTCTCACCAAGGGCCTGAATTTTGTTGACGATGATCGTCAACCGGACGGTGAAGTCATTGATCGACTCTGTTCCCTTCACACGCAGGACCTCGAACTTGGTTTGAGAGTTTGTACCTTTGCTTCCTTCACACAATCTGCACCAAGATGCATCGTCTTCAACGCATCCCACACGGCTTTGGCCATCTCCTTTTCGTCCAGTAGGAAGAGCGTCTCCTCTGGGATGCCCTGATAGATGGCCGCCAATGCCATCTGATCCTTGCACACATCGACGTTGCCATTCTCGATCGCATCCCACACTCCTTGAGCCTTCATGTACACCTTCATCTTGATTGCACATGCTGCATAATTGCTCAGAATGAGCATTGGATAATGCAGTGAGACAGCGGAACTCTCCTTCGCCATCATACTGGATGATGCCTCATCACCGGTGACACCACTTTCTGAAGAACGTGACATGATCTTGAGCACGGATCAAGAAGTCGGGCTACTTTGAAGCGGCTCTTGGACTGAGGAAACGGAAGAAAAAACTGCACTATTTTTTTCTTTTTTTCCTTATTGGACTTGCTCTCTGTTTCTGCGCTCTCTGTTGCTTCTTCGCTCTGGCCTCAGGCGGCTTTTACTTCACATCACTTGCATGTGACTCAGAGAAAAAATCGAATCAGAGACGCGCGGCTAAAACTTCCATCTCGGAGATATTTCTCGAAGACGAGAGCCGACAGTTCTAGCCTTGGTCTTCGTGACTTGCAGCTGCCAGTCTTTACTTCCTTGCTGGACACGAGAGAAAAGAATTGATGTGCAATGTTTTGCTTTGCCTGAGCACAAAAATCGAGATCTGATGGAAATGAGAGACACACTGAGCTGGTCTTGTTTCTCTCCTTTCACCTTTTTTGCTCTGTCTTGCTCTTTTCTTGGAATAATGCTCCTGTCTATCTTGTCTCTCTCTCTCTACACTGGCTTTTTCTTCCATGTCGACTAGATGCAGCAAAACAAGAAACCGACAGCTCTTTTCTTTTCTGGCGCGACTGCTGTCGATGACTTTTCTTCTCACTAAAACCGAAGGAAGCTATGGAAGCCTCGGAAGAGCTGCGCGCGGATTCGACGGAAAACGCCCACACGAAATCACCAACTTTTTCCAGTGACTCGTTTCTCGTCTAGGCTCTGATACCACTTGTTAAAACTTTGATCCAGGAGAAAACACACACATCGCAAATAAACAAAGAGAACACAAGAGAATTTCTGAATGTCTCTATTCTCTTATTTGCTTCCCCTTTTTTCTTGCTTTTCTTCTTACAAAACTGGCTACAAGCTTCCTCAATATATAGGCTAATAATCTCCTACTAGTATATGTATTCGGACTTCAAGTTGGACACAACTTCAACTTGAGTTACACACGAAGACGGACTCTACTACGTCTTAAACTATAAGTCAAGATTATTTATAACATGTACAAATCTATGTTATATTTTTGGGTTATGCCTTACGTTCCACTAACATCATGTCGTTCTCTCACTGCAGGTCATCGGGATGCATCACCTCTACCGTCATCTACACCACACATTCCGGAGGTACGAGATTCTTAGTTTACATTCGAAGTATTTATTTTGACTAACATCATTTTGTCTTGCAGCCTTCAGTTGACTGTGGGGGGACGGCCAATTTACATCCACTAATGAGAATACAGGCCTCACAACTCCTGCTAAAGAGCAGTACACATGCCAGGGTTGGACCATGGCACCTAGGGTTTGTAGTGTAAGCAGGGTAGAGCTACTCCGGGTTCGTTGCCAGGGGCAAATAATTGGGGAGTGGATTTATATAGTCCGTCATTCATGAATTCATTGGAAATGGCCCCAAGTTCAGCATGCCTCAGCAAGACACCATGGACCGCGCCAACTAATAGATGCACCTCCGCTCACTCAACATACTCAACGGTCTCCATACCCCCTCCAATCTGACATGCACTCTTCGGACTGCCTGACGTATCTCACGGGTCATGCTCGACGCAAAACTTCCATGCATACGTGGATGCGCCACAGCGAGCAGAGAGTAGTGACTCAGACGAGTGAGCCATATTGTATCCCGTGTTATGTGAATCTGCTTTGTATATTTGTATTCATATTTTGTTTTGTTATACTTGCAAGCCGAGAGTAGTGGCTCAACTTGCACCGGTGCTCCTCATCATAGAACGGTCTTAGAAGTGCCAATACAGACATGGCTTGCAACACATGGCATAGATGGAATATTAGTGAGAAGATTGATAATGACGATAAAATACCGCATATTTAATTAGCAAGTGCCCGTTAAGAGTGTGCACATACAATTCGAGACATTTTCAGAACATATAAAATTTTGGAAAAATTACATAATCAAGTCCACTATGTGAGGAGCCTTCAAAAAAATTCATAACTTGTGGAGCTTGTTTGCTACATTTAAAAATTCCTCCATATAGTATGCTCAAATGAATTTTAGAGTCAAATTTAGAATGGATAGAATTATGAAAAACTTACACAAGCAAGTATACTATGTTGGGAGGCTCTATAAAAAATTTTATAACTTTTTGAGCTCGTTTGCTATATTTAAAAATTCCTGCAAATAGTACACTTAAACGAATTTTAGAGTCAAATTCATAATGGATAAAATTATGAAAAACTTACAAAACTAAGTACACTATGTCAAGAGGCTCCACAAAAAATTTTATAAGTTTTTGATCTCATTTGCTATATTTAAAAATTTTCTATAAGCAGTACACCTAATTGAATTCACTAATCATGAATTAATTAACACTAATTGCAGTGAATAGTGGCCATCACACGGTGGCCGTGTAGGATGTGAGGCCACCGCATGGTGGCCGTGCGGTCTTCGTGACACCACACGATGACTGTGCGGTAGACCTGATGTGTCACGTCTATGTCAATGCTGTGCAGTGGTCATACAGTGAAAACGCTATATTTGTAATTTCCACGCTTATTTTGCAAAAACGTGTAGAAAAGCGACAATACAACAATCTCACCACGGGTTCGAATGTTTTGTGGGCGGGTGTGAACAGGGAGTCTACCATATGGTGCGTGCAGGAGATGATGGGACATAACATGTGTATTTGCGTTTTGTATTTCCTCATGCACAATTCTGTATACAAAGATGGACGGTTTAGAAAATGGTTGCGAGTGCAACAGATTATAGTGGTATATTATCGGGCGGGGTTTTTTTTCCCTGTAGCTTATAGGCTGAGTTTTTTAACTTTCAGATGGCTTATGTTTATACTATCTACAATAATTAGTATTTAAACAGTGCGTTTTTTAAAGCGAGCCAATAAAAAGATTATAGTAAAAAGTATACTGATTCCAGCTATATCGGCCAAAATCACATGCGACTATTTTTCTGTACATACTATCTCTTACGAATAACCAGAATTCAAATATTTAAGTCATAAGCCATCAATCTAAAAGAACTCATCAATAATTTTAGACTTAAATTTTTAAATCTGACTATATGCGAGTTAAAACAGTGTCTAAGATAATTAATTTATAGATTTTTTTTAAAAAAAAACTATTCCGTGTGAAAGTTGTCCTGTAGCAAGCTAACCCACTAGCCCTGCGGACCCACCCATGGATACACTTTCCAGGCACATATATCCTCTACCTGCGGCAACTCATATTACGTTTTCGCTAGTTCGATAGCGCTGCACGCCTCTCTCCTTCCTTTCGCTTTCGGCGATCCTCCATTCTCGAAGACGCGAGGAGCCGCCGCCGCCAACGGGCGATGAAGCGCTTCTTCCAGCCCGTGCCCAAGGACGGCTCCCCGGCCAAGAAGAGGCCCGCCGCCTCCGACTCCGGCGATGCCTCCGCCGCCGCGGTCGCTGCCGGCGGGGAGGGGAGCCCCCGAGAGGAGCCGCGCAAGTTCGTGACGTGGAATGCCAACAGCCTGCTCCTCCGGATTAAGAGCGACTGACCTGCCTTCACCCAGTTCGTCTCCCGCCTTGACCCCGACGTTGTCTGCGTCCAGGTGAGCGAGAGGGTTTGATTGGGCGCTCCTCCTTGGCCCGGATTTGCTCCCCTAGGGGTTTAATCTGCAATGCTATGCGCTGTACGGAGCGATTTTTAGGCGAGTATGCTGCAATGTGTCATGCAAGAACTGCGGTTGCCCACAGCATTTCATCGAGCAGGTTGGGGGCGTACGTTTAGGTTATCTTTTTTAGGCAGAGATTAAAATAAGTTTGACGTTTATGGCTCGCCAGGGTTCTAGCATTCTAGATGGATATTTTGGAGCACGTGGTGGGCATTAGTTCCCTGCACTGTATTTCCAAGCGATTTGAAGCCAGTGTGCCACATTTCTTGCGAGTGTAGTGGTAGGCAGGTGCCAACTGCAGTAGCTGGTAGCTGCTGATTAATGATGCCCATTGAGGAGTCCTCCACATTTCGAGGTGTTGGTATGCTGTGTTATATCTGAATATAATGCAGCAGCCCGCAGTGCCCAACCCTTGTATATACTGTTGAGGGTAGCGGTATTATGGTTTGCTGGAATTGTGGGAATCGTGAGGGTTCTAGATGCTACCGTGGTGTTTGCAAGGCTGTGGTGAGCATTTTGTCACACAGACTGAATGCAATAAAAATAAATTTAGATCTGTGGACTGACTATCTTTTGCCCATTCCTTTTTATCAAGGATTAACTTTGGCAACATTATTGCTAAGAACAACTTGACATCAATGGGTCTGTTACTTGTTTATCAGTCCTAGTGTTCATATCCCAGTTATTTGCTTACTCAGTTAGCCACTAGTGATGCTACCACAAGTACTGGCATCCATACCGTGGCCTGCAATAGCAATCACAACAAACTGTAGACCATATCGTCAAGTATTTTTCTCAAGCTAAATCATTATATGAGAAAACTTGTTATATTGATGCATTGAGCATCTTTTATATCATTCTGCTGACTGGATATGGTCGATTAGCCGATTAAGCCTAATCCCTTCGGAAGCTGAATAATTAAAGTCCAAATCCACCTTAGGTTTTTGTTTCGATAAATTAGGACATATGGAGGTATTTGTTCTTTTCCAATCCCCTTAGATTGGTTATGACATCTTTGTTAGTCGCTGGACTCTTGCTCTTGGTGATAGCAAGATCGTTACTCTCATGGAGAGGATGACACTAGGAGATGGGGCAAGTTTTCTTGTTTATTGCTCACACAATGCCATACCAACCTGAGGGGTTGGAGATACATATTTATAGGCTGCTAGTCAGCCAAGCATATGCCAAGATGTTATCCTAAACTAGTCCAAGATGCTGTCCTAAAGCTAGTCTAAGATGCTAAAGCAAAAAGCAAGTCCTAGATGCTAAAGCGAAAAGCAAGTCCTAGATGCTAAAGCAAAAGCAAGTCCTAGATGCTAAAGCAAAAGCAAGTCCTAGATGCTAAAGCAAAAAACAAAAAGCACCATGTACACCATGTGCAGACAACACAAAGACTTATCTATCATTCTCCCCCTAAGTCTTGTGCGTCGTCTTGTGGGAGAGTTGAATCATCCTGATCTTGGAGCAGAGCTCAAGGAACTTGATCCCTCCAAGAGGCTTGGTGAGCAGATCCGCAAGCTGATCCGTGGTGTTGATGTAGCTTACCTTGATGCTTCCTTCATCCAAGCAGCCTCGGATGAAATGGTACTTCACCCGGATGTGCTTGCTCCGTTCATGGAAAATGGGGTTCTTTGCCAGGGCTAGAGCGGACTTGCTGTCCACCCTGAGCTCCACCGCCGATGTCCTGCCGAGATCACCAGCGATCGGCGAGCGAGTGCTGAGTCGAGCGGTGGAAGCCGCTATGTACTCGGCCTCACCGTGACAGGCCACCATCTGCTGCTTGATTGATTGCCGATGAGCGAGGCACTTGCCGAGGAAGAAGAGAATCCCGCTTGTGCTCTTCTTTGGTGTCGATGTCGCGCGTGGTCGCGTCGCCGTGCGACGAAGTGTGCGCGCCAGGGACACCTCGGGTAATGGAGGCCGTGGTCAAGGGTCCCGCAGCGTAGCGGATGATCCTCTTCACGACTGCCGATGCTCGTCGTCGGTCGTTGCATGAGCCGACTAACGTGGCCGACGGAGAATGCCAAGTCCGGTCGTGTGTGGGCGAGGTAGCGAAGGCTCCCACAAGACACCGTGCTGCGTGGCGTCCACCTCCTCCGTCGTCTTTGTCGCGGCTCATCTTGACCTCTCCTCCATTGGGTGAGAGGCGGGTTGCGATCGGTGAGCCCGGCTAGCTCAACGGCGCGCTTGGCGTGGCGGTGCAGCCGGCGTGATCCCGAATCATCTGGTGCACCTCGATCCTAAGTAGGAGAGACCCGTGTCACTCATCCGGAAAGTGGCCTTCATCTCTTCCTTGAATGCCGCCACCTCGCATCCTTGGTGCGGTGATCACCAAGTCGTCGACGTAGACACCCACCGGCGGGGCATTTTCTCCACTGCCCGCGGTAGATGGCGCCTCGTGCGGACTTTGCTCAAGCCCATTCCTTTCGGCGTGGAGTCCAACTTGGCGTTCCACGCCCTCGGTGCTGTCGCAAGCCATAGAGGGCCTTGCGCGGTGGAGCACCTGCCACTCTTGCCGGGGCGCAAATCCGGCGGTGATGCACGAGACCTCCTCCTTCAAGTCGCCGTTAAGAAATGCCGACTTGACATCCATGTGATGAACACGCCACCTTCTGGGCAGCTAGCGCAGGAGGAGTCGCGCGGACTCCATCCGTGCGGCGGGTGCGGCGTCATCGGTCGACCCCTCCGCCGCACGAAGCCTCGTGCCACCAAGCGAGCCTTGTGCTTGCGATGGCGCCGGCTTCATCCCGCTTCGGCGAACACCCACTTAAGGGTGATCGCGCGGTGGCCGGCGGGAAGATCCGCCCGGCTCCCACGTCGGTTCCGCTCGGCGGCGTCCATCTCTGCTTCATCGCGACACGCCACGCGCGTCTCCCTCCGCTCGGCGAAGGAGCGGGGCTCGCCGTCGTCGCCGCGCTAAGTGCGACTCGCCTCGCGATCGTCTTTGCGCCCGATCGAGGACGGACAACTCGCGAGGATGTTGTCCATGATACGATAGCTCGAGCGCTGCGTCGTCGTGGTAGCGTCGGCGCAATCCTCGTCGTGAGACAATGAGTAGCGAACTCCGCCGCGGCGGCGCTCGCCGTGGGGACCGCTGTTGGGGGGCGATTCGGTGGTGTGGCGCCGGTGCGGGAAGTGGTGGCCGGTGGTGAAGGGTGGGGCGTGGCGGTGCGAAGGTGGTGGAGCACTCGCGGGCCGTGGCGAGCAAGGTGTCGAGGTGGGCGAGTTCGGTGAAGGCAGTGCTAGCTCCCGGCTCTCTCGAAGTGGGCGTGGTCGACAACAAAGTCCACGAGTCGAGGCGAACCGTCGTCCACCACCTTGTCCCGTCGGCCTGCGCCGCCGTCGAACACGGCGTCACGCGAGATGCGGGCGCGGTGTGTGACAGGTCGAGATGCGGTAGGCCTTGAGCCCTCGCGTGGCCGATGAACACTCGAGTGCTCACGCCGTCGAGCTTGCCGATGTGGCCAAGCTCCTGGCGAACGCGAGGAGCGAAGACCCGCAAGTGGGAGACCGCGCGCTTGCGCCCATGCCAAGCCTTGTGCGGCGTCCTGCCGTCAGCGCCTTGGTAGGCGGCGGTTGAGGATGTAGCGGCCGTCACCACCCTCTCCCGAAGGCGGCGGCATCCCCTCGCTGAGGAGGGCGAGCCATCCCCACAACCGCGGTTGCGCTGCTCGGCACGCGCCGTTCTGCTGCGGGTGCATGCGGCGGAGTAGTGGCGCCGAATGCCCTCATCGGTAGCGATGCGGCGAGTTCAGTGCCGTGGTCGCGCGCGTTGTCATGCGCGCGACGCAGCGCGACTGCGGCCTCGCTCGCCTCGCGGCGGCTGCGTGCGCTGATGGCGTCCGCAGCCTCTCCCTTGCTGCCGAGGACCATCACCCACATGTAGCGGGAGAGGTCGTCGACGGCGGCGAGGAAGTAGCGTCGTCCTCCGGTGTGGCGGTGTCACCGGGCCACTCAAGTCCCGTGCACGAGCTCGAGCCTCTCCTTGGCTCGAAACTACTTCTTTGGGGAAAGAAGTCGCCTCGCCGTCAACACGCGACGTCGCAGAATCGCTCCACATGGTCAAAACACGGCGGGCCTCGCACCATTTCCGTGGCACCGAGCCGCCGGGGCCTCGAAGTGAAGGTGCCCAAAGCGCTCGTGCCATCGCCACGCCTCGTCGTCCCGACGGCGGCGAACACAGAGGTTGTGCCACTGCGCGTGAAGAGTGTAGAGTCGATTTGCGCCTCGGTTACCTTGGCAAGAAGGTGGCGTCGAAGATCCCAAATCCGCGGCACCGTGCTCGATCTCGACACGCGAGCCGTTCTCATCCACCGTCCCAAGGCGATGATGGAGTTCGCGGTCGGGGATGTAATGCGCCGGTGGCGGCGGTGCTCGCCGATCTTGGCGGCGAAGGCAGCAGAGCCGACGCCCTTGATCTCCACGGCGGAGGCATCGCCGAACAGCGGTGCCTCGAGCGCTGGTCGAGCTCGGAGAAGAACTCCGCCGCCGGTCATGTGGTGGGTGGCGCGGTGTCGAGCACCACCCGTCGGTCTTGTCATTGCGGGCGCGCCGCCGGAGGCGTGTGCTTTGGCTCGTCAAGGTGGAGGAGAGCCACTGCGGCCGGTGCGGCGGGGTGGTCGATGCTCGCATGAGCAATGAGCAGGACCGGCCGCTCCTCCTCGCTTGCGCGGCGTGGGCTGGCGCGTCGTGGTATCGACAATCCTTGGCCCAATGACCAAGCTTGCGCGATTGTGGCAAGAGTCGTCTCGTCTGCGCTTTGCTTGCCGGCATCGCCGCCACTGGCGCCTCCTCGCGCCCTGCTGGCGTCTTGCGCGCTTGCCGCGCTTGCCATGCTGCGGCGCTGTCGTGGAAGAAGGCTCCCCTTCTTCTGTCACCTTGGCCGTGACCACCGCTCCCGAGTGAGGAGCTTCCGCCAATGGTGACGGGTCCCGAGAGGCTCGTGGCTCATCGATGTCGGCGACCTTGAGGCGACCGCGCCTCCTCGATGGTCATCGTGGAAAGGTCCAGCGAGACCCGATCGGCGAGCCATCGCTTGTACTTCTCGGGGCGCAGCGGAAGAGCTTCTCCACGCTCTCTCCTCGCCGTGGGTGTCGTCACCGAACGCACCAACCGCAGCGAGTGTTGAGGCGGAGAGCAAAGTCATCAACGTCTTCACATGGCTTGAAGGCCGGGTTCTCCCACTCCGTCGCGTAGTGCCTGCAATGTAGACTTGCGGCGCGGTCGGCTGCCGTGCGTCTTTGCGGCGATGGCGTCCCAAGCCTCTTTGGCGATCCGCTTGTTGGTAGCGAAGCGCATCTCGGGCGGGGCTGCGGCGATGAGAGCATCCAGCGCCGTCGATCCCGGTCGTGGTCGGCGTCGCCGTCGGATGCATCCCACATATGCCGCGCTGGAGCTTTACCCTCATCACCGCAGCCCACTCGGCGTAGTTGGTCTTGGTGAGGGTAGGCCACCGCGCCGGGCGGGCGTCCACCCTCGACGACACGGTACTCGTGGTGACCACGATGCAACCGGGAGAGCGCGTTACTGTGAGGCGCGCTCTCCGTCGACCGTCTGCCCGCCGCCGTCGTGCCTCCTCCGAGGCGCCACCGCCGTGTCGCCTCGCCGAGAGCGCCGCCGCGCGTCCGCGCTGCTGGGCTGCCTCCTCGCTCGTGGCGTCGCGCGGCGCCATGCGCCGTTCGCTCTTGCGCCTCTCCCTCTCGGCAGGTGAGGTCGCGTCGGCGCTTGTCATCAACAGAGCCGGGCTGCTTTATTCTTTGCCGCATGAGCTTTGACCTCTCTGCTTTGCGCCGCGCATCTGCCGCCGCCGCGCTTCCGCCTCGCTCTCTGCTCTTTGCCCGGCTCCTTGCCGGACCTTGCGCCCTTCCGCCGCCGCGGCTGTCTCGCCGCCGCTTCGCTTCGCGCTGCTGCTGCGCGCGAAGCTTCGGCCGTCTGCGACGGCGCCTCGTGCTCGAGCGGCCGAAGGCCGAGCGCCTGCGGACATGGCGCGCTCGGGGCATTGCGTGGAGAGAGGCTGCCACGACAGTGCTTGCCGTCTCGGAGAGGAGTGGCGAGGACGGCCGGGCTATGCTTCTTTGCTACTGGTGGGGCTCTTTGTGAGGCGGAGAAGGAGATGAGCGGGAGATGCTCGGGCTACAGGATACTAAGGCTCGATACCACTTGTTAGTCATTGGACTCTTGCTCTTGGTGATAGCAAGATCCTTACTCTCATGGAGAGGATGACACTAGGAGATGGGGCAAGTTTTCTTGTTTATTGCTCACACAATGCCATACCAACTTTGAGGGTTGGAGATACATATTTATAGGTGCTAGTCACCAAGCATATGCCAAGATGCTATCCTAAACTAGTCTAAGATGCTGTCCTAAAGCTAGTCTAACATGCTAAAGCAAAAAGCTGCTAAAGCAAAAAGCAAGTCCTAGATGCTAAAGCGAAAAGGAAGTCCTAGATGCTAAAGCAAAAGCAAGTCCTAGATGCTAAAGCAAAAAACAAAAAGCACCATGTACACCATGTGCAGACAACACAAAGACAACACAAAGACTTATCTATCAATCTTGAGCAGTTGTAACCCTAATGTTATCATTGTTTCTCCTTTTTACTGCTTAGTTGACCTAGCCACAAATTATTTGTTTCATTTTATTTTTGACAACGGCCGTAACTATTTTTTGCTGTTCTCTAGGTAGGCTCTCTGCTATAATTTTTCTTTACTAGTATTACTTCAGAAATACAATTTAAGCGTATTATTTATAAATGTTTGAGAAGGATGTTAACTGAACTTCTTTGCCAGGAAGTGCGGATGCTAGCGGCTGGTTCCAAAGGAGCACCAAAAAATCATAGTGAACTAAAAGATGACACAAGCTCATCACGTGAGGAAAAGCAGGTAATGCAAGCATTTGCTAAAATGCTAATTGTTAAAGTATATATTTGTATGCATGCCCATATGGCCCATGTAGTCCATGTATGGGTGTGTATATAACTCCTCATGATCAATAGAGAAGGTCAAGGTGCCATTCATAATATTATAACATGGTATCAGAGTCTAGGGTTAGGGTTAGGGACTAACCTGGTCCAGCCACCGCCATCCTCGCCATAGTCGGCGAGCCATCACTGGCATGCTACCTCTCTTCCTCTCACTTTCCCATGGTTTGACTCCTCTGGATCCGGCGCCTCCAGCTCTGCTAAGTCGCCTGTGACTTACTTTAGGGATTTGAGAAGACAATGACTCCAATAGTTGAGATGTCAATATATAGATAACCACATGGGCCATATGGGCCTATAGTATATGGGCCTTGATATACTTAACACCCCCCTTCAAACTCAAGGTGGAAACGGAGGTTTTGAAGCATTGAGTTTGAGCAAGTGAAGCCGATGTTGCTCTCGAGTTTGTGCTTTAGTGAAAAAATCTGCCACTTGTAGTTCTGAGGGCACATACTGAAGAGCAATTATTTTCTGCTGACAATGAGATCGAGTAAAGAAGGCATCAACGCCAATATGCTTTGTAAGTTCATGCTTCACAGGATCATTGGCAATTTGTATGGCTCCAGTATTATCACATATGAGAGGTGTAGGAACATCACAAGAAATACCAAAATCTGCTAACAACCATCGAAGCCATGCAATCTCTGAAGTGGTAGTGGCAAGTGCTCGAAGTTCTGCCTCTGTACTAGAACGAGATACAGCCGCCTACTTCTTAGACTTCCATGCAAGAGGAGAAGAACCAAGAAGAATGCAATAACCTGTGATAGAACGACGATCTGTTGGATCACTCGCCCAGGTGGAGTCCGAGTAAGGATGAAGCTGAAGCGGACTATCACGAGCATAGAACAAACACTGAGAAGATGTCCCCCTTAAGTACCGTAGTACACGAAGCAAATGTCCAAAATGAATGGAAGTAGGAGCACTCACAAATTGACTCAGAATATGAACCGCATGAGCAATATCAGGTCTAGTAACTGTGAGATCAACAAGGCTACCCACAATATGCCGATATCGAGAGGGATCCTCAAGAGGTGTACCATCGGTAGGACAAAGTTGTAAATGAAGATCCATAGGTGTCGCAGCCGTTCGATTATCTATAATGCCAGAACAAGCAATAAGGTCTTGTATGTATTTGGACTGAGAGAGATAGTAGCCCTTTGCAGAATGCAACACCTCAATTCCTAAGAAATAACTGAGAGGACCCAAATCAGACATCTGAAATTGCTCACTAAGTTGCTTCTTCACACAAGAAATGTGTTCCGCATCGTCTCCCGTAATTAACATATCATCAACATATAGGAGAAGCAAAGTACGACCATGTGAAGAGAGATGAATAAATAGAGCGGTCATGATCACGGTGAAAAACCGGCGGCCGTATCACGGATCTGAGCGTTCAAACCAAGCACGAGGAGCTGTTTAAGACCATACGAGCACGACGAAGGCGACAAACATGACCAGGAGGAGCATCAACACCTGGGGGTGGTTGCATATAAACTTCATGCAAATCACCATGAATAAAAGCATTCTTAACATCCATTTGAGAGATGGTCCAAGAGGAAGTAGCAGCCATCGCAATGAGAGTCTGAGCAGTAGTCATATGAGCAAGCGGTGTAAAGGTCTCATCATAATCTCGACCACGAGTTTCTTTGAAAGCCTCTAGCAACAAGACGAGCTTTATATCTCTCGATAGAACCATCAGACTTGGTCTTAATTTTGAATACCCATTTAGATGTAATAGGCACTGCATGTGATGGTAATGGAACAAGTTCCCAAGTGCCTGTACGATCAAGGGCAGCAAGCTCCTCAGACATAGCAAGTTGCCATTCCGGAATATTAGAAGCTTCCTGGTAAGTGGATGGCTCATCAACAACGGCATTCACACGTGGAAAACCATACTTGTCAGCCGGACCAATAGCAGTACGATCTCGTAGATTATATCTTGGGCCAACCTATAACTCATCAGAAACAGTATGAGACTCATCAATATCATTAGAAGCATCAACAGCGGTCATATCAGGACTGGCCATGGTGGGAGAACTAGATGGAGGTGCTGTGAGGTTTGTGGGACGACGATGAAAAACATGTGTAATAGGTGGTTTAGAATGAAAAAGAGGTGGTGCAGGAGGAGGTGTAGTCTCCTGTGAAGGTGGCGTGATGGAAATAGAATGAGCAGGTGTAATATATGGAGGTGTAGTGACATCATGATGGGATGAAATAGGAGGAAGACACGAGAACGATGTGGGTTACGTGGGAGAATATGAGGGTGAGTTGAGGGATTATAAAAGAAAGGACGGTCCTCAACAAAGGTCACATCACGAGAGATACGTATGCGGCGAGAAGAAGGATCATAACACCGATAACCTTTATGCTCGGGACTATAACCGAGAAAAACACACTCAGCAGTTGTGCGATCAACTTAGTTCGCTCACGAGGTGCAAGTAAAACATAGCAAGTACATCCAAAAACTCGGAGATGATCATACCTAGGAGAAGTACCAAAAGAACTTCACGGGACATTTGCCGACAATTTGGATGAGGTTGTCTATTGATGAGATAGGCAGCAGTAAACGACTTCACCCCAAAAATGAGAAGGAACAAAAGATGAAATCAAAAGTGTGCGGCGGTCTCTATAAGATGGCGATGTTTGCGTTCAACAACACCATTACGAGCATGAGCGCCGGACAAGAGAGTGAGCAAGAGTGCCCTCGAGAGGACAAAAGGCGGCGAAAAGCATCAGATAAATACTCACCACCAGAATCAGAGCGAAAAACTCTAATAGGAGTAGAAAACTGTGTGTGAATCATGCGAACAAAAGACTGGTAAATGGAACACAACTGAGAGCGTTGTTTCATGAAATAAATCCATGTATATCGAGAATGATCATCAATAAAGAGTCTGTTTCTGGAGACATCTCTCTACATTGTATGAGTTACAAGCTTGGCAAATAGTTGCAACTCTCCCATCCCTCTAGTGACTATTTCTAGTCGTCCTTTTGACCTTGTACACTAAGATGTTTAGGGTCTGGCTCCCTTCGTTTCGAAAGAGGTCATCGTTATTATGTAATTTTTATTGATGATTATTCTCATCATACTTGTTTCTATTTTATGTCCTTGCGCAGTCAGGTTCTTTCTATTTATCAGAGTTTTGCCACTATAGTTTGCACTCAGTCCGATTTGGCTATTCATGTGTTTTGTGCTAACTCTGCTGGCGAGTATCTCTCTGCTACCTTCCGTTGTTTTCTCACTGAACAGGGCACTCTTCTTCAATACTCTTATCCTGGTGCTTATGCTCAGAACGGTGTCTATGAGCGTAAGCATCGTCACTTACTTGAGACCGCTTGAGCTCTCATGCTTGCTTCTTCTGTTCCCCCTCACTTTTGGGTTGAGGCTGTCTCCACTGCTGCTTTCCTTATCAACATGCAGCCTTCCACCGCCCTTCAGGGTTCTGTTAAGCGTCGTTTTGGTCGATCCCCAGAGTACGGTCACCTTCGCAGTTTCGGTTGTGTCTGCTTCGTCCTTCCACCTTGTGAGCATACTAAGCTGACTGCTCAGTCAGTTGAGTGTGTTTTCCTTGGCTATAGTCTTGAGGATAAGGGTTATCGCTGTTACGACCCAGTTGCTCGCCAGATGAGGATTTTCCGGGATGTCATTTTCGATGAGTCCCGACCTTACTACCCTTGTTCTCCCAGTCGATATCCTTTCTGACTTTCCCTTACTCCACCTACTTCCACTACTGCTTCGCCTCATCCACCTCCATCTCCCTCGCTCCGGTTGCTCCTCTTCCACCTTCGTCGGAGGCTCCTTCCCACTCTCTTGTCGAGGTTTCACCTTTTCCTCTGAACTACTCTCGCCGTCCTCGGCCTCCTCCCTCTCCGCTTGGCTCTCCCTCCTTGCTGGGACCTGTTCCTAGTTCTTCTCCGTCCTTGTCAAATCCACCCTCTTCTCTCAGGTATGATCTTCGTGATCGCCACACTATTAGGCAGCCTGAGCGCTATGATTTTGTAGCCACTGCCTCTTTTGAGCCTCTGACTTATCGTTAGGCTGCTGCTCATCCTGAGTGGTAGCTTGCCATGTCTGAGGAGATTGCCGCTTTGGAGTGTACTGGCACTTGGGATCTGCCACTCCTATCACGTGCAAGTGGGTAGATCAAGACCCACTCGGATGGTTCCCTTGAGCGCTACAAGGCTCGTCTTGTGGCGCGTGGTTTTTAGCAGGAGCATGGCCGTAACTACGATGAGACCTTTGCTCCTATTGCTCACATGACCACCATTTGCACTCTCCTTGCTGTGGCCTCTGTATACCTTTCTCTATGACCAGCTGCATGAGGAGGTCTACATGCAACTGCCCCCTAGGTATTCTACCCCTGATGGTATTTGTTAGTGGAGCAAAATAATGGTAAAGTTTATACTTGGACGCCTAACTTTTGTTATTTTTGTTGCCATTGAAATATATTATTGTACTTGTAAACATATAGCAGCGTGATGCAAAATATGTTTTTGACAACATCTCAAACTAGTTTGGCAAGCGCAGGAGGAAATGTTTTTAAAACTGACCTAGATCAACTTTTGATACATGTCATCAATATCTCTGTTGTAGGAGTGGCCTATAACCCTGTGACTAGGCCTTACAATTGGCCCAATATGCAATAGGCCTAATAATGTAGAGAAATATACCAATATACCCTCATCTTTGGTAATTATCAAAGGGTAGGATGAGAATTTCTCATCCTACCTTCTCATCCTACCCCATTCATGTGTACAAACCTCCAAGAGGGATATGAGAAAGGGGTCCACTCATTTCATACACAAGCACTCTCTCCTATCGTTAGCTCTCTCTAGCTAGTCCTTTTTTTACTATTTGGTCCGTAGCCGCAACAATCTCAACTCAGACTAAATTGCTAACTGGTGCGATTCATTTCTGACTTATCATTTGTGAATACAACATGCATCCGATATGATGACAATTCATTTTGGAGTTCGCACTATATATACTTAAGTGCATACTTATCTCTTGCATAATCACATCAACTAACCAATTGTGTTTAGTCCCACAAGCCCTAGTCCTTCTACATGATGTAATGGGTTCAGTTATTTGCTAATGTTTGCTTGGCACCTAAGACCATACAGTTCATGTGACGGTTGTACACTTAGTTATTTGTCATGTGAATTCAACTACTACCCACTAATATTTTTAGGGATTTTTGCAAAAACACACCTGCAAATGGTGGAGTTTGTCAAAAACCCATATGCATCTCAAGGTTCATCAAAAACCCTCCCGCAAGTTTTATGTGGTTGCAAATTCCACCCCAAGGACCAATTTACTTGCTAAAGCTCCTACTTGGTGCTTGCGTGGCAATCTCAGTGGACTAGTCTTGAAGACTATGAACAAAGAAGACATGCAAGCGCAGGGTATGACACACGAGGTGAGTGCGAGAGAATAAAGTGCGACAAAAGAGCTGGAGAATATAGGGACAAGGAAGAAAGCGACTGCAGACATTGTGGCCGCGCGGGAGGATTCTCATAGTCTGGATGTACTCGGATGCAATCCCCTCAACAGGCGACAGCCAGGTTAGCAGTTCTTGATGTCTAAGAGCTTCAGTGAGTAAATTGATTTTTAGAGGGGAGGTTTGCAACCACATCAAACTTGTGGGTTGGTTTTTGACGAACTTTGATATGTATATGGGTTTTTTATAAACTCCTCTACTTGCAGGTGGGTTTTTGCAAAAATCCTTTTTTTTAAAATGTTTGTCAAGGATAAAACGAATCCAGCTACTACCGATAATTTTTTTCAACTATCGTAAGGTGTAAATGGCTGGTTTTTGGCCTTGGCTTAATTCCTTGGCATCCATCATTGCAGGATTTTATGGAAGTGATCACTGCCCTGTTTCACTTGAGTTCTCCAAAGCGCCACCAGAACCCAAAAGCTCCATCTGACTTCTATGTTTCTCTCTTAACCTGTCATCATGGATATTATTAGGGTAGGTAAAGCGTGTTCGGACTTGCGATTGGCCTCTCATGACCCATTATTATTTAGTCATTTTCTAAGACCTGCAGTAGTTCAGAATATGACATGCATCCTCTAGCCAGTATCCCAATTGTGTAATTATAATTTAGCGGTTTACCCTGATCAGCTATGCTATCTTATGTGTTCCACTTTTGACTTGCCTTGAAATTTGAAAGAAGTAACTAACAGATGCGAGCTTCAGAACAACGTTCTGCTCCCTCTGTTACTAATAGTAAATAGATGGTGTTTTACAATGCTAGCAGTCAATTTTCTTGAACTTTGCCCACTGGTGTAATACACAAAATTTCAGTGGACTGGTATTGAAGACTATGAACAAAGAAGACATGCCAGAACAGGGTATGACACACGAGGCGAGTACGAGAGAATAAAGTGCAACAAAAGAGCGGGACAATATAGGGACGAGGAAGAAGGCGACTGCAGACATTGTGGCCGCGTGGGAGGATTCTCGCAGTCTGGATGTATTCGGATGCAATCCCCTCAACAGGCGACAGCCAGGTTAGCAGTTCTTGATGTCTAGGAGCTTCAGTGAGTAAATTGATTTTTAGAGGGGAGGTTTGCAACCACATCAAACTTGTGGGTTGGTTTTTGACGAACTTTGATATGTATATGGGTTTTTTATAAACTCCTCTACTTGCAGGTGGGTTTTTGCAAAAATTCTTTTTTTAAATGTGTTTGTCAAGGATAAATATGAATCCAGCTACTACCGATATTTTTTTCATCTATCGTAAGGTGTACATGGCTGGTTTTTGGCGTTGGATTAATTCATTGGCATCCGTCATTGCAGGATGTTATGGAAGTGATCACTGCCCTGTTTCACTTGAGTTCTCCAAAGCGCCACTAGAACCCAAAAGCCCCATCTGACTTCTATGTTTCTCTCTTAACCTGTCATCATGGATATTATTAGGGTAGGTAAAGCGTGTTCGGACTTGCGATTGGCCTCTCATGACCCATTATTATTTAGTCATTTTCTAAGACCTGCAGTAGTTCGGAATATGGCATGCATCCTCTAGCCAGTATCCCGATTGTGTAATTATAATTTAGCAGTTTACCCTGATCAGCTATGCTATCTTATGTGTTCCACTTTTGACTTGCCTTGAAATTTGTAAGAAGTAAATAACAGATGCGAGCTTCAGAACAACGTTCTGCTCCCTCTGTTACTAATAGTAAATAGATGTTTTACAATGCTAGCAGTCAATTTTCTTGAACTTTGCCCACTGGTGTAATACACAAAATTTTACATTAGTCCCATGAAAATAATATTAGTATATTTGTCATCGGTACTTCCACAATTTTTACATTTTTAAAACTTTTTTTACTAGCATATAAATAGAAAATTTGATGGTCAAATATGCATTTTTGAAAAGGCATCAAATATGCATGTTGAAAACCACGCTGATGTCTGAGACATTTATTAACAGATGGAGTAAAGAAAAGCCTTGAAGGTGTCAATGCAATCGAGCCAAGCAGTGAAGGTGCAATGCACTCGAGCCTCTTATCTATGTTTGTATTTAGGTGATTCCATGCTCTTTTTTATTTTTAGTTTCTTATTGATAAAAAAAATGGCAAGTTGCCGTACTGCTCAGCTCTTAAACGGTAAAAAGGTAGGATAACCTACCTGTGTGAAGAAGATGCTATAGCGTTTAATTGTAGCTATTTTTGGGAAATGTAGTGATTAATCGATTTAATTGAAATCTTAATCCTACAGCTAGAAAAAGGAAGAATGGCTAGAATCCTATGTGTTTTTGTATAGACCCAACACCTAAATAGAGTATGGAAAAATTACACTTGTAGTGATACCATTGAAACTTTGGAGTTGATAATTGGATACGAAACTGCATCTTTGCATAACTCGGGCAGAGCCAGGGCATCCCGGGGTCTTCGTGTTGGCTTGGAGAGGGCAGACGTTAATAAGAACATCAGGTTTTTTAAAGCGGTTTCACTCCGCTCACTCCAAGGACAACAGAAGAGGCTATAGTGTATCACATACTCTACTCCTCTTGTTTTACGCACTCTTTCATTTTTTTTTCACCACTTATCTCCTCTTTCTAAAAGATACTTCTTTCATTAAAATTTCTAGAGGGGTTAAACTAAACACTCAGACATTGTTTGGAAATCTAAAAATTCCAATCCATCCACGTGGATGGTTAAAATTCTGGTCCATCGATGTGGGTGGGCTGAGATTTTAAGATTTCCAAACAAAACCTTAGAGGTTGTTTGGGAGGTCCATTCCTGACCGGGTTAACATGGATAGGCTAAAAATTTAAACTAAAATTTCAGTTCATCCACGTAGCATCCAAACGAGGCCTTAATTATTTTTCCCAGTTTTCCCAACGTCAGCTAGTCTTTTCATACAGCGATGGCGTCTAGTTTCTAGAAGCCAAAAATCGTTTGGAACGTGTTCGCTTCTTAATGTGACTTTTTCTTTTTTTTTCCATCGTATTATCCATAGAGATATAATAGTATTTTTATTTCTTTTTTCTTTTTTTCTTTTAATTGAATGCCTCAAAAAAATCTAACAACTATAGTGCCATTTTAGACCAAAAAAATACAGCACTTTGAAACAAGCCTTATTTTGATGGTGTTATTTGAAGACTGATATGGTGTCGGCAATAGTCAATATGTCAAATTACCGTACAGTTAGACCTAGAGGATTTTTTAAAAAAAAATGTGTTACGACGTCAAAGTCCGAAAACCCCTAAACAAATCAGCTAACATATGCGCAAATTAGTTGACTGAATGAGACAGAGAGTAATCTATAGGTGCAAGTAAACTGGTTGAAACCTTGGGTTGGCTAGGCCAAGTTTGGACCCGACCTCAAACGGCTGAGCTTAAACTCGGCTTGCCTTAAAAGCCTGAAAGCCTACAATGTCCACCTTTCTTGGGCTCGAAGCTAAAAAAGAATGTAATTTTCTATTTATTTAAACAATAAAATGTCATTTTTTTGTACCTTTAGGCTGGAAACCTTAAGGGCTGCAGTGATCTAAAAACACATAAATAGAAAAAAAAATACAGGATTAAAATATCATGCCTTGTTGAATCCCGCAGAAAACATAATCATAGGAATTGTTCAAAAATATGTTTGGATGTCTCACAGAAAAACACACGAATTTTGAGATTAAATGTTAATTCATTAGAGAGAGAAAGAGAGAAGGTGTACTAGAACTCGGAAAGGAATTAGTAACATGAGGTTAAACCTAATGCTAGAATTCCTTCAAAATTTATAGGAATTTTCTTATCTTATGGAATTTCTTTGAAGCAATCTTATAAACCAAACATCCTTTATAGGAATTTTTCTAATAGATTGAATTCATCCATTTTCCCTCCAAAATTCCTTTGTTTCAAAGAGACCTGAGGTTCGCCCAAACCTATGATATCTCAAGTAGGGGAAGAAAACTGAGTGGGTGAAGGCAACGATCTTCTAGCTTCTACAAAGAAGAAAAGAGATGGTATATGCTCTCTGTTCCGTAATATAAGAAAAGAGATGATATATTCTCTCTGTTCTATAATATAAGTCATAATTCTTAGAAAGTGTTGTTTCACAATATAAATCATTGTGGAGATCAAAAGTGTAATTATTATAATATTTTTACTATATACCCCTCCTTTAATGTTGAATGAATGAATGTGTAGTTGTAGTATGTCATTTAATAGGGGTATGTATAATCCAATAACATTAATTTTTCTAAGATTTAGTATCTCCTTAGTATGTGTTTATAGTAGGCTTTAGACTTATATTACGGGGCGGAGAGAGTATACAGAAGTCGTTTGTCGAACTATGGAGCTAGGCTTCTGGGCAGAAGCTCAAGCTGCCTACCAAACACATGAGCTCCAGAGCCTAGTTGCATAGGACCCTAGCTCCAGAGGAAGCTAGTTTGCACTAGAGAGAGAAGCAAGGATTTGGTGGCTTCATCGGCTCTAGATGATTTTGGGAGGAGAAATATTCAACCTTGCTCTCATCGGACAGGACGAAGAGATAAGGTTGTGGGACGATTTAGAAGCTAAAGACGTCATTTGGACCAAACATCCCTTCTTTTTTTTTGGCCCTAGAACTAGTTTCTATTGAAATCGGGCCTTGAGCCTAGAATCTTATCCAGAGCTCAACCAAATATGGCCATAGTAGGAATGGCGTACATTAAGGCCCTGTTTGGATCACGTGATTTTCCCCGATTTCTGTGGGAATGGACTGTTCCTTGGGAAAGTGTAGAAGAATTCATGTGTTCAATGAGCTCTAAATACATTAAAAGAAACCGGAGGGACTAATCTGTAAAGTTCAGGGATGTCATTTTGGGATTGTGATGGGATAAGTTTGCTTTAACACAACGTGGGCGCGTTGTCAATGCCATGTCAACCTCAAGAGACAAGCAATCTTATTCTCCTATTGACAACTAAATAAAGTTAGGGACCCAAGAAGCAAGTGGCACCACCGTACGAGTTTGAGAACATATATATTGTATCTTTCTCATTATTCCTTTTTTAGAAAAGTTTCTCGTTATTCCTATTTGCTTGCTACGTTGAAACTCTTTTTTTTACATCACCGTACATTTTCCTCATTATTGTTATCTGCTTGCTAGGTTGAAACTCTTTACGTCACTTTACATTGGGGCTGTTCAAGTCAAAAGCTGGCGATTTTTGACTTTTACTACAATATCTAACTTTCAAACGAAGTATTTTCTCAAGACAGGGTCTACAAGTTAAACGATCTGCACATTAAAAGCCCAACATCTGTATCAGCAAAAATCGCAAGTGAGTATCTGTCTCTCCGTAATCTGTACCGTAAACAGCCAAAATTTAAAATTTTCAGTCAAAAGCAATAAGCCGCAGCCAAAAAGAACAGACCCATTGCAACGTGAACAGCACAGACAAAGGGTATAAACAAAATAAAAAAGATGAAAAACCAGTGTCACCACGATCCACCCACAGATTTGATTTGAGCAATCAACGTAGAGATGGGCGTTGGTGTCGATATCATGCCGTACTCCATATCCCCAAGGAAAAATTCTATTGTGTAACAATCGAATAAGAAGATGACACGTGGTAAAAATATTGTAGCATCTATTTTTAAAATCTTACAATCCGATACTGTAGCAGTAATTTAAAATTTTATTTTTGTAAGGACTACAGTACTACTACAGTACACATGTGCCACGTGTCGTCGTCTTATTCGCTTATTACATAAACTCTTTTATATAACGGTTACACCATAGAATTTTTCATCCCAAGCAGGGGCCGTGGGGAACCAAACTTTCAGTCCTTTTCGTGATTAAAAGTCCTTTGAGAACCAAGAAACCTTCGTCAAAATACTCGAATGAGGTCGCATAACACAACTCAGACACCTTCGTCAAAACACTTGAACTACATGTATACCTTCTTAGCCCTATAAAGTGCCTCAAGATTAGTGCAAAAGAACAACAAAAAAACAAGATGATGGGAATGGGACGGTGGTTTAAGCTTTGAAAGTATACGGGCTGTTCTTTACTGTTTCTAAAAGTGGCTTTTGGCTTTTGTTACAGTACCTAACTTTTAAATAGAGTATTTTCTCAAGACAGGATCTACAAGTTAATTGTAGTACACGTTAAAAGCCTAATATCTGTATCAACCAAAATCACAAGCGAGTATCTCTCTCCGTAATCTCTGTCGCAAACAGCCAAAATTCAAAAATTTCAGCCAAAAGCCATAAGCGTAGCAGCCGAAAAGAACAGGCCACATCAATCTTGAGACACATTTTTCATGGTGTTGACTGTGGGCCTGTTCTTTACGTCTTCTAAAAGCGGCTTTTGACTTTTGCTACAGTACATAACTTTTAAACGAAGTATTTTTTCAAGACAGGATCTATAAGTTAGTTTTAATACACGTTAAAAGCCCAGTATCTGTATCAACCAAAATCGCAAGCGAGTATCTCTCTCCATAATCTCTGTCGCAAACAACCAAAATTCAAAAATTTCAGCCATAAGCCACAACCATATCAATCAGGGCCTGTATGTAAACGTCCATATACATGTGGAAAGATATATAATAAGGTCTACTTCATTTTCACTATGCTTTTTCATTCACTAGGTTATTGATTTCATTATAGTAATTAGTGAATAACCAAGCTTATCACACAACCGTTCAACTGGCTACTGTACATGAATAAAACACGACATAAAATTTCCTTTAAGAAAGTATAGTTATCTTAAAACTTAAACATGCCGTTGGATAGTCCAACTGGCATATGGCACCTATGTTTTTTTGGCTAATAGATAAACTTTGATTTCCCACTAACTATATGTTCGCTAGCTCTTTTTTTTTTGGTAAATTGCTTTGTGCCATTATGGTTAGTGGGAGTAGAATTCTAGCATGTAGGCTCTAGCAAGATAATCGAGGAGCCATACCGTCTTGACTAGCAAACTATTTTCATAAAACTGAAATATTTAACAAACGTAACTTACATAAAGTGGTATTGTATATAACATTGAACATGCCAGCCAGTGGACATTGCATATGCATAATAGTACCACTAGCGTCTCCATCTGGTTAGCATATTAGGTGATGCTCAGTTGGACTAAATTTTTATAATTTATACTGTAGCTAGCTAAAATTATAATGTAACTAACGATAGTTTATTTGGCATAATTAAATTTAAAAAAATTAAAAATAGAAAAAACGATTTGCCTAGCATATATAATGCAAACGAATATGAAAAAAAAGAACCAAAAAACTTAAAAATCAAAAAAAATAAAATTTAGAATTAGTGAAAAATAAACCGAAAGTCAAAAGTCTAGACCCAAATGAGCGGGCCTTAATTAGGTACATTTCTCGAGTGCCCATGCAAATAATCAATTAGAAGAAAGAGACAGCCGTCGCCATCCAAAGATTCCCCACACGGCACCCTCCCAGTGCATCCCCACATGTCAAAGACCCAAGCCACTCGGCGGTCCAAAGTTGTCCATCATGAGAGGCAAAATCGTCCTACGCCCATAAAAGTAACCTTTTCAACTTTTCAGCCGTCCCTTTCTCTCTTCCGAAAAAATAACTACCAGCAACCGTCACCTCCCACTGTGTTATTCTTGACTTCCTGTAGTAAGCTGTGTTAACCATGGAGGAAGCAAATAATTCAGACGAGCATCGATAAACATATATACCGATTTAAAAATATCTGTGCAAAAAATAATTAAAGTTAAATTATTAGAAAGGACATACAAAAATTTGAAAATAAAAATGAAGTCATCTGCAATGTAAATTATTTGATATTCACGCTACACTCAACTAAAAATAGTATTTGACTAGTTTACTACTATATGCTAGTGAAGTGATGGCTAGTCCAGCCAGTGTGGCACTCATGTTGTCTAGATAAAAGCTCAATGTTCAAGTCTCACTAAATACATGTTAAATAGATCTATTTGCATAATTTTATGGGGCTTCGTCCCATGAAATCTTAGTTGCTAAATGATAAGTGTGATAACTAACTGCGTCCCTTCACAAGAAACAAATTGAGTCCTCAAAACTTATAGTGTCATTAGACCATATCATTTGAAGAATCCTAGCATTCAACCATATTAACAATAAATTATGCCTAATCAAATTGTACTTACGAGTTGCAAATAGGATTTGCGAATGTATTTTGCAAATAGTTGTGGTTCATATATTGAACCCTTGTAATACGGGCATATACATTGCGAATATGTTTTGCAAGTATTTGAAGTCCATATTTTTATTTTTGTAGTATGATGCATATATTTGCAAATGGTTAAATCTCATATATATAATCCTTGTATCATAATTCTAAAAGAATCATGTTTGATCCTTATATGTAAGATACTATTATTTGCAAATGTATTTTGCAAAATCTGTTAAATTATCTGCACTTCTTAGAAAAATCGAAACTACTGCAGTGTAGTCTATGGTACTACCGCTAACCGAAACTATTGCATCTGTTGATGATCGGAGGACCTGTGTGGTCGAGAACCAATGTGGTCGATGATCTGTGTGGTCAAAGATCGTAGTGGTCAAAACCAACGTGGTCGAGATTTGCGTGATCGAAACTAGTGTGGGCAAATCCAACGTGGTTGAGATCTGTATGATCGAAGATCAATGTGGTCGAACCAGCGCTGTCGGAACCAACGTGGTTGAGATATGTGTGATCGAAACTAGCGTGGTTGAAACCGATGTAGTCGAGACCTGTGTGGTTGAAATCGACGTGGTTGAACTAGCGTGATTAAGACAACGTGGTCGAAGATCGACGTAGTGGTTGGAGATTTGTGTGATCGGAGACCAACATGGTCGAATATCGACATGGTCAAGACTTGAGTGGTTGAAACCAATATGGTCGTAGATCAGGGTGGTCGAAAACATGTATGGTCGATCCGAACAACGTGGTTGGTGACCAGTGTAGTCGACAATCGAAACTTCCGACCAACTCTATGTGAGCAGTCGATCAGCTCTGTGTGAGCTGTCCAATCTACAAGTGGTACTACCGGCTCTGTGTGAGCGATACTTCCAATTTACGAAACGTCCGACTTGTGTAGTGGTACATTTTTCTAGAGAGGCACCTGTATGGTTGTCTCCTCCTCCCCCGCGATAGTGGTAGTTCTGCATGTGAGAGCAGTACTTCTGATGACTGGAACTACCAAAAATTATACAGTGGAACTATCGAATTCGACTGGTCCTTTGCTTCTAACGGTTAGTTTTTTGACCATTGCGAGGCTAGTGGAAGTACCACAATTTTGCCACCGGTACTTACAATAACCCTGATTTTTCAGGGATTTGGCTCCAACAACTAGTTTTCTTGTGTAGGGTATAAATACCCCTATGTGGCTGGTTAGAGAATAACTTTTGGCACTCTATTTTACTCTCTTGAGCTAGTATGAGGTCCTTCTCTTAATTATGCCTGTGTTGCATCTAGAGATGGATTGTGTATCCACTCGAGCATGTGCCCACTCGAGCTTGTGCATTTGTTGCATGTGGTGGGAGTCAAGCGAGAGGCTTGACATATACTCTTAGAGTTTGCCGACTCTTAAATGGTGTTGGAGGCATCGTGCATGGTGATGTTCTCAAAGAAGGTTGTGAGAAGATTCAATAAAGTTATAAAGGTTGGAGCTCACCTACCCAGAGCGGAAAAGGGCTAATACTAGTGGATTGAGGTATTCTGACTTAATTTGTGGAGCCGGTCTAATTTATTTGGGCTAACCTCAACGTGAACTAGATGAGACCAGCAAGTCTCCGAACACCACGGTAAAAAGATATGTGTCTTTGTGGTTTGTTTTCTTGTGCTTAATTTACTTTCAAACAATTTATATTCATAGAATTAAATTAATTACTTAGGTTGTTGGTACACTTAGGTGAACCTAGTTGATTTAGGATTTGTTTGTGCTAAAAACCAATTTGATTGAAGTTTCCATATTATATTCTTGGTTTTAGCCAAATAGCCTAAATAGAATTATTTAAGAAGAGAATTTTTAAAAACGACTATTCACCCCCTCTAGTTGACCTCCTCGATCTTACAATGAGGCGTCTGATGCGTCGAACATCTTCGTTGAATCAATTCCCCTTAATTATTCCTATGACATCACTGCTATTTAAAAACACGCTCCAACTCCTTCCTCAGTAGCGAGCGCTACAACCGTCTTGCTCTTCCTCTCCAAAGTAAGCATCGTCCACCTAACCTTCACCACTCACTACACCACCTTCACTCCCCAGCCACCACTGCCCCAGCCCTAACCAACCTAAATCCATTACCATTGTTGCCATGCCACCCGTTGGCACTCTCCTTCGAACACGTGGCTGGCAGCGCCATAGACGCTTTGCCACATCGCCACCACTGCCCCCTCCCTCTAATGCAAGGGTCCCAGTGAGCCCTCACCCTAAGATGGGCAACCCTAACCAAGGTTAGAAATCCTGGCATAGGGGGGTTATCGCTCGGCGGTCAATAATAGTTATTGGTCGATAATTGGAAAACTTGGCCAAAAATTGGTTAAAATTTTAATTTGGGATGTTCCGCCCAAAAACTAGAGAAATCACTAAAAACCTAAAAAACTAGAAAAAACACTGGAAAATTTTGAATTTGGGATGTTTTGAAGCATATTTAGCCTCATTCAATAGGTAATCTAGCACAAAAAAGGTCTAAACTAATCTAGAAAGTGTATTATGCAGTCACAAACTTAAATATGCATTTTGGAAAACCAAATGAGTTTTGAAAACCCAGTACCCACCGGTAAAATTGGTAACTGGCGGTTACCGGCCAGAAACCACTGGTTTTTGGAACCCTAACCCTAACCTCACCCTCCCTGCTTCGCTGGTCGTCCGGTGTTGACAGAGAAGAACACCACCCGTGATGAGGACAAGGGAGAAGAGAAAAAGGGCGTTGGTGGTAACGAACATGCTACCACATGTTGGGTTGTGGGTATGCTACATTAGCGTAATTAAAATTTTTGCCACATAAATCAGGAAGTCATGCGAGTAAGAGATGATAGATTATTACCACTAGATGTGCAGTGCAATGAAAGAAGAGTTGAAGCAACCCGATTTGATGTAGCGTGCGTTGATGTAGTGGAAGTACTCAACCATCCAACGTCTCTGGAAAGCAATTCTTGGAAGCCGATTGCCCTCTCCTCAGATCGCCTGATTAGCATCGCAGTTGCAACAACGTCTCTACTGAAGTCCACATATCTAAGAGTGGAATGCTGTACGCCGGTGTGCTAGCACCAGCATGCGCAGTAGGGCTTTTGAAAGGAGGTGGCTAGGGTTTTGGTGGTTGGTCCAATACGAGTAGAGATCGTATGCCACTTGGAAAGCCTCCGACTGAATCCTTATCTAATATGAGTAAAGATCGTATCCCACTCGGAAAGCCTCCAACCGGATCCTTATCCAATACGAGTAGATATCGTATCCTACTCGGAAAGCCTCCAACCGGATCTTAATATGCTCCAACCTGTTAAGTATGCGACCCTATAGGTTAATGTATATTTGGTTGTAACCCGAAAATACCTATCCAATCACTAATCAATAGCTATCTCTTGTAGAACATATCGATTCCCAAATATACACAAAGATCAATTTGGATAAACCTTATGCAATATGATCTACAATCAAGTCTTAGTCAATTACGATTAGTTCATAACTCCTTACGACTAGTTTGTATCTGGTTACGACCAGTCTGTATCCCATACGACCAGTTGACAGACCAGTTTATGATATGTCCGATAAGCTTACGACCAATCAGTATACCCATACGACCAGTTCATATCTGGTAAGTCTAAACATCTTGTTTGTGTATTCTCATTTTGCCTCACGATACCTGATTGAACTCCAGGTGAGAAACGTGTCATCCATGGATTGTTCAATCTTTTTTATCTAGTGATGGATAACTTCATGTGGTCACTCTTCGACCACTTGTGGCATGACCATATACTTTTTTTATCTGACCACATTGAGAGGGTCAGAGATATCTCTCCTATTATATAGAAGGGGCAAATTCCATATCCGACTAGTCATATTCCTCTGTATATTTCATAGCATGGCCAGAAAGCTATCTTTATAACTACCTAGTTACGGAGTAGTATTTGGTAACCCCCTAATTGTACTATTACACATGTAGAAAACTATATTGATATCAGGTACAAGAATTATACATCACCATTACTTGAGACCAACCGATGACACATAAAACATAGCAATCTCAATAATGTCTCAAGATGGGTCAATCCAATACTATGTTATCCAACATGTGTCCACATTATTGATTTGATATCCCGATATCTATGATCCATGAATTTATATATCATAATCGTCTCATATAATGATGTAAGATTAGGGGTAATTTAGAATAATGTCAAAACATGAATAAAGAGTTCCATGAATAAGTCACATACTTATTGATTGATGCAAAATAACATATTATTCAAAAGAACGTAAACATACAAATGATATAATCATCTCTTTGATCGCCTCTAGGACATATCACTAACACCACCGCCGCACGAGAGTTTTCCTTTTTAAGAAAATGTAACACTTTATGATACCATTGTAGCTTCATTTGGTTGCCCTAACATCTTTTTTTGGTTAATGACTAAGCACTTTTTTGTTAATGACAAAGCACTACCTTGATATTTTACAATTCCACTTAAACTTACGAAGAAAATTTAATTTATGGGATCATATACTTGATAAGGAAAATTATTTCTAATTTTAATACTATAAATTCCAAATTCTAGAAAACCAAAATTCCTAATCATTGAAATTTGAGTTTCCAAATAATCCTTTTAACATTGTAAAATTCAAATTCTAACATGTAAAAGTTCAAATTTTAATTTTAAAATTTATAAACCTTTATTTTCCGAATTTTTCAATTGACATAAATCTCAATTTGAATTGCTGAAGTCTAAATTAATTTATAGAATTTAAAATTTGATCGATAAGTATTAAAAAAAATTAATGTATGTTGCGTATAAAGATACATGTCTTTCTTGTTGAAGCGGACATGAGCAAAACGGCCTCAAAAAGTTTTACTGACATCCATTAGTCAACGATGATATGGTTTCAAAAAGCGGTGTACTTGAAGTAACAATTAATTATTCAGTAGCAGATTAATACATAAGAAATTTTCCTAACAAAGTGAAGCGAAGATAGAGATTATGTCTATTTTCATATATACACACACACACATTCCATCCATGATATATTATATTCAGCATGCTAAATTAATAACTTACTTTTCAAATTAACGTCTTTTCGAATTAATGAATGTTAACGGGTTTACCTGATATATTACACTTGAACGCATCTAAAAATAATCTAAAGACAGGGTGACTTGGTGCCCCATTTCAGAGTCCTCTCTCTATATACACACCTTTTTTTCGATGTTGGAGATGGAAGTGCATACCCATAATATCTTCAACCAGTGTATGCTGTCCACTGCCGTCCCCGTAGGAGATGTTTGATCGGAAAAGGATGCTTTAGGTCATCTCCGGAGTAGGAGATCACTTGTTTGTACTTCTCATGATATTTCATTTAAAATAATTTATCATGATATTTCGCTACTCTAGCAAGACATTAAATTTGTTTTCACACCAGAATGATCCAAAGCATTCATTGTTGAGCGGACGCCTATTAGTAGAGGTAACATGCACAAATACAAATAGAAGTAACAGAGACAATTTAACCATTCCACTTTCCACCTCTATTTAAACTCCATCTCCTATCGACCTTAGAACCCTAGCTATTGCCGCCGTTGTCCAAACCTTTCTCCTTTGTTGCGATTGCACCCTATCCTTTTTTCCAATCTCCACCACTTGACCTCCAGATCTCCTCCACCTCGGCCCTATATAGCGGTTCAAGTACCATCATCGAAGTTTGTGACCTTACCGTCAAGCACAATCTGCAAATCCATCGCCACATCCAGCGCCTTGCCGCATAATCCATATAGTCTCCCCAACCAAAGTTGGGACTCCCCCACCACCAAATTCTCCCTATAGCTAAAGATCCGTCGTCGGTACCTTGTCGGCCACCTCGCAAACTCCGCCATCGGTCGATTTTCATCGCCTCCGCCATCGGGCCGACCGTTGCACCACTACCCACCACATACCAGAGATCTAAAAACCAGGTATTCGATTTCAAGCTACTTTTACCTAATTTTAGGCTGATTTTCTTTTCTAGAGGAACAACTCACAATTCCCGTTTGCAGTTATTTCCTATATTTTGCCCCGAAAATTTCCATAAACGAATCACAGATTCCATTTCTACCCCTCCACCGAAATACCCATCACCTCGTCCCCGCCCCCTCACTGCCCCCAAAGCCGCAGCGACCACCAAGCAAGCTGCGAAGCCAATTCCCCCAAATCGCCTCCTCCCAAATGCTAGTCCTCGCCTGAAAAAACCCTCCCTTCTCGCCGCCGCCATGTCGCTGCCGCAGCCGCCGGTGGACCCGCCGGAGTGGCTGCGCACTCTGCCTGTGGCGCCGGAATACCGCCCCACCGCCGCCGAGTTCGCCGACCCCATCGCCTACATCCTCAAGATCGAGCTCGAGGCCTCCCGCTACGGCATCTGCAAGATCGTGCCACCGCTCCCGGCGCCGCCGCGCGAGGCCACCGTCCAGCGCCTCAAGGCCTCCTTCGCCTCCAATGCAGCCGCCTCCGCCGCGGCCGTCGACGCGGCCCCCTCTCCTACCTTCCCGACGCGGCTTCAGCAGGTGGGTCTCTCCACGAAGAACCGCCGCGCCGCGAACCGCCGCGTCTGGGAGAGCGGCGAGCGCTACACCCTGGAGGCCTTCCGCTCTAAGGCGCGCGACTTCGAGCTCCCGAGGCACGCGACGCCCCCGAAGCACGCGACGCCCCTCCAGCTCGAGGCACTCTTCTGGGGCGCCTGCGCCGCCAGGCCGTTTAACGTGGAGTATGGCAACGACATGCCTGGCTCCGGCTTCGCCGTGCCGGAGGAGCTGGAGCTGGACGCCAGCAATGCGGCGGCGCCGAGGGACGTCGGCGAGACAGAGTGGAACATGAGGGTGGCGCCGCGCGCGCGGGGCTCGCTGCTGCGGGCGATGGGCCGGGACGTGGCGGGCGTCACGACGCCGATGCTGTACATGGCGATGCTGTACAGCTGGTTTGCGTGGCACGTGGAGGACCACGAGCTGCACAGCCTCAACTACCTCCACTTCGGCAAGCCCAAGACCTGGTACGGCGTGCCCCGCGACGCCATGCTCGCCTTCGAGGACGCCGTCCGCGTGCACGGCTACGCCGACGACCTCAACGCCATCAGTGAGTGTGCTCTGTTTCTACTCTACTTTAACTATGGTTCGGTTTCTTGCTTAGATGCGCAGGAAATCTACTTGACTCACTTGGAAAGTCGTATGTGTTTTCTTTTTGACTGGCAGAGTCAAAACCTTTTCTCTTTAGTGTGTCAGCATTGTCAAATTTTGCTCTAATGGGATATTTTTTTTAAAAAAAAACTGAAATGGTGGTTAGTGTGCCAGCTACTCCAAATGAGGCGTTGTGCAATTACAATAGCGTGTAAATTAAGCAGAAATCAATGCCCTTTAGTATGATATTTATGGCTTAGAGAAAACTAGGGACGAGTAGGCATCTATTAATAAGCTTTTTTTGGTTACTGGAGCTTTTGATTTGAATATTAATTGAACTTAGAGAACTGAAATTTCAATTCCAAATTGAACTGGTGCAATCTCAATGACAGAAGAGCTACACTGCCACAACCTGGTTGGTAGAGAAGGTTCATAGCCGTGAAGAGTTGTGGCTTGTGGGTAGGGATGGGGACACAAGGGAGAGGTGTTACAGGGGTAATATGATCTTGTGCAGGGAGCCTAACCAGGCTCAAATTATATGGTAAACTGACCTTTACTTTGTTAAAGGTATTAGTGTCTTTTCCTATTGTCTAGATTTAGGCTTGTGTATGACTCATGTACTATATATGCCCTATAGGCTTCTTTGCAATACAAGCTTCTTCCTTTGTAACATGATATCAGAGTCTAGTTTTTAGAATCTAGCTCCAGCCGCCGCTCGCCGCCGCTCGCCGCCGCCACCGCCCCTGGGAGGAGTGTGCTCCATTCCCGGGGGTGGCCACCTCCCGGTCGCTCACCGTCGTCGCCTCGCGCGCCGACGCTTGCCTAGCCGTCAATGCGCTGTCGCGTTCGCGCGCGAGCCTCTACGCCGCGCTCGAGCGTGCCGCCGCGCTGCTCGTCGCGCCGCCGCGATCCGCCGCCTCAACGCCATGAAGCCCAGATCCAGTCGTCTCCGTCGTTGCGAAGCCTAGATCCGTGCTAGATCTGGCTGCCGCCTTGCTCGGATCTGGCCACCTCCGTGCGAGATCTGGCGTCTCCTGGGCCCGAGGCTGCCTCCTCGTCTCCGCCTCCAGGCCATCTTCCGCCTTAGATCTGACCGCTGCTGGTCTCACCTGCCTGGATTCTGGCCTCCTCTGCGCCGGATCCGGCCGCCTCCGACCTCCCCACGTGGATCTGGCCGCCCGACCGCTGCCTGCTAGATCCGGTGCCCTCTATGCAGCCTCGGGCCTCCCGCCTTCTCCCAGCCACCGCTGCTGCTGCCACCATTCGGCCGCCGGCGGATCCCGCCGCTGACACTCCCGTGGTTGCGTCTCCCACGCGCGCTCCTGCTCCGCGCCGCAATCGGGCTCCCCTTCAGCTCCTCCTTCCGTCTCCAACTTCTCCCTCCTCCGGCAGAGAGAGAGAGAGAGAGAGAAAGAGAGAGAGAGAGAGAGAGAGACGGGAGGGAGTGAGGGGAGAAGAGAGAAGTGGTCGGGAGGCAGAGGAGGGGAATATGAAGGCAGAGGCTGAGTTTTTTGCCGCTAGTATCTGTTGCCCTTTGAGTCTTTTTCATTTGAGTCTTCCGTTGTGTCCATCCAAATCCGTAACATCTCTCTTTTAGTTCGTCAAAGCTGTGCGAGTCCACAAAATTTCTGTCAGTCAGCCGACTGCTTTGCTAGCCACGGTTCATCCTCTCGGATGGGTGCAGCAGCTGCTTTTCTCTTTGAGCCGCTGCAGATTGTAGAAGTTTTTATGATGTCACCGCTTCTCTTAGAGCCGCCGCCCGAGTTTTTAAGGCCGCCGTGCTTCTTCTGCACCGCGCCTCCGTTGCGCTTCTTGTGCACTGCGCCGCCGCCATCTCGGGCTTTGACCTGTGCTGCTATGTTTCTATCTCCCTTTTCGGCTTGATTTGACAGCTCTCTCTACTTGTGTCACCTTCCACATCCTCTTCGTCGTATTACCACGGTCGACTTTGCTCCTGTTTACCTCTACTTTCCTAGCCCTTGCACTTTGTGCTTTCTAGGTTGTTGCACGATTCCGGATGGTTGGTACTCGACATAATTTTTCAAGAGCCGCGCGCTAAAACATCTTTAAGACATGAATTTTGGATTTTCCCTATTTTAGTGTCAACTCTTTTCAAATGCAATGCTATTGCATATGCCTTGCATTTAAAGGGGTGTTAAGGGTATTAGTGTCTTTTCCCATTGTCTAAGGTTTAGACTTGTGTGTGTCTCATGTACTATATATACCCTATATGCCTCTTTGCAATACAAGCTTCTTCCTTTGTAACATACTTCAGCTTGACCAGGGTGAAGTTTGAACTTATGCCAGAGCAGACTGCATGCACGAGGATGTGGCTATATGAAACTCATCCTAAATAAACTCCAAAATTTGTTTCGAATCATCCAGGTGACCAGGTGTGAGGTGTGTTACATGTCGTAAATTGGGGACACTAATTTTTAGAACATGTAGGAATTGGAGCGATGGCATACATGTCATGAGCCATACCTCAAGCTAGTGGTTAAAGCTATGATTTTGTGCTGTAATTTGAGCCCTTGTGATCTGAATCGAGGTTCTGCTAGGTTGCCTGCTCTTCCCTACGTGGGAATTGAAGGGATAACTAGTGTTGCAATTTGACAAATGCAGTAGCTAACCAATATTGTTTTATGCGACCAGCTACTTGGTCAACTTGCCCAACCACAAACACCGAGCAACCAATCCATGCAGTGATGAAAGTGTTGCATGAATCAAGTTCATGCATTTCCATACAACCATACATCAAGCCAAGGTGGTCTCAAATGACAATATATCTGATGGCTCGAACAATTATTTGTGTATGCACCCTCAGAAATCATGATAGGACAAGGTTTTCTCAAAAAGAGGGACTGAGGTATGTAATAGGCATATAAGTCTTAGATAGACTAGACAACTAATCCTGCTAGGACTTTAATTCAAAAGACACATGAACATGCAAAACTGGGCTTATAGTTATGAACATGTCCATCCAGATTCCTAGAATACATCTTTTTTGGCTCCTCCATGTTTACATTTAAGATTAAGATGTCCATCAATGTTGCACTTTTTTTTTTGGTATACTTGATTGCAAGAAGCAAGATTAAGGGGGGGCTGGTAATCCAACATCTTTTAGTCCAGGGATTCTTCAGTGAGAACATGGCAACTAAATTCTTTTGTGAGCACTTTTTCTATAATTCCTCCATGCATTCAAGTCATCAATCACTTCCTCATTGCCTTGTGAGCACTCATCCTGATATTGCTCATGATGTTCATATCTTGAGTCAGTTCATGGCTTGTCCTACTCATCTTCACTACAATCATCTTCTTCATGTTCTTCACTACTTGCGTGGGACCATTTCTCGTCGCTTGTTTTTCCCGAGCTCCACCTCGCTATAGCTTCAGGCGTACTCTGTGCGACCTGGGCTAGTGATCCTTCTGATCGTCGTTCTCTTTCTGCTTACTGTGTTTTTGTTGGCTCCTCCCTGATTGCCTGGAAGACAAAGAAGCAGACTGCAGTTTCCTGTTCGAGTGCAGAGGCTGAGTTGAGAGCTATGGCAGCTGTGACAACAGAGATTACTTGGTTGAGATGGCTACTTGCAGATTTTTGGTGTACCTGTGAGGGGACCTACAACCCTTATGACTGATAGTACAGGAGCTATCAGTATTGCCCGTGATCCAGTGAAGTATGAGCTCACCAAGCATATTGGTGTCGATGCTTCATACACTCGCTCCCAAGTGCAGGAGGGTGTACTTGCTCTTCAGTTTGTGTCCTCAGAGTTACAGATTGCTGACTTCTTCACGAAGCCACAGACTAGGGCACAACATTTATATTTTCTCCCCAAACTCAGTGTGTGTGATCCACCATGAGTTTGAGGGGGGGTGTTAAGGATAAAATAGGAGATAGAATAGGATTGTTATTTATTTCCTTATATGCCCTTTGTATATCCCCTTATACTCTCTCTATATATTGCCTTTTGGGCCTCATGAATAGATGCACAATATTCATAACAGGCATGTCCCCAAAAGTCCAACAATATTTTCTAACAACTTGCTAGTTATTCATAATTCATAAATGTACAACTGTATAACTGAAATATCTTTTGACTGAGCAGCATGTAGTCAATGACCAATTGCCTTGCCACAACGATCAGATACACTATCGATTGAGAGCTGCTTTTGCCACATCTGTTGCTATACTCTTGCTGGTTGGTGGTTGCAATTTCTTGTGAAATTGTTTTGATTCATTTATTTGCATTGTGTATTTATACCACAATTTACTTACTAAGAATTCATATTCAGAGTTAATTTTTTATGGTCCTTGGAAAGTTTGTGAATCATCCAAATATGAGGACCCAATGGTCAAGGCCTCAAGAGACCTTAGAAGACCTTACAGCAACACTTCTGCAAGTACCAGACGAGACTGAGAAGTGCCAAATATATAGGGTCATGGAAATGATTGTTCTAGGCCAATTTTTTTTCATCTATTACCTCAATTAATGGTAATGGTGCATCTCTATCTAGCTTGGCTCCCATCCTATCATGCCTATGTCCCATCTCGATCTCGCCCTCTACTGCTGTAGTCAATGTTCACCTTGATGTTGCCGGCCTTGTGAGCGACAAGGTTCTTATCTGTGAGATCCTTATGAAAGATGCATGCACACTCCATGTGACAATGGGTGTAATTAAGCTGTTGGAAGAGGTCACACGCAGTGTCAGGTGACACCCTGGGCGTGAAGCACTTGTCTTGACAAATGAGGATTTAGTTTTCGAGTAATAGTATATTTTCCAAACCTGTGACAATATCTGTATCATGGTATGGTTGTGATCTGTGTTTATGTTAAGGTAATTTCTTTCTTTTGATAATGGTATGGTTGTGATCTGCACTTATGTTAATTGGAAAGGAGGAGAAGATGAAAAAGGGGTGGGGATGGATTATTAATTATGATTCATTGCAGTCATGGGAGGGTGCAAAGGGAATGAATCAGTTGAGAAGAAAGCTGCCAGGAGGAGAAGAGGGAGGGGGGCGTACTTCAGATTATTTCAAGTACGTCTTGGTACCTCTCCAAGGACTGTAAAATTTCTCACAAAATCAAGATTGAATTTGAAACAAATACAACTCGGCCGCTTTTCCAAATCTCAGATGGATTTATGAAATCCGGTAATGGCTTGCCACTGGACAAGATTTGGAACCGTGAGGGGATCATCATCCATGATTGAATCGTGAGCAGCAAAGAAACACTCTGGAGCTTGGATCACTTTATATGATGGGAACATGGACCCAAAAGAGACAAGAAGTTAGAAGCTTGTGTTAGATTTACCATTAGAGTTGAACTAATGTGACATTTTAGGGTACAAATCTACAACATATAAATTTTTTCGTTAATACAATGTAATGTGACAATATTTTAACATAAACTAATTCCGGGGCATCCTAAAATTTATGTGATTAGTTGGTGATTATCAAAACTTGACGGGGGAGAGAATACTCTTCCGGTTTGTACTTTTCCAATGTGTGGGGTGCCAATCAGTTTTAGAAGTGTCATACATTTTGTTTAGAGTAAATTACAACAGATTTTATCATATAGGTCTGTAAACTTCAATTTTAGAAAGAAATGGCCCTGAACGTGCTTGTGTGTGTCACTTAGGTCCACACATCGGTTAAGTGATGGAAAAATGACAAAGAACACCATGGTGTGGTCCCTGAACTTAATTTGATTTGGCCATTTAGGTCCTTTAGTTTTTAATTGTAATCACCTAGGCTCCTGCGGTCCTGCCAAGCCATTCTTTCTTGCCCATAACCGACAGATGGACCTAACTCCTAAGTGACATGCTTATACAAGTTTAGTAACCTACCATGCTAAAACTGAAATTTAAGGGGCTAAATCCATCTCTATGATTACTAACATTAAGACCTCTTATTTAGTACTAGTTACATACTAGTTTGAAATAAACTATAAGTTCTTAGCCTTTCTCTTCTCTCATAATTTGTGGTGGAGCATATACCTTTCGAAACAATATTGTTGATTACCAGCCTCTTTGATGGCCTTAATTTCTTAACTCCTCTTTTCTAAGATTCAGCGAAGTAAAATTTAAGTGCGAAGGAAAAAATAGTAGTTATGGCTGTTTGTGTTTGATAATTCTTCTAATTGGGGCCAGCTTGCGTTGTTTAAGTTATTTCGATTCAATATTAAGCACATAGTTGTAGATGTGTTTGTCTGGAGATCTTTAAGTAACTAATCTTAGTGTTGAATATTCAAGGAAGAATGCTTCATTTTTTCTTGACTCTGAAGATTAAAACTTGCTAATGGACTCCTTATCATGCAGTGGCCTTTCAAACACTTAATGAGAAGACGACTGTCTTGTCTCCTGAAGTGCTTCTTTCTTCTGGAGTTCCTTGCTGCAGGTATTAACACACGGTTTAACATTCTTGTTTGTGATATTCATAATTGGCCATTATTTTGAGTATTGGGTATAATGATTGATAGATACTTCTCCAAAGCAGATTGGTTCAAAACCCTGGAGAATTTGTTATCACATTCCCTGGAGCTTATCATTCTGGTTTTAGCCATGGTAGGCCATCTATCATGTCCATCTTCATAATGCACTTACTGGAAAGTATGATCTTCCTTGAAGAAGTTATATTTTTGCTCCTGTATGTATAGTATGGTCCACTTCTTCCACTTTTTATTGTAAAGTAAGTTTTCAGTGAACTTATGAAACGCCATCCTTGCATTTTGGAGGAAGTTGGCTGTTAAGTAGATAGAGTTGTATTAGGGTATAGAGTTTGTATTCTATTCCATATATGCCTTATCTCTATGTGGCATATCCTCTTGTACTTTCCTATATATATGGCCCTTTGGGTCTTATACCAATACACACAATATTCATAACATGGTATCAGAGCTAAGATTCATACCTCTCAAACCCTAGCCTCCATACGTCTTCCGCTGCTGCTGCCCCCGGGAGGATCATCTCTACTCCCGGGGGCGGCCACCTCATCTACGGTCGGCCCGGTCCTCTTCTTGGACCGGGCAGCCATCTCGTTTCGGGTCATCGCCGCTTCGTCTCCGGTTGCCGACCTCGCGCCCCCGATCTAGTGCCGATCAGATCTGAAGCCGACTTCGTGCTTTGGAATAAGCGTCGTTCCAGGACCCCTTTTTGGGTCGCCAACGCCTCCACAGTCGCCACCTTCCGGCCGCCTCTGGCTCTCTCCACGCTGGAGGTGTTCAAGCGGCTGCCGCCACCGACGGACATCGTCCGCTGCGTGGTGGTGTGTCGCCGGCAACGCGTGCGCCTCCGTGCGCGGCTGCCTCAGCCACCGCCTCGGCGCCGGGTTCTTACGGGTGTTCGCCATGCTTTTATATATTCCTCTTGGCTTGATTTGTGATTTATTCAAAGGTCGCACGCATAGCAGCGACATCATCAAGACTCGGACTTCGGATTTTTCTTGTTTTAGTGTTAGCCCTTTTTCAAATGCAATGCTATTGCATACGCCTTACATTTGAGGGGGGGTGTTAAGGAGATAGAGTTGTATTAGGATATAGAGTTTGTATTCTATTCCATATATGCCTTATCTCTATGTGGCATATCCTCTTGTACTTTCCTATATATATGGCTCTTTGGGTCTCATATCAATACACACAATATTCATAACATTGGCTATATCAAAGTTTGTCCGTAACTATGATGTTAGTAATAGCATATATGGTCAATCAAATCTAATTTTGTAAGACAATCAAACAGCTGCTATTCTACATCTATGATGATAAATGTGTTAACGCATACTTGCGTAGCTTTTTTTTATAGGAACCATAGGTGGGCTTGATGCAGCCTAATTACATCTGTGTTAATGTTTACCTTTATTGTTGAACATTCTCGAGTGGAAGATAGTATTTTCAATTTCTAACTAAATTACTCACATCCTCATTTACATATCTGCATGTTGAGTTAGGGTGACTCATATCTAGTCTTTTCGGATTTGGAAAAGTGTGCTATAAAGAGTGCTAGATGAATTTGACTAGGATTAAGACTCCTACTCCTATTTGGATGAAGATTCCTACTCAAAATTGGAGAAGAGGTGGGAGGGAGTGAGGGACTATATAAATTATGGAGGCAACCATGAAGAAGCAACCAAGCTAAGGAGAAGCAATCAAGCCTACTCAGCTAAAGCAGAGAGCGCACGAGAAGATTAGAGGTTAGGATATTCTTTAGCACTTAAATTCTTGTATAGGGCAATGATTCGAGGGTTCTAAAGGATTCGAGAGGGTTGTAAGTGAGCGACAATCCCTTGTACCCTTTTGAGATTGTGCTTAAGGAATTTGCGGTCGATTTCGTTAAATCTTCTCTCTCGTCGTGGTTGCTTCAAACTCGTTATTTTTGTTCTATCTATAAGATTCATCTTCTTCGTTCTTGATACCTGTACGCTCGTACTATATCTCACAAACTCTGATCCGATCCGATAGCTGCTGCACATAAGGAGTATTAGGGCTTGTTCTTTTTAGCTTCGGCTTATGGCTGCGGCTTATGACTTTTGGACTGTTCGTGAGAGAGAATACAGAATAACAGAAACTCGTGTGTAGTTTTGGCCGATATAAATAAAGTCGCTACAGTGTGTGCTACGATCAACTTGTGGACCCCGTTTTGAAAAGATACTCTGTTTAAAAGCTAGTTACTGTAGAAAAACCGAAAATTAGTTTTTAGAAGCTGAAAAGAAGACGCCCTTAGAGTGTAACAAGTGGTATCAGAACCAAGACTGGATTAATCTGATTTGTGAGAAGATTGGTAAAGCTTCAGGTGGCATAAAATCAAGATCGATGTCAATGCTCTTGGAGGGGATAAACCGGAAAAGACATCCGCTAAAGACTAGAATGTGATGGAGCAGAAGGCTATTAGTTGTTCAGTACAATCCGTCTATGTCTCTCCTATGAGATAAAGTACTCGGTGATCAAGGAGAATTTGCCGAAGAAATCATGGGAGGACTTAGAAGAATTATATATGATAGAGCCACTGATAAACCGGTAGGTGCTGAAGCGATAACTATATAGGTTGTGTATGAAGGAAAGTACACAGTTCGTTGACCATCTCAACGTCTTCAACAAGCTTATCACACAACTGACTAGTGTGGATAAGAAAACTGAGGAGAACAACAAGGTCATCATATTGGTATCATCCCACAATCATCGTTTGGTGAGGAATATTCTCGTCTAGAAAACCATTCTCAACTTCAATGAGGCAGTTGCATATCTATTGGAGGCGGAGTTCTTGAAAAAAACCATCGGAATCTTCATCTTCGGGTAATCGAGCATTAACGGCAGTAGGTGTTGCAGGTGGAAGCAAAGGTCACAGTAAGAAGAAGAGCAAGACCAAGAGCACACGTATATGCTATCTATATGACGAGAAAGGTCACATGATAAACTATCTGAATTTGAAGCAAATGAGTGGTAGTAGCAAAGGATGATTCGGACGTATTAGTCATCAGTGAATTAGGTACTTCTCATGGATGGATTAGATTCAGGTTGTTGATTCCATATATGTTCGGCGAGAGAGATGTTTAACGAAGGATCTCTAGGTCCCGCGCATGAAACTATTCACTAAGTGGATTGCAAGGTATGCAATTGCTAAGGTGGGAACGGTTACATTAAAGATGTATGATGGAGCATCACACATTGACGGGAGTTTGGTATGTTCTCATTTTAAAGAAGAATCTAATATCTGTGAGGTCGTTTAAACTTAGAGGTTGTGAGGTATCACTTTGAGGTGGAGTCATGCGAGTTACATGCAAATGGCAGGTGATAATGAAAAATATTTGGAGCAATTGAGGATATTGATTAATGGGTAAACCTAAAGGAAGAGTAATCAATGGGAGGTCTAATAAAAATCCTAATCAGGAGAAGGAAACCGTGTTGTCAACAGTAGGCACTCAGATCTCATCTGCAGTTATGTGCGGAAGCGGAATTGCAAAGATGGTTGCAAAATCTAATCAACTTAAAGGTGAAGGTGTGAGCTGTTGGATTATAGAAGATGTGATGGGACCAACTACACAGTACCGGCGAACAGATGGAGCTCAGAGGTGGTACAAAGCTATGGCACGGAAGGCTATAGGAATATGAGGTGTGGATAATTAAATTACACAACGAAGGAGCTCTCAAGTGGAGGGTCTAGGTAGGTTAGCTTAGACATTGACACGTGCATTACAGTGATGTGCATGAGCCCATGTGGTGGGGGCACTCCCAAAGGTGGGGGAGGAAAAAACCAAAGAAGTATTAAAAAACAAAAAGGGTGGAGCCGACTTGGAGCGAATTCTTAGAGGAGCACAATGGCTTCAATGGATAAAGAGTCAAGGTGGAGATTGTTGACTTAGAGTGGCTCATATATAGTTTTTTAGGATTTAGAAAGGTGTGTTATAAAGAGTCCTAGATGAATTATACTAGATTAGGACTCCTACTCCTATTTGGATTATGCTTCCTACTCTAAATTGGAGGAGTAGAATGGACTATATTAACAATGGGGGTTAACATGGAGAAGCAATCAAGCTAAGAAGAAGCAATCAAGGCTACTCATCAAAAGCAGAGGGCGTCCGAGTGGATTAGAGGCTACGATATTCTTTAGCACTTAGTTTCTTGTATAGGGCAAGAATCCGAGGTGCTAAAAGATTCAAAAGGGTTGTGAGTGAGCTACAATCCTTTGTACTCTTTTGAGATTATGCTTAAGCAATTTGCAGTTGGATTCGCCAAATTTTTTCTCTCTCGTCGTGGTTACTTCAACGTTGTTATTTTGATTTTCTACAAGATTCATCTTCTTCGTTCTTGATACCGTGCACGTTTGTGCTGTATCTTATAAACTTTGATCCGATCCGGGGTTGCTGTGCATAAGAAGGGGTGTCAGAGTGTGACATTGCAATATGATCATCTTGTCTCCCTGTTTACAACTAACCTTGCTCTTGGGCCATGTGATAAATAACCTTGTCTCGTGTTTCCAGTTGTTGGCTTGATGGATATCCTTGATACCATTTAGTATGCCTTAAAGTTAAATGGACAATATTTCTAAACTCTCTGGATCTAAGCTTCTGCAAGAAAGGCTCAAAATTGGTCTCTTTTTTTAAACCATGCTAATAAAATATATGACAACCCTGTCTACTATGCGAACATCAGATAACAATGAACTTAGGTTCTCACGGTTAAGCTTGGATTTACACTGTAAATGCATGGAAATTCAAAGGTAGTTACATCAAAGCAAGAGGTTCCAGGATCTCCAAGCTATTTGCCTTTGCTTATAGAAAGTATAAAAAACTCATTAATCCTTGGATGTGCAACTTCACTAGTGTGTGTTCTGCATAAAAAGCTAATCTTGTTAATCCTAGGTCCGGACTTGATTGATTGAACTCGTGTTCTAAATTATTGATTATGATGTGAGTTGATTGATCTCACAGAAGTTGGTTTGATTAGGGTACGGATCTTTTGACACAGAATAAGACCTATAAGCTTCTACTCTGTTCGAACAGCATATTCTACTAACTGTAAAAACCTGATTAGTGAATACGATTTTTGCACTCATAAAAGATTTTTTTAAAAATCACCTAGCTGCTGGTACATCAAATTAAAAGAACACTGCTCCGAATAGTTGAAAATAATGTGACTACATATTTGATAGGTAGAGGTTTACGATTTCATTTGTGCATGTTGATTTTATGTATTCTAGCACTAAATCACCATTACGTTTTAAAAGTTTGCCATTTGATGCGTGTTTTCTGAACAGTTATGAGTACCAGTCTTGTAAAGAATCTCCACCCCTATGAATGAAACAATTAATCTATTTAACTATTTCATTTGCCCAGGATTTAATTGTGGGGAAGCAACAAATATTGCTACGCCTCGCTGGTTGCAAGTGGCTAAAGAAGCTGCCATCCGGAGGGCTTCAACTAATTGTGGTCCAATGGTGTCTCATTATCAGCTGCTTTACAAGCTAGCATTGTCATTACGTCCAAGGTGTGCTGCAACAAATATGATCTCAATCTTTGTTGTTATAGAGCTTTTGGGTTATGTAAGAATACTGGACAAGATGCCATCCTCTTTATATATTTAATTTAAATTACACTAAAATAACTAGATATATTGTTGGAATTCAAACGATTCATTGTTGACACATTGTCGCTTCATCTGATTAAACTAGTGTCTTTAGTTATAACATAACCTCTACAAAATGGATAGCAGATAGCAATTCTATTTGTGTCTGAAGTGTGTATGTGTAATTTCCTAGAAGTAGCGGATTAATGGAGTTGTATTTATTCTGAAAAGATTGTTTGCCTTTTATAGGGAGCCTAAGAATTTCCATACTGTGCCAAAAAGCTGTCGATTAAGGGACAAGAAGAAGAATGAAGGCGATATAATGGTCAAAGAAAAATTTGTTGGAAGTGTGACTGAAAACAACAAATTACTTAGTATCCTTCTGGTTAAGGGCTCTTGTATAATTGTTCCAGAGATTGCATTTCCGCTTCCATCCTTTCCTATGATGATGGAACCTGAAGTCACTTTTAAACAGAGGTTGACAGATGGTCCCTGTGGTATTAGCCAGCAAGCAGCAGAAGATATGCCTGTTGATGTGGCAGTAGACAAAATCACAGGGATTGAGAACATGAATGGGTGTCAATCAGCTAGTGAAACATCTTTCTCTGCATGTAACAGAAGAAAGCTTTACGAAACAAAATATGGCAAACTTGATACTGCTGCTTTCTGCTTATCAACATCAGAGATGCAGGGTGGAGTAATTGATAAAGATAGATCACATCAAGGAGGTGGGCTCTTAGATCAAGGGTGGTTGCCATGTGTTCAATGTGGAATATTAAGCTTTGCTTGTGTAGCCATCATTCAACCTAGAGAAGCAGCAGTCCAGTTTATAATGTCCCGAGAGTGTGTCTCATCGAGTGCAAAACATGGAGAAATTGGTAAATCAGATATCTCAAATTGGATAACCGAAAATCGTGAGATGGTTCCTCAACAAGGTTAGCAAAACTTGGATTTTTATTCCTAATCTTAATCTTCTATGCAGAAAATAATCACTTTTACCTGATCTTTCTCTGGGCTCCACTGTCAATTCTTTGTGTTCAACTAGTTCTAGTTTTTTTTATCCAGTATATATCATCCTAATCCTAGTTCTCTTCTCTGCTTTTGGTCAAATTGGAGCTAAAACAGAAATTTCGATGCATTCAAAGTACATTAATAGCTATGCTGTCATGCAGTTTTGCACTGTGAAAGGTGGTCAATCTGCAATTTTTTCTACTTCAGTATTTTTTATGACCTTGGTAGTCAAAAAACGAATTTTATGTTTCAAGAAGGCTCAAGGGTCAGTCCAGATTTCTGTTGCATCTTTTTTCTTTTGTTGGGACTCTGTTGCATCTTATTTTAAAAGTGATTTTTATTTTGAGCAAGTGATAAATTGACCTACTATAGCTTAATATCATTTTATTCTGCATACTAGTTGTAGGTAAATGTTTTACTGAATTTTATAGCATCTTTCCTAATTATTTCTCTTTTCCAGTGAGTTAATGTTCAGTTGTCATATACTCATATTACTTTGTTCTGCGATGCTCAAGACCCAACTATTATCTATTTCTATAATGTTTGTAATGGTTTTTGTATCATCATGCCTTCTTTGAGCAAATAGCATCATTGCAACTTCCCCCATGGATATACTCAGGTCCTGAAAGTAAATAAAACAGATACTTTATTATAATGAAGTTCATTTTCTTTCTGCATACTTTGGATGGCACAACGTAAATATCATCTCTCTTTTCAACAGGACAAGCTTCTGGAACAGATGATAATTGTAGCATAACTTTGGCCCAAGTGTCTGATCGGTGCAGACAATTATACAGAAGCAACACCGATGGATGCACTTCCGCCCTTGGGCTTCTAGCTTCTGCTTATGAATCATCAGACTCGGAAGAGGAAACAGCTGATGGTGTGTCAACCGACGGTGAGAAAAATGATGCAGCAAACCAAGGCACAGATACTTGGTTCTTGGGGAAATCAATTAGCTGTTCAAGTACAGTTCATCGTCAAAAGACAAATTTGCACTTGTATTTAGAGGAGTGTGAAGCCAGAACAACAACATCTTTGATGAAACCCACAGAGCATAACAGTAGGCCAATAACTCAGTCTAGTAGGGACTCAGATATCAGCCATTTTACAGGGCTGGGAGAGCCAGGAACTTCCTATGAGCAGTGTCGTTTGTATCTTGATTCGGTTGATGATCTAACTAAATCAGGTGTAAAAGTCTCTTCAGATACTTTTGTAAGCACAGCTAAAGCCTCAATGGAACCAGATGTGCTTACCATGCTCAAGTACAACAAAGATTCTTGTAGAATGCATGTATTTTGTCTAGAACATGCTTTGGAGACATGGACACAACTTCAACAAATTGGCGGTGCTAATATTATGCTTTTATGCCATCCGGGTATTTACACTGTTCCCTAATTTCCACAATTTTTCATAGGGCATTCGTGAGTTATTTGTCTTTCATTATGTTCTCTTAATATCTTGTGCAATAGGAGTTCACACTTTGAATATTTACCTATTTGATTGATTAATGGTGTATCTTATTGATGATTATGACAGTTTTGAGAGTGTCATTTGTATGGTGCTAAATATTAGTTTAGGCATGAAATGTGGAGCAGGAAAAAACCTAAACTAGAATTTAGTCATATAGAATGATATCCCTTTGAGCATGTTTCCAAAAAATATATTTATATTTATAAAAATGCAAATGAGATCAAATGCGCTCTACAAATGAGACAATGAGGTTTAGATAATCTTTTTAGGGACTCCATGAAGGTCAGTGTTACCGGGACTTGTGTGTCCAAAATTTTTTTGGCGCATCGACACGCATCCCGCGTCAACTCATGTCCGATACAGCGGGATGCGGGCTCGGTGCGGTGGTTGGCTGGGCAGCGCGGCAGCCAGGTGGCACCAAGGCGGTGGAGGAGCAGAGGCTTGGGCAGAGCACGGCGCAGAGGGGGCGGTGCGAAGGGAGCAGCGCGGAAGGGGCAGTGCGAGGTGGGAGGCGGCGGGGTCAAGCTAGGAGACGACGTGAGGTGGGAGCGGTGTGGGGTGGCTGGGTGGAGACGGCGCGGGGTGGCCGGGTGGGAGGTGGCGGGGTCGGGGTGGGAGCGGCGCGGGGTAGGAGCCAGGCGGCAGGGTTGGGTGGGAAAGGGTTAGGGTTAAGTGGGGTAATGTAGTATGGGAAGGGCGGTTTTTTTATGAATTAGTCATCAGAGGTCCTGAGAAATGCGAATAGATCCCCTGAGAATTACGAATAGATCCTTTCTTTAATGGATTTCTTCCTATTTAGGCCTCCCTAAATATATATATTAGGCGAATCCTAGAATCTTAATTTCTAAAGTTTGCCGAATCGGACACTCGAATTCGAATCGGACTCTGACACCCGTGTCCGAGCCCTGGTAATACTGGCAAGGGGAGAGTGCATCAAAAGTTTCTGTGCGTTCAGATTTTTATTACGTAGCAATATATTATCCTTGTTTTTTTTTTGAAATACGGTTTACATTTATCATGATACATGAGTTATTTCATTGTTCTTTTGAGTAATCTTCATTAAATTGTTGCTAGAATCAACAGAGTAATTGTTTTATGTGACTTCTTAACCCTGCTTTTTTTTGCAAAATGAAAATTTTCTTCATACATTGCATTTGCAGAATACCCTAGAGCAGAGTCAGCAGCAAAAGTCATAGCAGAAGAACTTGGTATGAAGCATGATTGGAAAGATATCACTTTTAAAGAAGCAACAGAAGACGACATTGGAACAATTCGGTTGGCTCTGCAGGACGAAGATGCTGAACCCACAAGCAGTGACTGGGCAGTAAAAATGGGTATCAACATATATTACAGTGCCAAACAGAGCAAATCTCCACTTTACAGCAAGCAGATACCATATAATTCCATCATTTACAAGGCATTTGGCCAAGAAAGCCCAGACAACTTGACAGATTATGGAGGACAAAGATCAGGCACAACAAAGAAAAAGGTGGCTGGATGGTGGTGTGGGAAAGTTTGGATGTCAAACCAAGTTCATCCATTATTAGCTCGTGAGCATGAAGAACAGAATCTTGACATAGTTTACAGCAAAGCAATATTCAGTGCTAATTCCCATGACAAAATACAAGTTGAACCATCGACGAGATGTACTACCCTGATCAACCGAAGCCCATCAAAAAGAATATCTGGAAGAAAAAGGGGGGACTCTATTGAGAAATCTAGAGCCAAAAAGAAGAGATGCACTGCCTCTGATGAAGCTACTTTGCATTGCCGTGGCCTTGGGATGAACTCTGAGTCCATCTATGACCATCCTGGAAACTCTGATGATCATGACAAACATGAAGATGGGGATGAAATTGAGGAAGCACCGAGCACTCAACAATATGAGCAACATAAATTGCAAAACATGAACAAGAAATCAAGTTCTAAGAAGAAAAAGGACGATAATAGAAACAGCAATTTTCATGAACTACACGATGAAGATAATGATGTGGACTGCTGGCTTAACCTAGATAGTGGAGATGGCACCACAATAGGCAACTGGGATAACAGTCCACAACGGGGACTTGATGCTGTGAACGTGAAATCTGGATGTAAATTGCAAGGTAGTAGGAGAAAATCCAGCAAGGGCAAGGCAAGTGACGATTCGTCGAATGGAGACAAGAAATTGCAAAAGATGAACAAGAAATCAAGTTCTAAGAAACAAAAGAATGATAAGATAAATAGACATTTTGGAGAAGATCACAACGACGATAGCACTGTGGATTATTTACTTAACGCTGAAGGCGGAGATGAAGCCACACTAGATAATTGGGATAAAATTCCGGAAGAAAAAACTGATGATGTGAAAGTGAAATCTAGAGGCAAAGTGCAAAGCGGTAAGAGAAAGACCAGCAAACGTCAGGCAAGTGGTGGTTTACGCACTGGAGATAAAGAACCAAAGTTTTCTTGTGATATAGAAGGGTGCGACATGAGCTTCAGCACACAGCAGGACTTGTTGTTGCACAAGCGTGACATTTGTCCTGTCAAAGGATGCAAGAAGAAGTTCTTCTGCCATAAATACTTGCTTCAGCACCGCAAAGTGCACATGGATGAAAGGCCACTCAAGTGTGCATGGAAAGGCTGCAAGAAGACATTCAAGTGGCCATGGGCGAGGACGGAGCACATGAGGGTTCATACCGGGGTGCGACCTTACAAGTGCAACGAACCTGGCTGCAGTCAGACATTCCGTTTTGTATCAGATTTCAGCCGCCACAAGAGAAAGACTGGGCATTCCTGTGATAAGAAAAGGAAGAGCAGTACATAACTTCTAACCCCTGTGCACAAGTACAGGTTTCTTCTCTGATGATTTGAAGGGGATGCTAATTGAATAATTGCATCAGATTCCATTTATTGCGGGACTAGCCCGCATTAGGAGTCTAATTCATTTCATTGTTTACCGCCTCTGCATAACAGCCACTTTTTCCATTGCTTTAGGTCCAACTGACCTGTAGTTGACTGGGATTATTCAAGTCAATTGTATCGCTCTTTGGTTCATCCCAACAACTTGGGAAAATTTTCTTCTGTTGGTATGGTTAAATTAACATACTTCCCTTGTTTGTAGAAGGCATGTAATTTATGGTTAGGCGGTCCGTCCTTCAAAAGAAAGGGCTGCCTGGGGTAAGAATTCTGTGCAGGCTTCGCACTAGTTGGTTTGTCAAAAGTGTATCCTGGAAAAATGTTTCAGTTAAAGTAAAATGTTAGTCACCGAAATTGTTTGATTTGATCTCAAATCTTATGCCTCGTTGATCTTCGGTTATTTAATTTCGTAACTTCGATTATTTCTTTCCCTGAACTCACTTGATTTTCGTCCTCCCTGCTGCCAATTTCTATGATAAAATCACATGTACTTTGATGTGTGCAATTACTGCGGGCTTCTGCTCGGCAGCAATTTGAGTTTGTGCTAAGAATGCGATAGCTGTCCTTGTAATCTGTTCAATATGTCTGCCTAAAAAATCAGTCAAATTATCCATTGGCCTGGTGTCTAATATATGTAGTCTACCAAATGCTTGTGCACTGGGCCGATTGTAGGGTTCACCGGTTCGCCCATTCCCAGCTATTGATCCATCGAATTACTTCAAATTACAGTTGACCAGTCAGGACTGTGTTCCGGGGCTTCAGTTCATGGTGTGGAATTTTTATCAATGTAAAGTCTAGATAAACTTGGAGCACAAATTTTCTCTAGATAAAGTAGTAGTGTAGAAGACGTGATAAAATATTGGCTACTTGGCTGCATGGGTTTGACGTAGGGTGGGTGACGATGGCAGCGGTGGGGACGAGCAATGATGGGAAACAGCATCCAAAATCAGCGGGCCATGCTGCCTGAAAATGCATTCCTCCTCTGACCGCTCTTCCATGTTCGAAGGGGCACTTCACCTAGGAGATCAGTTTCCATTTCTCCGCCCACTACCTTCAATGAGCACGCATTGGCATATGCATTAAAAACATTCCGTCCGAAAAAAACCAACCCGATTCACACAAGCCTAATAATGCTCGATTTCAGATGGGTATAGTAATCTTGAAACAACCCAGAATTCAAAAGCAAACTGAATTTCATTGAATTTTGGTTTCAATTGAACCTTTGCTCAATTTAACACCTTCTCCACCCAATTGCGCTTCTTTCCTTGTCATGTTGTCTTTTCTACCCATTTGAGCAAACAACCAAGCTGTCTCTATTTGCTATTCCCCATCTAGCAAAATGGTGTAGCACCCTTTTTCCACCGCCATCTTCCAGGCGTCACCACAAATATTCGCACTCCTGCCTGGCACACTCCTAGCATCCTCCATCAATGCACCATGACTGCATGGAAGGGCAGCTGGGCCAGAATTCTCTTCTGTCAACTGCCTTTGCACTCACGGCTAACCTTCCCCACGCCCCAATTCTTGACTACGCGAGGCCCATCACTGCCAGCACAAGCCATCATACCTTGCCCCTTAAATGTCGTGGCACACACCTGGCCAACCGCTATGGTAGCCTCGCCCCACTACCTCATTGCCACACCTCTGCTTCCTGCTGACAGCGCACATGTCGACCTCCTTGCTGCCTCTCCGAACCATGCTGAGCCTTCCCGCACCCCGCCATAGCCACGCGCCAGCTTCTGCGCAGAGGTAGCACAGTGCCAAACTGCCTTAAGCTCGCTATAAAAGGCCTCAAACCCCTCCTATGAATTTCATTGGTGTCCAAGAAGCCCTAGACACACCCAATTCCCCCTCATCTCCCGTCGCTTCGCCATTGCTGCCGCCGGCCACCCAATTGAGCCCGATTTCCAATTCCTCTTAAGCAATCAATTTTGTTTCAATTGCTTGCACGCATAGCACCCTCATGTCCCCAGGAACTCCACCAAAGTGTTGCCATAAGCCCCTAAACCCTTTACACCTCCAGCGACTAGTGCTGCCGCCCGACCATGAGGCCCCATCGTGGACAGCCTAACTCAACCATCTCTGACCCAAACTACCACACCCCTAAGCTTCCCCTACTCCTAGAGATGTTCTATTGCAAAGGCTATCATCCTCTTAACCCCCCCCATTAATCCCTGTGCCATTTAAAAGTTTCGGAAAGAGAAGACCTCACCGCTGAGCTCGCCTGACTTCCAACCGCCCCCGAGCCCAAAAAAAAGAATCCTTGTGGCCCTAGGAACCCCCCATGGTCGCCAATTATTGTTTCAAGCATGGAATCTCCAACCGCTCCACCGCTTGAAACATCCGACCACCTTATAATCGAGAGAAACTTCGACCGCACCATTTCGAGTATTGAGAAACCACTTAGATGCCATTCAATACTCTTGAGCTACTCGTACGCCGTTCGATGCTCTTAAGCCACTCGAATGTCATCCAATCTTCGTAGCCACTCGGACGTCGTCTGATCTTTGTAGCAACTCGTACACCGTTCGATCTCCATCGATTTTCCACTCGAAGTCGAACCTCGACCGTCCACCCGACTTCATAGTCATACCCAAAACCACCCGATTACTCGTAACTCCCCTATTTTCCGAGTACGTAGTGACAACCCAATAAGGACCATGTTGGAACTAATCTTGTTGTTGTGTGCACTCGGTGTGTTCGAGTACTGTAGTCATAGTTGAGTACTCATGTATTGAGTACTGCGTGGTCATGTTGAGTGCTCGGTGTGTTCAAGTACTCGGTGGCCGTAGTCATAACTTGAACTACGAAGTGTCCGTAGTTGTAAGTTCATGCAATCGATACTCAAAGGAGTACTGTAGCAAGTGGTCGTAGAGGTAGCTATAGTTGGTCATGGCTACAGTAGTCGACGGTCGATACTCGTAAACTACAGTCAACCGGTCGGTACTCGAAAGACCTGTGTGGTCGGAGATGCTGGTCGACAAGCCGTGGTCGATGAAGTAGTCGAAGGCACCATGGTCGACAGGATATGGTTGAAGGACTCGAAGCAGAACCCGAAGAGGACCTGAAGGATTGTGTGCGGTCGTAGACCAGGCCAGATAGCAGTTAGTCTGCATGTGACTAGTCGTGTCTACTAAACCAAGTGTGATGGTTAGTAGAGCAAGTCGTACGGAGTAGTGGGGAGTGTGCGAGTTATGGAGATCGTTGCCAAAATAATTGGGTAGTTTTAGCATGTACACTTATAATCGGAGTCTATATGGCTGAATGCATGGACTCGTTACGTTAACTCCCGAGCGTCTAACCACCCCATCCGAGTACTAGTCACCTGTTCACTCGAGTAATGTACTATTCATCCGAGCAGTGTACTGTTGCAGCATGCATATATTTTCTTTGGTTGTTGGCATAAAAATAGGAAAGACAATGTGTGGTAACAGAATAGATATATTTGCCTTTAATTTCTTGATTTGGTGACAACAAATTCCTGTGCATCCTGGACTTTTCATGGCAGCAACATATTCTTTCCTTTTAATCTTCTTCTTTTTCTACTTGGCTGCATGTATGGACTCATTTTATTAACTCCCGAGCGTCTGACCACCCCGTCCGAGTATTATTCACATGTTCACCTAAGCAGTGTACTGTTCATCTGAGTAGCTACTGTTTATCCGACCAGCATCACTGTTCATCCTACTAGTAGCATTGTTCATTCCGACCACGCTTTTCATCCTGACCGGTGCATTGTTCGTCCCGACCAGCGCGCTGTTCGTCCGACCACTTGACACCTTGTCCTCGCAAGTATTTTTTTATATGAACAGCTACTCCTCCAAGAAGTCCCTTGCAAATGATTACATGCAAATAGCAATTATTAAGCAATATCATTTGTTCTGTAATTAAATAATTACTATACCCAATAAACGAATTCACTTATTGTCCAAAACGATATACACAGGCTCCTATCATTAGACCTTGTACACTGAATTTGCATGTGCGCGCTTCCACCGAGTTGAACGCGCACTCGAAGTCGCGCTACCCTGCCCTGCGCTCGAGAAGTTCGGGTCCATCACCGCCTCCACCATTATCGGCGCGTCGTCGCCGACCACGCGCTTCAGTCAATGGCGTCGGAGTTACCGGCGAATACCGTTGGCAAGTGCACAGCATGATGGGCTTGGGTACTTAGAGCATCTCCAACAATATCCTCTAAATCTCATCCCCTAAATCACTTTTTAGATGATACAATCTAGAATATAGAAGACTAAAAATATGTAACCTCCAACAAGTCCTCTAAATATGGTCCCTTAAATTAAAATCTGGATCCACAAAAACTACCAACCAAACAATTTAGGGGATCGGACGGCGCAGGAGCGTTGGGGCCGATTTAGGGGATGGTGCGCGTCCTCCATATATGAGGGACGAAAAATCAAGGATGGAGTCCTCTATATTTTTGGGTACCACTTAGGGGATCTGTTGGAGCTTTTTTTTACCTTTTCTTCTAAAATATAGGGGATATGAGCACTTTAGAAAATTTGTTGGAGATGCTCTTAATCAGCGTTCGCTATCGTGATGTCTCAAGAGCAGCGGGTGGCCACCCGACGGTGAGATCGAGTAAGCAAGGAACTGAGCATTTTGGCCAGTGTCCCCAAAATCATGGAGTCGGTAGCCATGGGATAATAACAAGGGATGGTTTCTCAGGGGCCGGTTCCTCTCGCCACTGTAAAAATCTCAAATTCCTTTATACGAGATAGCGACACAAGAGATGACATAAAAGTGATCAAAAAACTTGCAGTGGCAAATAATTAATCACCCCAACACCATTTCTTACGAAAAAGACGGCAAATGCAGCAGTCGGAAAGTTTGGTAGCGGAATCTACCACCAGCGAAATGGGTAAAATTTATGGAAAAAAACATGATCGTTGAAACCAAACACATTCTGGCCTGTTCTTTTTAGCCGAGTCTTTTGGTTTTAAACTGCGGTTTGTGACTTTTGGATTGTTTGTGTGAAAGATTGTAGAGTAACAGAAACTCACGTGCGATTTTTGCCGATATAATGAAGTCGGTACAGTATGCATTATAATTAACTAGTAGACTCCATCTAAAAAATACTTCATTTAAAAATTATTATTATAGAGAAAATCAAAAGTAGACTAAAAGGTAAAAAAGTACATAGCCTCTTGAGTCATACATGTTCCCCTCTACTACACGTGCCAAATAAGCACCATATCACCAATTAGCGATGTAGCGCCGTCAGATCCCTAATTATCCGCAATCATAAAGCGAAGGGATTTCCACGAATTCAAAGTTGGGCAAGACGCACGAGCATGGGGCGCTGCGATCCCGGTTTCTCCGAAGCTTCTGAGTTCCGGCTCGAGAGGCTACAAACCCAACCCCGGTCTTCCCCGCGTCTGACCGCCCCGCGGGCCCCACCCGCCTACGGTCGCACGCTAGTCAGACGCACTGTGCGTCGCCACATGCGCACAGCGACGCGCAGCAACAGTCGCGCCCTCTTTTACCCAGCTACCACCCCCACCTATTCTAATATTCTAAAACCACACATCACCCGCGTGCCACTAAAGTTGTCAGTATCGCGACACGTATCATAGTATCGTACGATCCTATGATTCTACCGAAAAAGATAATACGGATCGCAATATGAATCGGAATCAGGTAAAAAAGTATTATCTTTAACATATTGCATTTTTAGATTATTAATTTATTAAAAATAATTAAATAAGTTTCAAAAATCAACATTAATTCAATATAATATGAATAAGTATATTCAAATTAGAAAATTAAATTCAAAAAATTTACTATAGACTTACATATTTAGAAATATAATTCAATTTTTATATAAATATATATGCTTTTAAAAAATTGATAAAACCATGATTCTATGATTCGATTTGATCTCGTCAGACAAAAACATCCTACTTAAGATCACAATCCTAATAACCTTGCGAGCCTTCTCCCGCAATAATAATGTAATAATAACCAAGGAGTGAAGGGGTTTCCATGAAAGATAAATCTTGTGAAAAGAGTTAAAAAATGCTATTTTTTTTGTGCTATGGTTGATATCTTTTATTCATAATTTTTTAAATAACAGCAGATAATAGAGAAGTCAATACGGATAGTCCATATGATTTTCATATTGAAAAGCCGTTTGAAAAATTTGTTTTAAAAAATCTCGTTTATTTTGACTTCGATGAAACAAAAACCGAAAGCCAAAACGTAGAAGCCTAAAAAGCAGGGGCCGCTGTTTTTTTCACGCTTTTTCCTCTCCTCCACGATCCCTCTCCCTCTCTAGGGTTTCTCCCCGCTTAGCTGCTTCGCTTCGCTTCCCCACCTGCTCTCGTCTCCATCACCCTCTCTCTCTCTCTCTCTCTCTCCCCCCGAGGAGTCCAATGGCGGACGCGGACGAGAAGCCCCCGCCCAAATCGGACCCCGATGCCTCGCCGATCGCGTTGATCTCACCCTCCTCGCCCTCCTCCGGCTGCGGGGATGCCGCGGACGCCACAGCGATCGAGAACCAGCTCACCGACCTCGCCGTCGCCGACGAGCTCCCCAAGCCCTCGGGGTGGGAGGACGAGCCCGTCCCCGGCGTCGTCAGCGGCGATGAGGTCTCCGGCGAGAAGCTCCCGGCGGCGGCGGGGGCGGATTCGAAGCCGCGGTTTCCGCGGCGGCCTGGGGAGCCGGATTGTACTTACTACGTGAAGTTCGGGAGTTGCCGCTTCGGGATGAAGTGCAAGTTCAACCACCCGGCCCGGAAGAAGAAGAGGGTGGGTGGCTGGGGGTTGGGGCTAGTAATAAAGCTCTTGTTAATCTTTTTTTTTTTTTGCGATTTTCGGGAATTTTTTTAGGATGTTTTGATGTGGTTTTGGTGATGGGAGTTTGGTAGTTCGTGGATGGGTGAAACGGAAGCGGCTTTTTTCATGGGTTTGTGACCTTGTTTTGTTTTTGCGCGCTTGTGCAGATGAAAGGGAGTGGGAGTAGCGGCAGCGGGAGCAACAGCAGCAGTAATAAAGCTTCCTCGCCGGATGATGAGCAGGTAGTTGACCTTTTTACGCTTGCTTCTGTGTGTGTGGGTTTTTTGTGCATGCATGTCTGTCTAAATTTGGCACCTTGCTGAGACTGGAAGAGGTTGGCTGGAGGAAGAGAGACTTGCCTTTTCTAGTGTATTGTGTTGCAAATGCACTAGTTTTGATGGTGTCGTTGTGTTAGGAGTGGGTAAATGCAGCCCAGTTAGGGAAATACTTAAACTGCTTTATGCTCTTGGCACTTGTTTTGGGTAACATAAATTGAGCGATCTGGTCCATCTGGATGCCTTAAGTTTCTTATGTTGTTTAGGTCCGGTACAATGCGGAATTGTATGCATTGGCCAACACATGTCAGTTTCCATGGTGCTTGCATGAGGTTGATGCCAGGGATATGCATGCTTGTACCACATCCTTGCAGTTATAAGCTAGATGTGGCTTACCTATTTGATCAGCTTTCAATTTTCATCTTAAGGATATGAGCAAGTGATTCACTCATCTGATTGGTGTTTATTGCTCCATGAGATTTGTAAGAACCTAAATAGGATACATCTTTGGATGTCTTTACACCCAAATGCACCTAGATCCCAATTGATTTTAAAAAGTAGAGTAATTAGAAAAATTGCATTTTGGTTTCATCTTTGGATTAAGATGAAAAAATGTGTTAAGTTCTATAGTCTTCAAAATATGCCTCTTTCCAGTTCTGGTGCTTGGACAATGTTGACGTGGGGCTATGCATGTTATTCAATTTGTTTGCAAATATGAACTATGTGTATCGAGCTGTTTGGTTAACATTTGTCCTGTAAAACTTGCAAACATGCAAGCTAGTTACTGACATCATCAATTGTTTTGTTATTGCCTTGGTTTTATGAGATTTATAAGCACCTACAAGATACTATTTTTAATGTCACTTTTAATCTGCAGTGGACCTTGATTTTGCTTTTATTTTCTTGGAAATAGTAGATGGTATTGGATTTTGTTTCCTTTTTGGGCTAATTCTGGAATTAACAAGTCGAATGATTCATAAGCACCTAAGCTCCAAATGACTTGACAAAGCTTGTAAGCCTGAAAGATTAGCTCACCTAGCTTGTGATACTTGTTGAAGAAGCTCGTTGTCTTGCACATATTAGTATATTACCTCTTATTTTCAAAATTTACAGGCTAGCCATGTCGCTCATCTCACTGTGCAACCTATTATGATATTCCTATAAAAAATAATCTACTCTAGTTCCTTCTATTATCTATAATTGTTAGGAGAGCCCTCTATATAAGTACACGTATTGTAGTCATTATGATCAAGTAAGAATGAATTAGAAGTCGTCTTCTCCTTCCCCCTATCTATAGATCTATCCTCTATCCCTAAGCCTCCCTCTACCTATGTTGCTAAGGATCACAACAGTTCTATGCTGCCTTTCCCAAATTAGTATATATTTTGATAAGAATGTAGGTTGGCCATAGTTTCTAGTAGCCTTCGACCAACCAAAAATCACCAAGACGCCAACAAAACCAATCTACACAAACCAGGGCTGAGCAGAAATTTGGGGATTTGCAAAAGCTAGATCACCAAATCACAATAGCAAAAACACATTTTGCATCTCACAAATATATGTGGAGAATTCAGCAACTTCGTAATAATAGATTTCGAGCCCAAAAAAGATTGGTCCTTGCTATTTTTTTTTATATTGCAATATACTTATTGTGTTTTTAACTCGCAATACAATAGGTTGCATCCTCTGGTTTGCTGTTTCGTATATTTCCCTTTAGTATTTATACTGTACTCTGCTTATTCAATATGTGCGCTGTTTCCACATTCATCGCTGATGATGCATGGAGATAATTGAATTCCTTATTTTTAGTCACATGGTCTAGGTAGCTTTTTTAAGGTTGAAAGGTTCACATAGGATTTTATGTGTATTTTTCAATTAACTGTTGCCGAAACATATTAATATGTTCAACTTTCCATTTTTATATTAATGAATTTTTTCTTTGTACTATGTTCTTTTTTAAGTGGTGTTTTTGACTTTTCATAGTCTTCGAGATGTAACTTTGACCGTTACTGTTTGTAACTTTATGTTATTATATGCTAATAAAATTATAATATTATGAAAGTATTTTTAACGAGAAATCTAATGATATAGTTTCCATGTAGCCAATTTTTAAAAATATTAGTGGTCAAACTTTACAAAGTTTGACTGCACAGATTCTAGGGCATCACTTAAAAAGAGCGGAGGTAGTAGTAAATTAGCAAAATATGTATTTACAGTTCTAAACTGGTGCATGAGAATTCTTTGAATACACTTTGATTGATGTTTATTTTTTTTTAACTTTGCATCAGACTCCTAAAGAAGAATACGAAGGTCTTGTTCCAGATGTTTCAGTTGAAATAGATTCATTGGTGAGTCTTTACTTGCTTTTACAAGTGAATGTGAAGGCATAATACAGAACTATTTCTCAGTTGTTTCCAAGGGATGGATGGCTATTTGAAATGATCACAAAAGCTGTAGTGTACCACACCACCTTTGTCCATTGTTTGTTTATACTTCTGGCCAAATTTGTGTCTTCCATAATGAGTTTGACTAGTTGTGAAGCAAGTGCAAAGGTGTGTCTCCAAAATTGGTTGCACGAAAAATGTGGCATGCCATACTTAGGTGTGGCCAATTTTGACCATGAATCATACAGCTTGAACCATCAAATTTGGGATTAGTTAGATGTACACTATGGGTGGATTCTTTTGGGCTGTGACTTGTGGCTAAACTTTTTGAATTCTGTGCCGTTCGCAAGAGGCAGTACGCAGAGAGAAATAATCGCATACGATTTTGGCTAGTACAGCTGAACTTGGTACAGTTTATACTACAATTTACCTGTAGGCCCGCCTTGAAAAAACGCACCGTTTAAAAGCTGGTTACTGTAGCCTGTACAAGCATAAGCCGACTGACAGTCCTCCCGAACTTACTCTATATTAAGTTTTGTTTGGCTTTCTTTAGTGCAACTGTGGCACGCTAAGATGTAATTTTCTGTAGGGCTATGCTGACAAGGGGAGTACATCTAACTCAGAAAACCTTAAGAAGACATCTTATGAGGTCAGCGCATTGCCTTTCAGCGTGCTATGTAATGATTAAAATATCTTCTCTCTGTGAGATAGGTTTGTTATGAACTTATTTAACGTTTTACATGCTATTTAACTAATGAAAAACCAATTTTATATCTGCAAAACTAACAGTCAGAAGTATTTAAAAGAATGCTGGTCTTTGATATTGCGTACGTTTGTGTTTTTCTTTGTTGCAGGTTATTGATGTGAAGAAGGGAACCATGGAGCCAAAGGAACTTAAGGTTAACTGTTGTATCTATGTTATAGACATTATTATGTTCACTGATGCTTGAGTTTGATTAATAGATGTAATTAAAGTTTTAAGTTTAAAATTATCATCTTTTGTTGTCAGATTGCTGAGGAGATTGAAAAAGGAATTTATTTGAAGAAGTTAGATGAGGCAGATCAAAAGGTTTGCAAGTCTGTTACATTATACATTGAAGCCCTTTTGGAAATTTCTTGATAGTCCACAAGAGGCCATATACCCTTAAACATTGTTGTTAATGTTAAGGTTTTTTCTATCAACCATGTAGTGTCCTTATGTGAGATCTTGTGTTTTCCCATGCTTGTTAGTTAATGCCATTTCTGCTGGATACCTTGGAGCAAATTCCATCCTCTACATGACCTTTGCATGAAACTTCCTGCAACTGAACAAACCTAGTTATATATTAGCCACACTAACATGGTAAAAATAAATCCATGCTCATACGAAATTTTGTCTTTGTGAAGGATGGTATAGATTGATAACCTTTTGAATGATCTGTATCTTGTATGAGGCTCTCAATTTATTATTACCTGATTATTCTCTACTGTTTCTGACTTGTGGAGCTTCCGAAGGGTGCCAAAGAGAAAAGAAAGGAAACCGTTTCAGAAGGTAGTGCTCAGGAGGAATGCAAGGTTTGTTTACGATCTTTCACCCTGTTGATAAGTTTGTTGATTGAGTTTCTTACTGATTTGCACTAAGATGTTATTTTGACTTTTGAATATTCTTTTGCAGTCTTCTCCTCTAATATACATGTTAAGATTCACGAATACTGTGTCTTATGGTTAGAGGGAATGGTTGGATTCCAAGTAGTGAAGTCCTATCCAATTCAACTACGAAAAAGTCCATTATACAGAAATGCCCTATCCAATCCAATTACTCTTACTTCCAAGTCCAAGGTCTAATGGACTATCCAATTGCCTAACAATAGGGAAAGAACATTTCAGTATTTAAAATTTCCTTGTCTCACAACAAATTGGAGGTGAAATACCTGGTCATGAAATACCAGATCATCTAAGTTATCAAATGAAAACCGGGTGGAATCAATTGTTGTGCCACTCCATTGCTTGTGGCTCGACAGATCAGCTGGTACAGGGACCAAAATGAGCCCCAAGGCCAAGAGGGTCCAAATGCAGCATTAGCTTTGAAAAATCCTTTGGCCATTTGGAATGCATGAATTTCACAGGAAACTGTTCAATTCTTGCATTAATCGGGAAAATTCCTGTGTTCCAAACAAGGCCTTAATCTGTACCAGATATTCGTATCTGTACAAACTTTCTGAAAATTCATTGGAGATCACTACTACGGGTCTATTCTTTTTGACTTTGGCATATGGCTGTAGCTTATAACTTTTAGGCTATTCGTGAGAAAGTGCAGAATAACAGAAACTTGCGTAAGGTTTTGATTAAGATAAATGAAGTCGCTACAGTGTTTACTACAATCAACTTGTAGACTCTGCTTTAAAAAAACACTTCGTTTGAAAGCTAATTATTGTAGAAAAGCCAAAAAGCAGCTTTTAGAAGCTGAAAAGAAGAGGCCCTATAACAGGTTTAGTATATATATTTAATCGATAGCTTAGGGGTGAGGTGGTCAGTTTTGCCTAATTACCTTGCATGGCCCACCTGGAAATGTTGGTTGTGGGGCTGAGTGCAGGCTCACTGGAGTCATGAGCCAAATGGGGTCTTCCTTGGTTTAACTGGAATCAACTCGATTAGAGTATTAGGTTCTGAACCAAGCCCATGTCTCCACCCTAACAGCTATCTCCTGGTGTCTCAGGTTGGCTTAGCCTGCCCCACCAGAATACCTACAATGGCCTTTCAGCAGCTTCCCTGTTTGGTACATGTTGTAGTTAACATCAAATTATGCATATCATAATGTAATGCAGTCGTAGTTACATGACATAGATGGACAACAAATTATGCATATTGTAATGTAAGCTTTTTCCAACTTTTCTTGAGTCTTCTCCATGGTGCACCTCTGTTTTGCTGTAAGTTACAGCAGCTGATGGTAACATGTAAACATAGTTTTTACTTTACACACACTTGCAAACACACAAACATCTCATGAAAAAATCTAACTGGGTGGTAGGGATTAAATCATTAAATCTTTCATGACAAAGCCACCCCTGTCCCTTGAATCCTTTTTTTAACACAAATTGTCTTCCAGTATTATTCAACACCAGGAGGATGCAAATTTGGGAAATCTTGCAAATACCTCCACCGTGAGGGAAAAGAAGGGAAAACAGAAGCTGTAAAGGTTGAGCTGAATTTTCTAGGTCTTCCACTTCGTCTGGTAAGTCCTTAGTTGGTTTCCAACTTATATATATGTGTCTATTTGAGTTCCATTAGGTTTACCTTTTCAGTGACCTTTTGTTATCTTCTCATGCTCTAAAGATACTTATGATGTTAGGGGACATATCTAGTGGAAATCAATAACTTGGCACAATCACGCAAACCACTTAGATTTGGACACCAAATCAACATGAAAATTCAGATTTTTTATGTAAACTCCGTTTAGTACACCTCCATTTTAAATTTTAAGTTCAAGTTCAATATATGTTGGAAGGTAAAATTTGATAAAGTTCTGATAAACAGTATATTAAATGGAAAAGGACAAACGCTTGTCCACATCAAGGTTCCAAATTCCGCTACCGGGGTAAATCTCGCCCGGGGGCCCAGTACCGGTTACCGGCCGGTAACAGGAAAAACCGGTCGGTAACCGGAAAAAACCGGTCGAATTTCATGCGTCAAAATTTGAATTTGAAATCGGTAACCCCAAAAAACCGGAGAGAAACCACTAAAAACTAGAAAAACTGCTAAAAACCGATTTTTCAAATTGGAAATTCGTAACACATTCATGGCAAAAAAGCATGAAGTCAAGAGCACGGGAGGTACATGAATCTTTCTAATACATTCCATTAGTGTTAAACAATATAAACATTATTAGGGAAACGAACTTTTATATTCAAAAATTGGAAATTCCTAATAAATTCATGGCAAAAAGTATTAAGTCAAGCATGGAAGGTGTATGCATTTTCCTAATACATTCCATTAGCGTTAAACAATGTAAATATTATTAGGAAAACTAACTTTTACATTCAAAATTTGTAAATTCCTAATACATTCATAGCAAAAAGCATGAAGTCAAGCACGAGAAGTGCATGCATCTTTCTAATATATTTTATTAGTGTTAAACAATGTAAACATCATTAGAGAAACTAATTTTTACATTCAAAAGTTTAAATTTGGATTAAATGAAAAACTGGTGGTTTTTCCCTCCCGGTCGGCACCGGTAAAACCGGTTATCGGCGGTAACCGGCCGGTTACCGCTGGGATTTGGAACACCGGTCCACATCAAACTTCTCCTTTTCGTTTCATACTTTCTTATACACAATATTTTCAGAATTTTTAGTGTTGATTTGGTGCCAAAACCAAAGTGGTTTTTCGTTTCATACTTTCTCATACACAATATTTTCAGAATTTTTAGTGTTGATTTGGTGCCAAAACCAAAGTGGTTAACTATTGATGTGCAGTAGATATGCCCCCTTGATGTTAACACTTCCATTTCTTAAATTGGATTTTTTCTATGAGAATGTGGTGTTTTTAATCTTGCAGGGGGAAAAGGAGTGTCCATACTATATGCGCACTGGGAGCTGCAAATTTGCTACTAATTGCAAGTTTCACCATCCAGATCCTACTAATGTGTCTTCAAAAGATCCAGTGTTGGAGCATGAGAATGGGGATACTCCACAGCAAAATGTTCAAGGATCCTCTCAGCCAAATGTTCCAATTTGGCCTGACCAGAGAGCATTGAATGAGCAGCATGTTCCTTTTCTAGCTCCAGCACCATCGTTTAGTGCAGGAATGATTCCACCTCAAGGAATGTATCCGTCTCCAGAATGGAGTGGGTATCATCAGGTAAATATAGTCTTTTTGATTTGAAAATGTTTCTTTCACTCCAGCGGATGCCATGCAAATTTCATCGGATGGTATTAATATTTTTTGCACATTGCTTTTCGCCGGAGTACTGAAAACTGAACAATTAGCAGATTTTGCAGACTTGTGTGTTGGCAGCTGTTTTGAGTATTGACCAGTGTTCTAAAAGGCGGTTTTAGGCGGCCGCCTAGGCGGGCCTAGGCGCTGGGCGGAGCCCCGCCGCCGCGCTTTGGCCAAAATCGGTGACCTAGGCGGCGAGCCCGCCTAAGTGGCCGTCGGCGGTCAAAGGCGGCCATCGGCGGGGTCAAAGGCGGGGTCTAGGAAGATGGTCTAGGGCAGACGGAGAGAGTGAGAGGCACCTGGAGTCTGGAGATCTCGTCAGCTCACGCGTTGTCGGCCGTCGTCGTCGCCGCAGCCGGATCCGCCGTCGCCGCAACTGGATCCGGCGTCGCCGCAGCCGGATCTGCTGCCTCTGCCATCGCCGCCGCGGATCCGCCGCCGCCGCCGCGGATCCGCTGCCTCCACCGTCGCCGCAGCTGGATCCGCCGTCGATGCCGCCGGATCCACTGGAGCAGCGGCGGCGTTGGGGTAGAAGGGGAGGTGGCGCTTGGGAAGAAGGGGAGGCCGCGGCGACGACATTGGAGAAGGGGAGCGGGGGAGAGAGCAAAGGTGAGGGGAGGGGAGGCGTGCGAGAGAGGGAGAGAAGCTGTGTGAACGGGGGCCGGGGCGTGCGAGTGAAATGAGGCGGTGAGAAGTGAACGGGTAGAGAGAGAGAGGAGGGGGTAAAAGGGGAGGTAAATGGGCTGGTGGGTGGTTATATGCATAAATAGTTTTAAATATTAAATAGGTTAGATAGAAAATAAAATAAAAATTAATAAATCTTAGTTTTAATTCCACCGCCTAGGCCCCGCTTAGGCGCTCTAGGTGCTAGGCCCCACCTCGCCCGCCTAGCGCCTAGCGCCTTCTTGAACATTGGTATTGACATGATAAAGGGCCTGCTCTTTTTTTGGCTTATGACAGTGACCATATAGCTTATGGTTGAATTTTTTTAATTTTGGCCTGTTCACGAGAGAGATTACAGAGAGAGATACTCGCTTGCGATTTGGACTGGTACAGATGTTGGGCTTTTAACGTGTACTATAATTAACTTGTAGACATTGTCTTGAATAAATATTTCGTTTGAAAGTTAGGTATTGTAGATTTGTAGTAAAAGTCAAAAGCTGCAAAGAACAGGCCCAAATCTTACTTTCATCTGTGTGTCAACATATATCATTTTACTCTTCTGCCAGAACTAGTTGACATTCTTTAAAGAAAGTATGTATAAGTTAGCAAGTACTCCACATAAAAAATATTAATGTTTAGATCAGACATATAAAAATGATATGTGTGGATTTGTCTTTTCATAAGGTTATAATTTTGCTAGGTTTCAAAAATATATTATGATAGAAATTGGTGGTCAAAGTTGTGTTTTGGGGACATGTCAATGTTGAAAACTCCACTTATTTCCAGTGTTGATCACAACTCTGTTGAAATATATGTAAGAGCTAGAGGATGCCGTTTGTGACGTTGTCTTCAACAACGAGCGTCCATTTCCTTCCCCTTTCCTCATTCACCATTCCTTTCTCAATCTCTCCCAACTACCTCTTCTCCCACCATGAATCAACCCCACCAACCACTCCCCTCAGTTGCTCGCATGACCCTGGATCTAAGGTGGTAGGTGACTCAGCTTCATGTGTGCGGGAATAGGCTGACATGCGATTTTTACCCGCGATGGGTCACTAAAATAACTTGCAATGACTTTGAGGCACAGACAAGTTCCTTGACCCACTTGTACCCACCTCGCAAGTTGTACCTGTGGTGCATGTACTCGTTTGAAAATATTGAGTTGAAAGTATAGCAGCAATGGGGGAGAGGGTGGGGCAGGGTTGTTGTAGGTCACTGGAACGGTGTTAATTAGAATCTCCCCCCTTTGAATATCCTCTTTTCAGCTCGACTACATAGTAAGGTTACAGGAACTGTAAGAATACAGTTATTTTTAGCTAATATTAGATTTCATGAAAGTTATCTGTATGATGTCATTTGGAAAAATGATGCACGGCTGCATGCCGTAATTCTTAGTTCCTACAATCTATTTACTAGTTTTGATTTGTGGCCAGAGCTGCTAGTAACTAGAAATATCCTAGTTGAGACCGCTGAAAAATACTCTCTTTGTTTCAGTTCTCCTGTATATGTCACAAATGCGTTTAATAACTTTCTACTTATTGTTAATATTGATACTTTATCTTGGATAACTATTTGATGTGCAAATGTTGTTATCAGGTTCCATTAAATCCATATTACCCTCCTGGAGTCCCTTTTCAACATTTTCCTGCTCCTATTAATCATCCGATGTACAAGGCAGCAGATATACCTGGACATCAGCAACTGCCTTCTGATGAATATCCAGAGAGACCTGGACAACCTGAATGTCAACATTTTGTTAAAAGTGGTTTTTGCAAATTCAGGATGAAGTGCAAATATCACCATCCAAGGTCACGTGTGCCTCCAATAGGAGCTCTTAGCCCTCTTGGCTTGCCTATCAAACCTGTAAGTTCTTTCCGATCAGTTTATTTCCTCATTAAGGTAATATCCATTATAATTTTTCCATATATAATAAATCTATGATGTTTCAATGTAATTTGAGTATTTGACTCGCATGGAAAGAAAAGAGGAGATTATTTGGATAGTTGTTAAGAGAAACATGTTATTCCTAGTGTTAGTATTATTTACTTCTGCTCTGACCTATGGCCTTGCAAACTAATCAGATAACACTGGACCGTGAAGCTTTATTTCTTGTTATGTTTATTCCAGGATCAGCCTGTGTGCACATACTATGGTCGCTATGGAGTCTGCAAGTTTGGGCCAGCTTGCATGTACAATCACCCCTTCAATTTTGGCCCTCCTGTACCGGCAGCAGGGCCACCTCTCTCTGGCCAATACCCCATACCAGGAAACTACACCGTTTAGCAGGCGGGAGCGATTTTTCGGCGGTCGCCCTGATTCTTGTAATAACTTGTAAAATAGCGTAGCTGAAAGCTGTACGGGGATTCACTTGTAGACGGTAGAGATCTGGCTCGCAAGTCGCAACGAAGTTGCATGAAGCTGGGTACATTGCCGCAGGGATTCATGAAACCAAACAAACCAGTTACACTGCCCTTTTACATTGTACAGCACTTAGCGGTTTGTATATAACCGTTTCTTACTACTGAAACCCACGTTGCGTCCTAGTTATACTGCACGTGATTCACCGTTTATGATGGCGGTTCCTCGCTGTAGTGTGGACATAGATGGAATTTAGCGGGAGATATGTTATGTGGCAATATATCCTAAGGGCTCAAGTTTGGGTGTACCGTGTTTGGGGGTGTATTCACGGTGTACCTAAACTAAAAAAAGTCATAACAAATTTTGAGGAAATTTTTATATCTATTTTATTTTCACTCTATTTGTGTATAAAATTCTAAGTTTAATTTAGTGTATGTTAAGAGTAGCAAAAAAATTAATAAATTTAAACTTTTAACATGTCAGATTTTTTTGGTATCGCTAACATATGATGAATCTGAATTTGAGATTTTATGCATAGATAAAGTAAGTTTATATGTAGAAATTGTTTTGGAATTTTTTGTGATTTTTTAAAGATTTGAGTGGATAGGATATGTGGCCATGTTATGTACAATCTGATGTTGGCAATGGTCCGATAGACCATTGAATTAACTGTTAGGCTTGGACATGAATTTTTTGTACGAATAATCTGTTTTTATTTGAAATTGACATGAATTTTTTGTACGAATAATATATTTTTTATTTGAAATTATAGAAATATATCCGCGGCAATATTTTTTATAGAAACAGGCGACTGGAGCCAATAGCCCAACAGGGGGTGACAGATGTCCAGTCGTCCGACCCTCGGGCGACTACAACCAGTCGCCCCCCCCATTGGGCGACTTGATGTGCATTGCCCACCCATTGGGCGACTGCGTTCAATCCCTCGTGCATTTTGTAAATTTTGTAGTTTTTAATTGGAAAATAATCTGCTGGAGTTGTAATAAAAGTTTATGTTCATTGTATGTTGTAGGTGCGTAACAAATTTTGGGAAAATTTTTTATGGAACGATTGATCGTAGAACGATCGGTACATACAATGGTAAGTGATAGGTTGATGTTACTGAGAATTCGTGTACGGAGAAAACATGTATGTTAATATTGTTACATGACTTGCTATAAGAATCATTGAATGCGAAAAGATGAGATAATAAGCTTGTCTGAATTTAAATAAACTTCATAATACAGTTGAGAGTAACATGTCGCATACTTTTTGATTACATGCATAACATATAGCATCATGTGCGACTAACCCACCCAATTACTCGTACGACCTACTGTGTGGACTGGGGCCATTTTCCCTTTCTTGCCCGCTCGGCGTTGAACTCCTTGGCGGCCTCTTTTGCCTTAGCCGCCATTTCTCTCTTTCTCTCGCGCTCCCTCTCGCGAGCCTCCCACTCCCTACACGTGCACGTTTCGAGATGAGCTTTCGTCTCGCGTTGTATACGCAGAGTTTGCTCGTTCTTGCGGCGCTCCTCCTCCCGCATCTCCGATGGCCTTGATTCCACTTCTCAAAGTCAAGGGCACATTGGTCCTCAAGGTGGATCTCAAGATCGATCCATTTGCGCTAGGTACATAGGGGTTCCGGGGACTATAAATACATGGGAGAGATTGTTAGTGCGTGCTGTGAAGGAGAAAAGGTAGGGGAAAATAGTACACCTGGTCCTTACCGGCTGCCGGTAGGTTGTGATGTCTAGACGACGGTCCGGGTAGTTACTGGAGTAGTTTGCGCAACCTCAGTAACGCATACCTAGGCTGATGCGGTGCTTAGACTTGAAGAACTTGCACGTGTCCCCGCACCAACAAAGGGGGGTGTCTCCCCCTCGGATGGGAGTTGCGACGAACGCTCGGTGAGAACATTTGGGATGAGGTTGTTGCTACGGGGCCCTCGTTGTGGGGAGCTGACCTCGTAGCACACTGGGCTTGTTCTGCCCAGGCCGCAATAGCCCTTATTTCTCATCACGGCCGGTAGCTAACCGTGCTAGGTAGTGGGTCTCCTCCCATTGCTTCATCATCTTGTCCCATTGCTTCTTCTGCCCTTTGTCCATACTGGTGTGGTGAAGGAAGCGTGGTGTAGTGTGGGGTTTAGATGCACAGTATTCTCTGAGAAATCCCGAGGACCTCAATTTATAGTGTGCAAAGCTGGTAAAGTTAGGCCGTGAGGTCTTGTCGCTGCGGAAAGCTGTGTCGTCATGTCATGTCGCTGCGTAAAGCCGACACGTTCGGTCTTCTCACTGCGCAAAGCTGGCCCGTGCTATCATGTCACTGCGAAAAGCTGCGTCGTCATGTCATGTCACTGAGGAAAGCTGACATGTTCGGTCTTCTCACAGTGCAAAGCTGGCTCGTGCTGTCATGTCACTGCGAAAAGCTGCGCGTCATGTCATGTCACTGAGAAAAGCTGTCACATTCGGTCTTCTCACTGCGCAAAGCTGGCCCGTGCTGTCATGTCATTTCGAAAAGCTGCGTTGTCATGTCATGTCACTGAGGAAAGCTGGCACGTTCGGTCTTCTCACTGCGCAAAGCTGGCCTGTGCTGTCATGTCACTGCGAAAAGCTGCGTCGTCATGTCATGTCACTGAGGAAAGCCGCACGCGGTCTTCTTCTCTACGCAAAGCCGCCCGTCTTTGTCATGTCATCGCTGCAGCTACGCCGTCATGTCATGTCTCTGAGGAAAGCTGGCCTGTGCGGTCATGTCGCTGCAGAAAGCTGGCTCGTGCGGTCATGTTGCAGCAGAAAGCTGGTCTTCTCGCTGCGCAAAACTGGCGCACCCGGTCTTCTCACTGCGCAAATTTGGGTTGTCATGTCATGTCACCGAGCAATATGGGCCGAAGTTACACTATATAATGAATGGACGAGGTGGTGCTGGTTGGAGGAACTATCTTCTCCGTCGTAGAGTAACCCACCATGACGGACGCCAAGGGACCACTGGAATATGGGTCACCAAAGGAGCACCTTTCGCTCGAAAGGAAGGAGGACTTCGGCCCTACGTACCGCTTGTTGCCAAGTAGGCACGCTCAACCAGTGCGACCGAAATGCAAACACATGCAGGACACAGTGATGCAGGTGGCAGAGGGCCATGAGCATGGTGGTCAACGTTTCATTTGGTGCTCATACTCCAAGGTACAAGTTCGCACTCGTCTATTTTGTTGTACTACTAATATAGTTTCGATGTTAATGTTTGTTTGTAGCAGGTGGATAAATGTGACTTTGTGCGATGGATCGATCCTCCCCACGAACGGTATATATCGACGTACGTGCATACGTTGTGGAAGAGAATCTTTGATTGGAGGCACGCATTGAGAGTCTTGAAGAGTAGAATGATGACCTCCGTTAGCAGGTGGAGCGCGACTCTTCATGCTGCTGCGCGAACCCTAGTTGTATATGTGCTTGCCACTACAACGACGGTCAGCCACGTCCGAGGCGACCCCCTCAACAATACTCCATGTGGATGCCACGAGGCTCGTTCAACATATAGTCAACGATGTGTACGGTTGTACAAGTGTGCTCAACACTCTTGTTCAAAAAAATTTTCAATGTTGTTAAGCATGTAATTGAATGGTTCGTGCGTTGCTGTAGTTTCCATCAGTGTTGTTTACTGTTCGTTTGCTATGCGCGTCGAGAAGGTAAGGAGAAGTAGAAGTAAGCTCGACACCGTACATGTAAAAGTTTACTACGTAAATAAAAACTTAAGCAGTACATGAACATATAGTGTACAGTGAGGACTATCGTCTCCCAACAATATCCCTAGCACCCCCTCCGTCGCCACCCTGGCCCCCTCTGTCTCCGCATCCGCCCATATGGCCCCGCTTGGCCGTCCCCGCTGCAACGGATGACGACGCCCAAACAAAGTAAGACGCTCAGGAGACCATCGCACCCGTCGCTGAGCTGGAGGAGTGGGTTGCACCACTGCTTGTGTGCTCTCCGGTGCACCGGTGAGGGCACTCCAAGGGAGAACCTTTGGTGGTGTGCCCCAAGGTGCAGAGCCGGACGCCGGCCCGGGCCAATCCGAAAAGTACTAGTCGGGATCGTCTGTCCCTGGGGAGACGTCATATCCCGTCTCAGGGAAGAAAAGACCTACAATAGTAACATCGTTACTTAGTTACATAAAGCATTGGGATAAAAGTGAGATCTGACGATGCATACCGTCAGTTGGCGCCATCGCGTTTGGAGGAGGGATGTATGGCATGGAGTGCACCCCCTGCGTGGGGGAAGCTGGGGATGTGCGGAGGACGCGTGAACAGCTGCCCTGGTGGTGTACGAGGCCGTCCCTAGTCAGAGCCCCCAGCCTGGTTCGGGTGAGGTGGTGTGGGACGTGTCCACGTACTACCTCCAGAGTACAGCCACGGCGGTCGGGACGGCACCATGGACGAACTGTCTGTGCACTAGGCGTGACTGTGGAGACCGCCGGTAGCCTCATACAGGATGGCAGGCCTACGATACATCTGCACCCGACCTCTATCCGATGCCAAACGGTCACGTGCTCGTCGTGGGTCAACTCCACACCTACGGCGAGCCTGTCCAGCATAGTGATGGACTCGCTCTACAGCGAAGTACCGACATCAACCTGAAGGAAAAGACATGAAATGGCCAATTATTGAAATGACATTGCCATTACGGAATCTTTGAAAATTATGTGTAACGTACTGCGAGGTGCGCGTCCCACGCGAGGTGCGCGGGGTACGTGTTTGTGGGAGTGGCGACGTGTGTGGTGGGCAGGTCAACGACATGTACAAGCCTCGTACGTGTCCCCCTGGTACCAGCGTAGGTACTCCACGTAGTCTCTGCTGTCATAGGGGCGGTCCTCCTCTACACGGTCGTCGAGCGCACCCTCCCATTGCACGATCCACCCCTGCGTCTTCGTCGTCCAGTCTGTGCCGCGTTTAACTCCCTTTCTGGAGTGCCTGCTTATAGGACCATTACGTAAGTGCTTGCAAACAGAGTAGTAAACACGTACAGATTTATGAGAAGCGGTCGCTCACATTGGACGATCTGCGGGAGCGGTGGTCCGACTTGTACAAGAAGCGCCTGACGTAGACCGAACTGTCACATCACTCATTGGGGCACGTAGTCCTCTCTGAAGGTATTGGACACGAGCTTTCGGCGCGTTAGCTAGAAAGCCCGGTCACGCCAGCACAGTGTGGACAGCCCGACAGGAGCACGGTCCTACAATGCCGTAGGTGAGTATGGCTCCCACCGCACGTCGCCAGTTGTGAGGCGGTCGAATTGCTCCACAAAGGGCAGATACACCCACGTGACCTGCACGTGTGAGAACTGTACCTGCAAGGAAGAACAGATGTTAAGTACGACCATCGTTAATAAGAACGAATTAGCTAATTGTGTTAATACTTATCTGTCGATGACACTAGATATAACCCATGGTCGGCTGGTCGATGTCTCCCTCGAGGCACATCTCTGCCCCGTACGGACTTATGTCCTCTAGCAAAGGTCGTCCGAGGCTGAAGCGCTCGAACGACCACAGCTGCAGTAGCAGCAGATAACCTGCGAGGACCAAGTTCGCCTTGGTCCTCGAGCACGCGTCGCACAGGCCACGGTAGGTCGCGGCAAGTGCGGCTGATCCCCAGCTGACCTGGGGGACCTCGTCGTCCGCGATCACCCTAGCATAAGCGATGAGGCGCGCGTTGACGGTGTTGCCGTGGCTGGTGGTAAAGAGCACCCAACCAAACAGCTACAGCAAGTACGCCTCAAAGTGGCGTGAGACCTGGTGATCGTCCACCTTTGGATCTATCCGCTCCACCTAAATGCAAACAAGATGTTATTAGTACGTAATAACGCAAATAAGAGCTCCGACGACACGATCGATTGTAAAGACCATGTATCTGGAACTGTGCAAGCCACCTCAGTGATGGCCCGTGTGTCTGACTCGCCAGGAAGATGTAATAGTCATCTGTCGCACCCAGTGGAAGGAACCTCTCGAATCTGCCGAGCAGGTCAGCATGCCACTCGGCCGGGGCCTCCGGTAGGAAGGCAACGGCTTCTGCGATTGGAAGGCCAAGAAGCAGGGATACATCATGTAGGATCGGCGTCATCTCCTCGAATGGGAGGTAGAAAGTGTGCGTCTCGGGCCGCCAACGGTCCACCAAAGCCATCAGCAGGGAACGGTCGAACGGGAAGCGTCGTGATCGCTCCACGACGTTGTCCCCGCCCGCGGCCATGGCATTTCCATCCTCGTCCGTGGCCTGCACCATCCGAGCAAGAGGGAGTAGCCCAGCATCCCGCAGCCTGCAAACAAAGTGAAGGGTAGCACGGAACGTTCTTATGGCAACACTAAAATGCTGGCGGAGTGCAAACCTGACTATTCAACGGGGGTCGAGTCTCTAGGCCACGCGAGGTGTGCGTATCCGGACCACTCCCAGCTCAGCTGGCTCGTCTGTGCTCCCTGTAGGCGGCACACGACGGGAAGCGCGATGCAGACGGTCTAGGTGCTGGTCCAACAAGGGGTACCGCCAGTCCGAGTTACGACCATCACGAGCCATACTTGCAAAAAGCGTTCAAGTAGCACTTATAAGGAACCAAAAAACAACACATGTGAACTAACAGTAAATACAACTAGTAAGTAAATAAACAGAGCAATATTATGCTACCAATACAACACCAACTACATTACAGAAAAGGGGATGTAACATAGCACTTGTACAAATGGTACATGAAATATACGATACATTTAGTACGACATTCCACACGTCATAAGAGCGTACTAAACAAACACAGTTTACAATGTAAATTTATTTCTAGTCTCCAACAACTAGTAGTACAGGCCATGCCACTGTGCCTACTGATTAGTACATGCATTACATCGTCTAGTTGTGTGCCCCTCCTGATTGCATCGCCCGCAACGTGCACCAGATGCTCCGGCTTGCGATTCGTCCATATCATTTCTAATACGCCGGCTCTGTTGCTGACCCTTTCCACCCTTCAGCATGTTAGCATCTGGAATCTAGGTCCTCGCCGCAATGTCCAAGGTGGTAAAGTTTTTGACAACCTTGAACCCCCGGAGCTCCCCACACCAAGCATACAATACCCTTTCCTTAAAGAAGTACTCGGACATAAAGTTCGAAGGATCCATGTCCACGGTCCCGCATGCAGCGAGGACATGAGAGCATGGCTTGTGTAACGACTTTAGCTTGTTGCACGTGTAGCTAGGTTCATTTGCATGATCTCTAAGGCATACCTCGTGGGTAACAAGGGAATGAGCCGTCCCAAATCCGGTTCTATCATGGAGTATTACGTTGAAACAATGCTCCCTGTTGCGCATGACCTACATTGTGTGCAATTGACCCTTATGTGCTTTCGTCTCCATGTATGCCGTGATTTTCAACGAATACAGGGCTCGGGGATTGGTCGCATGAAGTGCGGCATTCATGTGCCTCTCCCTGAAGTAGCCGATTGTACTGTGAAGAACACCTTCCACGATGGTGATAAGAGGTTGAGTACGGAGGCCCCTAAAAACCCAATTGTACACCTCGGCAAGGTTAGTCATCATTATGCCGTAGCTTGCGCCGTCCGCGTCATGCAACATCGACCACTTCTCCAATGGTTCTCCCTCGATCCACTGCGAGAAGCACTTGATGTTTTGTGAGCTCCTCCTTCTTGGACCAGCTGGGTTAGGCTCATCGAGTGCTGGCAAGCATTGCGGTTGTGCCGCCCCAGGAATGACCGGCCCCTTGCTCCTCTTGTCAACATGCTTCCTACTGTGCTCATCCAACAACGCCCACAAAGCATCAAATTTTCTCCGCTGGTTCTGCATCATTAGCCTCTTGAATGCTTCATCAACAGTTGTTTCGGAAACTGCTTCAAAAAGTTCGCTCGTAGGTGACGAATGCACCACCTGTTCCTCATGTCCGGCCAAGAAAAGGGCTCCTCGGGGTCTTACTGAAGTTTTCTTATAGCCTTTACAATCTCGGCATGGTGATCATGGATTATGCACACACCAGGACAAGTGCCGATAACTCCAACCCTGGCATGTCTGAGAAACCACAACCAGCTTTCATAATTCTCACTTTCCACGAATGCAATGGCCAGCGGCAATATTTGGTTGTTGCCGTCAACGCCTATGGTCGTCAGGATCTGCCCCTTGTATTTGCCTGTTAGAAAGGTCTTGTCAACTGAGATCACTGGCAGCATGTGTCTAAATGCCTCGATGCAAGCACCAAATGCTAACATGGCCCTCTGCAACACTGCATATCCTGATGGACTTGTGGATGGCTTGTCTTGCACAGCGATATACGTGTCCAGGTTCCTGTCCTGCAACACCTTAAGCATACGAGGAAGATTATCATACGCCGCCTCGAAAGACCTGAAATGTTTTTCTAACGCCTTCTGCTTGGCACGCCATGCCTTCGCGTAGCTAATCTTGTACTTGAATTTCTTCTCGATAGCTACCGTGATATCTGTGGCATCCATGTCTTTCTTCTCCACTATCTCTTTGTACATCAAATTAGCTATAAAGGTGGGCGTTAGGTTACGATGCCTCGCCAAAACACTGTTGAGAATGCAAGAGTGCGGCTCCACCTTCGACACAATCCACTGAGTCTCATACTTGGGTCTACGTGCATGCACCCTCCAAGGACAACCAGCCTACTCGCACTTCACGGTGTACTGATCCTGGCTTGATTTTACGGCCCAAAAAGTCCGCTGCATTGAGAGGGCACATAGCTTGATGGCATCCTGCAGCGCTGCCTTGTCAGCAAACATAGAATGTAACCTAACTTCTGTCACATGATATTTCCACGCTGATTTATGCTCATCATGTGCAGAAACACCCTCAGCAGTAAACCGGTTCCATTCCTGCGGGATAGGAGCTTCATCCTCATCCGAACTGTCCTCGTCATCCTCCTATACAGCTTCCTCTTTAGCCCATACCCTCTGGTCATCACAGTCCATCTGCTGCACGATGTACTCAACATGCTCCCCTTCATCAGCTTGTCCTGTTCCCTCTCTGTGGCTTGACCATTGTACCTCTCCTCCATGTACCGCAACGGCTTCATCACGAGCAACTTGATCATCTTCACCAACATGCGGCCCGCCCGAGCTGCTAGCGCCTCCCGGAGCGAGGGCGGACGCATGGCCTTGCACAGCTTCTAATGAGCACGGTTGCACAAGTAGAACACACTCGTATCTACGGCGCCGACACCCTTGCACAAAGCCCTTCCATGCAGTAGTGCGCAACAATATCCTCAACTCCTATCTGATGTCCGTGGAGATCGGCTCCAAAGCCCTTGCACGACGATGCAGCACACCTCGGGGTCCAATGAAAAACTCCGGATCAGCCAATGCATCACATTTGAGATCTGAGCATTCTCTCCATCCGGATGTACTAGAGTGACTTGTGGAAAACCGCTCAAATCCACACCATTCGGATCTTCACGAATGGTTCCAGCACCGTAATGCACTTTTAATGTAGTGGCTATTGTCATTGCTGATGTTGGCATGCTTATATGTTTCAATTTTGCGACATGTCAAATAGCATCGTACAATACCAATGTACCGACATACCGCAATTCATATTTCGCCGATTGTTCGCATGTCGTAACCCACTACAGTAACTTCGTACTATGAACTTTGCACATACGAATTACTTAAATTTTACCATAAATGTTTACTGATTTTTAATATGTACAAATTCCAGCGGACAATTAATTTATACATTATGGTGACTGAATTTTCTAAAACTACAATTTTGTACGCATGCAGATTTCCTACTGATGCTAATTTTCTAAAACTATGTTTCCTAAATTATACACAACTACACGCTATTACGGCTGTTAATTTTCTAAAACTACATGTTTAATAAATTTTGTATAACAAATATTTAACTATTTCTATCTACATGTACACCTACGGTTGCTTCTTCCTCTCCTTTCCGTTTCTACGCCTGCTAATTTCCTATAACTACGTTAACTAAATTTTCTATACTACAAATTGTATTAAAATTTCTATACTAAAAATTTTATACTAATAATTTTCTATATTATAATTTCTATACTAAAAATTGTACTAAAATTTCTACACTAAATTTTCTACATCTACAGTTTTTACTAACACTAATATTTCATAAAAAATATACTGCAAATACAATATACCAAAAAAAAACCTGGATCTGAATAGATGAAATGCCTCCCACTCGTTCTTCCTCCCTCTCCTCTCCTCCTCCTCCTCTCCCTCTCCTCTTCTCCCCCTCTTCTTCCCCTCCTTCCTCTCCTTTTCTCTTCTCCCTCTCCTTCCTCTCTTCTTCTCCTCTCTTTCTTGGCCGAGCGAATGGATGGATCGAATGAGTGGGGGCGGCGGCGGCGGCCGAGCCATGTGCTCCTTTTAACCCCCCTGTCGCTTGGGCGTTGGGCGACTGGAGCTCCAGTCGCCCAACCATACGGCGACTGGACCTCCAGTTGCCCAAACGCCCAGGCGACAGCAATAACTCGCCCAATCGTTACCATATTGCCCATGTGTCGCCTCCCAGTTAGGCGATTGGCTCCAGTCGCCCTACCTATTTTTGTAAAAAATTTTTACCATGCGTATATTTTTGTAATTTGAAAAAAAATAGATTATTGGTACAAAAAAAATTCACTTGGACATGGCTAGCCTGACAGGGAAAACAGAAGCTGCATCCATGCGGAGGAGCAACAGAAGCTCAAGCGTTGAGCCTACCCAAATGGTTGACATGGCAGTTCGCAGGAGTTAAACCTAGCGTCATGTGTGACGTCCTATAGCAATTCCAAAAACGTTTTCCCTACGCAAGATTAACAGTACTGAACTCATTAGGGCTGCCTACGTCTCCAGTTGTGACGATTACATCCATACAAGGATAATGAAAACGAAGGATTCAGTTTTCAGACATAACAAATAGCACACTAGAGAAATCGTTACACTTTCATGCTTCGTGAGAAGGCCACGACTAGTAGCGTTGTAGTTGTTGACCTGTTCATGTGCAGCCCGGTTCGGTGGGCTGACCCGAGCCTGGCCTGAAATTCTCGGGCCGGGTTGGACTGGGATTGCTCTCGGGCCAGGATCGGGCCTCGATTTTGCAACCCGAAGCAATTTTTGGGGTGGACTCGGGCTTTGCATTGAACAACCAAAAAAAGACCGGCTCGGCTCGAAACACATTGTGCTTGTAGTTCTCATTCCTAAGACCTAATACGTGTGCGGAAAAATAGCAGTCGCCATATATACACACGGATTAGATCTTGGGAACACCAGATCTCCAAATCCATCGCAACCCTGGCCTCCTCCGGTCCACTGTAACATCCCAATTTTTGCCCTTTCAAAATTCCTTTGTGTAGCATGGGTTTCCTAAATAGTTTCACCAATTTTATTCGCTTAATAAAGTTTAACGGGACTTTCCTAAATTTAAACCAATTTAATATGACTAAATCCAACATCAATTGTTTTCAAAATTATTTTATTTGGGTTTCTTGTGCTTGAAAGTATTTTACAGATTTAAGTGCATTTACTATTTTATTTGTGCTCTTTTATTTTTTTATGTATTTTCTAAAATAGAAAACTAAATAAAAATCCCTAGAAGGTTGAGTGGGCCGAATCCTTCCACCGACCTACTCTCATCCCTTTTCTCTCTCTTCTACCAGTTGCAGGCCCATTTGGCTTACATCGCCAACCAGGCCGCTCCATGATACGACGCCAAGAATCACCACTACCATATCTATGGTGGCCAAAATAGAGGAGGGGGAGGAAGACAAGGAGGACAAGCGACGTGGGCATGTGCAACACGGGCATGCGGCCAAGGGGATGAGTGTGCAAGTGTTGGTCCAGGACAACACAGTATATGCATGCTTGAGTTCAAGACTATGCATGAGTTTCTTGTGGGCTCGATACTAATCAGGGTCAAAGTCAGTTGATTAGTCTTAGTTCTTTTATTTATCTATTATTTTTGGTTGCATTAGGACATCGATTGAATTCTCACGTGTGCGTGCATGGCGTTAGAAGAGTCTCACTAGAAGTTGAAGCCGAGTCCATATCTGTTTCCTTGGTTGTGCCTGTGTGCACTATAAATAGTCTAGGGTTGTGCCCTTGTAAAGGAGGACGTTTTTGCATGAGAATAAACCCTAGAAAATTGCCTGGATGGCGGCCATATTGTTGTGCGTGTTTGTGATTTTCTCTTAGAAATTCACTATTGCGGCGAGAGCTTGATTACTGATCATCTTTTGATCTTTCCTTTTCTGTTCGTGACCTTGGTGTTCACGGGTGAAAGAACTTCAATTGTCTCGATTGCTGTTGGTGAACGACGTGATGGGCGATTGCTACTACTTGAATCAGCTTCCTTGCGTCATCAACAGAGATCAATCTGTAGCTATTGTTGTTTTGATGTTCTCTTGTTATAACATCCTAAATTTCAAGTATTTAGAAATATTTTTTTTAAAAAAACTCTTCTTACATTTTGCTGGCATTCGAATTTCTTCTGAATATTTATTGGAAATCTTTTTGAGTTTGTGACATGCAACTTAATAAACAAGAATAATCTTAAATACAAATAATGATCATGTAAATAATAAAAATGGAAAATGACCTTATAGATCATGTATTCAAAAATACCAAAATCTTCAATTCAAATTCAAGTCAATAAAATGAAACCAAAAGAAATATTGAAATATATCTCTAAATGGCTAAACCAAAAATCTCTCCTTTTAATTCAATTAGCATGCAAAACCCAAGATTGAATGCTCAAAAATTTATATATACAATTCAACACAAAATAAAATCAAAAATAAAAAATAGAGGAGTGTTAGTTTTTGTATCTAAATATTTGAACCAAGACTTGAATTTAAAATCCAAAAAAATTGAATACAAAATTTAAGTGAAAATTTAAATTTGAACATCAGGCAAAACTGGAAATTAGTAAATCCTAATGCAAATTAAAATTTAAATTAAAAATCCCAATTTTCAAAATAATGCTTGAACCCTTTTTCCCTTTTTTTCTTTCCCTTTCTCCCTCTCCCTTACATGTGGGCCAAATCTCTTTTCTCTCTCCCCTCTCTCTTTTTCCTCTCTCTCTGCCGCGTGGCCCGAGCGCCCCTGCCTCCTCCCTCTTTTCTTCTCTTCTCTCCTCCTCTTCTTGTTCTTTCTTCCTTCCCACTCCTTCCCCGTGGCAGCCATGCGCCGAGTCACTTGCTTCCATCCTCTGCGCCACTGCTCATCCATCATCATGCACGCCTGCCCCATCTCGTCACGCAAGTCGCCAAACCACTCCCGTCACGTCCCCTCCGCCATGCCCTGCCGCACTACTATACGCCCGTGCGTCGCCGTCGCCCACGGTTTCTCCCACCGCCGCCCACAGCATCTAACACCATCGCCACAGGAACCCCTCTCCACCGCTATAAAAGCCCTACCGTCCCATTGCTTCTTCCCCTAGCTTCTTCCCTTCCTTCCCTACTCAGCCCAAGCTCGGGCGCCAGCCCGAAACACCGGCCGCCGCTGCCTCACACAGCCCAGGCTGCTTTGGCAAACACCACGGCCAATTGACCGCGTCATGGCGTGTCTCCGCTCCCCATCTACTCCCTCTCCAAGTTAATCGGATTTTTATGCACCGAAGCTCGCACATTGCCTTCTTCCACGCGTCCGGCTGAAAAGCACCGCTGCAACCCCCACTTCTTCATTGGGAGAACTCTGGCCGATTCCTCTCGGGGGAAGCATCCATGAAAACCCCCTAGCACCCCGCACTGTTAATTTGAGCTCTCGCCCACTCCATCTTACCACTGTCGTCGACCCTCAGGCACCACCGCAGGCTCACGTCGCCGACGCTACTCACCGCACCTCCACCTCTGCAAACAACTCGGTAAGGTTCACTACCGCCCTCTCCCGCTCATGCTCTTGCCAATTTTCTCCCCCGTCCTCTCCGACGCCGTCGCCTCATGGCCACCTCACCGTCGGCCGCATCGGCCTGCCGCCCGCCTACCTCGTCGCCGCTCTGGCCAACGCGCCGCCACCCCTATCTTCCCCATACTCTGAGCAACCCATTTTGCCGGTCACTGCCGCCTCCCCGGCCACCGCCCGCCGCCAGCAAGCCTGGCGCCGAGCGTTGGCCTCTTCCTCTTTTTTGGCCCCAGTCACGCCTCAGCTCTTCTGCTTAGTTTGCCTCCGTTATGTCAGCCCAGGGCTTCCGCCCAGTTGGCTAGCCGAGCGTCCGTTAAACATTCTGGCCTCAGGTCCCTAGTTTGACGTCGGCCGCACTTTTTTATGCCAGTTTTTATTTTATTTTCTCCAATAATTTTCAATTAATAAAAATTAAGGAAAATTAGGGGATAATCCAGGGAAGCTAATAAATTTGGTTGGGATATAAAATAAGATTATTTAAGATTTAATATTGTATTAAATGTCATATATGAGTAGCTAATGTAGTTTGGAACATTTAATTAGAATATAATTATTAATTAAAGGCATTAGTAAAAGATGACTTTGGTTAATTATTCAAATTTAATAAAGATCCTAATTGAAGCGACATTCAAGTGAAAGTTAAAGGGGAAATAAATTGGATATTATGTTTAACTATAAAAGCAAGGCTTTAAATTAAAGGTTACCCTTAATTATAACTAAAACATATGCCCTGAATATTAACGCTCGAAAAATAATGCTCAACTAAACTCGTACATCGATTCATAGGTCAAACCTGACTAATGGAACTTCCTTAATAAATATAAAAATAATAAAAGAAAGTTATCAATATAAAGATCGTGTCATTGTATTGTACCATCGGCTATGCCTAGCCATTCTCAAGTCTGGATTGGAATATTCCTATATCCTGAACCCTCCTTGATATCCGTCTCGGCGGATTTCCCTATTGTCATTTTCTCAATTCGCTCAAGCTCTATTTGACTCCGTTAATACTCCGCACCCTATCGACCTTGTCCAAATCACCCATTAACTCATAATAAAGCTAAATTGAGTTTATTTGGATTTATCTGAACCTTTTGAGCTATTTGGATTTATTTGGATTCAGTTGTTTAACACATAATTAGAAATGGGAGTCTTGAAGAACAATAGATCAAGCGAGGCCAAGATCGAGGTGAAGATATGATGTGACGATGGCTCGATCTTCCGAGAGGTACTAATAAGTCGATTGTGGAGATCTCGACGTTGATGATCCAAAGACTCCGACCAAAACAGATCGAACCCCTCGCAATCACTACACCACTGCTCCATTGGTTATCAACCGTGCCGAACACGGTTGACCTCGCCAAGAAGGCTATCTCCTGCAAGCGAATCGAGAACACAAGCAAGAGAGTTCAAGATGCAATCTGAATTGTATTGCGAATAAAGATTTAAGTTCACAAGTTGGGGTTCCTCAACCGAACATGCGGTGAAACTGCTAAGCAGAATAAACTCTTAAGAAAAACCCAAGGAAAATTAAAGGGGTGCGGCCTCCTTAAATAGGGGAGGGGGAAGCCACACTTATCTAATGAAAAGGGATGCGGTACTATTTCTGGTTACTGTTCACGTGGCCGTGGTACTATTGATGTGAACAGTACCGGCCAATTAGCCTAAGTTACAAGGCCCTCGGCCCACTTTGACTCGGACTGGAAAAATGATATGACTTGTTTCGCAGTTTCTGATCTGCTCGGATGGAGTTTGCAGGTGAGACTAGATCCATCTGAAAGTAGACTCCAAGAGCTTTCCAACGATAATCACGGGCCCCAAGAAGCCTTTTGGATCAAAAGTTATGGCTGTTTGAAGTTGGCCTATCAGGCTGAATCCGAATTAATATGGAGGCCGAATTGGATTCCAAAATCTGTCCAACTTGAACCCTTGCTTCAATTGGTTCCAAAGTGATGTGGTGCTACAAATATATATTTTTTCATCATTAGGTGGCATCATATTCTCATTTAAAATGTGTTGAAGTTGAAGAAACGAATTCACCGTTTGTTCAATCTTGATATTGGCCGCTATGGTCGTATGTGTTGGTGGCGTAGTCACATCCTCCTCCCCTTCTTGACAGAAAACCGTCCTCGGTTTTAACATAGGTGTAGTGCCACGTATTGCATGATCTTAATCATAGATCTTGGTACATGATAACAAACGCAACAAACTGTCATTATGTAATATCATAAGTTCTTTATCAAATAAAGTAAAATCTTTTTGAAACGAGCTCACCTCATAATTTATGTGATGCGTAGGAGCTCTTGTAATTGGAACAACAAATATAGAAAATATGGTTGTATCCACAGGGTAAATGTTCTTATCATCCTCCCCTTCTTGTAAATAAAGTCGTCATCGGTTTTTGATAAGCTGAAAATATGGTAACAAAGAAGCCAAGGTGTATGTATGGTATATGTATATGTCATCTGTTTTAACAGTTCTTCGTTATTGCACAATTAATGTTATAAAACAGCAATGATCATAAAAGCTCGTTGTATTATTAACCCAAGAGTAATCATATATGTTAATGAGCAATTCAAGATTTCTCACACAGTAATTATTGTAACTTGTTTTGGAAATGTAAGTGAAGCATTTATGCAATTCAAATCTTTGAATTTGTAAACTTGTAGTGGTGGCACATATGGGCAAAAATATAACTTTTGGAATCAAGCAAAGTTCATCCATATAATCATATCTCAATCGAACAATAGCAAATTCATCTAGTAAGAGTGAAGAGATTTGTATGTTCTGCCATAATTCATCATCTTTATTCATATTGTCTATACTAAATTGTGCAAAAAGAGATGAACACATAGGCATTGGATGAGTACTAAATTTTACTTCCCTCTCACATTCAACATGATTCATCATACAAGAATTGTTGTCCCAAACAGCAAGTTTCAATTCATCCATGTGATCGCAAGTTATGCATATTCGATATACAAGAAATTGATTTTCCACACCATAATCTCCAACAAATTAAACTTATACCCAGAGGTGTAGGTACTAAATAAGAATTTTGAACATGCAAGTTCAGAAACTTTCTCCATAGCATGTGACAATTTCATAGGTAGATCCAACATGATGTAACGCAATGAATTAGCAGGAGAAATTCTAGTCAAAACTTCTTTTGTGTTATTAATTCGACATGTGCATAATTATGAGAATTTAGATCAGCACATGGTTCATTTAAGTCAACACAAGGAATATCAAAAGATTGCACTACAGCAGGTATATACTCATAAAGTTGCTCTGTGTCTTGTTGTAGCACCAAATTAGTACCGTGAGCGATGATAGCACCATGTTCTTTACCCTTTTGGCTCTCCTCAGATGATGTAAGTGCATCTATCTCCTTATCTTCATTCTCAACAAATAGGGTCAGTGATTCAATCAGCTCATGCTTCTCTTCGGCATAGTTCTCAACTACCTGCAAGTTGTTAGTCACAGAAAAGGGCACAAACACAGGTTTATTCTTATGATCATCACCATTGCCTGCAAGGTTAGCTGCAAGAGCATATTCATCCTCAACATCACTAGCACTTACGTAACCACCATCTTCTGTCGCAATGTACGCCGCTGACTTGGGCAATCTCTCATGACGTGGCCCGATCTTCCGAGAGGTATTGATAAGTCGATTGTGGAGATCTCGACGTTGATGATCCAAAGGCTCCGACCAAAACAGATCGAGCCCCTCGCAATCACTATACCACTGCTCCGTTGGTTATCAACCGTGCCGAACACGGTTGACCTCGCCAAGAAGGCTATCTCCTGCAAGCGAATCGAGAACACAAGTAAGAGAGTACAAGATGCAATCTGAAATTGCGAATAAAGATTAAGTTCACAAGTTGGGGTTCTTCAACTGAACATGCGGTGAAACTGCTAAGCAGAATAATCTCTTAAGAAAAACCCTTTACAACGGTGGCACACAATGCCCATCGTACGGCCCGTGGAAGCAACCGATGAAGAGCTCTTTGCTGGTGCTTGCACACTAGTAGATTTGCTCATCTTGAGTGCGCGTGATGGTGGCGGCGGTGCTGCTGAACGCACCCTACTCACAGAGGGGGCAGCAGCTCGAAAAAGAGGAGGTGGGGCTGTCTTGGTTTGCCCCGGTGTCGATCTCGATGTCGACGTACTTCCAAAGTTGCTCCTAGTCCTTTGTCGCCTACCCTGTAATTCCTTCTCTGCCAAACAAGCAAGATGGAACAATCCATTGATATCATTATACTCTTTGTAATCAATTATGTCCTGAATTTCACGCCTTAAGCCCCCATAAAAATGATCCATCTTATCCTCCTCATCTTCTACAACATTACAACGCAACATGCCTATTTGTAGTTCTTGATAATATTCCTCGATAGATTTATTACCTTGGCCTAATTGCTGTAATTTCTTACGCATTTCATGTTTAAAAGCAGGAGGAACAAATCTAGCATGCATAGCTACCTTCAATTTATCCCATGTATCAGGTGCTAAACGAGAATTAACTACATGAGTCCACCAAATGTAGCACGATCTTTAAATTCACTAGTGGCTTGTCTGACTCTATGCACTTCAGGAACTAGATGGATATTAAATTTTTGTTCAACTGTCATCTTCCAATCTAGATAAGTTTCAGCATCATAAGTACCCGCAAAAGATGGTATGGTAAATTTGACTTTAGCAAATGGGTCATCATTAGCATGAGCATTGTGGTGTTGAAAATTATTACCTCCCATACCGTGACAGTTTTGATAAGGGCGGTGTCGTGGGCGTGCATCTTGGGCAACAAATTCAGCGCCGACATCACGGTTTTGTCTCTCATTATCATCTCCCTCCTCGAGATCTTGGCCTGCATAGTGATCATACTTGTGTCCATTGTTTGGCGGCCGATTCACCATTCTTTCAAGGCGTGTAGTGAGTGCTGCAAAACACTCATTGATGGAGCGTGTTGTAGCTTGAAGTTTCATATCGATGTCCTCAGTAATGGTAGTGCGTTGTTCATCCAAAAGCGTCATAAGCTCTCTCTTTAAAATACACTCTTGATTATCAGATGACTCACCTGTCATGGTTAGTAGAAAACAAAGACAACACAAAGGTGTTATCCCTATCAACTACTAGGCGGTGGAAGGTGGAATCACACATTCTCAAGCGTCTTACCACAATTTTACAAGTGTTCTTACTAATGCAGCAGGTGGTACAACCGGTGGCTGGTTCGTGACACCGTGTCGAGCGTGGGTACAATTGCAAGAGGGAACCTGTTCTGATCAAGAGTAGGTGTAGCTTGGAAGGCATAATATGGTAGCAATAGAGAACAACCAGTTAATTTCAGAATTGCATAGAATTGAATTATAGTTCGTATCTAGCACTTAGCCTATGTTGCTGATCAACCAAGGATGGAAGAAGGCTAAAAACAACTGTATGGCAATGTGTAGGAGTGGTAAATACAAGATAATTCAATCCAATGCAATCTGGAATTGAAGAACACAAGGATTGACCCAAAACTGAAAACTGAAGATTTCTATCCACTGGACAGCACGTCGGTATTTTGGCTGTAACTTTTTGTCAGATGCCTCTTTTTCACGGATTCTTTTTTTCTCTGTTTCCTGACGGCTTTTTCTACAGATTTTCTTTTGGGGCCAACTTCCAAAACCTGACAGAGAAATTCGCACAAAAATCACAACTGCTGACTGTTGCAGATTCAAAACAGATAATTGGGTCAACTTTCAGTGCATATATCTCTTAACTGCCTTGCTGGAATGACGTGAAATTTTACAGATAGTGGATAATGAATTTTTGAATCTAATGGCGGTGGTCTCACTCAAAAATAACCTCGGAATCAAAAGTTATGATGTTTTTGGTGGCGGCTGCAGAGAAAGGAAAATTCAGCCGAATTTGGAAATTAGGGTTTGGGTGGGGAGTTTTTCTTTTGTTTGGATTTTTAATGGAACAAAGATATGACCAGCAACTAGACAATACTAATATGGACACAAATTCAATTTAGCAAACCAAAACTAACAGATTGAAAGGCACAACTGGGTTTGGACAGCGGAATTAATTCTTTTTGTGTGGCAATTTTTTTCTGGACTATAGGAAATAAAAACCAATCTACTAACTAGGGATATAAGAATTACCTCATGGGCAACTGTTGCTCTGATACCAACTGATGTGACGATGGCCCGATCTTCCGAGAGGTACTAATAAGTCGATTGTGGAGATCGAACCCCTCGCAATCACTACACCACTGCTCCGTTGGTTATCAACCGTGCCGAACACGGTTGACCTCGCCAAGAAGGCTATCTCCTGCAAGCGAATCGAGAACACAAGCAAGAGAGTTCAAGATGCAATCTGAATTGTATTGCGAATAAAGATAAGTTCACAAGTTAGAGTTTCTCAACCGAACATGCGGTGAAACTGCTAAGCAGAATAAACTCTTAAGAAAAACCTAAGGAAAACTAAAGGGCTGCGACCTCCTTAAATAGGGGAGGGGGAAGCCACACTTATCTAATGAAAAGGGATGTGGTACTATTTCTGGTTACTGTTCACGCGGCTGTGGTACTGTTCATGTGAACAGTACCGGCCAATTAGCCTAAGTTACAAGGCCCTCGCCCACTTTGACTCGGACTGAAAAAGTGACATGAATTGTTTCACAGTTTCTGATATGCTCGGATGGAGTTTGTAGGTGAGACTAGATCCATCTGAAAGTAGACTCCAAGAGCTTTCCAACGAGTAATCACGGGCCCCAAGAAGCCTTTTGGATCAAAAGTTATGGCTGTTTGAAGTTGGCCTATCAGGCTGAATCCGAATTAATATGGAGGCCGAATTGGATTCCAAAATCTGTCCAACTTGAACCCTTGCTTCAATTGGTTCCAAAGTGATGTGGTGTTACAAATATATATATTTTCATCATTAGGTAGTATCGTATTCACATTTAAAATGTGTTGAAGTTGAAGAAACGAATTCACCTTTAGTTCAATCTTAATATTGGCCGCTATGGTTGTATGTGTTGGTGGCGTGGTCACATCAAGATAAGGACCAGAAGCTCAAGCCTATCGAATGAGACAGCTTTAAGTGAGCTCAAGACCGCGGTAAACCGCGCAAGGCGACTCAATACTTTGACCATGTTGAACTTACATTTTCTGCAAGTTATTTCCATTTAAATTATCAAATTGCATGTTGTTATTTCACATGTAAATATATGTTTGTTTTAAGATTCTAGATATATGCCCATAAATTGATTTGCTAGTATTACATCTCTATTGGGAATTTTGGAATATTTGATCCTTGTCACCCTAGCAAAATTATAATGATAACCCATGGTCAAGGGTGGACATGGGAATTTAACCAGATATAGTTCTATTTCAAAAACTTTTTGGGTGGGATTGGAAAAGTGGAGGGCAATGGAAAGCCCTGATTTGTGTTGCCTTGGGTGTCACTCTAGTGATAAGGTAAGTGGTTATAACACTGAAAGGTTAGCATGTGGTGCAGAGGCCATGTAACGGTGGATGGAATCTAGATATTATTGCATTCTTTCACACATTATGTTTTAAGTTCAAACTACTAAGTCTCAAGCAATTTCTATATATCATATTTTTAAAGGCAAAGTTATGGCTAATAAAATAACCCGAGCCTTTCGTTGAAAAGCTATGCATGTCATATATTTGCATCCTGTGTATTGGTTCGCAGAGCACGGTGGTTTGTGCTCACCCTCGCTCTCACAATTAATCTAGAATCAGGAGTCAGATCGCTAGCTACAGCAGTACACCAGGTCATGATGGTGAAGAAGATGAAGGTGTCGAGAACTAGGTCGCGTACCCCCAGTTGGCTATCTGTGGGCACGTCCTGAGGGTCCCAATCCGTCCCTTGCCACCCCAGTGAGCCAAACTTAAATCCGTTCCGTCACCTTGTGTTCTGTGCTTCAAGCTACTCACCCCTCAATTTGATTTGATTTTCATCCCTTGTGCATGTATATCCGCTGCCATTCCTTTGCCGTTCAATTCCGTCGCTGCCAACCTCACCATTGGGTTCGCTGTCGTGTGTTCTACCCGGTGCTCCCCTTGCCACCGCTAAAGCGCCGCCCGACGTTGTTGACGATATGGAGCTCATCACTGCCGCCACCACTTGCCAGAGTTTGCCGTTGGTCTTCACGTCCGCGTCACCAAATTCACCTCATTGTGTTCTTTCTTAGGACCCCTTGGCTGTTCGTGAGAGAAAGTACGGAGTAAGAGAAACCCGCGTGCCATTTTGGCCGATATAAATGTAGTAGCTACAATATGTACTACAATTAACTTATGAACTTCACTTTAAAAAGACATTCTGTTTGAAAGTTAGTTACCGTAGCAAAGTCGAAAAGTAGCTTTTAGAAGTTAAAAAGAAGAGACCTAGATGCCTTCCACCTTTGATTAATTGGATTGAAAGGTCGAAATCTATGGGTTTAAGGGACTAGGTATATTTTTCATAACAACCATTCATGTAGTCGATGATAAAATTAGTAGAGTGATTTACCTCAAATATGGGTTTGAACCTTGAAGTGCTATTTGCATTTTTTCTCTGCGCATTTGTTTTGGTGCTAGCCCTAATTGTAGGGGGGCCTTCATGCTCACAATAGACAACAGAGGACAACCTCAATTTCATTGTTCTACTGTGATCCAAGCTTATTTATTATAAGTTTAGGTTGGATCCAAAAAAAAAAATCAATTTTCAACTTATATATAATATTTGAAACTCTTGTTCTAATGATATTTCCTAGTAGCTCCACATGCCCTAAGTTATTCTTGCATTGGACATCTGCTAAACTGAGAATATCGAGCTGGACTAAACCAAAGTGTACACGCTCTGGTATGCTATCTAAAAACGTTTGATGTTATGGTATCCCGTTCGGTTAGTAACAACTAACAACTGCAGTGCACAGCCACGTAGAACAGCGCACCGGCCCGTTTTTTTCCCACCTCTCCGGGGGGCCGTCCGGATTCGTTCAGAAAGCGGGCCCCCGAGCAATGAACCCGCCCGTCCCACGACTCCACACCATCCATTTTCTCCACCGAACGAGGTAACCGGGGGAAGAAGGCGGCTGCTGCCATGGCGACGCGGCACGAGGAGGATAATTTTTCCATTCCTCCGGATTCGTGGCTTCACTTTTCTCCACTATAAAATCGAGGGAGCAGTTTTTGTTTTTTTTTTTTGGAGCGGAGTCAGAAGGTGGAAGAAGCCAAGAAGAGGGGAGGGGAGTCACGGAGGGGAAGGAGAGTGAGTTGGGCGCCGGCCATGTCGTCGTCGTGGAACTCGGTGGGGCTGGAGGTGCTGTACCAGGTCCTTGGGTGGATCGCCTTCTGCGCGTGGTCCTTCAGCTTCTACCTGCAAGTCGTCCTCAACTACAAGCGCAAGAGGCGAGATTTCTCTTTTCTGTTCTTTCCTCTCGTTTTTGCTTCCCAATTCCCACTTTCTTGGGTGATGTACTGATCGACATTGTTGGGTTCTTGGGTTGGGTCTGTTTGAGTAGCTGTTCCTTGGTTTGTGCATCTGGGAACGTAATCTTTAGTTAGTTAGTTTGTATTGATCTTTAATTGTGGGTAAATTCTTGTCTTTTGCTCCTTTTGTGGTGTATATGTCTTGATTTGTGGGAAATCCCCCCTCGTCATGTACGGATCTAGGTTCATCTGTTTCTCTTAATTATATGGTACCTTTGCAAGATGGAAATGTTGGTAAACCTTTGTGTGGTTGAGCCCACACCGATTTGTCTGAGTAGAAAATGTGAAGTGTCCAAGAAAAGAAGCCTTTTATTGAGCTGATGATGAGCCCTGTCTTCTTTTGCGGGAAATTCTCGGAATTGTCTCGATTGCTTTGCTTCTGTGATCAGATGTTGGCCCAATTAGAGGGTGGGATGTGTGCAAATTGTAGGGAATGAAACAAAAACAAAAGTTAGGGACTAGGGAGTAGAACGAATCTTTTGCATATAGTAGGACATGTGGTATATAAGCACTGTAGCTGCTCTTGGTGCTTAAAAACTGTTTCTGCTCTGCTGTCCATTATGATTATGGGATGAGACAGGTGCTTTGAGGTTATCCGAAACAAATTGAGCACAAACCTTGCAATTACGGCTAGATCAAAATCATGACTGACTAAAACTATTGTGGCCTGAAATTCTCATCTAATTGTAGCTGCTTTAATTCATGCTTTGCGTGTTTGGAGTTACATAGAAGCGCAGCCTGCAGTGTAATCTTCAGGGTTTGTTCTTGAGAAACTTAGGTGGATCCACTTCCTTCAGTGGGTTGAAGAATTGATAATCTTATGAACCCATAATAGACTTTCCTAGCAGCGCAGCTTGGAATACCCTGTAGTTATTATGACAGATGGGTGTCTTATAATACCGATGTTTTACAGGCAGAATACTTTCATTTGGACATAATAAGTTCATGGGGGCAATTTTTTTTATATGCCACTGAATCTTTTCCACATCCCTTATATGCCATTGAATGTAGCACATAGTGAGTCCGGACCCACCTTGTCACGCTCAGTGAGGGATTTCACACCTTACAAGGAAATTTCTTTTGGGTGCCCATCACCATAAATTTATGGTACTGTTTTCTTGCACATGTTTTTAGAGACATGTTTTCGAAATATGTCCATTTATATCCTATATATGTATACTACATATTAATTTTAATATACCATTTGTTCCTAGACATGGTTATTGGTTATTTTACAGGCATGCTGTTGTTTTAAAAGCAATGTGTTATGTTCCTAATTTGGCCAAAAATAGTCTACAGCAGAAGCTGCACTAGGTATCATCTGCCTTGTAGCGCATATGATCATTTATACCCTTTTCCTTATGTTTTCCTTTCTTTTTTAAAATTTTTGTTTGAAGTATATTTTGGTTATGCTTGAATCCTACTTTATTAGGCTGAACTATAATTTTGTCAAGTCTTTGATCAATGTCTTTTCCTCGCCCAAGATTGGCCTTTCAGCATTTCTCTGCTGTTCATTTTAACTCGATTTGCGCAACGTTTTCAAGGGTTTGAATAAATGCATGTTGTTGCGGGAGAGGCCCCCCCACCTTGACCCAATCGGCCCACTGCGCCAAAAGGACTATTAAGTATGTAACCATGTGGCAGGCCCAAAAGGGCTATGATAGGGGAAAAGACATGTTCGCTTATAGGGGCATTTATGTAAACAGCCTCATCATGGCTATAAATATGATCCTTAAGGCGTCATGGAGGAGAGAGAATTCATTTTTTAGGAAAAGGAATACACGATAGCTCGGACATAATGCATGCATTTTCTGCATCCACTCCCCATTGTGTTTCGGGCTCTGGGTATCCCCTTTGTGGCCTCCCAATAGCCTCATTATCCATTGTTTGATTTGTAACTACAACACATGTCTTTCCACAGTTGACCACCTTAACACTTTTTCAGTATTTTCTTCAAATATGCAAATTCAGACTTCTTATGTTTTTTTATGTTCTAGTGCATTTAAAAATTTAGGTCTGTGTTCATTTGGTGCCAAACAGTTCAGACTAATAGTGATCCAAATATGTGTTTTTTATCATTCAAGTTCTATGGTTTAACTGGATTCATCAATTGCAGTGTAGTGGGCCTGAACTTTGATTTTCTGGTGTTAAACTTGACAAAGCACTCATCCTACCTTATATACAATGCAAGTCTATTCTTCAGCCCTTTCATCCAAAGACAATATCATGACAAGTATGGTTATAAAGAGGTTAGCTATCACTTCCTTTACAAGTTTTTTTTAATTGGATATGAATGGCACTGACTAAATTTAGATAGTTAATGGTGGGAATGACTCCAGGAGCAAAACTAATTGATGACAGGGTAACCTTTTTGCCGTTTAGCATCACATCCAGTCTGATAGGTGCTGTGCTGCCTATTCTTAAATAATCTCCATCTTAACAATTGCAAGAACAGAATTATTGCAATGGGTACATTGTAACAAAAGGTCGCTGTTCTAGTTCTTTTCATCCCTGAAGAATTAGAAAGCCAAATAGGACTGGTGGGTGGTGAGCACAGGAGCATATTTCATCCTAATGATCAGATGACAAATTAATGCATCCATTTACACTTCAGTAGATAATATATGCAACAAACTGGCATGGGTTAATTTGGATGCTGTAACATGCACATGGTGGTATATGCGGTTGGCTATACTTGTGTATGTGCTTTTCTATGTGAGAGGGATGTAGGAGATAATTTTATCATCTTTATATTAGTTATGCCATCGTACTAGATCCTTAGCTGAGGGTCATGACTCATGGCTTTCCTATACTCGTGTGTGTGTTGCTAAGTAGGAGTGAGGTAGGGAGATCATTTTAGCATCTTTATGTTAGTTATGGTATGTTACTAGATCCTTAGCTGAGAGGAATAACTTTCCATCATTAGGTTTTCTGGTTTTGAAACTTTTATATTTTAACTTGACATAGCCTGACATAATAATGACATACAAGCAAGGCAGATGGACTGGGCACATTTTTTTGAATTTTATTTTCTTTTGAAGAAATCAATATAATAATACGTTTAGGCCCTTTTTTTGTGCTTGACCAGTATCTTCTGACCTTTGTCAATGCACATGTGCTTGCACAATTTTGCTGTGATTGTAATAGTTGGCTGATTGCACAATTCCACCTTTTTTTTCATTTCTAGTTAGGAATAGGATTGTCCAAGCACCATGGCAATTGGCAACCACTAGTATAGCCAGTCAAATGGGTTGATGACCATTAAGAGTTTAATACTAATATTCTAGCAGATGTACCATGGCAACCTTTGTCATGTTGTACTTGGCACCAGAGCATCCTTGGTGTCATTCTTCATCTCTATGAACTACTTTCTCCGTTCTCAAATAGATGTCATTTTAGAATATGTGCAGTCATTGTTTAAAAATTTTGACCATTATAAGTATTTAGATTTATTACATGGAAATCGTATTAGGTAGATTTGCTATGAAAGTACTTTCATATCATCATATTTTGTAATTATTTTTGCTAATGTATAATTAGAAAAAGTAACGGTCAAAGATGTGTATTGGAGACTGTTGATGTCCAAAAAAAGTAAAATTTTTTTGGAGGGATTATAAAAAATTATAATGCCTAAGCCTTAAATTGAACATATACCTTAATGTATCATTTGATGCAGATGATTCCTGTTGCTGCAAATGATGTTGTTTTCTCTCTACATGCGGTTGCATTGACAGCTTTTACCCTTTTTCAAGTATTCATCTATGAGGTTAGTTAACCTGTCCTGGGGGGACAGCAGAGATATCTTCTAACTATGTCTCAGTGTCTGACACTTTAGTGCCTCGAATTTTTGAACTCGAAACATGCAGCGAGGAAACCAGAAAGTCTCCAAAGTGTGCGTATCAATCACTGGACTTGTCTGGGCAGCTGCTATTGTTTGCCTCATTGTAGCTTGGCCAAAAAGTAATTGGCTTTGGCTTATTGATGTGTTCAAGTAAGTTATCTCTACCTTCACTGTTTATAAACCCTTCTAGTTTTGAGTTTTGAGGGAGCCAGTCATGATTAGTTAGGCTAGCTATATGCTTTGATTGACATATCATGCTCCTCTTGGTGAAATTGTGGGATTGATCCCTGATATTTGTGAATTTCAGTTCAATACAGGTTGGGATGACAGCAATCAAGTACATCCCTCAGGTAGTGCTACTTTCTTGTCACTACTTTAGTTGTACAATCACTTGATTTACTCTTTATGTGGACAGATAGCTAGTGATATCCTTGATGTAGGACAAAATATGGGGTCAATGATAACAGAAGTTTAATATGAAGTGTCTAGACCCGATAATCAGCAGTTCAACGCATAAGCTTAACTGAACAACACTCCAGACACGCCAAGTTGCCATTGGTCTCTGTTGTCCGTTTGACACTAAGGCAGTTTCCAATGGCCTAGATATCTAGGATTTCTTTCTTCAGATTCCACAAAATAAAGAAAATAATTTTAGATTCAGTTACCATTCTATAACCTAATTTGATATTACTGGAGCATAGTTGCTCAAAATACATAATCTTATTCTACACTCCAGCCGTAACTGGAGCCGCGCTCGATCATGCCCCTGACCACGACCTACCTGTGCGCGATCCTAGGCATCTCTGTGCAATCACCCGTAAAACCGCATGCCCCCGTCTTCCACTGTGCTGTCCCCCTACCCCCCCTCCAACATCTTTCACTGCGCTGCATCGCACCGCGGTGCCACGCGGAATCAACGGTAAAATGGTGTGAGGATGTCCACCATGTTGGCGTAGGAGCCCACCGATCGGCAATAATCGATCACTGTCACCCGTGTTAGTTTTGCCGCTACCGCACCTCCGCCGTCTCCTGTGATGACACCACCGGTGTGTGATGACAGTAGAAAAAATGGAAACCATGTTTATGATCAGATATATTCTATTTTACAGCCATATGAAATCATTTTTACTGTACTAACGAATTTAGTGAATGCATCGTTAGAGTTTACGGTCACACCTAACCATGGCGTATACTGACCATGGGACATTGGAGTCGTGTGTTCATGGCCCATGTATGCTGGGATTGATCCAGTCAAATGGGGGTTTGGCGCGAGGGGGTGGGGACAGGCGTGTTGCGTTTCTCGGTTGGGGCCTTGGGGGGGGGGGGTGCTAGTTGGAGCGTAGAATAACTTATTCTATGCTCATGCATAGAATAGTATATCTATAGTATGATGTATTTATTTCTAATGATTATATTTCCTATTTACCTTAGGCCATCATGAACTTCAAGCGGAAGAGTACAATTGGTTGGAGTATTGGCAATATTTTACTTGATCTTACAGGAGGGGTGCTGAACTTTGGTCAGATGGGTGTGCAATCTATAGATCAACGTAAGCTGCATTTTTTATTTGATTATAGTGCATGATTTATGTTACTTTTCTTTATTTTTTCCTGACTGAACAAATTGTGTTGCAGACACGTTAGTGAATTTCTATGGAAATATTGGGAAAACCCTTCTTTCGTTGGTGAGCATGACTTGCAGTTTTATTTTACTATAATATTTTCATCACCTATGGGCTTTCTGACAAGTCCTCACAGGAAAAAGTGTTTCCTCCATGCTAATTACAATGTCATGTCTTTGATTTTGTAGGAAACTGTTTTCTTTGATGTTCTGTTCATTATTCAACACTATGTGCTGTACCCTGTCAAACGAGATGAGAAAGGTAAGGCAATCATTTCTGAAAGGGTAGCTCCTCTTATCAGGCCCTCACACAAGCCTGAGAAAGATAATGTATAATATATCTATTTCATTACGAGCTGTGTGGCCCTTATTACATTGCTTCAGGGTCCTAGTATTATCTATCCAAACGAAACATAACACATGCGTTTTCATGTATTTCATACTGTGTACATATTTGTTCACGGATTACTGTAAAAATATAGATTAACAGATGTTTCATTTAGTCCTAACATTTACTTTTATGTACATTTTCAAAAATATTTATCATGGATTTGGCTAGGAATTTATGTACCTTTTGCAGTTCGATGTTTACTTCATTATTTGTTTTTGTTAGTCGTTAGCGACATCTATTTCTGATCGTGTACCGCCTATATATGGCGTGTTTTATTCTTAAAATTGACAAAACTATGAAACTGATGCGTCGACTGTAGTTTTGTTTGATTTTGATGTCTAAACTGACGTATTACCTATGGCATGTTTTGAACAAAGGCTTGTTTGGAATGCACGAATTTTCCTGGTTCCAGTGGGAATTGAATTATTTCCTATGAAATTTATCGGTAATTTCTGCGTTAAAAAAGGTCTAAACCTTTTTTTTATTTGGCAAAAGATGGTTAAGTAACACAAGATTTAAGTCTCACTTTCATTGTATGTTTTATATTATATGAGTAAAAAAAGAGTATTTTTTTCACTGGTTCGTAGTCATGGATATGCTGCAACAACCTGGATAGAAATGTTACGCAACGATAAGTAGGTTCAACGAGTTGCCACGCGATGCAGTGACATGCCCATGCAAGCTTCGCAAGTCATAGTTCGTTTCAGATGTTGTGTTCATAAATCATGTTTTTTATGTAAAAAAATATTGTATTCAGAAATGCTAGCCGGTCAATATGGTCTTTTTCTGATAAATTAATATAGGATTTAATTTGACACCTATCTACATGCAAGTTGCAACTTAACGTTGTAAATCGTTTAATTTCTAGACAGCTGAGTTACTACAATCCGGGACAAGTGGCGACATGATAATTGTATATACATGCCTTGTTTCCGCAGCTTTTATAGCGGACATTTTCATTTGGTGGGAAACGATCGAGTATTTCTCAAACCAAAACCAATCTACTAAAACGATGGGTTTGTTTTTTTTTTTTGGTTTTGGCTTATAACTTACGATTTTTTAGGTTATTTATAAGTGAAAGTACGAAGTAACAAAAATTTACATTTGGTTTTGGTCTATATAAATGAAATTACTATACTATGTACTATAATTAACTTGTAGATTCTATTTTTAAAAGATATTCTGTTTGAAAATTAGTTATCATAGAAAAAGTGAAAAATAGTTTTTAGAACTGAAAATAGGCCCGTATCTGTTTTGGACCGGGTTTCGTACACTTCTGGGCCTTAAATTCTGTGGTCGATTCATTAAAAAAGAGTAACAATAAACCTTCAATTGAAGTGTTGCTCGATCGTTTCCTCCGTCATACTTTTCACTTCGTTTCATTTCTTTTTCCTAGTCAGCGATTATCCTGTTCTCCCCATTGAAGTAAAACATGTGCCGGCCACATAAACTATGATAAACAGGAGTAGAAGATGGGCCTTACATGGGCCGAAAGAAGACAGTATGGAGGTCCCAAACTATTGACAATCGGTCAAGTGTGAACCAAGACTAGACCACGCCGGCCCTTCGACCATGACCGGCCCTTCGATCACGCCTGCCCTTTGATGACGCTTCTATCATAGCTGGCACTCCAGCCTTGCCCTTCGACCATGGCCGACACTTTGACCAATGCCCTCTCTCGACCAAGGCTCGCCCTTCAACCACGGCCGGCCCTCGAACATGGCCATCCTTCGAACACGGTCAACACTTTGACCACGGCCCTCTTTCAACCATTTTCGACCACAGTTCGCCAATTGACCATGCTTCGACCACGCCCTGCCCTTTGATCATTTTTTACCACAGCCGGCCCTTCGACCACACTTCGACCACGGCCGGCCCTTCGACCATCGCCCTCCTTCGACCACACCCTGCCCTTGGACCACAGCCGGCCATTCGACCATGCCCGCCCTTCGACCACGCTCTGCCCTTCGACCATTTTGGACCACGACCGGCCCTTCGACCACGCCTGCCCTTTAACCACACTTCGATCACGGCTGGCACTCCGACCCTACCCTTCGACCATGGCCAGCCCTTCGACCACGCCTGCCCTTCGACTATGCTTCGACCACGGTCGGCACTCCGGCTATATGACCATGCTTCAACCACGGGTGGCCCTTCGACCACTGCACTCCTTCGACTATGGCCAGCACTTTGACCAATGCCCTCCCTCGACCAAGGCCCGTCCTTCGACCACGCTTCGACCAAAGACAACCCTCGAACACGGCTATCCTTCGAACACGGCCGACACTTTGACCACAGGCCTCCTTCAACCATTTTTGACCACAATCCACCCTTCGACCACGCTTTGACCATGCCCCGCCCTTCGACCATTTTCGATCACAGCCGGCCCTTTGACCACACTTCGACCATCGCCCTCCTGCGATCACACCCTGCCCTTGGACCACAGCCGGCCATTCGACCATGCCCTGCCCTTTGACCATTTTGGACCACAACCGGCCCTTTGGCCATGTTTCGACCACGCCTGCCCTTTGGCTATGGCCGGCCCTTCGACCACGCCTGCCCTTCGACCACGCTTTGACCACTTTCGGCACTCCGGCCCTGCCCTTCGATCATGGTCGGCCCTTCGACCAAACTGCCCTTCGACCACACGCTTTGGGCACGGCTGGCACTCCGGCTATACGACCACGCTTCAACCATGGGTGGCCCTTCGACCACTGCACTCCTTCGACTATGGCTGACACTTTGACCAATGCGGCCTCGACCAAGGCCCGCCCTTCGACCACGGTCAGCCCTCAAACATGGACATCCTTCCAACACGGCCGTCCTTCAACCATTTTCGACCACGCCCTGCCCTTCGACCATTTTCGACCACAGCCAGCCCTTCGACTATGCCTCGACCACGACCGTCCCTTTGACCATCGCTCTCCTTCGACCACACCCTGCCCTTGGACCATAGCCGGCCATTCGACCATGCCCTGCCCTTCGACCATTTTGGACCACAACTGGCCCTTCGACCACGTTTCAACCACGCCTACCTTTTGACCATGGCTGGCCCTTCGACAACGCCTGCCCTTCGACCACGCTTCCACCACGGCCAGCACTCCGGCTATACTATCACGCTTCAACCACGGGTGGCCTTTTGACCACTGCACTCCTTTGACTATGGTCGGCACTTTGACCAATACACTCCCTCGACTAAGGTCCGCCCTTCAACTACGCTTCGACCACGACCGGCCCTCGAGCATGGCCGTCCTTTGAACGCAGCCAACACTTCGACTATGGCCCTCCTTCCACCATTTTCGGCCACTGCCCACCCTTCGACCATGCTTCGACCATGCTTCGACCACACCCTCCCCTTCGACCATTTTCGACTATAGCCAGCCCTTCGACCACGCTTCGACCATGGCCGGCCCTTCGACCATCGCCCTTCTTTGACCACGGCTGGCCCTTCGACCAATGTGGCCCTCGACCATAGCCCACGTTCGACCATGGCTGGCACTTTGACCATAGCCCCCCTTCAACTATGATGTGCGCTTCAACCACGATGTGCACTTCAACCACGCCCTGCCCTTCGACCATTTTTGACCACGGCCGGCCCTTCGACCACGCTTCGACCATGCCTACCCTTCGACCACACCCTGCCCTTTGACCATTTTTACCATGACCTGTCCTTCGACCACACTTCGAACACGGCAGGCGGCCCTTCGACCACCGCTAGCACTTCGACTACGGCCGACACTCCAGCCATTTGACCACACTTGAACCACAGCTGGCCCTTCGACCATGGCTGGCTGTTGACCATGGCCAGCTTTTTCAACCACAGTTGACCCTTCGACCACGCACTACCCTTCAACCAATTTCAACCAAGGCCGGTCCTTTGACCACGCTTCGGCCATGGCAGCCGGCTCTTCGACCATCGTTGGCACTTTGACCACGACCTGCACTCCAGCCATAAGACCGTGCTTCGACCACGACCGGCCCTTGGACAATGGCTGACCCTCGACCACGACCCGCGTTCGACCACGGCCGGCACTTCAACCATGGACGGCCTTTTGACCACGGGCTACGACCACAGTGGTAGACCATTGGCTATGACCACGGTGTTCGACCATTGGCTACGACCACGGTGTTCGACCACAGGGTGCGACCACCGTATTGGACCACTGGCTACGACCACGGGCTACGATCACCATCTACAACCACTGGTTACGACCACGGCTACGACCACTGGCTAGATCACGGGCTACGATCACTGTCTTCGACCATTGGCTATCCTTAGTTTTATGCAGAAAAACACTTCACTTTCACCGAAAATACGTGCAGGTCCTCGCTTTTTCAGATAATCTCCTCTTACGAATTTTTGTCTCTTTTACTTTGGTTCATATGGTAGGTAGCGCGGCGTGGCGCCACGCTTATGCTGCTAGTTTATAGGGGGAGAACAACATTCCTTCTTTGTTCACAGGCAATGTGGTACTAAGGTATTAATGAGCCATTTAAGTAAGTGTCCACATTATAGGCCATATACACAACACTTCCCCTTAGACACATTTTTTAGATTAAGAGATATAATCTTACTAGTTCGGTACTCATGAGTTGCAACAGATAAAACTAATCATACATGAGACTTTTTTTTTGCAAACTAAAATTGTAACCTCAGTTGATGTAACACATAAGAAATAGCTCATTAAAAAAATACATAAAATTGGATGATATTTGATGGGTGTACATGTTCCCACTGTCCAAATCGCACCACCGTCCTGCTTCTTCCGGCTGTTGATGCTAAGTTGGCGATCATGCTCCCTAGGGAAGCAGTATTAAAGGTGAGAAAGGATAGCAAGATTTAACTGGTGAAAGAAATCAGCCGGTGATTTTCCGGGAGGGAAGAGATGGTGGACTGGTAGTGGTGGTTATTAAAACCAATCGCAGATATAGGGAGGGGGATGAACCAGAACCATCCCAGAGACCACAATTGTATACATGTTGCGTTCAAATCTGTAAACAGCAGACGATTCTCTAGCAGAGCAAGCACAATATAGCCATATAATATCTCAAGACTTGTTGATACTACAACATTAGCTATACAACTACCGCATTTTTTTTGTCTCGATCACAACTGAAGGTTAGCTAATAATGAGCTAATTGCTCCATTGATGGTGCATAACATCAAACAACTATTGTGTGCAACAGCCAAAACCTAGACAAAAAATCACCACATACCAGAGGAGCAATCGAGGTATTTTTTTTTGTTGTGTTGGGACCTCCACGTACGGCCTATGGCAGAGGAAGCAGAATATAGGCTGAGTTTAAAACTGGCTTATACTTATACTGTTTATAATAACTAGCTTTTAAATGGTACATTTATTCAAGGGAATCAATAGGAAGATTGTAGTAAAAAGTGTATTGAGTTCAGCTATACCGTCTAACATCGCATCTGACTATTTTTTTGTACGTGCTACCTCTCACAAATAGCCAGAATTCAAATATTTAAACCATAAATTATAAACCATAGTTCTAAAAAAAGAACACACCATTAGTTGGCTCTTTGCTAGTAGTGCACACGTGCCAGCACGATGGTAGTCGACGGTCGAAGAGGATGGAGACACGGGCACATCACCGCAGTCATCGAGAAGCGATGGAGCATCAACAATAGATAGCGGTGAAGAACGACATACCTGCAGTAGTTAGCAACTTAGCAGCAGTGGGATGAGGCAGATCTCGGAGATGTGGAGAGGGCCACGGAGTCCCATCGGTAAAGCAGACCGGTCGAACGGTTGGACCATCAAAGTTGAGTAACCTCGGTTAGGGCATCTCCAATGGGTCTATAGCAGCTATCTACAACAGAGTCAATGTCATCAACTGTCCTATGTGGAAGATATTAAATGAAGAAAGAGAACGCATCTCTCTACAGCTCTAGAGATAGTCTATAGCACCAAACGAGGCAGCCTCCATAAATTCTGTGTGTGCATGTAAGCATCAAATAGCTATCCTTATAGATAGTTCTTTAGAATGCTAACTTTAGTGTGTACTATATAGATGATGTGGAAGTCTTATAGTTAGTTGCTAGCTATAATCATTGGAGATACACCAGGATGTGGTTAGAATGTGGTTAGAATGACACCAGGATGCGGTTTTACGTTGCGGCCCGACATCCCCAATTCGGTGGCAGCGCTGCGGCGCATCTCCAGGTGTGGCGGCACAATTGGTGAGGGAAGATGAGTACATCTGACTAGTGCAAAATAGATAAATCAAAAGTTTCATTCAGTAACTATTTGTGAGGGAAGATTGTAAAACAGATAAATCAAAAAAATTTGTCTGCATGCGTACCTCCGACTAATGTTGTCTCTTTCTCAAAATGATGAATTGGTATGCGATTGGAAAAGGGTGTTGATCACCCGAATGTTTTTTCTAGTTATCATCTAGATTTATCATCATTAGATTAGAGATGCAATAGTCACAAATTATCCTCCTCACTAAAAAAAATCTCTCTCCTCCAAAAAAAGAGGCAATTGCATATCTAATCCAACGGTCCCAAATTTAGATGATTGTTATAAAAAATATCCAGGTAATGCCTAGACACATCCATCAAAACTGTGATTAAAAAAAACTCATAAGAGAAGACATGTTTGTTCCAAAAGAGAACAATAGCAAACAAACTAAAACACATCTCTACAATTTCTTACCAGCCTGATGATTTCTATAAGATGACCAATAGTTCTCCATATTGGAATTTCTAAAATTAAAATTGAAGAGGCAAAAAAATTCATCAGGAGGAGAACCAAAACGAGCAGAAGACTCTAAACTAATCTCTGAAAACTGGTTAAGTCAACTGCAGATAAAGATTTCCAGGCATGGTGAATCAAAAAATAAATATTGTCAACCACAGTATAGATCAAAGATGATGTCTGGAACATATAACATGTTTTCCCTTGAATGTGCGGATGCAATGTCATAACATGGAGGAAATTTAGCAGTATAGATCGCAATCTCTTTGGGCATTCCATCGAACAGGAGAGAGGCGTTGAGGGGGGAAGAGTTGGAATGTAGAAGGATGATGACAACAATGGAGCAGAGGATGTGTGAGGATGTCGGCATGCGCTCGGAGAGATTGTGGAGAATTGACTATGCAGTGCAGGTGGCGGCTAGCGGGGCTGTGTCCGTGGAGGAGGCAAGGCACACATCCGCCATGACTATTCCACCCTGCACCGCTGCCTCCGGGATGCGAGGACAGGGGAAGGGGATGGAGGACACGAATTGAGAGGGAGATAGCAGCTGCTGGGATTCTAGGTTCACCATCGCCATCCCTCATCGCTTCAGTCCAGAAGTCTAGTCATCGCCCTCTCAACGTTAGTGTGGATCGGCCTTTACTCACTGTTGTCGCTGATCCCACCACCACGGTGGTTGCCTGCAACGAAATCGACCGCCGTTGAGGTGATTTGGGTGGCGGTAGCAGGGAATCGAGGTTGGGGAGACTAGGAATCAGGTTGCAAGGGAGAGGGGAGTTGAAGAAGATGGCAACCGACTGGGATGTCTGGGGCGTGCCTCGGTATTTTCTGTGTACTTTTGCTCGACAACGGAAGAGACGAAGAAACAGCTGAGTACGGTGGGGTGGCGATCGGGACGGTTTTTATGCCCGTACGTTGTAATGGTATGAAGCACAAAAAAGAGGGCAAAAACTAGATAATCAGCATCAATTTTATCTTACATTGCTGAGTGCTTGTGCGTTGTATCTGAAATTCAAACTTCATGCAACTGCATACCCATCCTATGAAGCAAAAAAAAACATTTTTGTATTCTTGAATATGAACATATCACCCCTGCATGTCTCAGAACATCAAAAACAAGGATTCTACATAGTTACATGCCTGGCCGAAATAATCCCTACAAAACTATTGGCAATCATAATTAAAACAAATGGCACAATGGTCATTATATCAGTAATAGAGATAGCAAACCAGAATTTTGGTACAAGGAAATCATTCTTCAAGCAAGTTTAGTTCACGGAAACCAGAACTTTAGTGCCTAGAAATGGGTATATAAACTTTAAGCAATTTCTTCAAGAATGGTTCGAAAAGAATCATAACATGTCATAGTATGGTAAAAGTAAATAAATCAACTAAGAAAATTTAAAGAAATTTTGTTGTAATACTACCTCAAAAACTCCACGCCTCCTATCCATCGTGCATTGGAGGACTTGATCCTTTATGTGAATTGATTTCTTGGCAGGAACATTCCTTGGACATTGTTCCATCAGAATCCTATCAATGCAAGAAAAAGCTCAAAGGTAGATTTTCTGTTCTGTAGAACCACAGAATATAGTATAAGTTGGTTGATAAAAATAAAGAGCAGTAAAAACCTTGACTTTTTCATCTCTTATGTGCCCGGGCTTAAGGGAGATAGGCTTTTCCATAGCCACCAAGTAGAAGACCTAAAGATAAGAGCAATAGTCAATAACCAGAGCTCTCAATTCCTGAAAACAATAGAATTCTCTTTCAAGGCGTTCTAATGCATAACAGGCAGCTGCTCTGTGCAACTCACAATTTGGCAGTGACTTGGTGTGCTCAGAAGTTGAACCATGCTTATAGAAACAAATTTCGAAGTTTGCATGTTTCGATCCACAAGGTAAACATGCATTTAAGAATAGAAAACAAGAATGGATCGTAAATATTTAATGAAGTCAACTACTTTTCTTATATTTCAAGCCTTGTTATTGTATAGCCTCAGTACTTCCAAGTTCCAATGAAGTGCGGTACCTTACAAAGTTCGAGAGAGAGAGAGAGAGAGAGAGAGCAAAAAAACTTTGTAAAAGTAACTTACAAGGATTCATGCAGTATGATCTTATCATTTTGCACACTAAGGGATTGACTGTGGAGGCAATGCCAAATAAAATAATCTACGGAAGCTTCCCGGTTGGTTGTTTCTTGTTGTTTCATGCTCTCAAATTGCCAGGTTTAACAATTTTATTTGGCATAAAATAGGGTATAGAAATCAAATCTTCCACCGAGAAACCAATAGATCTCCCCAAATCCTCCCCCAAAACCAAATCTTTCACCCCACCACTCCTTCTGCCCCTCTCCTATCGATGTGCAAGGAAAGATAAAACAAACAAGGAAAGAACACAAGAAATCAAGAACTGACCACAATCAGCAATGCGATGCCAATGCAACCCACAAAATCCAACAAATCCCAAAAAAACCTCCAAATACCACCAAGTTCACATATTTTCACTTACTAATCTGTCACCTCCCAAGTACGCCCAAACCCAATGCGATTTAAGGGCTAATTTTTAAAGGAAATAAGCAAGTGGAATTATAAATGAAAATTTTAAATGTCATATGTTCTGAATTTGCATTTATGTATATGAGAATATGTCATTTATATGTGAATTTGTATTTATGTATATGAGAATGCGTCATATTTATGTTCTGAATTTGCATTTATATATGTATGTGAGAATGTGTCATATATATGTAAATGTGTATTTATATATATGAGAACGTGTCACATATATGTGAATTTGCATTTATATATATATATATATATATATATATATATATATATATATATATATATATATATATATATATATATATATATATATATATATATATATATATATATATATATATATATGAAAATGTATATTTACCATGGATGGTTATTTATTAGAATTTTCTGTGATGTGTATTTATCATAGACGATTCTATTTTAGAAGCGTCTGTGATGTCCTGCCCTGTTTATATTCGGACTCTAGGGTTTGCTCGCACCCCCACTCAAACGATTAAGTTTCTCCCAAGCCTTTCGGTGCTGTCCTCGACACCACCTCCTCCTCGAGCCTGGTGCGCCTCCTCCCCTGAGCCCACCATCTCCTCCCCCGAGCACGCGTCACCTCCTCCTCGAGCCCAACATGTTGTCTCCCCTGAGCGCCTCCCAAGCACAACCAAGGTAAGCGTGCATTGCTAGTTATTCTCGGTGGTTTCGAGTACCATCGATTTTGTGAGAATAGAAGCATTCAATTTTCCATATCATTTTGTTTATATGCTGTGCTGTTGGATATATTCAATCTGTGTGATTTGTCTATGCCTAGCACTAGGAGATATTGCAAATTGGTATTTGTATGCTCTATTGAACTTCTCAATGATGTCAATTTTCCATATCATTTTGCTTAATAGTCTTATCTTTGACGATTGAGATCTTTTGACAGATTAGTTAAGTACCATTTAGAGCTTAATGTTTGAATCTATATTGTGATATTAAATTTGTGAAGAGTGTAGACTAAAGTGCTATGATGGCAATGATTAAATCTTGTGCAACTAGCTCTTTGAGAGCAATGATTAAACTTCTAAATCTTAGCTTTATACCCATACACATAGAGAATCTTATGATAATATGTTCAAGTGTGTCAGAACTTCTATTTCTTGTGAAGATGTCATCCACTCATTCTCCATCATCGTCACCTCATGCGTCTGATGTGCCGTCCTTTGAAAATCCAATGTGATAGAAGAGGGATATTGAGAAGGCCCGAGGGTTGATTTACCATCACAGATGTCGATACATCTGAGACCCCTCTCAATCCTCACTGAGCAGCGTCCGTATTCTGGAGAATGGTCAAAATAGTTGCACAAGAACGGGTCAAGACCACCTACCATTTGTGGAAGGAGTTGACCGAAGCTCAAAAAAATATACTGGTGATAGAAAATTTTCAATCGTTTGAGAACCCAGAAGAACATGCGTTGCTAGCAGCGTGCAAAGCGTGGAATAACTTCAAGAGTATACTTATCAAGCAATATGTGGAGAAGGATCTGATGCCCTTCCAGAATTATCTATTCATGGAATAGGACTGGCAAGACTTGTGGCGAAGAAGATGACAGATGATTTTAGGAGTGAAGGACGGCGCACAGGGCCCTCCAGGTAAAAAACACACACCCCACAGACTCGACACCACTGGGTATGTGGGTAAAATCCTACAATGGAGGAAGGAGGATGAACAAGCAATCCTGTGGGAAGCCTCCCCACCATTTACTGGGATCTCAGATGAGTGCACCCGAAACTGGATAAGAGTGAGGTCATCTACTGTGTCTTGAATGCCATCTCCTTTCCAAACCACGCAGATGAGGAAGTGTCCTAGCGCCTGGTAAGATGTCAAACTACCTACTTTGTAATTATTCCATAACTTCATAGAAAGTGAAACAACATGTCAGGCTCTTGTAGGAAGTGTTGAGTGGAGAATCTTTTCAAGGCTCATTCTAGGCAGTCAGGAAGAGAGATATACTCTCCATGGCCCTAGAAAACAAGGAGCGCCCAGGTCGCATGAGAGGCCTTGGTCTTTATGTTCCATAGAAACAAGGATTCTCAAAGGACTCCGAAACTATAGAAGTAGGAAGAGAGCCAAAGCCGAGCGCGATGCACAACTACGAGAGGAGATTCATGAATCCCTCAGAGCGGAGATCACTTATGCTATCAGAGATGAGATGCGACAGTAGATAGAGAGCACTGAGGAAAGACTTAGGGAAAATCAATTGCATGCCCCGCCGCTACTGTGCTAAATAGCCCCCAACCATCGGAGTAACTGTGTGTCCAACCCTACCTTAGAAAACGACGACAGATTTCCTATCAACGACATTTTAGTAATAATGACTATCTTTGGAATGCTCAATTCATTGATAAGTCTGTTGGAGTATCTAATTTTATATCGTTATATAGGTGGCTACGAAGTGCAAGCTCCAAGTGAAATATACCTCTGTTACCCTGTACACTGTTTGGGGCTAGGCGTATCCATCTGGTACTGGGGCCATGGTGCATGGTGTAAATCTAGTGCCGGGTTTCGCAAAAGTGAATGTGGACGGTGTTCATAACAATTTCGAGGTCGTCTTGGTGCAGATGCCCCCAAACGACAAGATCGTGACTCTAGAGCAAGCTATTAGAATATTCATTTAGTGGCCCAAGAGGGACATTTGCCTTGAGCTACCTGCACCGATGTTAACTTCACAGGATAATCTTGCAACGGCGCCAAGTCCATAGGAGCTATTACCAAAGCTGCCTGCACTGATATAGTAAGGGCCTAGTGCATTAGATGCTACACTTCATGCTCGGTCGACTCTCATGAATTCGACCTTTAAAAAGCGAGGTGGCAAAGGCAAATCGAAGAAGCCTAATGATATCCCCTTCTTGTTGTTGGCCTGTAAATTCATGTTAGGCGAGCCATTGGTCATCCCAGTAGAGCTTCTCCAATCCTAGGATTGGTTTGCCAGATATTGCATGCACAACAGCGCTTGGGTGTTAATGTCAATTTTAGGCAGCATCATTTCCATCACGAGGTTTAAGACTATGTCTTCACAGTAACCTTTGAGGACTTATTCTTACTCTTTGATCTCAGTGCCCTCGACGTCTCACTCATCTGATGCTGGACATCGTAAGTGTGTATAATCATGATCTACGTTCATGTAATAACGATAAATATCATATATAACTCTTTACTTTTGTGTGTGTGTATATATACACATGATTTCTGATGCTAGATCAAGGAATTTATCGGTAGATTTCGTCAACCCACACTTGGTCTCTATACAAACGATCCAGGAGGATGTATCCTTCGTTGAGGATTACATGACGACGTCATTGCTGGCTCACCGTCACAAGGAAGTCATACTTTCCCTACAACTAAGGGTAAGTACTGCACTAGTGGCTAGCTAATAAACAAAAATAGATTTAGTAATACAAAAGAATAGCACAGACAGTTCCTTAGGACAAACGTTTGTGTTACATCATATATCACAGATGGTTTTATCTACAAACTGTCTGTGATATATCATCTATCATAGACGGTTTCATCTACAAACTGTCTGTGATCATCTATGATAATTGGCTATCATAGATGGTTCTAAGTTAATAACCGTCTGTGATAGTCTACATCACAGATGGTTCGAAAACTGTCTGTGATGACCTCATGTCATTACTGATTTATAAACTCAGATGGCTCACGAAATCGTCTGTAATGACGCTTTTGAACTGTCTGTGATGACCTTTTTTATAATAGTATTTATTTCTTAGTTCTTACGGTAATTAAACTGTTTCATACAAAATTCCTGTAAAACTTATGCATTCCAAGCATAACATATAACTGATAATGGCTCGATCAATACGAAATATGCACTACTATTTGTGCATGCCATCAGGGCATATCCAACTCATTGTCACTTCAACGGTCTCTAAAATCCTCTACATCACCTACAAACAAATTTAAAGAAACCATTGCAAAAATTATATAAAGGAATATGGTACCCACAAAACATATGGTGGAGGGACTGCTTCCACTCAATTCAATCTTCAAGGCTTTTTACGTGAAGTCCCTCATACTAGAGACAACGGAATAACTTTTTAGCTTCCTCTCGACTTATGTCATTTTGCTAGTTGACAGGTTTGGCCTACATGTCTCGTGCCTGCTATAAACGCCTAGTCAATGCCGGAAGCAACTCCTTTGGGGTCAGACCCCACTAAAGCCAAATGAGGCCATCGCGCGGATGGCCGACACGTACTCTCTTCCCCCGCACGAATCTCTCTGCGCGATGGCGTCTTCTCCCGTCTCCTATTCTCCCGTACCGTCTTCTCCGCGCGAAGCGGCGCTTCAGCTTTCCCCCCAAAAACCGACCTCCCCGTAGAGCTTCCCGCCTCCCGACCAGGTCTGCATGGAGGTGCATGGAGATGCCGTTGACGTTCTACCCCCTGGTGGCGCCGCCCCTTCCCCCCTCCCGTCGGCCACCGATCGTTGTCGTTCCGCCCACCGGTGGCGCCGCCCCTTCCCCCCTCCCTTCGGCCATCGATTGTGCCGTCGTCGTCAATTGCGTCGCGCCGCCGCCGATGAGCAAGCTCCAGCCGCCGGCCGTGGGCGCCCTCGCCACTCCGCCGTTGATCTGGGAGGGGAGGGCGGCAGGCTCGCGCTTGCGCTCGGATCTGGGAGGGAAGGGCGGGGGCGGGCGGCGGGCTCGCCCCCGTGCTCGGATCTGGGACGGGAGGGCGGGCGAGGTCGGATCGGGAGGAGAGCGAGGGAGTGGCGGAGAATAGGAGAAGGGAGCGGGCGCTCGCGCGGAGAAGACGGCACGGAAGAATAGGAGACGGGAGAAGACGCCATCGCGCGGAGAGATTCGTGCGGGGGAAGAGGAGTACGTATCGGCCATCCGCGCGATGGCCTCATTTGGCTTCAGTGGGGTTTGACCCAGAGGAGTTGCTTCCGTCAATGCCATCTTGAGAGAGAACAAACACGCACTCACTTTCACACATACATACAGGGGAAGGCTGAGCTACCTCAGGGCTAAAGGCTGCATTATTGGCCTTGTTGAGAAACCGTCGCTGGCGACCAATTCGAGCGATTTCTCTGTTTAGAACAAGAACGAATCAATCACAGAAGAATAGATTGAACACACAGAGAGATAGAGAGAACTCCTGGTCTTTCTTTATTGCTTTCATTCATGTGTACATAATGAGGAGGTATGGCTCTCTATTTATATACTACAATGAGGTGCCCACCATGGGCCCTGGGCTGCCGGCCCAGGCCCAGGTTTCTTAACACTCCCCCTTGGGCACTCATCTGACACGTTCATGCCTCACTAAAACTCCATAAAAACCCAGTGGAAAAAATTTGGAGAAAGAGCACATGATACATGTGATGCTGCGATGCACGAATTGCCTCATTAAAAACCTTGGTCGAGAAACTTCATGGAAAACTCGTCAAGGGAAAAAGAGTACAATTCACCCAAATTCATTTGGTCTGCAGGACTTTATTTTGGGTACTTAATCTTCATGATCAAGATTTATTAGCGGTCTTGTGAGAATTCTCCCCCTGAATTCTGCATTTCTCTAAGTCTTGTCATTCCAATTCCACACACGCACCTTTCAAAGCTAGATGCGAGGAGTGACTTAGTGAACAAGTCTACATGACTTAGTGTACAGTTTTTTAATCTTGTCCATCTTTGCAATTCATGAGCATAGAGGAACTTGGGGTTGATATGCTTACATAGCCCGTCTGCACTTGTGCAACGCAAGCTGCATTATCTTCATGGATAATTGTGGGGGTTTGCACAATGTTCATTCCACATGACTGCTAGATGTGGTGAATCGTTCAGCGGAACCAAGCGCACTCTCGTGCGGCTTCATATAGCGCTATAATTTCTTAGTGGTTCGTCGGAGTAGGTACAAGGCTTTGCTTAGACGATTTCTAGGAAATTGCAATTCAACCACATGGAAATACATAGCCTATTTGCGACTTAGCGGTATGCGGGTTAGACAGGTACCCAGCATCTGCATAGTCAATCAAGTTCAGATCTTGATTCTTTCTGTAAGACAATCCAATGTCTTTGCTTCCTTGGAGGTATCGGAAGGTGTCCTTTATGCCCTGCCAATTCCTTTTGGTGGACTCTGCACTGTACCTTGCTAATAGGTTCACGGCAAATGCAATGTCCGGTCTAGTGCAGTTTGCTAAGTACATGAGTGCTCCCACTGCACTCAAGTATGGGAATTCCGGTCCCAGGACTTCCTCCCCCTCTTCCCTAGTTCGGAAAGGATCTTTTTCTTGCTGTAAAGACCTACCGATCATCGGTACTTTCGAGGGAAATGCCTTCTCGAAGCCAAACCTTTCAAGCACCTTCTGGGTGTAAGTCGACTGATGTACCAAGACTCCTTCAGGGACGTGCTCAAGCTGCAGGCCTAAGCAAAACTTGGTCTTGCCCAAATCTTTCATTTCAAATTCTGACTCCAAGTAGGAGCTTGCTTCTTTTATGTCTTCGGCTGTCGCAATGATGTTCAGATCATCTACATACACAGATATTATACAGAACCCATTCTGGGATCGCCGTATAAATACACAAGGACAGTCTTCATTGTTCGTGTAGCCTTTCTTGCAGAGAAAGTCGCTTAAGCGATTATACCACATTCTTCCAGATTGTTTCACCATACAAGTGACTTTCTCGAGTTTCACACTGCATGATTTCTATTTGCTTTGTCTTGGTTCGGGAGAGGAATTCCTTCAGGGACTCTCATGTAAATCTCAGAATCCAAATTACCGTAAAGGTATGCAGTCACAACATCCATCAATTTCATTTCTAAATTCAAGTTCACTGCCATTGAGATCAAATATTTAAAGGTAATTCCACTCATGACTTGGGAGTAGGTTTCTTCATAATCAACTTCAGGATGTTGAGTGAAACCTTGGGCTACCAGCCTCGCTTTGTATCTCACTACTTCATTTCTTTCATTTCTCTTTCGAACAAATACCCACTTGTGCCCAACGGGGTGTATGTGGGGGAGGCGTGCTGCATACGGGCCCAAACACCTCTCTTTTGTTCAGAGATAGCGATTCAGTTTCTATTGCCTTCTTCCAATCTTTCCAATCTGATCTTTTCTTACATTCAGCGAGCGATGCAGGCTCGGGATCAAGATCGATGATGGTGGCAATTTTTTTTATGAAGTAGATATCGATATTCGCTGTTGTCCTATTCAGGGACTCTCCCGTGTGCACATAATTTATAGCTATTTCTTCATGAGTTGCTTCTTCTGGAACGATTGCTTCTGTTGGAGCTTCATCTTGCGCATCGCTTCTTTCAATTGCGGTGGCAAGTCCCTTTAGTTTTTCGGCTCCGATGTGTGCGCACACATCCATGCCGATGGGGATATTCAGATCCGGTATGCCCTTTTCGGAAGGTGTCATACTTGTGCCAGGTCTCAACTGGCTCCCCTTCTCATTCTGGGGGACTTCAATGATCGACTGTGATAAATCCCTCTTATCCTTTTTCACCAGGCGTCCCCGGTTACTAAGGATTCGAGGAACCATAGTTCTCATCCTTTATTATTTTTTCTAAGGCCTCTGGACGAGATTAGGGATACCTTCTGTTTTATTTGGTATTTCAACCCTCTCCGGTGCAGTGTGTGCAGGCACATGCGACTTAGTCACGCTCTTCAAATCACTAAAGTGATCAGGCAGTTGATTTGCTAGTTCTTGCAAATCGATTGTCTTCTAGACTTCTCTTATCTTCTGGACTTCTATTGTCTTATAGACTTCTTTTGTCTTCTGGACTTCTCTAGTGTGTGGGTCATCTACATGGATTCCCAAGCTTGCCACGTAATTTCCCGACATTCTTCATCAAGGGGTTGATTTCCTCCCCCTAATGTTGGGAAATTTTCGGTGGTGACTCTTGCGCTAGTTGCATAGGTGAATGAATGTTGTAGGCCGAAGGTCTAAGGTTGATGAGATTCACTGCATGAAGGACTGCATGTCCCCAACATGTAGCTGGCAAATTACTTTTATGCAAGAGGGGTCGGGCAATAAATTTAATTCTTTTAATTAAAGCTTCTGCCAAACCATTCTAGGTATGGACATGCGGTACTGAATGCTCAACTGCAATTTCCATCGCCATGTAATAATCATCAAATGCCTTCGAAATAAATTCTCCGGCGTTGTGCATTCGAATGGACTTGATATGATGATCTAGAAACACATTTCTGATGCGAATGATCTGCGAGATCAATTTTGCAAAGGCGTGGTTTCTTGTGGACAACAAACCCACATATGACCACTTCGAAGAAGCGTCAATGAGCACTATGAAATACTTAAACGGCCCTGAGACGGGCTGAATGGGACCGCAAATGTCTCCCTGGATGCGTTCCAGGAATGCAGGGACTTCATCCTTCACTTTCATAGTAGAGAGTCTAGTAATTAGTTTCCCGGTGGCACATGCAGGGCACACAAAATCTTCATAATTCGGAAAATTCTTCACATTAATATTATGCCCATGCGAGTTATTTATTATGTTTCTCATCATCGTAAGACTTGGGTGACCTAATCTGTCATGCTAGAGACAGAAAGGTTCAGAGCTTCTAAATACTTGTCTTCAAAACAATGTACGCTGCAGGCGCTTTAATGTTGGTATAATATAGCCCAGGAAGATTTTCTAATACCCTTTTCTATTTGCTTCGCGCTTCGTAATGAGCAGGTATTTCTTACCGTACTCTTCTTCAGTCTCAACGTGGAAACTATTGGCGCGAGTATCCTTAAAACTTAGGAGAGTTCAAGTCGATTCTGGGTACAATAAGGTTTCTTCAATGACCAAAGTTGTGCCCATTATGGCTTTTTCTGAACCAATTATACATGCATCGCTTCTGGCGATTATCGTAAGGCTGCCAGTGCTCTTACGGATCGACTGGAAATACTTAGTCTCTCTTAAGATGGTATTCGTTGTGCCGCTGCTAGCTAAGCACACTTCCTTTATAGGACGCTACACGTGTTCTAATATAGGGTATTTATTAACATGTATGAGAAGGCAATCAATACATAAAATACTCCAATATCAGAACATATCATGCCATCATAAACTGAATAAATGAATGAATTCTTCAAATATCATCCAACCATCACGAGAAAATAACAATTCTTAAGTACCATCCATGCAAATTCTAACATATTCTTCCATACAAAATATATGACAATCAAAGTCGAAATGCATTCAGTGCACTAGACTACTTCTGCTATTTTCTCGGGGGTGACGTTCTTTTCAAGAGAAAACATGGTGGTGGCTGCTTCTAGGTCAAGAGGGGGTGCTGCTGTCGTGATGGTTTCAACCTCCATCGGTTCAGGTAGCTGCTCAGAACTCTCCCCCTCTGCCGATGCAGAGTGGGCTTCATGTTGCCCTTTGCCATCCCGCTTTTCGCTTGTTAGCCTTATTCTCTCGTGGAGCATCTGATTCGCCTTTCTGGGCTGCGGTCTTACCCTTCCTTCCCCCTTCTCTTCATCAAGTGCTTTCGCACCTTATGGCTCCAGTGTTGGCTTCATGGCCATTGGAGCTGCCTGGTGGCTGAGTGACGTAATTCTTGCGGAGAAGTTCGTCCTGAGCCTCCACAACCTGCATTATATCAATCAATTCGGCGTACTTCTTGTAGCCGTCTTGACGATAGTTGCGGGCGGATTGTACGGCATTGGGGTGAAAGGTGGACAGGGTCTTATTGGTCCTCTGCTCATCTGTGATCTGCTTGCCACAGAGTTGAAGACTAGTACAAACTCTGCAAAGCGGTGTACTCCTCGACCGTCTTAAAGTCGGCAAACCTCAGTCTGATCCACTCTCGCTCTGCTTGGGAAAGAATGGTATACTTTAGCCTCTCAAACTGCTTCTTGAGTGCGGTTCAGAGTGCTAGCGCGTTTTTCTCCGCCATATACTCATTCTTGAGAGTGAGGCAGAGGTGGTGCCTGAGAAAAATTGAAGTGCCTGATCATTCTCCTCAGGTTTGGGTTGAGCGTCATTCAGTCCGCCAATCCCGATAGCAGCGCGGAGCTTCCTGGCTCCAAGCATAATCTCGACATTGGATGCCTACGTCAGATAGATTTGGCCATGCTGGGCCAACTCCTCGAACTCGTAGTTCGTGATGCTAGTCATCTAAATATGTATAAGTCTACTGCTAGTAGACATGCACAGAATAATTTACTGCGGGTAAATAAATAGTACAAAAAGGTTCTCGTAATGTTCCAGAATTTTCTATGTATTTTCTATAATTTTACTGCTAATTTCGGTGATTAAACGCAATTTTCAGCAATTACAATTAACCAAAACAGTAAATAAATACAGAAAATACATAAAACAGTAAAGGCATAAATAAATAAGCTTCAAATGCTAAAAATAATACAAAATTCGAATTCCCGAGGCCCTTTTATGCTAAAATATGAAATTTCAGCAAAATTTGCAATTCCAGAGTGTTTTTACGCAAAATTTCAATTCAGAGGAAAAAAATTTGCGCAATTTTCTGATTTACAGAGGGGTTTTCTGCAACATTTTGGACCCGCTCGTAAATTTAAGGGCTTATTCGCAATTTTTCGGAACTGCGAGTCCTTTTCTGCAAAATTCGGGACTTATATGCAAATTATAGGGGCCTTTCGGTAATTTTCGAAACCGATGGGCTTTTCGCAAATCGGCGCCCACCCTACCTCTGTTGGCCCATCTCGTGCCCCTTCGCCCGATTGATCCACCGCCCACACACGGTTAAGCCTCCCTTTAGGGTTTCCTTGCCCACTTCGTGGCGGCGGCGGCAGGAGGGCCCGGTGGCGGCACGCGGCGGGCGTGGCCGCCATGGCGGGCCGGCGAAGCGGGTTCACCGGCGCGAGCGGCGCGGCCGGGCGGAGGCCGGCCGATGCGCGGGCCGGCAGCGATGCGCGGGAGGCGAGGCGAGGCGGGCGTGTTGGGCGCGGACCTAGGCCGCGGCGGTGCCATAAGCCCGTGCGGGCGCGCGCGAGGCGGCTAGCCGCGGCGGCGGCGGCGGCGGCCTACGCGGCGCGGTGGACTCGGGCTCAGCGACGAGCGGCGAGGCCGTGCGGGCGGAGCTGCCGGGAGGCCGGGTGGCGCGGCGGCCATGCGGGCGGCGCTAGGAAGGCGGCGGCTGCCGGCGCCAGACGGGCGCGCGCGTTGGGTCGGAGCGACCGAGGAGCTTCGGCGGTGTGCTCCGAGGCGGGACCGGTGGCCGTCGGCGCGCGCACGAGGCACGCGCTGCGCGCGCGGTGGCCGGCGGCGCGCGCGCGTGCGTCGCAGCGGCCGGCCGGCAGCGCGCATGCGGGCGCGTCGTTGCCTCGGGTTCCATGGCTGGCTGCTGGCCGGCGGCGCACATGCATGCGCAGTAGCGGTGGCGCCCGGTTCCCCTCCTCTTTTTTTTGTGTGCGTAATGCTTTGCATGAACAGAGCAGATGCAAAAAAAATCGTGCAAACTTTCTCATGCAATCTTCGAACAGAAATTCAAATGCATAATTTTTCGTGCAGTGATCATGCGGGATCAAGTAAAATCATGCAAAATTTCTATTTACAATCTACGATGCAATCAACATCTACCCCGTTTCACAATCTACCGATCGACATTGTGCCGGCGACTTCAAGTCCGCTCGCGGTAGATTAGGGCGGATTTGCATCGTTCTCATCTATAGTGCAATCAACATCTACCCTGTTTCGCAATCTACCGATCGGCATTTTGCCGGCGACTTCAAGTCTGCTCGCGGTAGATTAGGGCGGATTTGCATCGTTCTCATTTATAGTGCAATCAACATCTACCCTGTTTCGCAATCTACCGATCGGCATTGTGCCGGCGACTTCAAGTCTGCTCGCGGTAGATTAGGGCGGATTTGCACCGTAGAATTTCAATCTAGAACGCAAAAAGAAAATACAGATTCAAAAGCGATCTAGAAAATTCAATCTGTGCTTCGATGATTACCTCGTTCACCGGAGCGAAGTCGTGCTGATAACGTGTTGAGAAACCGTCGCTGGCGACCAGTCCGAGCGATTCCTCTGTTTAGAACAAGAACGAATCAATCACAGAATCACAGAAGAATAGATTGAACACACAAAGAGATAGAGAGAACTCCTGATGTTTCTTTATTGCTTTCATTCATGTGTACATAATGAGGAGGTATGACTCTCTATTTATAGACTACAATGAGGTGCCCACAATGGGCCCTGGACTGCCGGCCCAGACCCAGGTTTCTTAACAGGCCTCTCCTTTCCTTAACAAGGTATCGATTTTCGTCACCGAAATACAAAGCAACTAATCTCTTGTGAAGGCTTCTAACCATGCCCTATTATAACTGTCCATCCATCCAGAGATCATGGGTGGATGTCAAGCCCGGCAGCCACTGCCACCGCGTGCGCCTTCGCCGCCAGTTAACGACGGCGAGATGTTTTCAGGGCAGAAGTTCCCCAAATGCGTCGCGTTCCAATCAGAGCAGAATGGCAGCTACCTGTGCTATACGCACGAAGGCAAGGGCGACGCCAACAAGCTCATTCAGCTGAATGGTAAGGACGTCACTAACCCGTGCACCAGATTCTGCATGGCGCCGTCCAAAGAGCATAGCGGCCGGGCTCGTGCACATCAGATCCTGCTACAACAACAAATACTGGGCGGCGCAGCGTCTGCATGACGGCAGCTGGGTGGTTGGCGCCGCCGAGGAAGCAGAGGAAGACCTGTCCAAACCGACATGCACACTGCTTAAGACCACGGGCAGTCCTCCTGGCTCCGTCAGGTACGTGTAGGTTGAAATAGGGAGTATTTGGAAACAATATTATTGGTTCTTCTGGAAATTCGAATTTTGCCGCATGCTCCTACGTATACAGCGCTCAACCGCCCGAAACATGATTTTTTATTTCGCTCTCTGAGTTGGGTTAAATCATACGAAACATTTCCATTCAATTTTATAGATCTAATGGCTCACCACTGTCGGATCCGCTACCCCCTCACAAATCTTACGTCATTGTTCGGGTCACCCCAGTGAGGATTTGTCATCCACCACAGATCCTGAGAGGAGACCCTCAAAATTTGATAGACAAAAGGAGAAACAAAAAATACTGACCACTATGACATATGTTTGGGAATCAACATTGGGAATTTGCCTTTTTTTTTTTGCAGTCAATTACTATTGAATTTTCCCACCAACGTTTGCATATGACCTTAGAATGATATCAAAAGGCCCCACTAACTTTTTTCACGCTTTTTAAAAACTTTTAACTAGGTGAAACCATTATCACAGTACCGTGGTACCATGTCATAAATTATACATAGGTGTGTTCACAATTGAACAACTTAAAAATTTGTAATATATTGATATCCAAGGATATAGAAATTTGGAACTAATATATCCCAAGAATGTAGACTTGGATCTGTGTTTTGCATGTAAAGCTGTACCGAGATATCTGGCTTTCCGACAAATGAAAAAAGTAATGGAAATTTGAGATGTAAGACGTCCAATCCACAAATCTTTCCTATAGAGTACCATATCTCCTGCATTCGGTGTGCATGTTGCTAATCCCCTATATTCTGTTACCTCCTTCATTACATCTTTCTACCACAAAGATCCGAATTTTTTAGCTACATGGGGAGGTTGAGTTGTGTAATATGTTCGCCAAATTAGGTTTACCCAGGGGAAATCTTTCTTATTATAGAATTTATGTAGCTGTTTAAGGAGCAAAGCGTTATTATGAATATGCAAATTAACAACTCCCTATCCCCTTTGTCTTTTGGTTTGCAAACCATATCCCAAGATGCTAGAGATTTGCAATGGATTTGTAGGTCATTTGAACCTCTCCATAAAGAGTGTTTACGAGCTCTGTCAATTTGGCTAATAATTGTTTTGTGCGATCTTGAGTGTGCACATGTAATAGATTGATTGCATTGATAAAACTGAGTTTACCAAAGTAAGCCGACCTCCATACGAAAGAAATGCCGCATTGCTGGATAATCTTCACTCAATCCTATCAACCAAAGGTGAGAGGTCTTGAATTGTTGGTTTAGTTGTGCCTAGTGGTATTGGAGGTATGTGAAAGGCATTTGTCCAGTAGAACAACCAAAAGTCTTAGTGAAATGAGATAATTGTGCTTCAGATACATTAATCGGCACCATGCAAGACTTTTGATTATTGACCTTTAGCCCTATCGATTGAGCAAAAGAATTGAGTAAACCTTTTAAGCAAAGGAGGTGCATAGAGCATGCTGGCAAGATAATTAGTGTGTCATCAGCATATTGAACAATCCGGTGATCCTGCTGATTGTCCACTGAAGAAATTGGATGATGCAAGAGACCTCTTCTAGCTGCTTCATTAACAATTGATTGTAAGAGATCAGCTGCTAAAACAAATAAAAGTGGTGATAAAGGATCCCCTTGCCTCACTCCTCGCTTGCATTGAAAAGTTTTGCCAAGCAGTCCATTAAGAAGAATAGCTGAGTGTCTAGAAGTGAGGATTTGTTTAATCCATGAAACCCATTTATCTGGAAAGCCTGTTTGCATCATTACTTCAAGAATTGTTGAGTACTCTACCATATCAACAGCCTTTTCAAAATCTAATTTAAGAATTAGAATTGATCTTTTACTTTGATGACATTGATGGATGTATTCATAGGCCCATTCTAAGGAGTCTTGTATGGTTCTGCTTTTAATGAATCCATATTGATTTTGATGTACCAAGGACAAAATCACACTTTTAATCTATTTGCTAATATCTTTGTGATAATCTTAAGATCAGAGTTTAGCAAAGAGATGACCTGTAATCATTGACTGTCTTTTGAGTAGGTTTCTTAGGAATCAGAGCAATATAAGATCCATTAATACTCTGCAAATTCATATTACCCTTAAAAAAATTCATGGCAAAGTTCATATTACCCTGTAATCATTGACTCTTTGGAGTAGGTTTCTTAGGAATCAGAGCAATATAAGATCCATTAATACTCTGCAAATTCATATTACCCTTAAAAAAATTCATGGCAAAGTTCATAAAAATCTGAAGCTATAATGTGCCAACACTCTTACATGAACATTCCATTGCAACTATCTGGCCCTAGAGATTTGTCCACTGGCAGTTGTTTAATAATTGCATCAATTTCTTCATTTGTAGGAGTTTGAATAAGACAATTTAATCCCTCTATTGGGAAAATAAAATCCTCCAAATTATAGTGCATATTCGGATGAGAATACATTCCCATTCTATTTCGAAAAGATTGCCATAAAGTTGTAGCCTTTCCATGATGATCTAATACAATCTACCATCTTCAAGTGTTATGTGTGAAATTGAATTTTTTTTGTATCTCTCAGTTGCTATTGAATGAAAGAATTTGGTATTCTCATCACCAAACTTCACCCATCGGATTGTATATCTTTTTTCAATAAATCTGTTTGTAGTGAAGCAAGCGTAGCAACTGTTTCTTGATGATATTTCTGAAATTTAACTTTGGTCAAAACGAAGGTCGTACCTCCTCTAAGTAGTCCAGGAAAAGAATGACATTATTACAATTCTGAATATGCTTTGTGAGTTGAGAGTTATTTGCTCCAAAGTTTGAGTCATCTTCTAAGATTTTTGAATTTTGCTGAAATTCTGGAGGCAACATTTCTAGCATGTACTGTTAAGTTCCAGCAGTTTTGAACTGTTTCCATGAATCCAGGGTGTTGGGATGTGTCAGACCCAGATTTTCCAATCCGGAATCTACTGTGTTTAACTGCACTATTCCCTGAATCAGTAGATAGTGCACACAGTTACAGTTCTGAATATCAAAGTACATATCATGCGGAAACGTAAATATAATAGTAGACTTACTCATGGGCCGATTAGACCGAAATCAATAAATTGCAGCAGCGGAAGAACGGCAGCACAGTGGGACCTTCAGACATGCCCACAGTACCAACTGGAGGTTCGCGACCTAGTTCTCGACATCTTCATCCTCTTCGCCATCGTGATCCATAAGTATTATTGAAGCTAGTGATCCGATTCCTGCTTCTGAATTTGTCGCAAAAGCGAGCGTGAGCACTCCGACCCCGTGCTCCGTGAGCCAACACACAGAATGCAATATTTAACATGCATGGCTAATCAAAGGAAAGGTTGGGGCTCATTTTATGTTTGCGAAGAGTGCTTTTGAATACAATTATATAAAAAATCTTAGGACCTAGCAATTTTACTTAAAACATAATGAGTAAATGAATGCAATATTAATAGTGATCCAGATTCCATCCACCGTTACATGGCATCTACACCATATAGCAATTCTTCAGCGTTATAGCCGCTTACATTACCACTGGGACGACACCCAGGTCAATTCCAAGCCAGGGCAATCCTTTGCCCTACAAGTTCCCGTTCCCGGTTTCCAATATTTTGTAAACAGAACTATATCTAGTTAAATTCTCATGTCCGCCCTTGACCGTGGGCACGGCTATTCGAATAGTTTTAGACTCTGCAGAGTTTGTACACTTTCACCACAAGAGACAATCAACTCGTTGCCCCACACGATTCCTTAGAATTGTGGTTGAGCAGACCATCACAGTGACTTTTCAAAGTATCTAGCCCCTTCTGTCATCTCACCTTATGGGAAACTGCCCACTTGCGGTGGGTCCCATCTGTGCGCGGGATGTTTCCCCCAGCCACTACGCAGCTCGGGCTTCTACCTTCCCGCAACGTAGGACAGCTGGGAAACTTCACCCTCCACTGGTGTCCCTTCAGGCCCCCTTGCCATAGCGTAGCCCCTTCACACCCCTACCAGTGAGATGAGTCTGGAGTTTCGATAAATTTACTTAGCCAAGTTGTACTTTACAGACTTGTGGTTGTACTGTTTTACACAGGAGGTCGTGACAAGATTCGGTCCTTAGTGGTATCTGGGCGATCTACCACTAGCCCATTTTGTGCATCCACTGCACCACACTCACACCCTCAAACCAATCCGCCCAGATATTAACAAGTTGGGGATTTTGAGAGTATAAAATAGTCATGTCCAAAATATACCAGTCATTCCCATCATGACTGCCCGAACCATTTTCTCGTGATTAAAAGCGACAATGATGTTTGGGGCATTTCAGCGCCCCCTGAGTATCTATGCAAAACTAAGCATAGCATATAGCTAGGGACTTATTTTCAAAATATTATTATTATAATTTTGCTAAGGCGACAAGGTTCACATATTGAATATTCCAAAGGAGAGGGTAATATTAATCAAGGTAAACAATGGCATATAACTAGAATATCAAATTTAGCATGTATTTGCATAAAAATAACAGCATGCAATTTGTTAATTTAAAACAAAGTAATTTGCATAAAATGTAGGTTCAACATGATCAAAGTATTGACTCGCCTTGGTCACAGTGGTCTGGTGCTTGATTATCCGGAGCTTCTAGGGCTGCTGCCTCGAACTCTTCTCCTTGAGCCTCGTAAGCTATTTTAATCGTGCGCGAAAATTTCGGATAAAAAGAAAACATCAAATCAACAAAACATCACCAGAAATTTAAATGAACTCTAAAAATTATGATTTTAGTTCCATTGGATAGATCTTGAATTTAGATGAATTTAGAAATTTGCCTCATCCAATTTGGAGTTAAAATGAGAAAGTTATGATTATTTGAAGTTCTCAGGTTGAATTAATTCCAGAAAACATAAAATATCTGACAGGTGGGACCCACTGGTTATTTTAATCTTTTAACCTATTTATTATATTCCAAATTATGTGTGTATGACATGTGGGACCCACCAGTCAGTGAGTCTTTTGAATTCCAGTGGCTGACATGTGGGACCACGCTGTCAGTAACCACGCATGTGGCTGGTCACTGACAGGTGGGCCCTCCGGCCTCTGGCCCCACAGGTCAGTGGGCTGCCCTGACAGTCGGGGTCCGGCTGTCAGTGGGCTCGTGGTCCCACAGCGGCTGACGACTGGGGCCCATCTGTCAGTGGGGAAAATAAAATGAAATGCTCGACCGCTACGCGCGGAGCCGGAGGCTCGAACGCGCGCCGCGGGAGCGGGGGGGGAGAAGAGACGAGCGGTGTTAACCAAGTGAGCGGGGAGGCGTTGCCTACCCTATATGGATGATCAAGCCTTTTGAGCTAGCTCGCGGAGGGGGCCGGGCAGAGAAGAAGAAGACAGTGGCGCCGGCGGCGAAGCTGTGGCCGGAGAGGTCCGGGGGCTTCGTGATATATAATCCCCAGGCGATGGTGAAGCTCTTGGTGATGTCGGCGGGGATGGAGGAGCACGGTGGCGAGCCGGCGGCGTGTGACGGCGGCGGTCCAAGGGGGCGGTCGTCGCCGGCAAAGCTCACGCAGCGGGAGACTCGGTGAGGGAGGGGTTCGGCTTCACCTTGCTTCCACGAAGCTCTGGGAGTAAGGAGTTGCCCGGAGGCGGCCGGAATCGGCGGTGGCTCGGTCGCCGGCCGTGAGGGAGAAGACAGCGCCGGCAGGGATTGAGGGCGCTATGGTTCAATTGCGGGTAGGGAAAGGGAGAAGGGAGCATTGCGATGCGTTTGAGACTCCCAGGCGAGGCTTTTATAGCCGGGAGAGAGGGCGCGTGGCGAGGCGGCGGCGGCCTCCGCCCTGTGCACGCTGGCCGGGGGGAATGGACCAGATCTTCCCTGGGATTGCGCGGGCGGGAGGTTCTTTGAACCTATCCATGGGTGTGAGAGAGAGAGGGAGAGATTAGCTGCGGCCATCGCGAGAGAGAGCAAGCGCGAGGGGAGTGATGGCGCTGGCGCGTGGAGAAGAAGAGGGCCGAGGGAGGAAGAAGGAGCAGAGGCGCTCGGGCCCGCTCGCAGAGGGAGAGGCGCGAGTGGAGGCGGGGCCATTGGCAGACGCGGCCGGGACAACGCAGGCGACCGCGCGGCCACGCGGCAGCGGGAGGAGAGCGCGCGCGGCGCGGGCCAGCGGCGCGAGGTGAGGGGCGCGGTGGCAACGGTGGCCGCGGCGCTGGACCGCGCGTGGAGGATGGCTGGGCGGGGTGATGGCGCCCGCCGATCGCTCTTTCTTTTCTTTTCTTTTTCTTTTCCTTTTTGTATTTCTTTGATTTTCCTTTTGGGTATTCATGTGTGTATACATAGGTATATATATATATACTATATATTCACTTCCTTGCTCCCTGTAATCCTATATCTACCATTTTGTTGATACTTATTACGTAAAGATTATTTTCTTGTTATATTCAATTGTATGCATACATATATTTGTAAATGTTATTATTTTTACTTTTATTTATCTCATGACCAAACACACCATTATTTAGTGGAGGTGCAGTTCTATATTTAATTATCATTTCCCTTTTTGCTCTTATTCTCCTTAACACCCTTGTACATTATTTCTCCCCTTTTGTTCACCTACATTTGTATTTATGTTTTTGGCACACATTTGTAGATACAGAGATTTAATATGTCTTTTCATATATATATATATATATATATATATATATATATATATATATATATATATATACACACACACACACACACACACACACACACACACACACACCCCCATATAGGTTAGCATTTTAATTGTTCACCTCCTTGTCATTCATGCCATTATGTTTAATGATGGGATTTCATGTTTACACCCACTTCCCTTTTGGTATTTTATGGGTCATCTTTTCAGATTCGTATTAAATTTTAAATTTTCTAATATTTAAACATGCTTGTTTCCCCTTGGTCCTTTTAACTTTTTGGAACCTTCATTAAATTATTCAGAAAAACACCATAAACTCCAAATTCAAATAAATCACATTTGCAAAAGAAATTCAAAAACTTTATATTTTCAAATTTTCAGGATGTTACAGGATGGAAGTGCATATACTGACCACACATGGTACATGATCCAAAGTGTTCCTAGCTAAGGCAAATACTATGGAACTTGGATAGCAAAGAGTCCAATTTGCGGAGGTGAAAAACCAATATAGCTATTCCAACAGTGGATTTTCTTGCATATTGCTCCATGTAAATGGTCCATCTTTGAGTGGTAGCTCAATAAGTCCCAAAAGACTGATAATAGAGTTGAAAATCAATCTAGGGTTTGCCTCCTCCATCCATTGTGCAATGGCGAACGAGGCACGTAGTCTACTCAAGAAACAGATGTGATGTACTTTTTCTCCATCCTTTTTCCCACTAGGTTTTGGGAGGAGCGGTCTCCGAGACATGTACATACGCCAAGTCCTCGCTCACCGGGAGAGGCGAAACTAGAAGGTTTCAGTGTGCGCAAATACTATAATTACCCCAGCGAGTTTAGACTATAAATAGACAGACAATTGCATCATGTAAACAGATCTGAGAATCAATAAAGTCTGCTATATTGGTGTCTCTTGTGTTTGATCTACTATATTTCTTGGTGATTCATCTCGTGAGTTACGTTGCCGTCAATCTATTCCTCGCTCGTAGCCTCGCGGCGTGGGCGTGAGCCAGTCGCTACATCGACTCGTGTCATCGCTCACCGTGCGTACGCGGTCCAGCAGCGAGTGTGAAACTGCCAGAAACTACATCTACGACGGTTCAATATATACCAATACTAATCTAAGTTTAATTTGTTAATTAGTTACTTAGCGTCTCTAGATCCGTGTGCCATCATGCATGTGAGCTGTGTTGTCATGCTTACATGTCTAGATCTTTTATGCAAGTTGTGATGGTTCTGTTATTTTGCATGCATGGTGTCATGATTTATTTATGGAATAAATTAAACCTACATGTGCTTATATTTTCAACATAAGCCATGTGCTCTTTTGTTGGAGATGATCTCTGTTTTATCTCTAAAATGAAATAAGGATGAAAAGAGTAGAGAAACCATTTCAAGGAGTCAAATATTTGATATCTCCTTTCTTCAGGTACAAGACATAAAAGCTAATACGAAGGAACCTTGAAAAGCCATGAATTAAAGATATTTTGAAAGGACAGCCTTTCCAAACATAGTCGAGCAATGAAAGTTCAGTAGCATGCTGAGGGAAACCTTGTGCTGGAAAGGCTTTTCTTTGGTTGACGTGTGCGTGAACCAAAGACTTGACTCTATTGAGGATGCTTCTGGGTCTTCTCTATCGACGAAATGATACTGTAATTTCCCAATAATCATTTCGCTTCATGCTACTGTGTTAGTGCCAGCCAGATCCAGCTAGATGCTAGATTGGCCCAGGGGCGTAGTTTTCTCACTGCAACTCAGGCAGCGGGTGTCCCATCATCAGACACTGTAATAGAATGGTGAGGGTGTGAAGATATTGGGTCGAGGCCAAAAGCGTCCAACGAAAAACATGGAATCAAATAAGAGCTATTTTTTAGGGGGTATGAGCTACTTATTCATGTTAAGAGAGGGTCTATTAGGTCAATTGGCATTCAAACATGGAATCAAATAAGAGCTATTTTTTTTACGGAGTACGAGCTATTTATTAATGTTAAGAGGGTCTATTAGTCAATTGGCATTCTTGAGTATTTGACAATTGTAGTGGTGTATAATTGCAGTGGTATTTCTCAGACTATAGATTATCATTTATCCAGTACCCATCACATTTATGTTGAAATACCGCATCATTTCAATCGAATTTCTGCAACAATTAAGGGTCTGTTTGGTTGCCTGCATGAGCTGATGCAGCTGCATGAGCGTGGCCAGGCTGAGTAGAGAAGGTCCTCAGCCGCGTTTCTCCTCAGCCTGGCTCCAGTTGATTTTTTGCATCCGCTCGTGCAGGCTCTCACCCCGATGCAGGCAACCAAACACCATCTCCCTGCATGCGCTGGTGCGAGCCACCCCGATGCAGGCAACCAAACAGCCCCTAAGTGGTCAAGTGGGACATGGCTCAAACCACTTAATTTGGAACTCCTCATCTTGGACTTGATTGAGTCCGTCGGTCGACCCATGGCTAGGTCGGCTGATCACCACTTCGGTCGTGTTGCCATAGGGGTGTGTCATCCGATCACCCGACGGTTGCTCCCGCGGCAGCCGTTTTATCTGTCACGGCAACCACCATTGATGGACCTTGAGAATTGACTGTCCTTTTGTGTGTTTTTGCTCATAAACCTGCATCTGAAATTTATGAACCCTTGTATGAGGGGTCATGTCCCTCTCTCTTAAAAATTCTTCCTAAAAGACCCAAAAGATTGGTTTCAACTTGTAAAGTTGTGCCTCCAAGACTCCAAGAACACACCATTTTATCAGTCAATGGGGCAAATTCTTTTGGGTTATTTAGATATATGCTACTCTAAAGTTATATCACTACTACAAAAAAAGGCTATATTGGACGCCTCATCACAGACAGTTCCGAGGAACCGTCAATGTTGTAATTATCACAAACAGATTTTAACTAGAACCGTCTGTGATACTAATTATCACAGACGATTCATTTTCAGAGCCATCTATCACTCATCACAAACGGTTCTAGTTAATACCCGTTGTGATAATGGGATACATCACAGACGGTTTTTAAATAGAATCATTTATGATGAGTCACAGATGTCTTTGAAAACGAACCGTCTATGATAATTACGTATCACAGACGATTTGTGGTTGGAAGTATCTGTGATATGTTTCTCTTAAACTCAAAAATGGCACTTTGGCTTCCCGATGCGTCTCTTCAGCTTCCTAGACGATTTGTTTTATAAAAATGATCATCCTTTATTGAAGAAGATCATCCTTCATTCCACCAACAATGGCGCCCATTCCTTCATCAACAACCATCCTCTCCTCTCTTTCATCCATCCACACTGAGTTGTTTGGCTGTAACCTCACACAGGCGAGCGATAATTACCGTCCGAAGAAGATCATCCACTCGCACCTTGCTCTCCTTCCCCACATGGTTAGTGATGTAGTTCGCCAACTAAATGTGAACATTTGCCATCGATGGAAGCTACTCTCCATGGTTAGGGAAAGGGACTTGGCTCTCAACCTCGTCCTCCTCTTTGAAACACGCAAGGCCTTGGAAGCTATTGAGACAATGGAGAGGTGCATGGACTCTTTAGCCGATCAAACAGCAGTGGTGACTTTGACCAAGCTAGGGATGGCTTCCTCTACTAGATGATAGACCTAATTCACAATTTGGAAAGGTTGAAAGATGAAGTCAAGAGGAAAAGGCAAATATTAAAGTCATTCGAGGACACAACTGTCGATTCTCCTACTCCAAAAGCCGACGAAAAAGCTTATGAAGCCTAGAAAACCAAACTTTGGAATTTTCTTTTCTTTTTAACTTTGGCATAAAGACTAAAGTTCTCTTGTAAAAACAACTAATTAACCATGTTACTTTATATGTCTATGTTACTACCTATGTTTATTGTCTATGTTGAACATGTTTACTGAATTATGTATGACGGTTTGTGGTTTAAACCGTCTATGATAATTATGTATTATAGACGGTTTGTGGTTCAAACCGTCTATGATAATTATGTATCATAGACGGTTTATAGCTAAAACCATATGTGATAATTAATTATATCCCTGAGTACTGGGCCTTGTGATTCTCCCCAACCTAATCCCAGCTAATAGAAACCCATCAACCCCCACCCTATAGATCGTAGCTCCACCTCTCCATCCCCACGCCAAAAATTTTCCTACTCCACCACTCTCTCTTATAAATACTCACCCAAATGTATCCCCTACCTACTACTGTACTCAAATTCTCTCCAGCCCTTACGAAGAAGATGGCATGCAAGGCGCCGTGGAAGTAGCTGGTTATGGCGAGCATCAAGGACATGGCCAGCTCACGCGCTGCATCAGGGACGAGAGGGTTTAGGTGATATCTACTTCTTCTATGTTCTTGACATATTTAAAAGTTGGGTTCATAGAATTAGGAGATGTGTTCTTGTCATGTTCTTACTATGTTAGATGGGTAACCTACTTGTTATCTTGTGATGCTGTAATATGGTGGATTTTAATCTTAATAGAAATGTAATGCCCTGTTGTGTTCGCTGCTGTATTTGCTTGTTTTCAAAGGGCATAGCTAACAATTCCTGAGATTAGCCCAAAAACAGAAAAAATAGGTATAGAAACTATCATATACGGTTTTATGGTATAAACCGTCTCTGAAGGGCTATCACAGACGGCTTGAACCAAAAACCGTCTATGATACTTGCACATCACGGACAGTTCTAGCTACCAACTGTCTCTAATGGGCGAGTATCACAGACGGTTGATATATATAACCGTCTGTAATACTCGCCATCACAAACGGTTGGTTGCTAGAACCGTCTGTGATGTGCGAGTATCATATATGGTTTTTAGTTCGAGCCGTCTGTGATAGCATCCTTTACAGATGATTCTTTATACGAACTGTCTGTGTTGTGGTTATCATAAACGGCTTACAAACCATCTGTGATAACCGCGCTGTTATTATTGACCCATAAACTCAGATGGCTCACGAAATTGCCTGTAATGACGTTTTTGAACTGTTTATAATAACCTTTTCTCTAGTAGTGTATATTTTGAAATCTACCATTACAAAATATATTTAGATATATGCCACTCTAGAGTTGCATAATTTTGAGATATGTCATTATGGAATTGTTTGGGCCAAATTACCCCTCCGTGCTCCTCCCTATTGTCTTCCTTCTCCCTTCTATCCACCCGATCTAATTCTTCCTCTTGCTCATGGAGGTGAAGACCATGGCTACTACCAACCCTCTCCTCACCGACACCACCTATCTTCTCTACCGCCACTTCCTTCTAGACAGGCACCCTCCATTTGTTGCCCGGACCAAAAAAATCCATTTCTTTTGCTCAATCGGTTGGTCCAATTATCTAAGTAAATAAACTAAGAATCACCAATAACAAGACCTTGTTTCTACTGTAGGCCCTGTTCGTATTAGCTTCTAAAAACTACTTTTCTATAGTAAATGACTTTTCTATATTATCTAATTTTCAACCGTAGTATTTTTTAAAATGGGTTCTATAAGCTGCTACTATTTATAAGCTAAAACTGAATGCAAATAAGAACGGACCGTAATTATGTTGCCAATCTACCCCTGAAAGTCAATGTTCGTATTCTTCTGTCCTGGTTACCTGCTTTGTAATCTACAGCGGTGAAGAAAAATATGGGCCGCAAGTGTCGCTGAGACAAGTCAATGTTCGAGTAAACGTGTGACCTTGCGAGGAAGCTGATGGAGCCTTTTCTCGTCATCAACCGTGTGCCATGGCGTCCCATCGCCAAGGACAGATGTAGGGTAATGTTCGAGTCAACGTACGGCCCTTGTTCCTATTAGACGTCATTGCGAAGGACAGATGTAGGACAGATGTTGAGTAATGTTCGACTAATCGCATTGACTTCTGAAATTATTTTTCTATAAATAAATAGTTTTTTAGGGCATCTAACATTTAAATAAAATATTTTTTTAAAATAAAACATACTAGTCGATTGTAGTATATACTATAATAATTTTATTTATATTGACAAAAATCACATGCAAATATCTCTCTATATAAAGCTTCTTTGCAAGCTATTACTATTGATAAGTTAGACCTAAAAGATAATATAAACAGACCATATTCCTAAACTTAGGCCGACGTCACATGGGTCTAATTGAGTAATTATACATTTTATATCTCTAAATTTGTGTAAGTAAACCGTAGAGGTATAGACATCACTTAATTAGCAAATAATGATTGCGCGGCGTTTTTTACCTTGTTCAATCCAAAGTTTGACCATGTGATCAATAACGAAGATCAATTAGAAGCTTGTAAAAGTTATACAGTAATATATTGAAACATTTTCAAATCCAAAAATATTAATTCTCCAATAACTTCAAATAGCAACCACATGGTCAAATTATGATTGACATTGAGCTAAAGTGTCATGTCATCCCTAATTACCAGTAATAAAGGAATTGGACTTTCGTTACCCCACTTACACAAGTTTGGAGATCTAAATTATAATTTTTAGATTTAGAGAACCAAGTGACAGGTACGCACATATACGGCGCACCGATTTACTTTAGAAAAGTACAGTATATTGCTTAACTTCACCAAAATCTACTGTTAGCATATGGTAGCTTTTATTCTATTTTTATACCGTTGACACAATAACAACACATTCCAAAAAAAAATACATACGAAAAATTCTTGTTTAAGCCATGACGGTAATATTTTACTAAAGTTAATAAAAATTTCTGATATCCAGAGCATAGCACCAAGTCGTGGCAATCTCCCAAAGCCGTAAGCTGTGTTCTTTTTAGTTTCTAGTAATTTTAAACATTTTTAATAATTACTATTTATTAAACTAATAAACTATTTATTACGTACCCTCAAGCTGGTACTACGAACTAATCGTACCCCAAGCGTGTAGTACTCCTCCGTACATCGCGGCGCCTTGCATGAGCGGAGAGACGTCATCCGTTGGATGCAGATGAGCGGTGGATCAGGCGTGGAACGGCACAGGCTGCGGTGCCTCTAGTACGAGAGAGGAGCGGCGTCCGGGTACTTGGGTTGCCCACTCGCAGCAGGCTACCGGGCTAGCAGAGCAGTCGCGCCGCGAGGCATCTCCCCTGCCCTCCCTGAGCTCCCTCTCGGCTCTCGGGTCTCGGCCTCCGCCTCGCCGGCCCGCCGCCCTCTCCCATCTGGCCAGATCCCTCTCTCGCCCTCTTCCCCAGGCCCCCGGGCCTCCCTGCCGTACAGATCTGTCTCCTCTCCGTCGCCATGGCCTGGTAGTGCCCCCGCCGTTGCGTGAGCTGCGGTGGCCCGCCGGTACTCTCTGGCGAGCGAGCGCTTCCGGCGTCCCTGCCACCCCTCCGAGGTATGCGCCGCGTCCGGCTTGCTCCTCCCTGCCGTGAAGACTCTTCATGGCTCGCCCCTGCTAATCCCCTTGGCCGTACTGCTCCGTGCAGGTGTTCCCCCGTCGCCGCCGCCATTTGCTGCCCCTTGCCGTCCTAATACTCGTGGAATTGAGGTAAAATCCTTCCCTCTTGCCAGATCTGGTGATGGAACCGGGGCTAATTTAGCTTAAGATAATGGTCGTTGGGGGTAAGAGGTTGGTTAGTTTTGATTGCTTAGTAGTATACTGCTTTGGATTATTGAACCTGGGGTCCTTCTTGTAATGCCTTCACCTCAAAAAAAGAGATGTACATATAAATTCTATACACTCATTTTCAGCGGCTTGACAGTATGCCTAGCACTCAGATAACTTCAGACATAATCTTTCATTCCTCTTATTTTCTGAAAATAAGGAATTGAAAAGCACATAACTTTTATGGCCGCACTTTGATGAAATGAGCTCATTGCTCTATTATTATGCTAATTTGTTTTCGATTGCAATGGTGCCGTTGAAATCTGTAAAAGGTTCTTTCTGTATTATGCTATTATTGGGTTTAATGGATTTTCCTTAGCTTGAGGATAAGGATCTGAATTTCATTTGCACACTTGTAATAACTCATTGCAACCGTTGCTCGTCCTATATTCGTTGCTTCTCTCTTATGAACGTGCCATATGTATTATTTCTGCATAACATAGCAACCCTGCACTTGTTTGCAGTTTTGTGGTAAAGTGATGGCAGAAGTTCAGGATGGCCATTATGATTCGTCCAATGACAGCTTACGTGTTGAGCCTATATATGAGTCATTCCTGTGTCCACTCACAAAACAAGTTATGCGGGATCCTGTTAGTATAGAGAGCGGTGCTACATTTGAACGTGAAGCCATTTTGAAGTGGTTCAAGGAATGTAATAGCAGCGGAAGGAGACTTGTCTGCCCTGTTACTAAGAAGGAGCTCAGCAGCACTGAGTTGAATCCAAGTATTGCTCTGAGAAGAACTATTGATGAATGGATGAATCGAAATGAGGCAGCCAAACTTGACGTAGCCCGTAAATCCTTAACTTCTGAGAGTCCAGAAAGTGATATTTTACAAGCACTTGAATATGTAGCAGAGATATGTCAGAGTAGTAGATCCAGCAGGCTTGTAGTGAGGAAGCTTGGATTGATAAGCTTGATTGCCGACATGTTGAAGAATAGCTGTACAAAAGTACGGCAAAAAGCATTGGAATGTCTTCGCTTTGTAGCAAAAGATGACAATGAAAACAAGGTGCTCTTTTATCAATCTAGTTTCGTTTAGCTTTCAACCTGTTCCTATTGCGTTTCTAATGTCTCAGAACATTCTCTGCAGAATGAGATTGCTGCGGGGGACAACATTCGCACAATTGTGAAGTTCTTATCTCATGGACACATCCAGGAGAAAGAACAGGCTGTATCTCTGTTATATGAACTTTCGGAATATAAACCTCTTTCAGAAAAAATTGGCAGTGTTTCTGGAGCCATTCTTATACTTGTTGGCTTGTCAAGTAGTAAAGTAGAAAATTTGTTGACAATTGATAGAGCTGAGAAGACACTGGATAATTTAGAGAGCTGCGAAAAGAATGTTAGACAGATGGCTGAAAATGGCAGGCTGCAACCCCTTCTTAGGCTTCTCCTTGAAGGTATGATTTACATGTTTTCTTTTTCTCAACAAAAGTGATTGTGTTTGTTGCCATTTTGCAACAGAAAGGCAATGATATTCGCCACCCAATATTATAATTACTTTGCTTCTCCGTTAAATTTTTGTTCTCCTCTATCCCTTCTTTTTTGTTTCGCATTTTGTCTCAAAACCCATATTGAATAGTCGTTGTTCAGCACTATTTGGTTCCATATGCATGAAAAAGTATATGTGAACCCCAATATGTAAAGCAGCAAATTATCATGTATGCAGAGGGATTATACACGTCGGGATATTGTGCATTAAACGGCTAACTACCTTAGAATTTATGGTAGTAGGTTAATTTTGAAGATAGTGGTAATCACTGATGGGGTTGCTGCATGTCTAAGATGTATAATTTACAAGCCATTGTTTTATATAGCTTTGTTATTGTGGTATGCTCCAGTGTTTTGATAAGAATTGTCCCATATTGGTTTCTGTAGGTTCTCTCTAGCATCAACTATTTAGGTTCAATTCATATCAATCTAGTTAACTATTTTGGGCCAAGTAAGCACAGACTGGGTATTTATTGGCCATGGAGCATTTCTCATTAAGCATGTGTGGTAGTAACTAGTAAGTGCATGCGTTGTATATGGTTTCCGGTATTATTGGAATATTGCAAATGTTATCTAGTTGCTACAAATGATTTTTATATCCAATGTTCTCTTGTGAGCTTTTGGCCCTATTCAACAGTTCATTGCTTCTTGTGTGCTCTTGTATTCAACAGTGCATTGCTTCTTGTGTGCCTTTGGCAGGTTCACCAGATACACAATTATCCATGGCTGCATATCTCGGGGAGCTTGTTTTAAGCAATGATATTAAGGTCTTTGTGGCACAAACAGCAGGCTCAGCACTGGTCAATATCATGAAAAGTGGGAACAGAGAGGCCAGAGAAGCAGCACTGAAGGCATTGAACCAAATTTCATCTTACGACATCAGTGCGAAGATACTGATTGAAGCAGGTATTCTTCCACCTCTCATCACAGACCTCTTCACTGTTGGCAGTAACCAGCTTCCAATGAGGTTGAAGGAGGTATCAGCAACTATTCTTGCAAATGTTGTGGCATCAGGTGCAAGTTTTGAGTCCATTCCACTTGATCACAACCACCAGACCTTGGTGTCAGAAGACATTATACACAATCTGCTTCATCTCATCAGCAACACAGGACCTGCAATCGAGTGCAAGTTACTCCAAGTCCTCGTTGGTCTAACCAGTTCTTCTACAACTGTCCAAAACATAGTTGATGCCATCAAAAGCTCAGGTGCTACTGTCAGCTTGATTCAGTTTGTTGAAGCACCTCAAAGAGACGTTCGCATGGCTTCCATCAAGCTCTTGAAGAAAATATCACCTTGTATGGGTCAAGAACTGGCTGATGCTTTTCGTGGAAATTTTAGTCAGCTCAGTAGCTTGGTCAGGGTCATTGATGACAACAACGGTGTTTCTGAAGAGCAAGCAGCAGCCGCTGGCCTCATAGCTGATCTTCCTCTGCAGGACTCGGTGCTCACCAGACGTCTTCTTCAAGATGGGGCCTTTGCCATAATCATATCAAAAGTGACAATGATCCGACATGGGGAAATTCGTGGAGGCCGTTTTGTCAACCCTTTTCTTGAAGGTCTAGTTAGGGTAGTCTCCCGGATCACATTTATCTTGGATGATGATCCAGATATCATTGCTGTTGCTTGTGAATACAATCTCACTGCACTCTTCACTGATCTGCTTCAGATGAATGGCCTTGACACTGTACAGATTGTCTCTGCTACTGCACTAGAGAATCTCTCGCGCCAGTCTAAGCATCTAACGAAGATACTGCCAGCTCCCAACCCAGGATTTTGTTTTTCAATATTCCCATGCCTTAGTCAGAAGTCTGTAGCAACCGGGGTGTGCAGAGTTCATCATGGGATATGTACCGCTAGGGAGAGCTTCTGTCTCTTGGAAGGGAGGGCAGTGGAGAAGTTGGTTGCTTGCTTGGATCACAACAATGAGAAAGTGGTTGAATCTGCTCTAGCAGCATTGTCCACTTTATTGGATGATGGAGTGGACATTGATCAAGGTGTCATGGTCTTGTGTGATGCAGAAGGGATCAAACCGATTCTTGATGTATTGTGTGAGAATCGGACTGAGACACTGAGGCAGCTAGCGGTGTGTGCTGTGGAGAGGATCCTGAGGGTGGACGAAATAGCTTATGAGATCTCAGGAAACCAAAATGTTGGTACAGCCTTAGTTGAAGCTTTCAGGCATGGTGACTACAGGACAAGACAAATTGCAGAGCGAGCACTAAAGCATGTAGATAAGCTGCCCAATTTCTCTGGGATATTTTCAAAGATGGGTGCACAATGACCAGTTTTACACAAAAGTCGGCTAGTTCTATTTTACACATCGATTGCAGATCCATTTAAGTTGCAGAAGAACGTAGAGCTCAAATGTTTGTATGTGCCAAATCCCAGGAAAATTGTATTGCATTCCCAGCTTAACCTTGTCGATTTTCCTGATTGCTGCTCTCCGAATAGTTTCCGAACCGATCAGATTGATTGAATGGGAATTAAAGTTATTGTCCGTGTTGTATAGTGTGGTGTATATTTTCTACCTGTAATGTCTGTATCATTCAGATTGGCCAGGTCCATAGCATGCTATTTTTCCTGTGTTCATACAATAATTACACATATGCCCCAACTCGGGTTTGAAAAAAAGAAGGGAAGTCTTGCATAAAGAAATTTTGCAATATTCTTCGTTCTGTTTATTGCTTGTTGAGCGCGAGTGTTTAGTTGCTGCATTACCAATACATTATGATTGTGTATGGTGTATTTGTTGAAGACAGCTTCCAAGTGTCCGATTAAAATTATCCTCTCTTTGCAATTGTTGTACAAGTGCAGGTTTCTTGCTTCATATTATGTAGCTGTAATGTTACTATATGCTATCTATTCTGTTCGTTTATTTTTTTTCTGCCCCCTCTTGTATGTGATACCTGGTATTGCAAAAGATTGTCCCTAATAATCCTGAGACCAAAACAATATTCCTACTAATCCTAAGGGTTTGTTTGGGAGGTCCATTCCCATCTGGGATCTACGTAGATGGGTCAGAAATTTTGACTAAAATCCCAGTTCATTCGTGTGGATTCGTAATAGGAATACTGTTATGCCTTGTTTAGTTGGGCCTAAATTCTGGACCATGGACAAATCCTAATTGGAGTTGTCGTTTATACAAAAGAAGCCCTGAAGAGGCACTGGAAACCCGGCTACTTTGTAGGCTTGGATCTCCCTGATTTTGCTCCATATTTTGCATTTTATTATCATATTGATCAGTTCCTTCTAGTTTCCCCAAGTTGCTAGCTGTGCTGCGTGCAATGAATCAGTTTTTTCTTGCATGCTACGTACTCGTCGTATATATCTATCCTTAATTTAAATCAAAACTATGCAACAAGTCGCAGCAAGCAACTCTTTTAGCTCAGCTCCACAGCAAAGCTAAAGCCCCCATTGGAACGCGGGGATTTTGTCCGATTCATACCGAAAATTAACTTTTTTTGTTAAATTTCTATGAAAATTTTGTATTCCAAACAAGACCTAAGCTAGGAGTCGGAGACCCACACAAGAGCGCTTAGTTTGGCGATGGCTTATGACTTTTTTTACTATAGCTAAGATAATTTATTTAGTGTAGTTAAATTTAAAAATTTTAAAAATAAAAAATAGATTAGCCCATCACAGAAAATACAAAGAAATATGGCAAAAAAAAGAAAAGGCAAGGAAACCTGAAAAATTAGAAAAAAATAAAATTAAGAAATAGTAAATTAAAAACAAGAAGCTATCGCTTAAACGAGCAGGACCGCTACGGCACATCTCTCTCTATTCTCCGAGCAGCATCCACCATGTACACATTAGACAAAAGAAAAAAAATCTGTGCCTCTATACTTCTCCCACCCTAAATTCTATGGCAGATATCTCCCATGCCACCCTAAATGCTATCCTTTGCAACCCACGGGTCCTAAGATTTGCACCCCTTCCTCCAATTGTTCCAATGCCCCCGCTTGGTTGGCTGAAAAGCTGTGACTTATGGTTGAAATTGTACTGTAGCAGTTGAAATTTTACTGTAGCTAAAAGTGGCTTATTTGGCGTAATTAAATTTTAAAATAGAAAAAATATGTTAGCTCATCACAGGCAACGCAAACGAATACGGGAAAAAAGAACTGGCAAATAAACTAAAAAAAAGTCAAAAGTTCAGAAAAAGATGAAATTTATGAATAGTGAAAAATAAGTCAGAAATGTATTTAATATCTCTTTCCTTAAAATATAACATTATCATTTCCCACAACTAAAAAAAATAAATGGAGAATATTAATCCTGATACAACTATATGAAAAAGCCTTCACACAGAGAGATTACCGCGGGGCGGGGTGTTGCGCGCTACGCCGCTCCATTCTGGGTAGGATCGGTGGTAGCAAATACTCTTATCGTCGTATACGTGTACAGTCAATCGCCGGGCTCTACTGTGCCCAGCATGGATTAGTTGTTTGCGTACTAAATGGGCCGTGGTGTGGAGGATCTCTGTGCACGAAGTGTAGATGGGTTGGATGGTCGTGACGAGAATTTTGAACACATCTGGCCTGTAGACGCCTGAAATTCCACATTTGATCCTCATTGCAAAAAAATTCCACAAATAGCCTCTGCTCGAGCGCGCCTTCGCCTGGTGCCGCCACGTGTCCGGTCGTACGGTGTGGTACCGCACGACCGCACTGTAGCTGGGTCGTGCGGTACCACACCGCACGACCGCACTGTTCTCTGCCCCCGACCGCACGTTTCGTCTGCTCGACCGCACGACTCTCCCGACCACACGATTGTTATCCCGAGCGCACGATTGAACTGTAGCTAGGGTTCCATAGTGTTTAGGGTTTGCTGTGAGTATTTAGGTCTATATGTATTTATGCATTTGTAAAGTTATATTTATAATACAAATAATTTTGGATATATGAAATGGTGTTTGAAAAAAAAATATGAATTTGATGTGGAGTCCAGTTTACTGCTAGTGTAAATTTTTTTTGCAATTTTGAAAATTAAAAATTTTGGTTGGTAGAGTATGAACCAAATTTGTGTGAAGTAACGATTAGTGTATTTGTGATTTTCGTACATTGCTGACCGTGAAAAATATGTTGAACTGGCAATAACATTTTTCGATCATGTTAGGTTGTTTTATTAGAAGAAATTTAATGAAATTTTTTTGAGGACAATTGTGATAGGAATAATTGGACGAAAGGAAGAAAAGTGATATTGAACACGTGGGAATCATTGAATGCGAAAAGACGAGATAATAAGCTTAGTTGAATAGAAATAAACTTCATAATACAATTAGGAGTAATATGCCACATAGATTTTTATTACATGCATAACCTACTGTGATATGCGACTAACCTACCCAACTGCGCGTACGACCTACTGTGTGGATCGGAGCCACTTTCCCTTCCTTGCCCGCTCGGCGTCGAACTCCTCCGCGGCCTCTTTTGCCTTAGCCGCCATTTCCCTCTTTCTCTCGCGCTCCCTCTCGCGAGCCTCTCGCTCCCTACGCGTGCACGCTTTGAGATGAGCTTGCGTCTCGCATTGTATACGCAGGGTGTGCTCATTCTTGCGGCGCTCCGCCTCCAGCAGCTCCTTCTCTCGTGTGACATTCCACTCCTCGAAGTCGAGGGTCCATTGGTCGGCAGGGTGGATCTCAAGATCGATCCATTTGCGGTAGCCACATAGGGGCTTCAGAGACTATAAATACAGGGGAGAGATTGTTAGTGTGTGCTGTGGAGGAGAAAAGGTAGGGGAAAATTGGTGCATGTGGTTGTTACCGGCCGTCGATACGTTGCGGTGTCAAAACGGCGGTCGGGGTAGTCACTAGAGTAGTTTGCGCAACCCCAGTAACGCATACCTAGGCTGATGCGGTGCTTAGACTTGAAGAACTTGCACGTGTCCCCGTACCAACAAAGGGGGGTGTCTTCCCCTCAGGTGGGAGTTGCGGTGAATGCTCGGTGGGGACGTTCGGGATGGGGTTGTTGCTACGCAATGAAGTGTGTCCGCACCTCCTCCTCATGTGCATGTCCAGGACAGGTCATGTACCGACGAAGCCATCCATGTGGCACACCAGCTGCGTTGTCTGGGATCGGATGACCGAACCGGTGACCCAGACGAACCTTCCAATCTACTGCCTTTGGAGGTGGCACTACAGCAGCACCACTGATGGGTAGACCTATAAGCATCGACACATCCTGCAAAGTAACCGTCATCTCGCCCCACCGGAAGTGGAATGTGTGAGTCTCCGGCCTCCAACGATCAACGAGAGTGGACAGCAGCGCCACATCATACTGGAACGCATACGGTAGATCCAACATGCGGGCAATGGGCAGCAGTCCGGTGTCCCGCAGTAGTGGGATGTACCGTTGGTCGAGAGGCCAGTTCTCTCGGGGGCCCCTAAGGACGAAGCAAGGAGGCCCATCTCCGACTCTTGATGACCACGACAGGCATCGGTGCCCCTCATCCCAACGGGGGTCTAGCAACTCATACGCCATGTCCTGCCAAAGAAGGATAACAAGTTAATCTACATTGATAATAAAATGTACAACAAATGACAACATAATTAACAACAAACGAACGCTAGGGAAACGTACGTAATGTACCAACATATACAGAAAATGTGCACACGAATATGACAGGGAAACATATGGAATGTACCAAAATATACATAACATGCTAATGTGCGCGACATAGAGACATGGAACCAACAATGCAGCAATGGGTACATCGCAAATAACAGAACACATGGAAGCAACAATGGGTACAAGAGATCATTGTGGTTGCTACTACAGAACGTTGCTGATGACGACCTGTTTGGGCATTGGCTGAGGGAGTACCCAATCGTCTTGCATAGCCTACACTTCGGGCACCGAACTCGATCCCCATGCTGGCTATCATTCATGTCATTGCGGATGCGACGGCATTGTCGTCTTCCACGACCGACATGCTTCAGTGCATCGTTGGGCACCCACTTTACCTCCCCTGGCCATAATTTCCTGTAGTGTATATCTACCCCATAGGAATGGAACTCTGCACTCCAGGTTGCATACAAGTGCTGCATGTCGTAGTAATTTGAGATGTATTGTGTCGACGCCTGTTGCCACACCGCGCAGGCCACGTACACATGGGAGCATGGCTTGTGCAGAAGCTGTGGCTTGTTGCAGGTGCAAGATGCTTTATCATCAATCGTGCATACCTGCTTGCGCTCCCCTCTAATGTGACCCATGACGTACTTCTGCCTGAGGCGCACCTCGAACTTCCTCCTTAAGCCATCAATGGGCTGAGCAATGTGGCAACAAGCCTTCTCCATCTTCCTGTCCATGAAGGCCTGCATGACCTCAGAGTATTGCTTGTTTTCGTCCAGGTGCTTCTTCGCCATCATGGCTCTATTCACAAAGTACCCGACAGTACGGTTCCAAGTCTCGCCCACGATCGCCGTGATCGGTAGGGATCTGACGCCCTTCAAGACACCATTGTAAACCTCGGACATGTTGGTTGTCATGATCCCATATCTTGCCCCACCGGTGTCGTGTAACAAAGACCACATCTCCAAGTCAGGTGCATTGGACTGAACCCATTGTGTGAATACCCCAGCTCTTGTAGAGCCCCCCTGCACGGCCCTAGCTTCTGTATGCACATGCTTGGTAGCCTCCTGATCGAGCCACCTCCACAAGGTGTCGAACTTCCGCATCTGATTCTGCATACATAGCTTCTTGAGCATCTTCATTAGGTCCTTGCTACAGAACCTTCTGTGGAAGTTCGATGCAAGATGCCTCGTGCATCAACGGTTCTTCACATCATTCCACTGGAAGGGGGCTGCGTTCCATTCTGTAACGTTGCATTGCGGTCGGAGATGACACACACTTCAGGGCGATCTTGCACTATGGCCTGTTTCACATTGGCAAGGAACCAAAGCCAGCTATCCGTATTCTCGTTCTCCACAATTGCAAATGCCACTGGGAGTAACTGGTCATTAGCATCAGCTGCAACTGCGGTGAGGATAGTACCCTTGTACTTGCCGGATAGGAACGTCCCATCTATGGTTAGCACTGGACGGCACCACCTGAACCCTTGTATCGCCTGATGGACGGCCCATAACACTCTATCAAGAATGAAACAATTTGGGCCCTCCGTAGGATGAACCCTCTCCTGCTTGTTAATGTATGTGCCTGGGTTTGATTGTGCAATTTGCCACAACATTCTTGGGACCAGGTCGTACGCCTCCTCGTACGTCCCAAACATACGGTGCAAGACCTTTCGTTTCGCCCGCCATACCTTCTTGTAGCTCACTTCAAAGCCATGGGTGTTCGCTACCTCTGCCATTAGAACCTTCGGGGAAATGGACACATCTGCCATGATGAGGTGGTTGACCAGCTCCGCAACATACGATGATGTCATGTTGCGGTGCCTACGTACTGGCCCCGCAAGCTCGCAACTGTGATCTTCTAGCACTGTTATCCGGAATTCCGTGCCAACGCCTTTGAACCGCTGTGCACGAACTTTACCAGGACAGGACCGGTCGACACACTTCACAATGTACGTGTCCGGGTTTGACCTGTGCACCCGATACATCCGGCTTATGTTGACGGCATGTCTAGCAATAGCCTGCTGGACAACACTCTTATTACGAAAGCACTGCCCCAAAATGAGTGTGGCCTAGCTGAACCCCCATTCTCCCTCCTCTGCCTGTGGCAGAACTAGGGATGCCGCTGCGTTGTCGTCCAGTCTGGACGACACGTACGCACCGTCGGTGGTCACAACACGACCTACCACCCCTCCAGTTGCAGCTTCGCCATCCTCGTTCTCTCCAGAACTGTCTATTTCCACATCCTCGTCCTCCTCGCTGCCCGCTTCTTCCGCCTAGTCCCCAAGGTACTCATGACAGTCAATACGGGCGGCCCACCACCTCTCGTCCACACCTTCGTTGGCTTGGAAATTCTCCGCACGCCTCTTGAGGTCTTCATCACCCACTTCCTTGCCCACATGTTCTCCCGTAGAAGCGTCTTCATGACCGCCAGAGATGAACCCAGGCACTACATCTCCACCATCGGCATCAGAACCAACCATGGCAGATGATTATGCCCTCTCCACGAACTCGACATACACCATTGGCCTGGCATATATCGCAGCATCAGGGTTGCACACGACCTCCATGTAGTTGGCCCACGAGGCGTCATTGGTCACCTTCAGAAGTTGCCACATGCTAGTATCACCCACCATTGAGGCATAGACTGCCTCGATCCGTAACTTCTTCCTTCCGGTCTGCCGATCGAACGCCGAACGGACACACCTCCGTAGCTTAGACAAGCTCATGGCGTTCAGACTGGGTGCCCGGATCACGGTCCGGTCACAATTTGACAGGTCCGCCCCGTACGGCCCGTCGCGTACAAGACCACTCCCATAAAACACGAACAAGTCTTGAATGTCAGCCATGACGTACCTAACATAAGTGCATAATCAACCATTTTAGTACACAACATGCAACAATCGTACCATCAAACACCCACTATCCCATTGTAACATTAACAGTGTGGTATCCCATTGTATATGTTTTGTATTTCTAAAACTACAATTTATTTCTAACTATTTTACTTCCAAATTCTAACATACATCAAATTACATATTCCTATGACCTACAATATCGATTATTAATATTTTAATTTCTCAATCTATACTTTGGTTTTATTTTCCCTACTACTTTGTATTGCATGTTTTTTCCAATTAATGCAAAAAAACCAATTACTAATTTTCCTACATTTCTTTTCTAACTTTTACTTAATACATGCTTTATTTATTTGTACTATAACTTTGTATTACTGTTATTGCATTTTAATTCTAATGTACCACATTTATTTATAATTTATTTTTACCACCTACCGCACTGTATGCACTTCTTCCCTAAGTGTACTACTTGTATGTTCCTAATCCTGCTACTATTGTTATCACCTACAAATGCTCTAAGATAAATATGTACTTTCTCAACGTCTACACATCTGCAAGTTCATATTTTCGCACAACATTAAACTACACTACAATACATATGTTCACAAAAAACAGAGTACAACATTACATACACTACAATACATCATGCCTAACATATGGAAGGTTTGCTACAAATACATACCGTATCAAAGATTGACATAAAATAACATTAACAAAACATGGTTTGCTTAATTATAGACTAATGGCATACATAAAATTATAGTTGCACGGGCACAAAACTTACCTCTTCTTGAAGCTCACGAGACGATCTACAACTTTTGTAGTTGCCAAATCCGCTGATTCCAAACGAAAACAACTCAAATCTTCCTACTTTCACTTCTCACTTTCCTTCACTGCCTCTCTCGCTCTTGATCGGTCTTCACTCCGAATGCAAATGAGCTTCCTGTACCATATGCGTCTGTTGTTCGAGCCATTTAAATGCACATTCATTAGTCATGCGGAGGGGCCATGCAACCGGGGTGCAGACGCGTGTGCGAGTGGCCGTGAAAAGAAGCCAGCCCGTGATGCTTTCGGCGGAGGGATTAGACATCAACGAGACATGCGGTCGGAGGGGGAATCGCGTGGTCGGCAAACGAATCTCATGGTCGGGACGGGGAATCGCGCGGTCGGCAGAGGAGACGTGCGCTCGGGAGGCGGTCAGAGCGGAGAACAGTGCCCGGTCGTGCGGTGTGGTACCGCATGACTCAGCTACAGTGCGGTCGTGCGGTACCACACTGCACGACCAGACACGTGGCGGCACCAGGCGAAGGCGCGCTCGAGCAGGGGGCTATTTGTGGAATTGTTTTGCAATGGGGGCCAAATGTGGAATTTCGGGCGTCTACAGGGCCAGATGTGTCCAAAATTCTCGTGACGAAGTGTTTTGTTTGGTGTGCTGGCTGCGCAGTGTGGGTGTGTTCAGAAGACGTTGTCCTATTAATTGTGGCCAGGGAACACTGGATAGGGGATCTGGTATGGAGGAGATAGCAAGCTCGGCTGTCCGGGGATCTGAGGGGAGCTGCCCGGTGGAAGCAGGAACGAAAGAGGGCGGCAAAAGGGAAGAAGAGATGGCAAAATTATTAGACGTCTGCACTGAGTAAGAAGAATTGAACATGACAGTATAGCGCTGTAATACCCGTGGGAAAAAGAGGCAAAAACCCTATTTGGTTATTAAGACCATAGCAACCAGCCAATTATTCCAAATACCCACATGCAGCCCACATGGCCATAATAAAAGCCAGCACAACACTTCTGGACGCCACAGCTCCAGAGGGGACAGCAAGGCAATCGAGAAGGCACGGAAAGGCAGAGCCCTAAAACCAGCCGACTAGAAGAGAAGGGAGAAGAAAGTTGTTCGATTTGATGTTTTCGGAAGTATTTAACGGATTTGCTGTGACATCCCAAATAGGGAGCTAGTGTAATTGCGAAAATTATAAACTCTTTTAATCATTTCTTCGGTGCTTCTCAAAAAGTTTTTGGCAAAGTTCAAATTTCTCGAGTTGGATTTCTTGCCAAAAGCCCAGATAATAAAAATCCAAACCCTGGACTCAAGAACCAGAAATTAAAGTTTAAAATTTAAAAAAAATCCAAATCCCCTTTGGAAGTATGAATCTCAAATTTAAATTGAACTCCTGGTCGTTCAAGGCCAACAATAGAAATTGGCTTTCAATATAAAACCCTTCCATCCAATTTTGGTATCAGGACATTCAATTTGGAAGATTAAGAAATATTTATCAAAACTCAAACAACCCTAAAATTAAATTATGAAACACAGAAATTGAGTCAAGCTCCCAAATTTAAAATATACTCATAAAAACCCAAACCTAAAATTTCAAAATTCAGAAAGTCATAAAATCCCCAGAATTCTCCTGGGCCGGCCCATTGCTTTTTCCCTTTTTTTCCTGGACCGTTTCCTTTTTCCTTTCCTGGCCGTTCGGCCGTTGGCCCGACCGCAGCCAGCTTCTTCCTCCCCATTTCCTCCTCCCTCCTCTGTTCATGGCGTCGCCGCCCCAGCCCGACGGCCCAGCTCACGTCGCTCGCCCCGCCCCGGTTTCGCGCCGCCCCCGGTTTCCCCCCGGTCACATCCGCGCTAGCACCCTACCACCGGCCTAGCCCCACGCCACTCCCCTACGTCGCTGCGCCATGCCGCTGCCCATGCCGCCGTACGCACCGCCATGCCCGGGGTACCCCCTTGCCATGCCTTCGCCCATGCCGGCGGTACTCCCCTTGGCTATAAAAGAGCCCCGAGCTTGCCTCCTTCCCACTCCTCCTCCATCCATCTCAGCTAGCTCGGGCAGTATATGCTCGCGCCGGCCGCCGCCACTTTGTGCCGTCCCGCCGCTCTGGCCCTCCCCTCCGCGCCGACCCCGTCGCGGTGTACCCCCGGCCGCCCGCCGCCTCCCCACACGGTTAATTGCAAAACCGCCGCCCGAGCACGCCGCGCCAGCTCCTTCCCCCTTTGCGGCCGACTGTCACCTTTTTCGCCGTCGCCTCTCCCTCGGTCGGTCCCCGGCCAATTAGTCACAGTGGGAGTCGCACCTCTGCCACCCAAAGCTCCTCCGACCGACGGACGACGTCCTCCGTCACCAGAATGCTACCGCCACGGTCGCCCCCCAGCGCCGCCGCTTGCGCTCGTCGCCCGCGCACGTCGGCCTCTCTCCGGCCAGCTCGGCCGCTCAGGTGAGCCCCCGGTACCTCATTACTACCCATGCTCCCCTTCCCTTCTTTCCCCTTCCTCTCCGGCCACCAGCACCCAACCGGCTTTCCTCCGCCGCCCGCTTCCCATTGTCGCCGGCACGCCTGGGCGCCTCCCCGGCCGGAGCTACCGACTCCCCTAGCTACCTCGTCGCCTGGGCATCCCGATTTGCTGGTCGCCGTCGCCTCCCTGGCTGCTCCCCGCCGTCAACGCTGCCTGGCTCTGCGCCACCCCAGCCTCCCCTGTTTCGCCTTTGCTGCCCTCTGCTCTGTTTCAGTTAGCCGAGCAGCTTCTTCCTCTCGGTCCAAGTGTATGACAGGTGGGCCCACTTGAAAGTCTCACTCAAGCTCATGTGCATGAGTGTATCCTCCCACTCTACTTCCAAAATCTTGAAATTTGTATTCTCATTTGAGCAAGGTAATGAATAATGATTTGTAAATAAATATGGAAATAAAGAATTAATATCAAGATTATAATAAAGGCTTTTGTAATTCAAAACTTATCTTTAATAACCTTCATGACAAATGAAATAACATAATGATCTTCATATGAAACAAATTAAAGGATTCTCTTTTATCCATCCAAAGTGCTAGAAATTCAATCCTAAATGATTAAAGATGCATGTTTGAAGCCTTATAAAGATAATTTCAATCTTTTCCAAACTTTACTCTGGAAACTCAAATAATAACTTTAATACTACCTCGAGTAGTTCAGATACTATCTTTCATCCACCGATCTAAATCTATTTATGCAAACTCAATAAATCAATTTAGCAAGATTTTGCCACATAAAATATTGACCATAAATTGCTCATCTCTAAGATCATGTCATCTCCCTTATTATTGCTTAAAATAATCCTTGGCAAGCCACATAAAATATCAAGGGTGGTTTATTCATCCCTAGCACCATGGGAACCCTCCTTCCAAAAATGCTTAAAAATATTTGTAGCAAAGACTCTAACATCTATCTTAAAATACTAAGATTTAAAATGACAAATGAGTGCGCTTAAGAACGTCTTAAACAAGAGAGGGCAATCCTTAATTTTTGTCTAGCATCCAAACCTCCAATCATTATCTCAGGATTTAAATTCGATACTCGAGAACAATTAATAATAAAAGGAATAGCTTTATTAAGGAGATCCCTATAAAGTCATAGCATCTCTTTTAGTAAAACATAATCGTTGGCCATATCTAATAATGATTGTTAATAAGCCAGCTAATTAACTTTGCTCCTAATAACGACTAGACTGAAATGGCTAACCCCAACATTTGATTAAGCCATTAACATAGTGATTTGTTAAGCTAGCTACTGCAATCTCAGATAAATATCGCCTCATGAAATATCAAATTTCATTAAATAATTAAAATTACTCATCTCCTGTAAAGCTCCCGCATCCTAAACATACAAAGTTCTATTCCTCTTTACTATCTTCGCTAACCCCTTTTATCTGTCTGTAAGTCTTGCCTGACTCACGGGACTTCCTTGATAAATGTAAATCAATTAAGATCAAGTCATCAAATAAAAGGTCGAGTCTCACCTTTTCCCAATCGGCTACGCAGATAACTCCTGAAGATGCATCTTCACTTTTGATCCTCGCTATCCTAAAATTTTCCCTCACGGTAAAGCTACTCAGCCACCTCATTCCTTCACCCAGTTCATCTCCCGCTGTGGTTACATCACACTAACCCGAATCATCCTTCTATTCTCAAATCGTAATAAATGTATAATTTAAATTAACTTGGGCATTTAAAGTGTTTGGATTTATTTGGTCTTTCTTTTCTTTGCCGCGTATTAGAATATGAAGACTCAACCGGACGACGGATTCGAACAAGACCAAGACTCGGGTAAAAGCGAGGACTAGTAAAATTAAGATCAATGACTGAGAAGGCTTTGAATTAGAGCAATCAAGGCCGTGGTAAACCAAGCAAGGCAAGTCATCACTTTGATCATATTGATCCTACATTTTATGCAAAATTATGTTCTTTTAAACTATCAACTTGCATGCCTAATTTACTATACAAATGTATGTCAAAGCTTAAGGTAGCTACATGCCCACTTGATGTTGCATTAATTTATTATGCCATCCCTTGATACTTGAATCACATTATCCTTATCACCATAGATTTTAATGATAACTTTACTAGCTATAAGAGTTGAATTAAAATGCCATGCTAGTCTTGTCAAAGTCCAGGGCACTAGTTGCCCTGATCATCAATCTTTAAAACATAAGAATTTATTTTGGGACAGTCATGGGATGTACGTGGCTGAGTATTTTGCTACAACTGTTTTATGCTTCTCAAAACCCTAAAAATCTGCTTTACTTGTCTGGGCGGTTGGTGAGAGTGGATGGTGCTGATGTCGCACGAGAACCTGTGGTTTGTGGTAAGAGCCGCCTGGACAAATTAAGGACTGAATCTTGTACTGACCTCCTGGTGTAAAACAGTACAACCACAAGTCTATATGGGTACGACCTAGTTGATTAACTTGCAAAGGTTTAGTTTAGATATCATCACGGAAGATGGGTGCCAGAGCACTGGTTTACTCATACGGCGCAAGAGGGGGCTTCTGACTGTGGCGGATGTAACCCTTCAGCGGTGAAACCTCAGCGGGGTGGTATCTAGCTAAATTGGAGTGAGGTAAAGGCTTTGTGATAAACCATCTGGGTCTCATGCCTAAGGAAGCATGTTGGCTATTAAGATGACTTATCTCTTGTGGTGAAAGTGTACAACCTCTGCAGAGTGTAAAACTGTTCGAGCAGCCGTGCCCACGGTCAAGGGTGGACACGGGAACCTACTCGAGTTAGTTCTGTTTGCAAAAACATTTGTGGGTGGGACAAAAACCTATCAGAGAGATGTACTCTGACTATGAACTTTTCCTGGAGAGATGTACTCCAGCGGCGAAAACTAGCATTGGTGGAGGTAACCATGCACTGTAAAAAGGTGGATGTAACCTACACTACAATTATTATTGCATTCTTACAATCAATTTCATAAAACATGTTTCAGTTAAAATTGCTACGTCTCAGGAGGTTTTTCTTACTTACTGTAATTCCAAAACCATGCTTTTAGCAAATAAAAGAAACTCAAGCCTCCCTTGACAGCTTTGCATCTATTATTACTGCATCCTGTGTGATGGCTTGCTGAGTATCATCGTACTCATTCTTGCTGCTTAACTACCATCACTCAGTTAGAGAGAACTGGGATGCTAAACCCTGCGCGCTAAAAAGGGGTCGACAGAGCTGGAAGACGAAGAGGACATGGACTAGGTTGCGAACCCCAGTTAGCTGCCTGTGGGCAAGTCCTGCAGGTCCCACCTGTGTGAAGTTTTCGCTGCTTCCGCTGCTGCATTTTATTGTTTTCGGCCCAATCGGCCCATGAGTAAGTATTACTGTATTATTTACACTTTCGCATGGTATGTTTTTGATATACAGTAATATATCTGTGAGCACTATCTACTGATCCAGGGAATAGTGCGGTGGAATCACAGAGGTTCTGGGTTTGCTAACCTGAGGTCTGACATTTGCGGAGATTTCTCTTTCTTTCATTGAATCACGGAAAGTGGGTGTGGGGGGGGGGCAGATTTGTCTAAAAAAGAAAAAAAAGAGAAAGAGTAGGGTTGGTTGGTTGTCCAGGGAGGGAGGCCGGACATTCCACCTCCCACCTTAGGCCCAGGCCAGCCCAACCAAAGGCCTAGCCATCCCCCCTTTTTTCCCCAACCCTAGGCCGCTCCATGTGGCTGTCATTCTTTCTCTCGGCGCCCCTCTCTCCCTTGCGTCCTTTTTCCCTCTGCGCCCTACTGCTTCCCCTTGCTGGAATGAATAAAGGAAGGAAGGAGGAAGGAGGAGGAAGGAGGAAGGAGGAAAGAATTTCTTGCGAGGACGATGAAGGTTTAGAATTCTTACCTTTCCTCTCTATTTTAGGATGATCTTAGGCATTTGACTTGTCAGCAGGGGTGGATCATCTTGGGGAAACCACATTTTGCACTTAATCAATGTTCTATGCGTAGTCCGATCAGGCAGTGTTGCTGTTTGGGTGGTTTAGGCGACCAAAAAGTTTTTTCATATAGAACCCATGACTAGGAAAGTTGTGGAGGACTCAGAGACCTAGTTTCTGTTTTTTTTCCATAATTGTTGGACGAGTGGATTAGGCACTATACAGGTTGGAATTCTGTTGCGTAGTAGATTTGGTTTCAGGATTCAGTTTCTGTTTGTGGGCAGGTTCAAGGCTCTAATGTCTTTTATGAATTTTCTCATAATAACAAAAGTTGTAGATAATGTTATAATATAGCTGCTAGTAAAATGTTATAATTTTTGGAGCAGTGTATTGTCGTTGGTAGTCTGTAGAAGTTCACTAGTCAGAACTCAGAGGCAGATTTTGTCCTCTGTTTCCATTGCGAATTACACCCTTTTAACGACAGAATAAAATTATGCTGTCTTCGCGAAAGTTGTAGATTTCAAAAATGCTATTTGTTTCTATGGTCTGTTTAGTGGATAAAAAGATACGAAAAAGACAGGCAGCACTATTGCAGTGAGCTGAGCTTCGGAATGGTAGTTTGGGAGGGAGTTTTCGAGTTTCAGGCATAGTAGCGCTTTACCTTTCAGTTATGAATGTTATATTGAGTTTTTGTGCTAAGTGGTGATTTGTGAATAGGTGGCTTTGCTCCTGACCATGCTTGAGCCCTTTATCCCTTAGGTAGAGGCAAATAAACATAGCAGTTGTTGCTATAATTTAACTTATTAAATTTACTACCTTCATCATAAGTGTTGATGTTTGGTAATTAATCCACCTTTAAATAAACATGCCCTGCTATGCTATATGCCTTATTTTACATATTGTTGTCCATGTGGTTATATTCCTAATGAATCAAGCATGGCCATATCATGTATGTCATAGCATGTCATTTGCATTAAAGCTATGTCGCTGCATCTAGCTGTGATCGTACCAGTACAACATCGTATATTGCCGTAGTATGATGCGCACTCACAAAGCTAGGTGTGACTTCGTGTGAACAAGTGAGGTCGACTAAGCACAAAAATATTTTCGTGTGCTACTTGCTTACTGTGTAGGACACAGGTGGGACCATGGGAGGAAATCTAAGAACGAAATTTCTACGTTGCTACCACCAGTGCAATAGCCTTAGCGCGCATCAGTTTCTTTACCACATGATGCTGTCGAGTGGGAACGAGTGATCGTGATTAGCTAGATGTACAATTCCAGATATGGCCCACATCAGCAAACGGTTGTGTGTGAGATGGGAAAAACATCCAGAAGTGATGTTCCTAATCAGTTGCATAGACGACTTTTAGCAACACACTTTTTGCATGTCAATGTTACACGGGCACTTGTACGATAGAATCAATGCTTAATAAAATGTGTAGATGGTAAAATATTAATCCTTTTTTAAATTACAAAACTGATGGTAATTTTTGAGTTTAGGTTGGTACTTTGTTAGGAGTACTACTGATGTAATTTTAAACCTTTTTCAAACTCAAAAGATTGATCGGAAATTTGAATTTATGGTGGTAATTTATTAAAATGTAGATAGTAACTTAGGGTCTAACCGATGATAAGTGTTGAACTTTTTATATTTTCACAAATTGGTGGTAATTTAGACCTAATAATTTATTCATGTTACATATGGTAACATATAGAATTTTGAATGGTAATTTGTCAAAAAAGCAGACGACAGCTCGATTTCACAAATGATAGCTTACGGTACAATTGATGGTAATTTTTAAACTTTTTTACATTCACTGATGGTAAATTATTAACCTAGGTTGGTAATTCTTTAAAAATGCAGATGATAACTTAGAGCGCAATTGATGGTAATTTTTAAAATAATTTACTAATGATAATTTGTTAAAAATGCTCGATTCACTATATATGGTAACTTATGGTGTAACTGATGGTAACTTTTGAACTTTTTAAATTCACAAAAGCTAATGGTAATTTTTTGAACATAGGTTGTTAATTTGTTAAAATATAGATGGTAACTTACAGTGCAACAAATGTTAATGGTAATACATTAGAACTATATATTATAATTCAGGTTCCAACTGATGGTAAGTTTAGAAGATTTTATAAACCCATAAACTAACGGTGATTTTTGAACTTAGGTTGATAATTTGTTAAAATTTTTTAAAATGTAAGTAATCCATGTTGCAGATGAGTGTCAAAATGTGCACTTATTTGACGCACAATAAATGATGGAGAAGTTATACACACGGATTAGTTTTTGTTGCTACTACTTGCTTATTTGTTTTTTTTTTCCATTAGCCATTATGGTTGTGCAAAGCAATATGATTTCTGCACATGATCATCACGCTTGGGCCCAGAGGGCATTCAATGTAGATACAGTGAAACGTGGGTGCGTGAATTGCTACTCGGTCCACAAAAGTTAAGCGAATTGCGTTTAGTCCAAAAACGGCAACCAGCAGGGCAGTAGGCCGTGCACTCCATGCAGAGAAAGAAGCGCGAGGGTGGGTGCGCGTTAGAACTAAAGCACGCCCAGTTGCACTCTAGTCGCTCCCTTCTAAGAAAAAGCAAACAGTTGAGTGGGGCAAAATAAAGAGTGGGTTGCGTGCATGATGTAGGGGTTTGCACGATAAGACTATAGCACACTTGGAATTGCGCGCTATAGTCGTACCCTGAATGATTTATTTAGAGCAAGTCCAATAATAGAGCCAAGTGTTTGGCTATAAGTCAAGTTATAAGAGCCAAGTTATACAATAATTTGTCTTCTATTTGTCTACAAAAGATTTTTTTATTATTATGTGGTACCATGTCTCACATTCTCTTTCCTACTCCTCCTCACATACATTTATTATCTGGACCCACCACTGCATAGGCTCCCGTGTGCAGCTTGTTGCTTGCATGAGAGCCAAACTCTCCTCTCTCTCCTCTCTTCTCTCCTCCACATCAGCAAAAATGCTGACTAGCTTGGTTATAAGATCATTGTTGTACTTGCTCTAAGAAGGTTAATCATTACAAATGATTAATTACCCAAAATACCCTTCCATTAATCAAACGGCAGTATTTTTTAGTAGAGGTACTGTAATATCTTCTAGGCACCGTAGAACATCTCTTCTAACAATGATTATGTGATTGATAGATAAATCACTCAGCACACACCCAAAGATATCCTTGTCTATCCTCCCTCCACTTATTTAAGGCGAAGTTGGCTTTTGCATAGGTATTAAGAAGCACATGGAACCAACAATACTAACCATTATTCCATGCAACATGTCTCTAACCACCGAGAGAAACAATGTAATTCAGGCCCTGTTTGGATCAGTTTCAGATTCTTAAAAACCAGCTATTACTTTTAGTTTTTAAAAACTGGTTTCTAAGCAAAAACTGATAGGGTGTTTGGATCCCCTAGTTTTTAAAAACTGGTTTCATTTATGATTGGTGCTAATAGACTATTATACCCTTACATTTATTGCTCTTGAACAGCACATTAAACAGCCATGCGTGGTCTTTAATGAGGGTAAATGGGTATTTGTGCCAAAAAACTGGTAAAAGCTAGGTATCAACAGCTTCTTGGTTTTTAAGAATCTGGGTAGGTAGATTTTAAAAACTGCCCCAAAAACTGATCTGTTTGGATCCCACCCAGTTTCCAAAAACCAGATTCTTAAAATCTGGGTGGATCCAAACAGGCCCTCAATGGCTCTCCTCTATCTCTCTCTTCCTCTCATAGGAAGAATACATATGACAACATGCAACCAGATTTAATAGGGTCATTGGAAGCATGCATGCTAAAGAATTTGAGGATAGTTAATAAGGAAAAAAAATAGGAAACAACAAAATTTAATAGGGTCATTGGAAGAATGCATGATATAGAATATGAGGATAGTTAATAAGGTCAAAACAGGAAATAAATCACAATTTTTTACCTTGATTAGTGTGTGCGCCTAATATTATTGGACAAAATCAAAGTAAAGTGTGCCCTAAAAAAGTGGACGAAGGCAGTAAGTAGTTCATAACATGGATCGTCTCCAAATCATTTATATTGAAATTAATAGTTGTACCAAGTCACTACTACAGAAAGCCTAATAATAGACGCCAAATCACAGACGGTTTAACAAAACCGTCTGTGACCGACACTAACACAGACGGTTGTAATTTGGACACCGTCTATGTTGTTGGCATCGGAGAAAACGAGTATCACAAACGGTTATTACCGATGAACCGTCTGTGATATTCTAGTATCACAGACGGTTTTTATTTAAAACCGTCGGTGATAATCTGGAATTATCACAGACGGTTTTTTATTAAAAACCGTCTGTGATAATCTGATTATCACAGACGATTTTTATTAAAAACCGTCTATGATAATCATGCTACATATTTATTGCGCCGCTCAGAACCGCATCTATCTTCATTTCGATCCAGATATAGCCGGTGCTGCACTCTTGCGCTCAGGAGGCAAGCTAGGCGATTTCAGGCCAATTAATTTGGTGGGAGGAGGCAGAGATTGAGTTTTGAAGATTCATACATTCCTGGTTGCTCTAGATATGGTTAGTAATAAAATTTATTTTTCTTTGCATTACAATTTAGATCTAAGTTTTGGTGAGTGTTATTGAAGATGGTTTGCATCTACTTGACCATACATGATCAGTTCCCATCATGTGGGAGGCCAAATTTGTCAAAATTATTGGTTATATACCTTTAGCGATCGCTGGGGAAATAGCTGTTGTATTTATAATACGAATTAAGCTAGCAAAGCCTCAATGCATGTGGTATATATGTAGTAATAATTAATTAATTTAATTTTTAATACTAAGTTGTTATATATGTGCATAATATAGGACCAAAGCTGGACGTATACTGCAAACTGTATGAGTGAAGAGTACATTAATGGCGTGTCTGCTTTTACAAGAGCTACCGAGGAGGATATGTTGAATAAGGGGTGGAATATATGTATTGTCCATGCACTGACTGCAAGAATTTAAAGATGTTTAAGAATTCGGAGGGGTTTCAAAAAGGGGTATACGTGTTGGACCAATCATGGCAAAGTCAATGATATGCCATCGGATGACATCGCTGGTGAAGTCAATGATATGCCACCGGATGACATCGCCGGTGAAGTCAATGATATGCCGCCGGATGATAATTGTGGTTCGGATTCGGATAGGCTGCACGATGACAATCTGGATCAGATGCTTCGTAATGTAGAAAAGAACTATGATGAGAGAGAGTATATTAAATTCCGAGGCTTGATGGAGGACTCAGAGAAACCTTTGTTTACGTGTTGCAGTTCAAAGTACACGAAGTTGTCTGCTGTGCTTGAACTGTTGATATTGGAGGCAAGTAACGGTTGGTCCAACAAGAGTTTCACGGTGCTGCTAGGTCTTTTAGTAGAATGCTTCCGGAGGGAAATGAGTTGCCTAAAACCATGTATAAAGCCAAGAAGGTTCTTTGTTCATTGGGAATAGAAATAGAAAGAATACATGCATGTCCGAACGACTGTATTCTCTACTGTAAAGAGTATGCAAACTTGCATGTCTATCTGGTGTGCAACGCATCCCGATACAAACGTAACAATCAATTAGATGATGATGGCGAGGGAACAGAGGTGAAGAAAGGACCTCCTGCAAAGGTGACATGGTATCTTCCTATAATTCCTCGTTTGAAGCGGTTTTTTTGCGAATCCAAAGGAGGCAAAACTGCTGCGTTGGCACTCGGAGGAGCGCAAGAAGGATGGAATGCTGATACACCTTGTTGATTCCAGCCAGTGGAGAAACATCGATAGGAGTTTTGCTGATTTCGGTGCAGAACCGAGGAATATAAGGTTGGATTGAGTACAGATGGAATGAATCCTTTCAGTAGCATGAGCAGCCGACATAGCACTTGCATCTATAACATTCCTCCTTGGTTGTGTATGAAGCAAAAGTATATTTTGCTGTCGATACTTATCCAAGGGCCAAAGCAACTTGGGAATGATATTGATATGTACCTAGCACTGTTGGTGGAAGATCTAAAAGTACTGTGGAACGAAGGGGTACAGGTATGGGATGCATACAAACAAGAGAACTTCACTTTGTGCTCCTTATTGTTCTACACCATAAATGATTATTCTGCCCTTGCTAACCTGTCGGGCCAGAGTACAATAGGTGCCAAAGTTTGTACTCACTACTTAGATGGTACCGAGAGTGTGTGGCTAAAACACTCACGCAAAATAGTGTACATGCGTCACCGCCGGTTCTTTCGGAGGGCTCACCCATACCACAAGATGAAGAAACAATTTGACGGAGAGAAGGAGAATGATTCAGTTCCAAGGCATTTAAGCGGAAAAGAGGTTTATAATACGATTAAGGATTTAGATGTTGTCCTCGAAAAGGGACATAAATTGAGGGCTCATGAGAAGAACATCTGGAAGAAGAGATCAATATTTGGGACTTACCTTATTGGGAGTACCTAGATGTTCGACACTGCATCGACATCATGCACGTAGAAAAGAATGTATGTGACAGCTTGATTGGTCTCTTACTAAACATTGTGATAAAACAAAGGACGACGTCAACGCACGGCTTGACTTGGCTGATATGGACATCAGGCCCGAGTTAGCATCGATAGAAACAGATAATGGATGAACGTACCTTCCCCCTGCGTGTTACACTCTATCTAAGGCCGAGAAAACTGAACTATGTCAGTGCTTGCATGGTGTCAAAGTTCCGTCTAGTTACTCTGGTAACGTGAAGAAACTTGTTTCGATGCAAGATTTGAAGTTAACTAGCATGAAGTCTCATGATTGTCATGTGCTGATGACACAGATGCTCCCTATTGCAATTAGAAATATTTTGCCGATCAAAGTCCGAGAGACAATCATGAGGCTATGTTATTTCTTTAACACAATTGCATTGGAACAGCCGGACCTTGCACAAATTCAAGAAGAGTGCGCGTACTTTTTGATGTCTAAAGTCGTAAATTCAAATGGAGAGTTCCACAGCGAACAATGATTTTTTATTGCTCTTATCACTTCAGAATCGAGGTCTCACGAAAGGAACAGATCCATAATCAACGAACTTGTCAGGCTGCACAAGCAATGCTTGGATGGCAATCATGCACCATCCAAGTATTGCTTGTGCAGCCTGACAGGTTCGTTGATTATGGATCTGTTCCTTTCGCGAGACCTCGATTCCGGAGTGATAGAGCAATAAAAAAATGCAATGTTACCATCTAAGTGCAAATGCAATGTAGATCTTTTGTAATTGTGTATTTGTTAATGGATATTTTATTTTATTTCAATTAATTGATTTGCGAAATGGATATTTTATGTTTGTGAAATGAAGTGCGATGTGAATTGGATGTTTTATGTTTGTGAAATGAATTGAGATGTGAATTGGATGTTTTATGTTTGTGAAATGAATTGAGATGTGAATTGTATGTATACATGTACATGTTGATCTTCTTGTTTCAGAGGGCATGGCTAGCATTTCCTGAGGCTAGCCAATAAACATAAATAGATTTAGGGGTAGAAAAGAATATCACAGACGGTTTATAACAGACGGTTATAAACCGTCTGTGATTATCAGCTGTCACATATGGTTTTTAGTTACAAACTGTCTGTGATATTTACACCACAGATGGTTCGAAAACCATCTATGATAACCTTCGATTATCACTGACCCATAAATTCAGACAGTTCAGAAAACCGTCTGTGATGACGTTTTTGAACCATTTGTAATACGGTTTTCTGTAGTAGTGAGTATTCGGCAAATCTTTTAATAAGATTGAATGAATTAATTTGAATATATTTATTACATCATATCGTTACCCTATCCATGCTCATAATCTCTGAATCACAGATGTCCTTAGCCTGCCAATTCAAAATCTGCACGACTACAATGCACAGGTAGCATGGAGCGGCCGTCTCAGTCAGTTAGCCGGAGTGGCCGGTGTTGAGCGCTTTGACCAAGGTGTAGTAGCAAGGAGCAATAGATCGACAGTTCTGTGGAGAGGAAAGATATAGAGAGGAGGGGAATGAGAACGTCAAGAATTAGATAGTGGATTTGCAGTTCCTTGTGGGTAACATCTAATTATTTATTTTCCCTCTATTTTGTTTATTTTAGCTAGAGATTTAAATACAGATTAGAGAGAGATAACAAATGCTCATCGGGGGAAATCGAGTAGTAAATTGGTTTAATCTATGGTATTCTTGTACTATTTTTACAGGAATTGCATGGGCACTATATGGGATTTTTGTCTGCTAAAATGCTGTAGAGCATTTTGATAGCTTTCTGCAGAATTTTTATTTACATTGATCAGATGAATAGATTCCGAGTTATGAATTTTATAATCCTGCTGTCTAGTAAATTTATCGTGTATTGGCAACACATGTTAACCTTTAGATTCAAAATAGTAAATGAACTAGTTTGGAGGTTTGGTCTACATGAAAATTGAAGGAAATTTCATAAGGTTTTCAAAAAATCCAGGAACATAATTTTTAGATAAGTAGAATAAAAATTATGAATTTGGGATGCTACTGTCTAGTATTTGGTTGCTGCTAGTCGTGGAAAAAAAATATTAATTTGACTAATTTAATGACAGAATTAAATTTTAGGAATAACTAAAAAATGATAGATACTTTCTTGTAGTTTTTGAAAATACCATAGTTCAATATATTTGTGTCAATCTTTTAATATCAATCTTACGTATGATTATTTGGATTCAGGGGAACTATTGATGACCTGGCTATGATCACACAGAGACATAGGGAAATTTTTCTGTGTGGCTATTGCTCAATGAACAGATTACAATTGAGAGGGAGATGGCCAAAGTCTTGCCCTACAACTATTCTCCCTATGGTTTGTCAAATCTCGGATCCCCTCTTCTCCCTGACATCAATCTTTATATAGCTTGCGAAGCGATGGCATTTATTCTATGCGAAAAGACGTCTTAGCATTTCAGATAACAATTGTCTAATGAAAATTATTATCAGAGAGTCATGGTATCACGTCGTGCAGCGGTTATTGTCAGAGAGGTCATGCGCAGTTATTTCAGAGAATAATCATGCATGCTAACTGCCTTATCAGATAGACCCACAATATGGCAGATTGTCGTAGACAAGCCAGTCAAAGTTAAGCTAGTTGTAGTGAGGTCTATGAACATAAGGTGGTCGTAGAAGAGACTTACGACCACTTAGCTAAGCTTTTCCTTTATGCATAAGGGGTATATCTAAGAAGTATAAAGATCGATAATATCATTTATAGATAAATAATAATTTAAGGATTATTATATCCTTGTCAATTTGCTTGTGCAGATTAAAATATATTAAAATATTAATTCTGCTATCCAGAAGATGAAAGATATGTCTTCTGGGATAAAAATGGGGATTTAATAATTTAGTTTGAATGTGTGGCCAACTAAAATCGTGAGAAATTTTGTGTAGGTTCCAAAATGGTAAGGTTTGCTATGATAGGACTTGTGAGGTGAAAGTTATGATATTTTTAGTATCAGAACAGCAAGGGGGACTGTTCGGTAAGGGGGGAATGGTAGATTTAAGAAGCGTGCAGGAGCGTTATCGATTATTTGTTATCTTATATTGTTGTAGCTTGCATTGAGATTGAGTATTTCCTGTAGGAGGAGTAGCGTCAGGTGTGTTGTCATCTTTTAACTCATAATGTTGATGTTTGATTATTGGTTAAAATTGATAACGATAGTAGTTGTGGGTGATATCTTGGGCTTTCGGTAAGTCAGAATGTTTTTGTACATTAATTAGTGTGTGCACCTAATATTATTGTACAAAATCAAAGGTAAAGTGCACCTAAAAAAGGTGGACGGCGGCAGTAGTTTATAACATCGATCATCCCCAAATCATTTATATTGTAATTAATATTCGTACCCAAGTATTCGTGCAAATCTTTTAATAATATTGAATGAATTAATCTGCATCTATTTATTGCCTCGTATCGTTACCCTATCCATACTCCTCATAATATCTGAATCACAGATATGTCCTTAGCCTGCCAATGCAAAATCTGCACGACTACAATGCACAGGTAGGAGGGAATTAGATAGGTATAACGTCAGCCAGTTCTGTCCACATTGATTCCTAATGCATTTTCGCTTCAAGAGGATACACTTTGTTGTCGTCCATGCATCAGCACATGCGCGCACACGACAGTTGGCGAGCGAGCGAGCAAGGTGCACCGCAGAGAGGTGACCATGTGTCATCATGGATTCATGAACGGGCGATTCACTATATCTGGAAGTAAGATCGAGTGATGATGGATGCATGAAATGAACGCATGCACATTCATGACCTTCCTCTTTTGCAACCGTGGCGATTGTGTATAAATGCGCATACAATTTACACTCTACATTCACACAACCACCAGCAACGCAAAGTGTGGAGATCGAGAGATGGACGTGACGTTCGAGACGCCGCAGGGTCGCCGGTTCACCGTCGAGATTTGGTACCTCTCCACTGTGAGGAGGATAAAGGAGTACATCCTGGAGCACAAGGGCATCCCCGTGGAGTCGCAGCGGCTCTTCTTCGAGGGCAAGGAGCTCCAAGACGACCGCGACGCCGAGCACTACTCCATTCTGCAGGGCTCCCACGTCCTCCTTGTCCTGCCCGACGACGCTCCCGCCGCTGCCAACGGCCGTGCCAGCGCCGTCCATGTCGTCGTCTCCGCGCCAGCCCTCGGCCGCAGCATCACACTCGATCTGGATGCCTCCTGCACTGTTGCCCGCCTCAAGGAGATCCTCCAGGAGCGCACCGACGGCGCGCTGCCATCGGCTAGGGTGACCTTGTTCTTCGAGAAGGCAGAGATGGAGGACGACAAGGCGCTGGCGGAGTACAACCCACCGGTCGACGGGATGGAGGTGTCCGTGGTCGTACGCCAGACGCCGGTGGGCAACGCGGGGACAAAGAAGCAGCAGAGGATGTCGGTGGAGGTGAAATGGGGCTCCAAGTCGGTGAAGCTGGAGGTGAACGACCTGGACGTCGTCAAGGAGCTGCGGACGGAGCTCGGCCGCGTGGCGCCGCACCTCCTCCTGCCGAAGGACGGCGGCTACTTCTTCATCTACAAGCAGAACGTCATGGAGGAGGACCGCACGCTGCGCTGGCACGACGTCAAGAACGGAGACGCCATCGAGATCTTCAACGGCAGGGTCACCGGAGGCGCTTGATTAATGAGATGGTTCGATCATTGGTTTGATAAGGAGTTTAGGGCTGATCTATGTATCTGCATTGAGTCGTAATGTTTGCATGGTATCCTGTCCTTTTGTTCTGCTTGCATGGCACTGTTGTCTATACAAGTGTTTCTATATTTTTCTTAATAGTAATTTACACAATTTTAAATTACAATAAATAATTGATAAATGTTACTTACCTCTTCATTTATTTTAAAATTAGTGTTACTCTGGTTAGAGAGATAAGTATAGAAACAATGCTTACATCATTTAGTTTCGTTCAAATTACTCTTGTAATTAATGTATGTGCAGCAATTACCAACGTAGTATGTTATAGAAAACAGAAAGTAATGTTGTATTAACTGGGCACTCTCTTGACTATTTACCTGCAACTATGTCGGTCACTGACTAATTGTTACCGTTGCATGAAAAGCAACTGATCCAATTTGGTAGGATTAGTTTTCAGTCAAGATTCAACAAAAATTACCTATTCCTTAGCTCCTCAAGTCGCATTGCTTACGGACTTTTGACTTGGTGCAATTAGCAACGGAACCGTACGTTAGTTGTAAACTTGGCCTTTCCCACCTGAATGATTTCAATTTCCTCACTTGAAATTGATTACACCGGCAGATGAAACCGTAGTTTCCGATGCGTTTTGCACAGCGTCCTTCCAGATCCAACATCTTCGTTCTTATACAGCTTTTAGGGATACTTGAAGATGAAGGGTAATTATATTGAAAAAGAAAAAACTCTCAAGAATTGACAAGTTGTATCAACACTAGCCGCGCGATTGCGTAGGTCACTTTGCTAGATAATTATAACGGTACGTGATACATAAAGAAAATTGTGATGTTTGGACACTACTACAGAAAGCCTAATACTAGACGGCCAATCACAGACGGTTTGATAAAACCGTCTGTGATCGACACTAACACAGACGGTTTTAATTTGGACACCGTTTGTGTTGGTGGCATCGGAGAAAACGAGTATCACCGACGGTTCTTACCGATGAACCGTCTGTGATACTAAAGTATCACATACGGTTTGTGTTAAAAATCGTCTGTGATAATCTAGAATTATCATAGACGATTTTTTATTAAAAACCGTCTGTGATAAGCAATTATCACAGACGGTTCGTCTGTGATAATCCTAGGATTATCACAGGTGGTTGTTTATTAAAAACCGTCTGTGATAATAGCGCTAGGCATTTATTGCGCTGCTCAGAACCGCATCTGTCTCCATTTCGATCTAGATCTAGCCGGTGCTTCACTCTTTCACTCAGGAGGCAAGTTGCCATTTCAGGCCAATTAATTTGGTGGGAGGAGACAGAAATTGAGCTTTGAAGATTCATAATTTCCTGGTTGCTCTAGATATGGTTAGTAATGAAATTTATTTTTCTTTGCATTATAATTTAGATGTAAGTAATTGGTGAGTGTTATTGAAGATGGTTTGCAAAATTGTTGGTTATATAATAGCTGTCGTGTTTATAATATGAATTAAGCTAGCAAAGCCTAAATGCATGTGGTATATATATGTAGTAATAATTAAATAATTTAATTTTTAATACTAAGTTGTTATATATGTACATAACGTAGGACCGAAGCTGGATGTATGCTGCGAGCCGTGTGAGTGAAGAGTATATTAATGGCGTGTCTGCTTTTGCAAGAGCTGCCGAGGAGGATATGCTGAATAAGGGGGTGGAATATATGTACTGTCCATGCACTGACTGCGAGAATTTAAAGATGTTTAAGAACCGAGGGTAAATTGAAGCGCACTTGATTCGGAGGGGTTTTAAAAAGGGTTATACGTGTTGGACCAGTCATAGCAAAGTCAATGGTCATTTGCCACCGGATGACATCGCCGGTGAAGTGAATGATATGCCGCCAAATGACATCGCCGGTGAAGTGAATGACATGCCGCCGGATGATGTCAATTGTGGTTCGGATTCGGATAGGTTGCACGATGACAATCTGGATAAAATGCTTTGTGATGTAGAAGAGAACTATGATGAGAGAGAGTATATTAAATTCCGGGGCTTGATGGAGGACTCGGAGAAACCTTTGTTCACGTGCTGCAGGTCAAAGTACACGAAGTTGTCGACCGTGCTTGAACTGTTGAAATTGAAGGCAAGCAACGGTTGGTCCGACAAGAGTTTCACGGCGCTGCTAGGTCTTTTAGCGGACATGCTTCCGGAGGGAAATGAGTTGCCTAAAACCACGTATAAAGCCAAGAAGGTTCTTTGTCCGTTGGAATGGAAGTAGAAAGAATACATGCATGTCCGAACGACTGTATCTTGTACCGTAAAGAGTATGCAAACATGCATGTATGTCCGGTGTGCAACGCGTCCCGATACAAACGTAACAATCAATCAGATGATGGCGAGGGAACAGAGGCGAAGAAAGGACCTCCTGCTAAGGTGGCATGATATTTTCCTATAATTCCCGTTTAAAAGGTTTTTGCAAATCCAAAGGAGGCAAATCATGCGTTGGCACTCGTGAGGAGCGCAAGAAGGATGGAATGCTAAGACACCTTACTGATTCCGCCCGGTGGAGAAACATCGATAGGAGTTTTGCAGACTTCGGTGCAGAACCAAGGAATATAAGGTTTGGACTGAGTACAGATGGAATGAATCCTTTCAGTAGCATGAGCAGCCGACATAGCACATGGCCCGTGACTCTCTGCATCTATAACCTTCCTTCTTGGTTGTGTATGAAGCGAAAGTATATTTTGCTATCGATACTTATCTAAGAGCCAAAACAACCTGGGAATGATATCGATGTGTCCCTAGCACCGTTAGTGGAAGATCTAAAAGTACTGTGGAATGAAGGGGTACAGGTATGGGATGCATACAAACGAGAGAACTTCACTTTGCGTTCCTTATTGTTCTGCACCATAAATGATTATCCTGCCCTTGCTAACCTATCGGGCCAGAGTACAAAAGGTGCCAAAGCTTGTACCTACTGTTTAGATGATACCGAGAGTGTGTGGCTGAAACACTCACGCAAAACTGTCTACATGCGTCACCGCCGGTTCTTTCGGAGGGCTCACCCATACCGCAAGATGAAGAAACAATTTGACGGAGAGAAGGAAGACAGTTCAGCTCCAAGGCATTTAAGGGGACACGACGTTTATGATATGGTTAAGGATTTAGATGTTGTCCTCGGAAAGGGACGTAAATTGAGGGCTCATGAGAAGAACACCTGGAAGAAGAGATCAATATTTTGGGACTTACCTTATTGAGAGTACCTAGATGTTCGACACTGCATCGATGTCATGCACGTAGAAAAGAATGTATGTGACAGTTTGATTGGTCTCTTACTGAATATTCGTGATAAAACAAAGGACGGCGTCAACGCACGGCTTGACTTGGCTGATATGGACATCAGGCCTGAGTTAGCACCGACAATAACAGATAATGGACGAACGTACCTTCCCCCGCGTGTTACACTCTGTCCAAGACCGAGAAAACAGAACTGTGACAATGCTTGCATGGTGTCAAAGTTCCGTCTGGTTACTCTAGCAACGTGAAGAAACTTATTTCGATGCAAGATTTGAAGTTAAATAGTATGAAGTCTCATGATTGTCATGTGCTGATGATACAGATGCTCCCTATTGCAATTAGAAATATTTTGCCGATCAAAGTCCGAGAGACAATCATGAGGCTATGTTATTTCTTTAACACAATTGCTCAGAAGGTCATCGATCCCGCAGGACTAGATACCCTGCAGGACGAGGTGGTGATGACTCTATGTCATCTTAAAATGTATTTCCCTCCTTTGTTTTTGATATCATGGTCCATCTCATTGTTCATGTTGTGTGGGAGATAAAAATGTGCGGGCCCGTATTCCTATGTAGCATGTACCCATTTGAGAGGTTCATGGGAATTCTCAAGTCCTACATACGGAATCGATCTCGGTCGGAGGGCAGCATCGTCGAAGGTTATGCAAGCGAAGAGGTCATTGAGTTTTGTGTCGATTATATGGCTCAGACTCAACCGATAGGTGTGCCTCAATCTCGTCATGAGGGGAGGCTGAAGGGTGTCGGAACTATCAGAAGGAAAGCAATCACTGCAGATATTGACACATATACTCAAGCCCATTTCACGGTCTTGCAACACATGACTGAAGTGGCGCCTTATGTCGACCAGCACAAGGATGTACTTCGGCAACAGAATCCGGAGCGGCCGGATGTTTGGATCATGAGGCAACACAACAGTCGGTTCAACCAATGGTTGAAGAAGCAAATTGCTAGGAGCTTGTCAAGTGAGACACTGACATGGTTGGCAAAAGGGCCAACATTTACAGTTGTGACATGGCAAGGATATGACATAAATGGATACACATTTTATACATAGTCTCAGGATGTAAAGAGCACTAACCAGAATAGCGGTGTCCGCATAGATGCGTTCAGTACCGATGGGTCGAGAAACTCATACTATGGGTTCATAGAAGAGATTTGGGAGCTCGACTACGTGGTTTTCAAGATCCTCTTATTCGCTGCCATTGGGTGCATCTCCCACAGGTGAAGGTTGACAAGTACGGTGCCACTACCGTGGACCTCCAATGTGTCGGGTACAAAGACGAACCGTTCGTACTCGCCAACCAAGTTGTTCAAGTTTTCTATGTAACCGACCCGGCAAATAAGAAACGCCATGTAGTTTTTCATGGAAAAAGGAGAATTGTCGGAGTAGAGAATGTAGTGGACGAGGAAGAATACAATCAATTTAATGAGTTACCTCCTTTTGGAAATGGCATAAGGGTCGATGACGAACAACATGACGAAACTGGTTACGTACGCATTGATCATCATGAAGGGCTAATTTTTAAAGCAAATAAGCAAGTGGAATGAGAATGTGTGACATATATGTGGTCATTTGCATTTATGTATATAACAATGCATGTATGTGATGTATATGTGAATTGGCATTTATGTATACAACAATGCATGTGTGTGATGTATTTGTGAATTTGCATTTACTTATATGTGAAAATGTGTGATATATAGGTGAATTTTGAGAATGAGTCATACAAATGTATTTCTATGTTCATTGGGCTGTTGTAAAGAAATACACCCAGCTGTTGTCTTATTGAATGCTGTTGTTGTCTTATTGAATTAATGCTGGTTGGTATTATCGAATGCTGGTTGGTGAGTGAAGGCTTATTACAGACGGTTCTAAACATAGAACCGTCTGTGATATCAATATCACAGACGGTTCTAAGTTTAGAATTGTCTATGATAGTATAACTATCACAGACGGTTCTTTGCTTATAGCCATCTGTGATATTTATTATCACAAACGGTTCTAAACTATAAGTCTTTATATATAACCCCCCGCTGGGGTTTTGTACGTACTGCAGTTATTTGCTCTAGCTAGATCCCGATCGAGCCCGTCGCCGGCCGCCTCCGTCAAGCCCCCGAGGCCGTCGCCGTATTCTCCATCGTGCCCGCCGCCACCGCCGCCCCCGCAGGCCGCCGCCGTCCCCTCCTCGAGCCCGTCGCTGTCCCCCCGAGGCCGTCGCCGTCCCCCTCCCTCGAGCCCGTCGCCGTCCCCCCGAGGCCGTCGCCGTCCCCCCGAGGCCGTCGCCGTCCCCCTCCCTCGAGCCCGTCACCGCCGCCGTCCCCCTGAGTCAGCCTCTGTCCCCCCGAGGTAACCCTAGGCTACCATTGCACTAATCATGTGAGGATTGTGCTGTTAGTACTTTGTGAAATAGTGTTAGTACTTTGCCACAGTTAGCTATGTGCTTGATATCAAGAAAATATGGTGTTTACACTGATCTATGCACTACAATGGTAGCATCTAGTGGACATTGTTTATAATCATTAGTGTAAAATCTAGTGTTTACACTGATCTATGCACTGCAATGGTAGCATCCAGTGGACATTGTTTATAATCATTAGTGTGTCTTGATGAAGATTTTTTATTAGTGTTAAACTGGAGCCTCGGTTGAAGCACTGCTTTTTTATTACTGTTAAAATGGTGCATTGTATATGTATATGTATATGTATATGTATATGTATATGTATATGTATATGTATATGTATATGTATATGTATATGTATATGTATATGTATATGTATATGTATATTATCCTATCCTTATCTTATCTTAGCATGTACTCTAGCTGCATAGTATGGCACTTTCTTATCTTATCCTAATAGACCCACAAATTGAGCAACATGTCATCCGCGCATTCTTCAACATCATCGCCGGATGCGTCCGATTCAAAATCAAAACACCGAGGAAGAGGGCTATCGAAGAAGCCTAAGGGCCGATTTACCATCACAGAGGTCGATGGATCTGGGACCCCTCTCCATCCTCCCAAAGCAGTAAGCGCATTCCGAAGAAAGGTCGGAATAGTTGCACGAGAACGAATTGAGATCACATTCAATTCGTGGAAGAGCATGCCTGAGACTCGAAAACGTGAGTTGCTGACCGAAATATTGGCATCGTTCGAGATCCCAGAAGAACACCAAGATGCCGTGCAACGACAAACCTTGCTAGCGGCGTGCAAAGCATGGAAGAACTTCAAGAGCACGCTTATCAAAAAACACGTGGAGACAGACGAAACGCCCTTTCATAAATACCCATTCTTGGAACCACAATGGGAAGAGTTCAAGGCGATGAAGACGACCGAAGATTTCAAAAGTATAAGTGCAGCGCACAAGGCCCTCCAGGAAAAAAACACACACCCCCACAGACTTGGCACAGCTGGGTATGCGGGTAAAATCCCGCAGTGGAGGAGGGAGGATGAACTGGCAGCCCTGAAGGACATCGCCCCGCCATTTGCCAATATCCCGGATGACCGCGCTCGAAATTGGATTAGAGCAAGGTCATCTACAACGACATCGGGGGACGTCTCCTTTTGAAACCCTGCAGACCAGCAAGTGTCCCAACGCCTGGTAAGATATCGATCGAACTATGTAGCTTGTAATTACTCCACAACGTCGTACGAAATGAATGACATGTCGTGATCTTGCAGGAAGAGCTGAGTTTTGAATCTACCCTGGGATCATTCCAGGGAACAAGGGAGAATGATATGCTCTCTGCGGCCCTGGTAAACAAGGAGCGCCCGGGTCGTACGAGAGGCCTTGGGTTTTACGTTCCTTGGAAACATGGTTTCCAAGATGACTCCGAAATGTATCGGCGTAGGAAGAGAACCAAAGCCGAGCGTGAGGCACGGCTACGAGAAGAGATCAAGGCATCTCTTAGAGAGGAGCTAAGAGATGAGCTGGCTGATTATGTCCGAGATGAGGTGCGGAAACATACAGAAAATCAGCAGGTTGCCGCCGCCGCTCCTGTGCTAGCTAGCCCGCACAACCGTCTGAGTAGTTGCGCATCCAATCCGACGGAAAGCGAGGCCAGATTTCCTGTGGACGACATCCTGGTAATAATTATTATCTCTCAAATGCTTGCTCCATTGATAGGCCTATTAATTGGAGTAATAATTTTGTATCGTTATGTAGGAGCCTACGAAGTGCAAGCTCCAAGTGAGATATGCCTCCGTTGCCTTGTGCGCTGCTTGGGGCATGGCATATCCGTCTGCTCAAGGGGTCATGCTGCACCATCAAGCTTTAGCGACAGGCTTCGGAAAAGTGTCAGTTGATGGTGTACACGCCAATTTCGAGGTCGTCCCGCTACCGAAGCCCACCAACGACGAGCTCGTGACTCTAGGGCAAGCCATTGGATCCTTCATCCAATGGCCCAAAAGCGATATCTGCCTGGAGGCTTCTTCAGCGGTGGCAGATTAGCTACGTGCACTGGTGTCATCTCCACAAGGGCAACCTGAACCAGATCAGCTACGTGCACTGGTGCCATCTCCACAAGTGCAACCTGAACTAGATCAGCTACCTGCACTGGATTCATGTTCACGGGCGCTATTCCCGGTGTAGCAACTTCCACCAGTGCAACTTCCACCATCGGTGCTACCTTTAAAGCCGACCTACAGCCGAGGCAGCAAGGGCAGCAAGGGTAAAGCAAAGAAGACCAATGATGATATCTCGTACCTGCCATTGGCCCACAAATTCGTGCTTGGCCAGCCGTTACTCGAGAAAAAGGGCCTCCAAACCCTAGCAATTAGTTGCCATCAATTGCACAAGTGGTATGTGGAATAGTCTAATAAGCCAGAGCGAGAACGGAGCTCAGGTATCACTGTCAAATTCACGCCAGATCATTTCAAGCATAGTGCTCACGAGTGTGTCTTCGTGGTCACCTTTGAGGATTTATTCGATCTTTTCACGCTCAACGCTCTCGACGTCTCACTCATTCGATGCTGGACGCTGTAAATATGTACAATCACAGTCTCCGTTCATGTCATACCGATAAATGTCATATATAATTTGTTGCTTTCGTGTGTATATATAGACACATGCTGACTCAAGCTACATCTTCCAAATCATCGGTTGGTTTCTTGGATCCACACTTGGTCGCCAAGTATACCATCGACGAGGATACATCCTTCATCGAGAGGTACATTGCAGCAGGACTGCTGGCTTACCGCAATAAGGATTATGTACTTATGCCAACAATCAGAACTATCATTGGATTTTAATAGTAATTGTACCAAAATGGAACAAGGTATATTACCTTGATTCCCTAAGTAAGAATAAAATGGACTTCACAGTTGTCAACCAAATAATCAATACATAAGTACATTTTCTCCATACATACCTATATTGTACTCTTTCTTTCCTTCCGAATGACTAAGGTTAATTTTTTTGAATCACGTAGGGGGTTCGCGATGTACGTTGAAATGGAGGTGTCTCGATGCACGGGGCCAAAGGCCTGACACATGCTCGAGATTTTAAGGTATTCGCTATTATACATTAATTAATCCTATGCAACAGTTGGTAGTAATGCCTCTTGAATTAACACATTCTATTTTTTGCAGTGCCACCAGCAGCAGCGGGGCAACACATGTGGATTCTACGTTTGCCACCATATGGAACTACTCGATTCCTCGAGGATCACCAATTCCAAGGTTTGTCAATCTTCCCATAATTACTTCATACTTATCATGTTATATGTATACGCACATTGATATTCCTATCGACAGGTTGCGTCCATCCCGTTAACTACATTGAAACAGTGTGACCTTTCACGAATTCGAGGAGAGTTGGCGTACTTTTTGGTGGCTCAAATCATAAACTCAAAAGGAGAGTTCCACTGCGCACAATGATTTTTTATTGCTCTTATCACTCCGGAATCGAGGTCTCGCGAAAGGAACAGATCCATAATCAACGAACATATCGGCTGCACAAGCAATACTTGAATGGCAATCATGCACCATCTAAGTATAGCTTGTGCAACCTGATAAGTTCGTTGATTATGAATCTATTCCTTTCGCGAGATCTCGATTCCGGAGTGATAGAGCAATAAAAAATGCAATGTTACCATCTAAGTGCAAATGCAATGTAGATCTTTTGTAATTGTGTATTTGTTAATGGATATTTTATTTCATTTCAATTAATTGATTTGCGAAATGGATGCTTTATATTTGTGAAATGAAGTGCGATGTGATTTGGATGTTCTATGTTTGTGAAATGAATTGAGATGTGAATTGTATATATGCATGTACATGTTGATCTGCTTGTCTCAGAGGGCATGGCTAGCATTTCCTGAGGCTAGCCAATAAACAGGAATAGATTTATGGGTAGAAAAGAATATCACAAACGGTTGTAACTAAAAACCGTCTGTGATAGCTGATAATCACAGACGGTTTTTAAATAAAAACCGTCTGTGATAGGAGATAATCACAGACGGTTTTTAACTAAAAATCGCCCGTGATAGGAGATAATCACAGACGGTTTTTAACTATCACAGGCGGTTTTTAGTTACAAACCGTCTGTGATATTTACACCATAGACGGTTCAAAAACCGTCTGTGATAACCTTCGATTATCACTGACCCATAAATTCAGACGGTTCAGAAAACCGTCTGTGATGATATTTTTGAACTGTTTGTAATACGGTTTTCTATAGTAGTGGGAGGATAAAACAGGCAATTAATTAGGTACCGTATATTCGTATATCATGGACAATAAAGTAGAAAAATAAAAAACTTACTACTCCATTATGGAAAAGCAGTCGAATGTACGGGCTAAATGAAGAGCGTGCATGCCTACTGAACGATTTATTTGCCGGATTGGTTTTTAGGAATAATTATTTATTTTCAGTCATGTTCTGTTTCATAACTTTACTATTTATTCATTTGTTCATGATGTGAAACTGCTCCTCCACGTGTCATTTGGTTGACATTTGCTAAAACATATTGTGAGATAGATAATTTGCCGTTGGACACTGCAAAATCACACGCTCAATTGCTAGAACAAGAGGGTGGACTAAAACATTATTATTGTTAAATGGAGTAAGCCACTACTATAAAAAGAGCCATCCTACATCACAGACGGTCAGTGATAAACTTACCATAGATGATTTTACAAAATGGATTATCTACATTCACCGTGATAGAAAGAACCGTCTGTGATGACCTACTTATCACAGATGGTTTTTATTTCAAACGAAAACCGTCTATGATGACCTACTAATCATAGACGATTCTTTTCCTAGAAATGACTGTGATAATATTTCAAATTACTTGCTCTCACTGAATTTGAATTTTCCGCTCACCTCGCTCGATTTGCTTTTTAAAATAGAAGGCTCGGCTGTTCTTCTCCTCATCTCTTCTCACTTCTCTACTCCTTCCTCATCTCCTCTTCTCTCTTCTCCTCCTCCACTTCTCCTTGCTAAATTTCCCCTCAAAAATAGAAGGCTCGGTCAGCTCTTCTTCTCCACATCACCTCTTTTTTCTTCTCACTTCTCCTCCTCTACTCCTCTCCTTTCCCCACCTCTTTTTCAATCCCATCTATCCGATTCTTCTATAACTCGGATGCCCAAAAATGTGGCTAATTCTAGATTTTTACCGTTGCTTGGATGTCCAAAAATTTGGCTAAGTCTAGATTTTGGAAAATTTTGCTACAATAGCCCACGGTGGCCTTTTTCGCAGCTATGGCACCCCGGGACAGGTTTTTTGCATAATTGCCCCCTCCCCATTGACCACGGATCAACTGGCTGGTGACGCGTGTGATTTCCACGGCCGGGGGGCACAGAGCCACATCCAGTGAGTGCAGGATTTGCCTAGTGGAAACTTTGACCACCAAGCTTCGACCACTAAGCTTTTGACCACTCTTTGACTTTCGACTGGTTTTGGGCATCTAAACCATAGTAAAAACGCAGATTTAGCTAAAATTTGGGCATCCAAACCATGGTAAAATTACCTTTTTTTAGCTCTGGTACAGCTATCACAAATGGTTTTTACCAAGAACCGTTTATGATAATTGATTATTACAGATGGTTCAAAAATAGAATCTTCTATGATAACGGATGATCACAGACGGTTTTAGTTCCAAACCATCAGTAATAGCTAACAATCACAGACGGTTCAAATTTCGAACCGTTTGTGATACGGTTTTCATAAACAATTCAAAAACCGTCTATGATAACCCATATTATCACTGACATATGAAGTCAGACGGTTCCATCGACCATCTGTGATGATGTATTTGAACTATCTATGATGATCCTTTTTGTAGCAGTGAGCACATTTACACCCCAAACTATCAAAAATAGTCCAAATAAACCTCTCAAACTTTTAAACCAGTTATTTATTAACACAATATCTTCTAATACTAGATTAAATCACACCTTAAGGCAGTTTCCCTTGGCTGTTTTGGTGACATGGACATCTCCCTATGTTGTTTGCCACTTGTGCTATTTCGGTACAATTGCTTCAGAAAGGGAGGATTTTGTGGATCGTGCACTGCCAAAATTTACAACCTCCTTCCTGGTAGATGAAACCATGGATCATCAACCAAACTGATCCAAAACAGAAACTAGAGGGCGACTGTAACATCCTAAAATTTGATTTTATTTATAAATTTAATTTTAAATTAATTATTTTAAATATTTCTATTCTATTTGTAATCCTGGAAGATGATCCCAATTCCAATTTCAAATCTCAATTCCAATATAAAATTCTAAATTCAAAAATTTAAATCTTAAGAAAAATACCCATTCTATTTTTCTAGGTTGAACCCATTTTTGTTGGCCCATTTTCAATTTTGTTGAACCGAACATCTCTAGCCGAACAAATCCATGGCACCTACTTCCTCCCTCACGCCAAGTCCTTAACCAAACCTTTTCTCTTCATCATGCCAAAATAAAAGATGTTCCAAATCATGCGAGGAATCCATTCCTTCCAGTTTCTTTGTGATTCATTCATCTATTTTCCTTTTATCTCATCCATTCTCAAACTAACTCAAAACCGAATCCTATAAATGTGAACCCATTTCTATCTTTTCAGAGCCCTTATACACGACCCTGTGATCTCTCTCAACCTTCCTAATCTTTGTCAAACCTCCTAAAATCCCAAAACACCACCGTCATCGAGAGCCCGTCGTCCCTGAAAGTGTTCGTCGCCCCAACTCACGTGCCAAGCACTCTGGTGAATATGTTCGAATTCCTTTCATATCACATCATGTTCCCGAGTATCTTCCACCCTTATGTGAAGTTAATTTGATTTTTATGCAGCCATTTGATGGAAATAAAGTTTTTCTCAAAAACCAATCTACATCGTCCTCCATCGTTGATTCGTCGATTCCGGTGAGCTAAAATCTAATTCTTTGCTACTGCACGTTCACAATCATCTACTCCATAGATTCTAGACCTCTGTTTGTCCAATGCGTCACTGCAGAGGTTTAGGATCAGAGCACCCCTTTGTTCCCATTCCCGTCACCGTAGCGAACCCAACCCAACCATCCTCCAGCCGAACCGATCGTGCTCCCCTTATTTTTCCACATTCCTTGCCCGAGCCTCACCGCCCTCGTCAACCCATGCCACCAGCCGCCTATGGTGCTGCCCCGTGCACCGTCGGCCGTTGGGTGGTTCAGGCACTTAGGTGTCCGACCACGTTGTCTGGTTCGACCATACAGGTCTCTGACCACGCTGGTCCCTGACCACACTAGTCTCCGACCACATTGTCCGGATCAACCACACAGGTCTCCGACTACGCTGATCTCTGACCACACTGGTTTCCAACTAATCCAGTTAAACCACACTGGTCTTCGACCACGCTGTCCAGATCAACCACACATGTCTTCAACTACGCTAATCTCAAACCATGCTGGTCTTTGACCATGTTGTCCGGTTTGATCACACAAATCTGCAACCACGTTGGTCTCTAACCACATTGGTTTCGACCACAGAGGTTTCGACCATGTCAACCATGTCGATCTTTGACTACGTCAATCTTCGATCACACATATCTCTGACCATCACGTCGATCTTCCACCACATTGTATCAATCATGTTAGTTCGACCACGTTGGTTTCGACCACATAGGTCTCGACCACTTCTATTCCGGCCATGTCAGTTCGACCATGCTAGTCTCGATAACACAGATCTCAACCATGTTGGTTCGACACACTGGTTTTGACCATGTTGGTTTTGATCACACAGATCTCGACCATGTCATATCTGACCATCTTGGTTCAACCACACTTGTCTTTGATCACACAGATCTCGACCACATCGGTTTTGACCATGCTGGTTTCGATCACACAGATCTTGACCACGTTGGTTTCAACCGCGCTGGTTCGACCACACTGGTTTGACCATGTCAGTCTTCGACTACGTCGATCTTCGACCATGCAGGTCATCAACCACGTCGATCTTTGACCACATTGATCTTCAACCACTCAGGTCTTCGACCACTTTGGTTCGACCAAGTCGGTTTGACCACTTTGGTCCCTAACCATGCAGGTCTTTGACCACCAGCGAACGCGGTAGTTCCGTGATTACAACGTTAGTAATTCCGTTCAGCGGTAGTACCACAGAATACACTGTGGTAGTTTTGATTTCCCTGAGAAGTGCATATACTTTAATAGATTTTGTAAAACACATTTGCAAATTATAGTATCATGCACACAAGGATTATCCATGATTCCCAACAAAATGCAAAATATTTTTGCACACTTTTAGAATCATGACACATTGATTATATGTATGAGCTTCAACCATTTACAATACACATTTGTAAACATAAGCCTCATACTACAAATAATGGAAATATGGACTTCAAACACCTACAAGACACATTTGCAATGTATAGTCACATGTTACAAGGATTCAACACATGAGCCACAACTATTGCAAAAGACATTCACAAATACAAGTCTTATGCCAAGGAGAGTTAGAGTAAGTGAGATTGAGCTATCAACACATGATAAGAATTAAGCTACTAGACATGACTCCTCTTAATAGTACGACAACCTATACTAGCAACCCGGTCTTTCAACCAGACGCCAAGACTGGTAAAAGACTAGGAACACATCCTTAGCCCCAGTTAGCCATACCTTTTGCCTCGAGTCATAGTCTTGATATGCATCAACTCATGGTCCATCATTTACTTGAACTCCATCAACACATGATGGATCTTTACTTAACTTGATAATAAACACATGATCATCTTCTCTTGGACATGCATCAACTCATGATGCATCCACCACTTGACTTGATGATCTTCAACACATAAAATCATTTCAAGTCTTCCTTATTTGTGGAACCTAATATATTCATCCAACTCATGGAAAATAGTAGTCCACAAAATAATTGTCATTATTTATCAAACTTCACAATTAACTCATAATGGAGGGACTAGATTCTACAATCTTCCCTTTTTGGTAATTCATGACAATCGCAACAAATAATGAAATAAAAATTCATTTGCGAGTATACATCATGTACACAACACTTGTATACTTTTAAGATAAGTTTTCAAAGCAAAGCTTACTTTTTTGTTGTCATTAATTATCCAACCTTTAACACATAATGGAAAAACTGGATGACAGTCCGATTATGAGTATATATAAACTACATAAGCTATATATACTCAAGGGATATATTTCAAAGTAAAGATCTTTAATATGTGAAAATGGACACATGGATCAATACTAATAAAACAACAACACATAGAGTGAACTCCTCCTAAATGTATGCATACAGGAATGTATTATGAAAGCATATGCACATATTCAAGTTTGACTTATTTGGTGAAGTTCATTCTATATTTCAGATCCGAGGAATGCAATACGATAAAAATGTGATATTGAATGCATACCTATTATGTTTTTCACATTTTTCATCTAAATGAGACTAAGCAATATCATAATTAATAAACATATTAGTCTCACAATTGTATTTGCCATTATGACCAAAACCAACTTCATTGAGCCTGAACTTACAATCTCCACTTTTTTTGGTGATGAATGATAAATCCATTAACAATAATAGTATTTGGATGAAAATAAACATATGATAGGAAATTCAACTAAGGTGAGGACATAAGTATAAAGAATTTCCCTTTTTGACAATTCTAAAATTTTAACAATTTAACAATGCTATTTCTCCTTTTTAGCATCAATGTTATTCTCCCCCTTTTGGCATTTAAACCTCTAGGAGGGTGGCTTGAGGTGCGGAGCCTGTCACCTGGTCAGCCCAGTTCGAAAAGTACTAGTCCGTGTCGTCCTAGCCCAGGGAGACCCCACACTCCTCATCCGTGAGTATGACCTGCAGTGCAAATATTGTTAGTTCATCAAATAAAGGGTGGGAGAAAACTAAAAAGTGGCAAAGTGTACCCTTGGCTAGTGCCATGGCGTGGTCAAAGCTGTCTAGAGGGACGTAAGGCATGGCATACGCGCCTAACTGCTACGCAAGCGGTGTAGGGGGCCGTGCCAGGCTGACTCTTTGGCCTCGTCAGGCTGAGGTGGTGTAGGACGTGGCCATGCTAAACCCCCCACGTGGTGCCATGCCGGATGGGGCGGCCCCGATGGATGCATCGTGTGTGCACCGTGCACGGGCATGCGGACCTCCGATAGCCTACTGCACGACAATAGGCCAACGACACGTGCACTGAAGGCCTGCACATGATGCAAAGCCTGCACCACCTCCTCCTGTGTCACCTCAATACCACTTGTGATCCTATCCGCCATGGTGTGAGACTCCCTCCAAATCGCAGCACCGACGTCAGCCTACAAGGAAAACAGAAAAGGTAAATCCTCTTAGTGGCATTAATAGAAGCGAACATTTACAAATTTGATACTGTCGGTGCTGCGACTGTGCTGGGGACAGGTCGACAACATGTACCAGCCTAGTATGTGTCCAGGGCTGATACCAGTGCAGGTACTTACCGTACGCACTGTTGTCGTAGGGGTGGCCTCCTCCACGCGGTTCTCCAGCGCACCCTCCCACTAGGCTGCCCACCCCTGCATCTTTGTCGTCCAGTCTATGCTGCGTTTGACTCCCTTCCTAGAGTGTCTGTAGGAGGTAGCATTTTGTTACAAGTTGTCAAACGAATTAGAAGTAAAAGGATAGTCCTATGAGGCGGTCATTCATACGTGGACATTCTGCGGCACCAGTCGCCCGACTGGTACTAGAATGACCTGACGTAGGCTGAACTGGCACATCACACGGTGTGCTGCATAGTCCTCGATGAAGAGGTCGTACACAAGCTTCTGGTGCGTTAGCCAGAAAGCCATATCGCGCTAGCAGAGTGAGGACAGCCCATCAGGAGCTCGGCTCTACAGTGCCGTAGGTGAGTACGGCTCCCAGTGCATGTCGTCAATCATGAGGTGGTCCAGCTGCTCCACAAAGGGTAGATATGCCCGCGTAACCTGGACGTGTGCGAACTGTACCTGCAAGGAACAACAGCTACCACATACGATCATCCTTAGTACGAAGGAATTAATCGCAAGTTAAACTACTTACCCGTCTACGACACTAGAGAGAATCCATCGTAGGCTAGTTGACGTCACCCTAGGATACATCTCAGCCCCATACAAAGTCATATCCTTGAGCATGGGCTGTCTGAGGCTGAAGCACTTGAACGACCATAGCTGCAATAGCAGCAGACACCCCACGAGGACCGAGTTTGCCTTGGTCCTCCCACATGCATCGCACAAGCCGCAAGTGTGGTCGAACCCCCAGCTGATCTGTGGGGCTCACCCTCGATGATGGCCCTAGTGTGAGCGATGAGGCACGCGTCAACAGTGTTACCGTGGCTGGTGGTGAAGAGCACCCAACCAAACAGCCACAGTAAGTATGCCTCCAGGTGCCGCAAGACCTGCTGCTTGTCTACGGCCGGGTCCATCCGCTCCACCTAAATGCAACCAAAAAGTGATTAGTATAGTACAGTGGAAATGAGAGCATACAGGATCGAACAAAAAGGGCATCAGGCATGTACTCGGAACTATGAGAGCCACCTCAATGACGGCCCATGTGTCTGACCCAGCGGAAAGACATAGTACTCCTCCGTAGCACCAGGCGGAAGTACTCCTTGGAACATGTGTAACAGGTCCACACACCACCTGGCTGGGGCCTCCGGTAGAGTAGGAGCCATATCCCCGAATGGGAAGTGGAAAGTGTGTGTCTCTGGCAGCCAGTGGTCCACCAAAACTGTCAGTAGAGAGCGGTCAAACGGGAAGCATCGCGATTGCTCTGCACCATCATCCCCGCTTGCAGGCAAGGCCAGTCCATCCTCGTCGGTGGCCTGCACCATCCGAGTGAGAGGGAGTAGCCCGGCATAGCTCACCCTACGAAGCAAAAAAGGTCAGTACACAACCTACTAATAGCAAGAATACAATGCTGCCACAGTGCAAACCTGGCTGTCCAGCATGTGTCTAGCCTCCAGGCCACTAGAGGTGTGCGTGTGCGGACCACCCCCAAGTCAGTCAGCTCATCTACACTCCCTAGAGGCGGGACACGACGGGAAGCACGATGCAGTTGGTCGACGTGCTCGTCCAATAGGCCGTAAGGCCAGTCTGATCTGCGGAGCCCACGAGCCATACCTGCAAAACGAATTCAAGTTAGCATTTATGTGGAGCAAAAAATATTGAACGTAAAGCAACAGTAAATAGAACGTGTAAATAAATAAAGGAAACAATACTAGGCTACCAGCAAAAATACCTAATACATTACTGAAAGGGGGGAAATACCATAACAATTGTTCAAACGATACTTGCAATGTACGATACAATTAGTACACCATTACGCATGTCAAAAGTGTCAACTAACAAAGTACGGATTATAATAGTTATTTGTAGTCTCCAACAACTAGTTGTAGAAACTATACCGGTCAACCTACTGATCAGCAGATGCCTTACATTGTCTAGCTGTGTGCCCATCCCAACCACATCGCCCACAGTGTGCACCAGCGCTCCGGCTTGCGCTTCATCCATATCATTCATAATATGTTGGCTCTGTCGCTGACCCATCCTACCCTCAGTATCATCTAGAATCCAGGTTCTCCCTGCAATATCGAAGGTGGTGAAGTTCCCCATAACCCTGAACCCCTGGAGCTCACCACACCACACATGCATTACCCTCTCCTTGAAGAATTACTCGGACATGAAGTTTGAAGGATCCATGCCCACAGTCCCGCATGCAGTGAGGACATGGCTTGTGTAATAGGTTCAACTTGTTGCACGAGCAGCTAGGTTCATTTACATGATCTCCAAGGCATACCTCATGGGTAACAAGGGCACGAGCCATCTCAAATCCAGTAATCCAGCTCTATCCTAGAGTACCACATCGAAATGATGCTCCCTATTGCCTATGACATGCACCATGTGTAATTGGCCCTTCTATGCCTTCGTCTCCATGTATGCCATAATTTTTACGAGTATGATGTTCGTGGGTTGGCCGTATGAAATGCGGCATTTGCATGCCTTTTTCTGAAATAGCCGATTGTGCTATGTAGAACACATTCCACGATGGCAACAAAGGACTGAGAATGAAGCCCCCTGAGAACCCAGTTGTACACCTCGGTGAAGTTAGTCATCATTATGATGTACCTCGCACCGTCCATGTTGTGCAGCAGGGACCACTTCTCCATTGGTTCTCCCTCGATCCACTACGAGAAGCACTTGATGTTCTGTTAGCTCCTCCTCATTGAACTAATTGCGTTAGGCTCATCCAAACCTGTGAGGCATTCGGGTTGTGCCGCCCTAGGCATGGCTAGCCTCTCGTTCCTCTTGTCGACATGCTTCCTGCTGTGCTCGTCTAACAACGCCCACAAAAGCATCAAATTTTCTCTATTGGTTCTGCATAGCCAGCCTCTTAAATAGCTTCATTAATGGTTACTTTGGGAACTGCTTGAAGAAATTCGCCCTAGGTAACGAATGCACCATCTGTTCCTCATATCTGGCCAGGGGAAGGGCTCCTCGGGGTCTTCCTGAAGTTTTCTTATGGCCTTCACTATCTCAGCATTGTGATCATGGATTATGCACACACCAGAATGAGCACCGACAACTCCAACCCTCATATGTCTAAGGAACCACAACCAGTTGTCGTAATTCTCACTTTCTATTAATGCGATGGCCAGGGGCATAATTTGATTGTTGCCATCAACACCAATGGCCGTAAGGATCTGGCCTTTGTATTTGCCTGTCAAAAAGGTCCCGTAAACTGATATCACAGTAAGCAAATGCCTGAATGCCTTAATGCACACACCAAAAAGCTAAGAACACCTTCTGCAACACCACAAAACCTTGCGGCCTTGTAGATGGCTTATCCTTCACAGTGATATACGTGTCTGGGTTCCAGTCTTGCAACACCTAAAGCATACGAGGAAGGTTGTCATATGCCACATTGAAAGACTTAAATCATTTTTCCAACGCCACGCCTTCGCGTAGGTAATCTTGTACTTGAATTTCTTCTCGTTAGCCACCATGATGTGCGTAGCCTCTATGTCCTTCTTCTCCACTATCTCTCCATACATCAGATTGGCTATAAAGGCGGACATTAGATTACGATGCCTCGGTAAAACACTACTGAGAATACAGGAGTGCGGCTCTACCTTTGACACAATCCAGTGAGTTTCATAATTCGGTCTACGTGCGTACACCCTCCAAGGACAACTAGCCTGCTCGCACTTCATGGTGTACTGCTCTTGGTTAGATTTCATGACCCGAAAAGTCCATTGCATGGATAGAACCCACAGCTTGATGGAATACTGCAACGATGCCTTTTCAGCAAACATTGAATGCAACCAAACCTATGTGCCATGATACTCCCATGGTGATTTGTGCTTGTCATGTGCAGCAACACCCTCAACATCAAACCAGTTTCATTCCTACGGGATGGGAGCTTCATCCTCAACTGAACTGTCCTTGTTGTCCTCTTGTATAGCTTTCTCATCAGCCCAAGCCATCCAGTCACCGTTGTCCATTTGATGTACTATGTACTCCATGTGCTCCCCTTCATCAGCTGTCCTGCAGCCTCACCATGCCGTGACCATTCTTCATCTCCTCCATATACCACATTGGCCTCATCACCAACATGCTGATGGCCGTCTACACGACCTTGTATAACTTTTATTGGGTATGGTTGCACAAGCATCACACACTCGTATCCACGGCGTTGGCACCCTTGCACAAACCCCTTCCATGCAATAGTGTGCATCAATGTTCTCAACTCCCATCTGATGTCCGTGGGAGACTGGCTCCAAAACCCTTGTATAACGATGTTGCACATCTCGAGGTCTAGGGAAAAACTGCATGTGAGCCAGTGCATCACATCTGCGATTCGAGCATTCTCACTGTTTGAGTGTACCAGAGTAGCTTGCACAAAACCACTCAAATCAACACCGGTTGAACCTTCACGAACGGTGCCAACACCATAATGCACTTTCAATGTGGTATTACTGATGTCTGCCTGCAAATATATTTTCAATTTTGCAATTAGTCAAATCCTATCACACATTACAGAAGTACTGGTGTACTGTAATTTACATTTCAATGGCCGTTCACCTATCGTAACCAACTACACTACCTTCATTCCTTTAACTCCCTATCGGCATACCGCGCACTGACGTCGCTCTTGTCTCGCTACTCGAACTCGCTCCTACTGCAAATATATCAGTTATAACGATACACATGATTTTTCAATGTACTAACGATATTACATTCATTCATAATTAATCATAAATATTATGTATTATTATTTTGTACAAAGAAAATTATTAAATTCTTACAAAAAAATTGACTAAAATTTGAATAACTACAAATTTCTACAGAGCCTTAATTTCTACATAACATTGAGTAAGTTTTCTACAACTACAATTTTGTACGCATGCTAATTTACTAAGGATGCTAATTTTCTACAACTATGTTTACTACATTTTCTAAAACTACAGGTTACTACAACTGCTAATTTTCTATACGTACATTGACTAAATTTTCTATACAAAAGTTGTACTATCCTTTTCTACATCTACAGTTTTCTACAGATACTAACACTAAATAAACTATTTACTTCATTTACAAAAAATGAACTACAACATACAAAAATATTTATCTCACAAAAATCGCAAAACCTCTCCTTCTTCCCCTCCCTCTCCTCTCCTCTCCTCTCCTCTTCTTTCTCAGAACTTCTTCCCCTCTGTTCGTTCTCCGCACGGCCGAGCGCCCGCTCAGCCACACAGTGCTTTTATATGCACTTCTAGTTGCCCATCCTTTCGGCGATTGGAACTTGCAATTCCTAACCGATGGGCGACTGGAGGCAGTCGCCTGGCAGTTCAACGACTGCAATTATTTTGCCCAAAGTCCAGTGGAGTGCTTGTATGTCGACGGCCGTTGGGCGATTGGTTCCAGTCGCCCAACAGTTCGGCGATTAGAGCCCATTTATGTAAAAAAAATTCACACGGGTATATTCCCATGATTTTGAATAAAATATGGATTATTTCTAAAAAACAATTCTGTCATGCACCACTTGCTCCTCGAGCTCTCCATCGGTGTGCACTACTCCCGAGCTACCTCTCCATGCTTGCTGCAAATTTCTACCACCACTACCGCTCAATTATTCTCTGACACCGATGCGATAAATTTTGTTATACAACCATGACACAGATCGGTTTGTGTCACGAACCATTCCAGTGCCGACAAGTGGCATGAAGTATTGTAGCAACTAATTAAAATTTTATTTTTTTACTGTTTTGTACTGTAGCAACAAATAAAAACTTTTTCTCGTACCAGCTACAGCAAACAGTAAACAAAATAATTTTTTATTGGTTGCTACAGTACTTAATGCCACGTGTCAGCACTGGATTGGTTCGTGATACAGACTGATTTGTGCCCCGGTTGTATAACAAAATTTCTCCACCGGTGCCGTTGTGGCCTCCATTGCCAGCACCAAGGGTTTTTCTTCGTCCTAGGGTTGGGTATGTACTAAATTTCATTGCTTCTTTTATCTTTATTCTCCAAATTCCAAACCCTAACCCTAAACCTTGGATTCACAGTTCTCACCAAAATTCTAATCTCGTACCTTCTCTTGGTAGTGGTTCATGTGTGATCAGAAGGTTGTTTGAGGCAGAGTTTGGGCAATGACAATTGTTCTTGATAGTTGGTGCTTTGATTGCTTGGTTTGATTCAATGTCAGTGGTCGCTGCTTGCCAATTAAAGTTTGGGACAAAGAATAGTGCTTGCACTTTGTTGTTGTCAGTGTTTCTTTAGTGAACATCATGGACAAAGCATCAGTAGCAGACAAGGGAGCATAAAAAGATATCAGACCTCAATTGGGCACTTTGACGATCAAAGGGTCTCATTAATAGCCTAGGATGACTACTGTTACAATAGTGATCTGTTAGTCCATCAACATATAAAGGAGGTTGTTTAGGAGATTGATAATACTCCACCCTCTAGGGGCCACCAGTTGCCAATCAGAGGGTTGCTCCCCGTTGACCACCTAGAGGTCGTGTTGGACCTAGGGCGATGCATTCGGTGAGTTCGGTAAAATCGGTTCGGTATATATGGTAGTTTTGAAAATACAGTTCGGTATTGGTAAATCATAATTTATTTCGGTGCGGTATCGGTAAATACCATATTTACCAAAGTTGACGCAAATTGCAAACGATATAGTGACTAGCGAGATGAGTAGGCGACAATATATATATAATATACTTTTTTTATGGGTATATGAAGATACCCACATCAAACGTTGCGAATCTCAAAGCAAATCAACGGGTATTGATATGGGTGACTAGGCACCAAGGTGCATGAAACACTCATTCTATATATAGGAAAATTACATAAGGCACCTGGGTGCCTAGGCACCCACATCAAGAACCGTCCGATACACGTGTATGATTGATAATTTTTTTGAGTTTGGGTATGGAAATGTTTTATACCCTTGATATATTTATGGTAAGTAAGTTTTGAACTCAGTTCAAACTAGTTTGAACTACTTTTGAGTTCAATGCGACTACAGTGAGTATATACCATAAAAATAGTTCAAACTAATTAAACTGAAGTTGAATTTAATTTATTTCAGAGTTTGACATCTCAAATATATTTTTTATGGGTATATGAAGATGCCCACATCAAACGTTGAGAATCTCAAAGCAAATCAACGGGTATTGATATGGGTGCCTAGGCACCAAGGTGCATGAAACATTCGTCCTATATATATATATATATATATATATATATATATATAGGAAGCCTCTTTTCTACTCCCGGGTGTAATTACACCCTATGTCGTATCTCACAATGTAGGGAGTATCTCGCGTAACGAGGAGTATGTACATGTAGTACACGAGTATTTAAGACCATATAGGTGGTATGAACAATTTTTCAGAGGTAGTATGTACTTTAGAAATACTCCAATGGAGTATAGAGATTCGACGGCAAAAGCATAAAGCAATAAAGCATAATAACTAATGTTAATGATGTGCTTTGCCTATTTTTAGCAACCACAGAAAATTAATCAATAGTCTACACATGAAATGTGGTTGCCTGAACCTGCATTGTGTCAACCATTGGTACTTGGAGATGGTGCATTGCATGATCTGCATCTGGTATGACAAGTTAGGAATGACACCTTTCCCTGTATGGGCTAATTTTTCGGTTTTTTTGGTTTCTTCGGTTTTTAGCCGGTTTTTCTTGAAAAAACTGAACACAAAAAACACCTAAAATATGGAAATCGAACTGAATACCAAAAACCGGTCAAACCGAGTTGACTGGTTTGGTTTGGTTTTTTCGGTCCGGTTTTTCGGTTCGGTTGAGATGTGCACAGCCCTAGTTGGACCATCAGCTCTTACTGATGCTCATGCTCCTCTACAAGCTTACGTGGACCCATCTTCAGAGTCAAATGAGCCAAAGGCCGTAGAGCCCATTAATTACTCTGATAATAAAGGAATAGAGCTTCACAAAATCAAAGGATTTTTTTTTGACTAGATGGTTTCCTCCTCACAGAGAGAATATGGGCAATGACAAGTTTTGGACTCAGGTGCACTATGACCTTTTAGAGTCTATGTTGTTCAACGTGCTTTAAGGAAGCACCACTCGATTAACTAGAGCAAGGTCAGTGAGGTAGCTTTAGGGAGAAATGTACGATTCCTATTCGATGCTACTTCCGGCTTGTGATAGCTTTTGGAAAGGCTTCCAATGAGTTGGTGAGTTGATCTTGTCCTTGAGTTTTATGCCACTCTTTTGATTCCCCAGGGCCAGTCATATATCATGTTTATGCTTGTCGGTCAGCGTCGGATAGTTAGTAGAGAGAGGATTGCAGCTATCCTTGGGTTGCTAAATAGCGGTGCATGTATCAACTCACTTAGATATCCTAGCAGCCACTACTCAGCTATACTACCACCTTTTCTAGAGGCGGAGAACTTCAAGGCAAAGAATGAGAAGGGATTAACATTACTTGCTCTTCTTGTATATTGTGACATCCGCTACTTTATCTTGTTGAGATTGGAAGGCTATGAGGATTTGACTGTTGTTATGATTTGGCTCATTCACTTGATTCTCATGGGTCATAGGATTGACATAGTTGACTTGATGTTGGAGAGATGAAGGGCACCATCTACTCTATATGAAGAGAATTCCCCCAAGTGTACATTTCTTGTGTTTGATATTTATTGAGGGATTCATATTAGCTGAGGAGGCAGAAGAGATGTTTAATTGCCATCTAATAGAGTATCAGACCTAGACTATAGAGGACTGGCATCTTGGTGACTATGCACTATAACTGTAGTTGGGCCCAGCTCATGAACCTAGAGTTGGTCCACTTCTGATTGGTCACCGTGAGCCTGAGGTTAAGCACGACTTCATAGAGGACACTGATCTTGAGTATCTTAGATTTAACAGTGAGTATGATAGTGAGGAAGATCTAGAGATTCATTCCACCTAAGTAGAGACTTCCTTCAGGCACTCACGACCACGAGGTAGGAAGCTCAAGTATGAGGGCGAGGCTAGAGTGGATTGAGAGTCACATGGAGCACTAGTCATCCTTGTTTGGGCAAATTGAGAAGACCATGATCCTACATCAGCGCTGGTGTGAGACTCAGCATGCAGAGTACATCACACTCCATAATCTTCTGATAGTCCACCAAGCTGAGTTTGCTAGACACCAGGCCCGTACTCATCTTTGTTTTGAGAGGGTGTCTATAACTCTATATGATATCTCAATGATCAGTTAGATGGAATTTGGATAGATGTGAAACTAGCCATCCGAGTTGAAGAAGGTCAGCCATTGACCCTAGTTGATAGAGACAGTGAGCTTCAACGTATCCTTCCTCATCTAGATGTGCCTACTTCTCCTTTAGTACCTCCAGCTCCACCTGCTCCAGCTTCTGCATGCTCTTCACCTCTAGCACATCAGTCAAAGGCCACTCAGATTCCCCCATGGATAGTGAGTGACTTCCTGACTAGTGTTCTTTTTTGTTTACACTCCTTTAGTTGCTGGGACATTTACTGAGGTTGCGGCTCTAAAGACTTCAGATCCTACTCCAACTTCAAAGTCTGCACCTCTGTCCAGTACCTCTCTAGCTCCAGCTCTAGTTCCTTAGGACGACATTGACACCTTGGTCAACTCAGCCACTGCCGAGCTATGATGCACGGACACGGATACGTCGACACGACACGATACGACACCGACACGGGAATTCGCCGTTTTCCCAAAAATACCGATACGGCGACACGGCTATATATATTTAAATAATAAATAAATAATATATATATCTATATATATATATATGTATGTATGTATGTATGTATGTATGTATGTATGTATGTATGTATGTATGTATGTATGTATGTATGTATGTATTAAGCGGCTATATATGGGAGCCGGCGGGAGCAAGCGGCGGCGAGGTGTGGGAGCGGGCAGCGGGAGAAAGCCGACTGGCGGCGGTGAGGTGCAGGAACCAACAGGTGGCAGCAAGGTACGGGAGCGAGCGGCGGCGAGGTGCGGGAGCGGGTGGGAGTGGGCGGTGGCGAGGTGCAGGAGCCGGTGGGAGCGGGCGGCAGCGCGAGCGGCCGATGCGGAGAAGCGCGAGCGTGCGAGCGCGATGGGAATGAGGCGTTCGGTATCCGGGGCGGGAGGTTAGGGTTAGGGCAACGCGCCGTGCGTGCGTTATGGGTTGACCTGGGCCGGCTGTGTCCTAGGCCATTCCCTGGGCCGGCTGTGTTCAGGTCGTGTCTGACTCGTATATTTAGTGTGTCCGACACGCGTCGAGAATTTTAATAATTAAAATTAATTCTGAAATCGGCTGATACATTGCCGACACGTGTCCAAGACGTGTCTGTGTCGTATCCGTGTCCGACACCGTGTCAGACACGGATACGGCGATTTTGAGGCGTGTCCGTGCTACATAGCTGCCGAGCTCTCTAGTGGGTCCAACTCGCCTTCAGTGACTCCAGCAATGGTTCATAGTTCAAGCTTTGACCTCGAGCTACACGAGTGACCCTTCTCCTCCACCCAACGCAACAGAGTAGCCAAAGGGGGAGAGAGTTTTAAGTTGTTAGGAGAGAGGTTTAGAGAGGGGTGGTATTTCTTTTTTTACTTATTTATCAATTTTACTTTAATTCTTATGGAAATAAAATTACTAGTTTTTTATTCCAAATTTTAGTTAATTTTGATTTTGGACTCTTTCGTTTCGTATGAGCCGTTATAACTTAGGTACATGAGATAGATGCTTTGATCTTTCTAGTTAACATTGGATCTATCTTGGAGTGCCTAATAAGTATAGGTTTACAAATTTTAATATTTTTGGAATTTAGGTTTCACATTCTATTACAAATCAAATCTCTAATTATCCTTTTTTAGGCGAAATAGAAGGGGAGGACCCTAGTGTAAATTTTATAAAATGAAAGGATAGTTATTTACATGTTACATACAAAGAAATGTGGGCATATGTACAAGCTCACTCAGGAGCAGCAAATAAAAGCTTATGAGACCATTGCAAAGATGGTTTTGCTCTATGGATAACCATTGCAAAGACCTGTTTGAATTCTCTCTTCCAAGCTGCTAAAGAGAGTGTTCAATTGTCAAAAATGATCATGTTCCTATGATTCCAAATGGTCCATGTTGCCACAATAATAATCTCCTTGAAGCATTTCATAAAAAGCCTATTTTTCCATCTTGAATCAGATCTAGGGCTGGCAGAGATGAGTTCCATATGAGATGAATAAACCTCCAACACCACTAACTGAATGGACAGTAAAAGAAAATGTGGAACAACGTTTCATCCACTTGTCCCGAGCATAACACACAATTATATATAAGTCGGCACTACAAAATTCTTTCTTGCTAGTAGATTCCTGGTGTTGAGTCGGTCCCTTAACAGCAACCAAAAAAAACTTATGCTTACTCATACAGCAGGATTTCGAGAGCCAGATAAAAGGTTTAGGAAAAGAGAAATGCCCCATAAGCAACTGATACACTTTGCGCGAAGAAAAGCTACTGTTTCCCATATATAAGACCATCTATCTGCTTCCGTTTGACTCAACCGAAAGGCAGAAAGAAGATGAGACAGCTCTGTCAACTGAGAAGAAGCAATAGGAGACAAGGGCAAATGAAACTTGGTATGAAGTTTTTAATTTTTATTCCGAAATTACATGTTTTTTTGGATCATATTTACCATGGATTTCTTTTTAGTTTTAGGATGAAATTTGTATATAAATATAATTTCTATTTTTCTTTTATTTATTATTCTGGATTTTATTTTTTAGGGATTTACTTTGGAATTCGTATAGAAATCAAACTGCTAATTTTTTTATTTTTATTCCGAATTTTAGTTCATTTGGATTGTACTTGACATGTACTCTTTCTTTTAATTTTTTAATTTTTAATTTAATATTAATCCGAATTTTAGTTATTTATGGATTTTACTTTGGAAGTTGTATAGAAATCAATTGCTAATTTTCTTTATTTTTTATTTCAAATTTTTCTTAATTTGAACTATATTAACATAGATTCTTTTTTTAATGTGAGCGTTATATATTCAGTCCGCCATATAGATGGCTATAACTTTCTCTAAGTGTATAATTAGTATAGATATAGATAGATTTATATCTCTAAGCCAGTTATCAAATATAAATCTTTAAAATTAGGACCCACCAAATTAAGGGCCAAATGTTTTGTTTTTTGTCAGAATTCTAGTATATTTCTCTTTTTAGCAACTCTAAAAGATTTGTCATCGATTTTAGTATATTTGTCATGCAGCACTGCATAAGAGATTTTTAAAAACATATATGCAGAGAAATTTTTCCGTAACTCAATTGTTTAACTGAAAGATAAATATAACTCTTAAGCACTTTACCATTTGACTTTGAAACGCACTCTGTGTTAAAAGAATTAAGCGACAACAGCTGAAAAAACAAACTTTAGTCGTACATGAAAAAGGTTTGAATTTTTGCTAATTGCTTGACGCATCCGTCAGATTCTTTGTCTGTAGATACAACACTTAGATTACGAGTACAACAAATATGCTTTCTCGGTCACTATAGTACACCTAAGTTTCTGAATCTTGTACGATTTAAAAACGAACGAAATCTTGCATAGAGACAATTCAATCAATCTTGTAAAGCCAAATGAAATCGGTAAAGTATATTCAATTCTGATTTTCCAACCTAAATAACCTCCAGCCCCCAGCTCACTGGCCCATGGAAACTTCTACATCTGTTTTTTTTCTGAATCTTCTGTGGACCTCAATCGCCTGGATTGGGTATACTCTGCAGTACTGTCCTGATGCTTGACAGCAGCTGATCATGCCATGTGTTGTACGTAACTGGAACCGAAGACTGACTTTTATCATATTCATAAATTTCGTCTTTTCTAAATTTTTAGCTTGCTTTTGAGTTTTTTTGCTGGTTATTTTTCTCATATTCGTTTGCGTTGTCCGTGATGAGCTAGCATATTTTTTCTATTTTTGATTTTTTTAAATTTAATTACGCCAAATAATCTTCAGCTACAGTGAAATTTTAGCCGCTACGGTACAATTTCAACCATAAACCACAACTTTTCAGTCCAACCAAGCGGGGCTCAATTAACTTCCAAAGCCAAATGAAATCAGTAAACTACATCCAATTCACATTTTCAACCTAAATAACCTCTAGTCCTGAGCTACCTGTCCCACTGAAAATTTGAAACTTCTACCTGAAGTGCCTTTGGAGTTTGGACCACTGTCGCCTAGATTGGATATACTCTGTAGTACTGTCCTTAACATTTTCCGTAAGTTTGGACTGCAATCGACTGGATTGGATATACTCTGCGAATTTTGGACACTATTGGACCTATGCATACACGAAATTCCAGTTTTGGTCCCCCGCGAAAAAATTCCAAAAGTAGACCCCTTGTGAGCGCGGGACCACGCCTGGCCGCCACGTAGCCCGATCGTGCGGACTGGTACCGCACGATCGCATTGCTCATCGGTCGCGCGGTACCACCGCACGACCCGCCTGGCGCCGCTCCGACCGCGCGATGCCGTCGCCTGAGCGCACGTCTCCCGCCCGGCCGCTGCTCGCTTTCGCGCGCGCGTCGTCGCTTCGTGAGCGCGCGATCGCTGTGCCGACCGCGACGCCCTCCCGCCCCGAGCGCGCGTTAGGGTTAGGGTTTGGCTGGAGGGTTTCAAATTTCCGTGATTTTTGTAAGTTTTGGCAATTTTGTAGTTGTAATCTGGGAAAGAATTTGATAAAGTTGTAATAACATATTATGTTCATTGTAAGTTGTAGATGCATAAAAAATTTTGGTAATTTTTTTTAGGAACGATTGACCGTAGAACGGTCGATACATAAAGTGGTAAGTGAATTTGAGGGTTTGGTCTGTTTCTTAGGGTTTGCAATCTCCGTGATTGTTTTCAGTTTTGGCAAATTTGTAGTTATAAACTGGGTAAAAATCAGATAAAGTTGTAATAAAAGATTATGTTCATTGTAAGTTGTAGATGCATAAAAAATTTTGGTAAATTTGTTTTAGGAAAGATTGACCGTAGAACGATCGAGACATAAAGTGGTAAGTGATATTTCGAAGGTTAGTGAGAATTCGTGTACGGTGAGGACCGCTATGTTAATATTGTTAAATGAGGTGCTACGTGAATCATGGAATGCGAAAATACGAGATATTGAACTTCATAATGCAGTTGGGAGTAACATGCCGCGTAGATTTTTATTACATGCATAACATATAGCATGATATGCGACTAACCCACCCAACTGCTCGTATGACCTACTGTGTGGACCGGGGTGTAACACCCCAGGACCCACATTACCCTGGGATGCTACTAAAACTGCTCTACAACGAGCCAATTTACAAGATAAAATAAACCGGCAACAATTACTAAACAAGATAGTATAAGCAGAAGCATAAACAACTAAGGAATAACAGGATAGTGATAGCAATTCACTATTTAAAACATCCTCCAACATTTTAATCTAAAACATAGTTCACAAATTTAACATTATTAAGATAATGTAAACAAAGCTATGCAAGGTCTAGAATCCTTTCAACTTTATTACAGCATAAAAATATGATTCACGTGCATCGGTGTGGTGCCGTTCTACCCTTCTCATGCATGCTCAAAGTCCACTGTAGGGAGGGGAAACAAGGGTGAGATAAAAATCTCAGCAAGCAAACTGCTTAATGTGCTATTCAAACTACAAACAATTATACATCATCATTTATAATTCCATACAACTATAACCACAATTCATGTCCACAATTATTAAACCACCACAAATTTCCATGAATCATACCTCTTCAATTTCAGATTTTATTGGCATATGAATGCAGTCATTTTATCCATAATTAAATGCAAATGAAACATTTAATCTTCCACAAACCACAATAGGTTAATCATCAACATTCTTCCACAATTAAATGCAAATGAAACATTTAATCTACCACAAACCACAATAGGTTAATCATCAACATTCTTCCACAATTACAATGTTATTATCCTCAACCTCAAATCACCATCAATGACGTTAAAGTATTAACAAATAAATCTTGTTTAACTACTTTAAATTCTCAACCACTACCACTAGCAAAAGCAATAAAACATATGTATGTTTTATTCAACACTTTATTATTTCTCACATCCACAATTGTTATCAACAATTAATACAAGAGAAAAGAATCTCATGTCACAATCACAACCCTTACCGTACACAAGGGATGAACCCCATTCCACGTCCACAACCATAATCCTCATACCACAAATAGCTCACATGAGCCAATTCCACATTACAACTATGAAGTTGTATAATCCACATTACAACTATGAGTTGAATATTCCACAAAATAACTTCACCACAACATATTGCATATGTATGCAAATGAATCTTTCCACAATGCAATGCATATGAATGCTATGCTCCACATCACTCTTTCCAGGGCAGGATTTGAGGTGCATCGATACGGCAATATACGATGCTTCCAGCGGGATAAGAGGTGCATCAGATTACGGCAATATACGATGTCAGACTGCAGTCTGATCGCGGCTATGTCTGGCGACATCCACATATGCATATGACATGATATGATATGATAATCACAAATCACATTAATCCATCCTCAAAGGAACATCAACATGCTCACGACATATCCACATCCACCACATGTTATTTTCATGTTCCACATTATAACATTAAGCAAGATTTGCACATGGCTACTAGCGATTATCAACATATCAATGGATAAGTACTTGCTACCATCTCCACAATTAAATTATCATGCAATCATGGCATAATGTATCAAATTGCGATAATAATGTAAACTGCAAGTAGAAGGAATAACAAGTTAAACGGTAGCAACCACCGCTACGTTTACTTGCCTCAAACCGACGAAGCGAAGTAAAATCAAGAGCGCTCAGGGACAAGACCACCTGTCCAAAAGGCAACTCTCAGCACACAGCTACAGCATACAAACATGACATTAATAATTAAAATGTCGCTAGAACCCCGAACCCGCACAAACTCCTCTCCGCTCAACAATTCAGCAAATTGCCCTCTGCTGCAGCGCTGCTTAACATTTTTGTAACTTTAAAAATATTGATCCATTTACAGCAAACGATATCTCTCTGGATTCATCACTTAAAAGCCTACATGTTTCATGTAGAACACCTATTTTTATTTTGATCACAGCTAGGTGTAATTTAATGCCCCAAAACAGAGGAAGAACTCTGTTCTGGCAGATTGGACAGCAATAAACAAATGCGTCCCAACATCAGTAAAAGGGTCTAAAAAATTCTTAATTTTATACAGCAGCTAGATCTCTAAATTATCTACAACTTTCTCAATTACGTACATGGTCATAAAAATCATTTACGACCTCTAATTCCCAGATTACCGTCGGTCTGTACCAATCTGCTCGCCTGATGAACAGCAGTATTCCCGACCCTGTAACTCCCAGATCCCACGGCACAAAAATCCGAAACAAATACAAGAGATGCGTCTGGAAGTCCTCTACAACTTTCCTTTTGGGAGAGTCTGCAGGAAAATTAGTTTACTAGGTCAAAACCTCGCGAACAGACACGCTGCGCGAATCGATCTACAGGCAAACAGCAGCTAATCTCTAATCGGGCAATTAATCTATTAACTACCTTCAAAATCCGTGCCAAGAACCCTAATTATTCATAAGAACAGAGGGTTTGGGATGAGGAAAAAATTACCTAAATGAAGAATTACCCCATTTTTTTCCTCTTCTTCTTCTCCTTCCTTCTTCTCCTTCTCCTTCTTCTCCTTCTCCAAGGGCAGCAATGGGGCAACAATCCTTGGGAGGGGCGACACCAGGGGAATAGGGGTGCGGCTGGGTGTGGGGAAAGGGGGAAGGAGGAAGCCCTAGGGTTAATAAGAACGATTGACCGTAGAACGGTCGATACATAAAGTGGTAAGTGAATTTGAGGGTTTGGTCTGCTTTCTTAGGGTTTGCAATCTCCGTGATTGTTTTCAGTTTTGGCAAATTTGTAGTTATAAACTGGTAAAATCAGATAAAGTTGTAATAAAAGATTATGTTCATTGTAAGTTGTAGATGCATAAAAATTTTGGTAAATTTGTTTTAGGAAAGATTGACCGTAGAATGATCGAGACATAAAGTTAAGTGATATTTCAAGGTTAGTGAGAATTCGTGTGCGGTGAGGACCGCTATGTTAATATTGTTAAATGAGGTGCTACGTGAATCATGGAATGCGAAATACGAGATATTGAACTTCATAATGCAGTTGGGAGTAACATGCGCGTAGATTTTTATTACATGCATAACATATAGCATGATATGCGACTAACCCACCCAATCGCCGTATGACCTCTTTGTGTGGACCGGGCCACTTTCCCTTCCTTGCCCGCTCGGCGTTGAACTCCTCCGCGACATCTTTTGCCTTAGCCGCAATTTCCTCTTTCTCTCGCGCTCCATCTCGCGAGCCTCCCGCTCCCCACGCGCACGCTTCAAGATGAGCTTGCGTCTCGCGCAGTATACGCAGGTGTGCTCGTGCTTGCGGCGCTCCTCCTCCAGCAACTCCTTCTCCTTTGTGACATTCCACTCCTCGAAGTCGAGGGTCCATTGGTCCTCAGGGTGGATCTCAATATCGATCCATTTGCGGTAGCCACACAGGCTCCGAGACTGTAAATACATGGGAGATATTGTTAGTGCGTCTTTGTGAAGGAGAAAAGGTAGGGAAAAGGAGAAAAGATATTGTTACCGCACGCCGATAGGTTGCGGTGTCAAAACGGCAGTTGGGGTAGTCACTGGAATAGTTTGCGTAACCCCAGTAACGCATACCTAGACCGATCTTTGTGCTTAGACTTGAAGAACTTGCACACGCCCCGCACCAACAAAGGGGAGTGTCTCCCCTCAGTGGTAGTTGTGGCGAACGCTCGGTGGGGGCGTCCGGGATGGGGTTTTGCTCTGCGGCGCCTGGGGACCTTTCATCGTAGCACGATGGGATTGTTCTACCCGGCTGTGTACGCCCTTATTTTCTCATCGCGTGCGGCATCGCGGGCCGCAGTTGACCGTGCTATGTCACGGGTCTCCTCCCAATCCTTCACCATCTTGTCCCATTGCTTCTTCTTGCCTTTGTCCATCCCGGTTGGGTAAGGGAAGCGCGATGTAGTATGGGGGTTGGATGTGCAATGTTCGCTGGGAAAGAGAATGCATACCAATTTATAGGGGCCGTTTTGTCTCTACTCGTACGTCTAAAGCTGGTCCGCATGGTCGTAGCAGTGAGTACAGATGGGAGTGCTGCGGTACCACTGAAAAAAGGTCCCGTTTTGTAATGTCTCTGAGCAAAGCTGCCCTGATTTGTCATCTCACTGAGCAAAGCTGACCTCTTGTTGTCATGTCACTGAGAACAGCTGCCCTCTTTAGTACTGTCACTGCCCAAAGCTGGCATGTTTTGTCATCCCACTGAGCAAAGCTGCGCCGTTTCGTCATGTCACTACGCAAAGCTGGCATGTATTGTCATCTCACTGAACCAAGCTGCCCCGTTTTGTCATGTCTCTGAGCAAAGCTGCCCCGTTTTGTCATGTCTTTGAGCAAAGCTGCCCCGTTTTATCATGTCACTGTGCAAAGCTGGTATCTTTTGTCATCTCACTGAGCAAAGCTGACCCGTTTTATCATGTGACTGCGCAAAGCTGGCATATTTTGGCATCTCACTGAGCAAAGCTGCCCCGTTATGTCATGTCTCTGAGCACAGCTGCTATCTTTAGTAATGTCACTGCCCAAAGCTGGCATCTTTTGGCATCCCAATGAGCAAAGCTGCCCCGTGTTGTCATGTCACTGAGCAAAGCTGGCCTCTTTTGTCATTTCACTGCGAAAGCAGACCTGTTCTATCATCTCTCAGAGCAAAGATGGCCCGTTATGTCACGTCTGTGCGAAGAACTATCCTTTTATTCGTTTGAGGTGAATGCAGCAAGTTTTCTCGTTTGGTATAAGTAGCACGGTTGGGGTCCCAGCACATTGTTCAGTCGAACAAAGAAGTACCCTATCTTTCGTGCTTGAACAAACCATGTCGGAAGCCGAGGGGCCAGTGGGATTTGGGTCACCGAAGGACGACATTCCCTTAGAAAGGAGGGATATGTTCGGTCCACAGTACCGATTGATACCAAGTCGGCGTGCTCAACCAGCGTGGCCGAAATGCAGGCACAATGAGTACGCGGACGTCCAGATCTTGGATTCCCCGAACGATGGCGGGCGACGTTTCTTCCGATGCTCACGCTCCGGGGTACAATTTAGTAATATTACATTTTTGTATGGCTTATGGACCCGCGAAGTTAACCGTCCTTTTTTTTGCAGATGGCAAAATGCGACTTCTCCCGCTGGATCGACCCTCCTCATGAATGGTATGTTGATCGTTATGTGGATACATTATGGGCTCGAATATGGGACTTGGAGTACCGAATGGAGAGCCTCACTGAGGAGAACAACGACCTCCGCGAATAGATGCAATGCGAGAGGGGCAACGAGGAGGTCGTGAATATAGGAAGCTCTTATGATCCCACATGTTGCTGCGCGAACCCGAGCTGCATATGTGCATGCCACTCCCACGACGGCCAGCCACGTCTGAGGCGGCCCCCTCAGCAATTCTCCATGTGGGTGCCACGAGGCTCGTTTGGCATGTAGGTAACGAGGGTTATGGTTATGTCGTATTGTAGTTCATGTATGCGTTGAATTAAAATGTTGGGTGTACTACTTTCCATAAATTATGTATGTGCAATGTATGTGTTGTTTCGTGTTGTAAGTGCGTGACGCCTTCATTATCTGGGACCTTCAGGTTCTGTGGCCTCTTTCCGTAACGATGTAATGTGCAACGTTGTTAAGCATGTGATGGATTGGTTGTTATCTTCGTGGAGTTGTTATGACAAGCCAAAAATGCAATCGAGCAAAGATGCCCGCTTTGTCATCCCACCGGCAAAGCCGCCTGTTTTGTCATGTCACTGCGGAAAGCTGGCCTCTTTTGTCATGTCACTGCGGAAAGCTGGCTCGTTTTGTCAAGTCACTGGGCAAAGCTGCCCCGTTTTGTCAAGTCACTGGGCAAAGCTACCCCGTTTTGTCAAGTCACTGGGCAAAGCTGGCATGTTTTGTGTCCGCACTGAGCATGCTGTCATTGCCTGATGCCTTCTTATGCGTGTGGTCTTTGTGCGTGAGGCTGTCCCCCCCAGGCTATAAAAGGGGGCCATTCCTCACCTAGTCCCGTGCCTTGTTATCACACAGCCTATAAAACGGAGTCATCCCTCACATGTTATCAGTCACCTCCTGAGTTAGTTGTTCGCAATCTTTGTAGTTTTGTTTCGTGCTCACTCCCCCGGAGTAGGCAATGAGTCAGCTCAGCACGTCTTCATGGGCACCCACGGTGATGTGCCTAAATTGCAACACGGTGGTTAGACGTAGGACATCACAGACGGCCGCGAATCCTGGCCGACACTACTACAAGTGCCCCCAACACTCGGTAAGTCTGATTGTTTCGGGTTCATTCAAATCGTGGTGGTATGTTTAATAATCGTCTTGTCATGGAAGCGCAGGAAGCTGCTGGTGGTTGCCGATTCAGGTGTGGGAGGATGAAATGGGAAATAGGGCGGAACAATCGTTCGCCGTGAGAGAATTGTCGTGGGGTTGCGACCCGTCGGGATGCGCATCGTTTCGACGCACTAGAGTGGAAGATAAATGTAATGTTGTGTGCTATTTTGTTTCTTGTGTTTATTGTTATCCTAAAGTTGTAGTGCTGGAGGTTCTCCTCGTGTATGTTGTCAATGTTTTATGCTATGTTGTCGTCAAGGTCTTTTGGTATTGTTTTATGTACGGTTGTGTTGTATTTTAGTTGTTGTGTTCGTTGGTGTGTTCGTGGTTGTACTACTTGCTACATTTCAGGTACGTGCAATGTATGTGTTGTTTCGTGTTGTCATTGCCTGATGCCTTCTTATTATGTGGGTTGTCCCGTGTTGTCATCTCTCTGTTGGATGTATGCCCTAGTAAATCAAAGAACTTAGAGCTTAGAGCAACCCTTTTATACTGGAAACCATCTTTGAACATCAAACCATCAAGCACTTGAAAAACATCACAAAAATTACAAAAGCACAATTAAAAAAATTCATTCATCATCTCCTTCTCGCCGCCTAAATGCAGCGCAAATGATCCTCTGAGAAGGTGAACCTACTAGGGGAGCGTGGTGCATCGCGAAGATCGTAGCGCGAGGGCTGTGGCCGAGGCGGTGGTGGGTACAACTGTGTGGACAGTTGCGACGGCTGGCCAAAAATGAAAGATCCCAGCCATTCGGAGGAGGCGTCTACGTCCTGCTTAGATGGTACAACTGAATTAGGCAATGGAAAGTACAAAAATTGTTATTATGTATAGCTTAGAACGTTAGTGCATACCGGGGTATGTGGCTGCTGAAATGACGATGTCGACGGGTAGTCCTGCATGTACTCCTGCGATGACATGCCTTCGTAGGTCTGCCCAAACCACCTGTCCCGATCATCTAGGTTGCTCTGCACGGTAGGGAGATACGAGGGCATGGGCCCCTCTGGTTCGTCCGCAGAGTCAGGATCGCCCTCTGGAGTGGGCCCACGTCGGCCTGGAGAGCACGGTCGCTCGTCCGTCGCCCTCCGTGATGACGATGCTCGTTGCGACGTGCTATCCCGTCGCAATTGCTGCAGGACGAACATGTGGTTACACATAATTGGTATACGAGTGCATGAACAAATAGTTGGCAATTGTCAAACCGCCGGGCCGAAGCGCGTGAAGGCCGAGCGAGCATCCGGAGTGGGCCCCCCTCGTCCTGGAGAGCGCGGTAGTTCCTCTGTCGCCCTCCGTGATGACGTCGCCCTCCGTAGCAGCGTGCTATCCTGTCGCAATTGCTGCAAGACGCACATATTGTTAGACATAAATGGTAAATAAGCCGATCAAAAATAGTTGGCAATTGTCGAACCGCCGGTCCGAAGCACGTGGAGGCCGAGCCACCGTGGCCGCCCAACTCTCGGGTCGGGATGGACGCGACGTCGATGACCGTCTTGATGGTGGTCTTGACGGCGCGCGAGGAGGTGGTGGTCCTCGCCACGCCCGCCACCGCGTGTAGCAACAACGTCATCTTAGTGGCGACCACAACTCAAGCCCCGTATCGCACCCCTTGCAGTTTCGCTGATGCTGCGCATATAACCTACCCACCGAGATTCGGTATTCGACTTCCTACGTCGTATAGCCTCATTAGCCTCGTCGTCGATTTGATGTAATCGGTCCACCTGCAGTGAAACAAACAGTCAGTTCAAACGTAATCCTGCACTGCGTAACGACATAGTAATCTCGTACCGCCTGGTCGACCCGTGCCGCTAGATGACGGTCTGGACCTTCCTGTATAGCGGCCTCATGAACAGCCTGAAGTGTAGGATGTGGCACCTCCCCTGTAGTAAGCCTAATGCGGGTACGTGGAGTGTACCAGTCAAGGTATGCCCTATACGTCGAGGGGTCGTCGGGGTCGTCCGGCCGTGTTTCACCCACAACCATCGTATCCGCATGCTCAGACCACATGTCTGTCCACACCCGCTGTGTGGCTCTCCAATCTTCTCGCCGCCGCCTCTCTCGATTGCCTGCAAGTGCATTGAGACATTACAACAATTAGTAGGGTAGTGACATTGAGACTATTGCAGTAATTAAATTTGGGGTGTAGTGACATACCGGTGGGTGATATCCGCAAGAGGGCGTCCTGCCATGGGAGGGACATGCTGGTACAGGCCGAACTGTCTCATGACTCGTTGTGGGCTGTACGGCTCGACGCAGTGTGCGAACACCAAGTGGCAGGTCGTCATCTAATACCTGTGATCCTGTTCTCACTGAGATGACAACCCGTGGGGGGCCGTGTCCGCAATGAACCGTGGAGACCATGGCCACCAGACTACGTCGCCAAACGGCAGAAGCTCGAACCTCTGGTGGAAATCCGTGTACGCACGTCTCGGTCTATCCCTGGCCCACCTCAACTGACCATGCGTCCAACGTGTACCCATTGGGGGTGCATCAACGAGATCGTCGCCATGATCGGGGCCGTACAACTACGGGATGAGGGCATAAGGGTGCACAGCAACACGACCAAAGGAAGGCCTGCCAACAGGGAAGTGTTCCCATGACCACAACTGAAGGAGAAGGTAGCAGGCGGCTAGGACCGGCTCGCTGGCCCCGGTACGCTGCGAGGCGTCACACAAGCCTCGGTATGTGGATCTAAGAACTGCTGATCCCGGCATGCGTGGTCGCCGACCAGGCCAGCCATCCGCCAAGGACTCCGCTAGCTGTATGTAGCTAGGCTGCACGGAGTCTCCAGTCGTGCTAGGGAACAAGACGTACCCGAACAGATATAGCAGGTATGCAACGAAGTGCGTCCGCACCGCGTCCTCATCTGCGTCTGCAGGACAGGTCATGTAGCGACGAAGCCATCCATGTGGCACCCCAGCTGCGTTGTCTCGGATCTGATGACCGAACCGGTGACCCAGACGGACCTTCCAATCTGCTGCCTTTGGGGGTGGCACCACAGCAGCACCACGGACGGGTAGACCTGTAATCATCGTGACGTCCTGCAGAGTAACCGTCATCTCCCCCCACCGGAAGTGGAAGGTGTGAGTCTCCGGCCTCCATCGATCAACGAGAGCGGACAGCAGTGGCGCATCATACTGGAACCCATGCGGTAGATCCAACATGCGGTCAATGGGCAGCAGACCGGTGTCCTGCAGTAGTGGGATGTACCGCTGGTCGAGACGCCAGTTCTCTCGGGGGCCCCTAAGGACGAAGCAAGGAGGCCCGTGTGCGGGTGCCGACAACCACACATGGCATCGGTGGTGCTCGTCCCAACGGGGCTCTAGCAGCTCGAACGCCATGTTCTGCCAAAGAAGGATAACAAGTTAGTGTACATTGTAACAAAATGTGCAACAAATAACAACATAATTAACAACAAATGTAATGACAGAAACGACGGAATGTACAAAAACATACATAAAATGTGCACACGAATATGACCCACACGACAAGGAAACATATGGAATGTGCGAAAGATACATAACATGGTAATGTGGAACACATAGCTACACCGAGCCAACAATTCATCGTGACACCTCTGAATAATACATTACATATGGATTTTGGTTGGTACTATGGAGCGTTGCTTGATGCCGCTGTTTGGGCATCGATCGAGGAGTGGCCAATCGTCTTGCATAGCCTACACTTGGCGCGCGAATCGATCCCCTCGGGCTCTCATCCATGTCGTTGCGGATGCGACGGCTTTGTTGTCTTCCACGACCGACATGCTTCAGTGCATCGTTGGGCACCCACTTTATCTCCCCCGGCCATAATTCCCTGTAGTGCATGTCTACCCCGTAGGAATGGAACTCTGCACTCTAGGTTGCATACAAGTGCTGCATGTCGTAGTACTTGGAGATGTCTTGTGTCGACGCTTGGTTCCATACAACGCAGTCGCGTACACATGGGAGCATGGCTTGTGCGTAAGTGGGGCTTGTTGCGGTGCAAGATGCTTCATCACCAATCGTGCATACCGCTTGCGCTCCCCTCTACTGTGACCCATGACGTACTTCTGCCTTAGGCGGACCTCAAACTTCCTCCTTAAGCCATCAATGGGCTGAGCAATGTGGCATCGAGCCTTCTCCATCTTCCTGTCCATGAAGGCCTGCATGACCTCAGAGTATTGCTTGTTTTCCTCAAGGTGCTTCTGCCATCATGGCTCTATTCACAAAGTACCCGACGTGCGGTTCCAAGTCTCACCACGATTGCCATGATCGGCGTGGATCCGCGCCTTCAAGACACCATTGTAAACCTCGGACATGTTGGTTGTCATGATCCCATACCTTGCCCCTCCGGTGTCGTGCAACAAAGACCACATCTCCAAGTCGTGCATTGGCTCGAACCCATTGTGAGAATGCTCGACTCTTGTGGATCCCCCTCCACGGCCCCCGCTCGTATGCACATGCTTCGTAGCCTCCGATCGAGCCGCCTCCGCAAGGTGTCGAACTTCGCGTTTGGTTCGCATGCATAGCTTCTTGAACATCTTCATTAGGTCCTTGCTACGGAACCTTCGTGGAAGTTCGCAGCAATATGCCTCATGCACCGCCGTTCTTCACATCACCCACCGGAAGGGGTTGCGTCCCGATACGCAACGCCCGCAACGCAGACAAAGAAGCTCGCATTGCGGTCGGAGATAAGGCACACTTCAGTATGCGTTCTTGCACTACGGCATGCTTCAAATTGCAAAGGAACCACAACCAGCTATCGTATTCTCGTTCTCCACAATTGCAAATGCCATCGAGTAATCGGTCATTTGCATCGGCCGCAATCGCGGTCGAATAGTACCCTTGTACTTGCCGGATAGGAACGTCCTATCTACGGTTAGCACCGACGGCACCACCAACCCTTGTATCGCTCGATGGAAGGCCCGAACACCTGTCAAGAATGAAACAGCCGGGCCCTCCGTAGGATGAGCCCTCTGCTTTTTGTTTATGTACGTGCATGGGTTTGATTGTGAAATTTGATGCAGCATTCTTGGGACCAGGTCGTACGCCTCCTCGTACGTCCCATACATTTGTTGCAGCACCTTTCCTTCGCCGCCAAACCTTCTTGTAGCTCACTGTGAGCCGCCGTGTTCGCTACGCCATTAGAACCTTCGGTAATTGACACATCCGCTCGACAAGGTGCGTGACCACCTCCGCAAGATACGATGATGTCATGTTGCGGTGTCTATGTACTGGGCCCGCAAGCTCGCAACTGTGATCTTGGAGCACCGTTATCCGAAACTCCGTGCCAACGCCCTTGTACCGTTGTGCACGGACTTTGCCACCACGTGTCCGGCTTTGACTTGTGGACCCGATACGTCCGGCTTATGTTGACGGCATGTCTAGCAATAGCCTGCTGGACAGCACTCTTATTACGGAAGCACTGCCCCAAATACAATGCGCCTCGCTGAACCCCATTCTCCTCCTCCGCTGTGGCGTAACTAGGGCTGCCGCTGCGATGTCGCCGATGCGGGCGACACGTCACGCACTATCCGTGGTCACAACACGACCTACCACCCTCCAGTTGCACCTTCGCCATCCTCGTCCTCTCGAATCGCGCTGTTTCCACCTCCTCATCCTCCTCGCTATCCTCTTCTTCCACCCGGTCCCCAAGATACTCATGACACTCAATACGGGCGGCCCACCACTGTCGTGCACACCTTCATTGGGCTGGAAATTCTGCACACGCCTCCTGCGTCTTCATCACCCACTTCCTCGCCCACATGTTCTCCCGCGAAGGGTCTTCATGACCGCGGCCACTTCATCTCCACCAGTGCATCCGAACCAACCATGGTGATGATTCGCCTCTCCACGAACTCGACATACACCATTGGCCTCCCATATATCGCAGCATCAGGGTTGCGCACGACCTCCATGTAGTTCGCCCATGACGCGTCATTGGTCACCTTCAGAAGTTGCCATATGCTCTGCCTTTCATCATCCACCATTGTGGCATAGACTGCCTCGATCTGTAACTTATTCCTTGCGGTCTGTCGATCGAACGCTGAACGGACACACCTCCGTAGCTCAGACAAGCTCATGGCACTCAGACCGGGTGCTCGGATCACGGTCCGCTCGCAATTTGACAGGTCCGCCCCATACGGCCCATCACGTACGAGACCGCTCCCATAAAACACGAACAATTGTTCAATGCCAGCCATTGCGTACCTATCATAAGTGCATAATCAACCATTTTAGTACACAGCATGCCAAATTTAATTTCCCATTACATTAACAGTACCTACCCATTTTAGTACCTAACATTACTAGTATATGTTTTGTATGTGTAAATCTAAAGTTTATTTCTAACTATTTTTCTTATAAATCGATTAATGCCAAATTCCCATTACATAGTTTTCTTCCATTCTTTTCTATATTTCACTTAATGCGGCTTTCACTTCCGAAATTATACATAAATCAAAAAATTCTACTTTGTAATTTCATGCCCTAAGTTTATTTCATTTTACAGTACCTTCGTACTAATTTCCAGGTAATTTGATTTTACTATACCTTCATACTACGGTCATTCACTACGCCTACTAATTATACAAATTGTTTATAATCTAACTGCTGTTGCTATCACCTACAAATGCTCTAACATAAATATTTACGTCTTCAACAACTACACATGTAAGCAGAAATGTTCAACAAAACCTCACTACATTACAATACGTAACTTCAACAAAAAAATACGACATTATTTACACTACAACAAAAAATACGACCTCATGTTTACGTACACATACACACCGTATCAAAGATTGGCTTATAACAACATTAATGATACACGGTTTTGCTAATTATGGGCTAATGACATTCGCAGAAAATTACTTGCACGGGGGCAAAAATTACCTCTTCTTGAAGCTCTCGAGACGATCTACAACTTTTGTATTTGCAAAATCCGTTGATTCCAAACAAAACCAACTCAAAATCCTGAGTTTCCACTCTCTTTTTTCCCTCCCTTCACTCGCTCTCTCGCTCTGTCTTCACTTCAACTCCACCGCAAACTGCAAATGAGCCTCTTTGCGCTGCTATTCACCTCTTTAAGGCTGCTGAATGAGAATACGAAGAGGGGCCATGCAAAGCTCCTATAGACACGTGTTCACGTAGAGGTGAAAAAAGAGCAGCTCGTGATGCATTGCTCTGCTTTCGGCGCTGGTGACGAGACGTGCGGCCCCGCCTTTGATTCGCGCGGTCGGCCAGAGCAAACGCGCGCTCGGGCGGGGCAATCATGCGGTCGCCAGGGCGGACGCGCGGTCGGCCGGGCAACGCGCCTTCGGGCGGGCGGGGCGGGTCGCGCGGTCGGGCGGGCGGTGGCGGCGATCGCGGCGGGTCGTGCGATGCAGTACCGCATGACCGCGTGAACAGTCCGGTCGTGCGGTACTGCACCGCACGACCGGGACACGTGGCGGCGTGTGGCGATCCTGCGGTGGAGAGGGGTCCAGTTTTGGAATTTTTTTGCAAAGGGGGCCAAAAATGGAATTCTTGATGCACAGGGGTCCAATAGTGTCCAAAATTCATACTCTGCAGTACTGTCTTGATGCTTGACAGCAGCTGATCATGCCATGTGTTGCACGTAACTGGTACTGAACACTAGACTTTGCCGTATTGGGTAGCTTTGGTTGTCTTATTCAGTTGGAATTCCATGCATAATACGTACATGTAACTCCAGTGGCACCAGACTTCTTCTATTGATGACATGTACATTAATTGGAATGATGAGATCACTACAACTGATTGTGACACCATTTCAAAAAATAACTGATCATGTCATGCGTTATAGCTTGTATCAACTGAGCGAAAGCTTTCTCCTCAGAAATAAAAGTATAAGGCCATGTGGAGGAAACAATACAGTTGTTGAAAATATGTCCTAGAGGTAATCATATATATGATTATATTTCATTATGTTAATAATTTATTGGATAATATGTTATGTTGTTACTTCAATAATATCGTTAATATTTATTAGCAAGTATATGACTTGATTGTGAAACTCTATATTTTTTACGATGATTTATTCTTAAATGATCGCTAGTCGGAAATATATGAGAACACATTGAATAAACTAGCATATGTATTGATTGATGACCATATTTCATGGGTCATAGATATGGAGATATCAAACCAATAATATGAACACATGTTAGTGAACATGGAGTTGGATCGACCTACCATAAGATACTACGGGAACGTTTCATTCTTACATGTCATAACATTGCATTCTTACATGTCATCAGTTGGACTCATTTATAATGTGTATGCTATGTCCTTAAACCTAAGATCATCGCACGTACTCAAGATGCATAATAGCTGACTTAGGGGTTGCCAAACATTACTCCGTAATTGAGTAGTTATAAAGGTAGCTTTCGGGTTTTGTCATGATGCATGCATCGATGCATGGTCGATCAAGATAGGATTTGCCCCTCCATGCAATGGGGGAGATATCTATAGGCTCTCGAGTGATTAGATTCCAGAAAGGCATGGCCATGCTACTCACGGTTAAAGAGTTAACCGTAGTCAGTGAATTCAAGTCACATGATTAAGAAAGAGTGATCAACCTAACAAACAAGGATGGCACATACTAACCTTGAGTTTGACTGATATTGTGAGGCAAAGAATGCATATAAGTTTTGTTGAGGTTCGTTCGATATGATCTTTACGTATATTTAGGAGTCGGCATATCTTGCTAGGGGCTGCTATCGATTAGTGGATGAGTAGGATTACTTAGGCCATGTCCAAGTGTACGTGAACCTATAGGGTCACACATTTACAAGGCTAGGACATAATTCGGATGGTGATCTAAATTCATGTGGCCCACAAGTTCCTAATGAAACTCAAGTTCGAGGTCCATCATGGATGCTTATATATAGAGGGGCGGTGGCATAGGGTTTGTTGGAAATTGAGAATTTTCAAAACCCAAATTACCACACCTTCTTCATCCAATACCACATAGTCGGCGCTAGCATTCCAGCGTGTGGTGTTCCTACCCCGTACGTGTGGATAACTTAGAAGTGTTGATGCAAAGATTAAGTACTAGGATGATCTACAACTTGTGACTATCAGAAGGAGCTAGAGTAGCAGACATGCAGCTAGTACGACTACCAACACGCTACATCGACTCTACATCCACTACGAGTCTACACGTTTAGTGGTAATCCCATGATCTATTACTAGCAAAAGGTTCTTTGTTTACATGGTAGATTTTTAAATTGTGCTAGAATAGCCTGCCTGTGGAGCAACAATGGTATAAGAGCCATCTCGTCTAGTTTTAGATTCGGATTAGATGCATATGGTGATATGAGGGAGTCGTAGATTTGATCTATTACTATTTCCGTTAGTCGTTCTATATGATAGATTGATTTTGGTGGTGGTCGATATGATCGTCTATGCGCGGTGGTCAATAGATGGGTTCATGATCGCTATTCCATGATCATTTTTCATGGCCAAATCATGACTTGCCTCTACCAATTGGTTTTCGCCATCGGGGCAGACAATGAAGATGTAAATCCATGGAGCACGCGAAGATCAATTTTAGTCGATCGAATCGGAGTTGTGATAAAAAAGGGTTAATGTGACTAATTCAATGCGATTTGCATGGACGGAACAATAGATTGGATCTAAGTAGTCCAAAAATTGGAATCGACAAACAGGACCATGGTAACTTGGTACGTTAGAGAGAATTTGATTCTATGTGTATTTGTTTCGTAGGATTATTATGAATAGTATGGCCCATTATGCATGTGATGCATGTGAATGATGTATGAGTTCATATATGTATGTGATATTCATGGTCTGCATGTCATGCTTATTGCAGCCCAAGGGCCAAGGCTATTTATATTTGTATAATGACATGCGTGTTGACTTGTGATGCTTTGTCACTCCTTGTAACTTTTACTAGTATGTGCTATGGAGTAATAGCTTAGTGGGAGTGCTTGGAGGTTTTGACCACTTGGAGACATGGTGAATAGGAAGCGCGGTGATAGAGATCACCATGTGGAAGGGTCATACTATATCACGATGCAATGTGATTGTCTGTTAATAGCATTACATTTGTGTTCATTTATTTCTATGCATATTATTTAATTGCTCTGAATGCTTTAACATGGTATAAATAAATTTTCCTCACATAATATTACGATGAATTGATGCTTTCCCAATTAGCTGCATTATCCAAAGCCATGTATTTTAATGGTAGATCTTACTAAAGAAGAGTGCCATGAATTTTCCTTGACTAGATGGGTTTGTGTCGGACACTCACACACAAAGCATTGTTTTAACTTGACAAGGTCATCATAACTGTTATGGATCTTGTGATGTGAAATACAATATTGCAATATACATCTTATGGATGATATTATACTAATTGGTTTGTGCAAAACTCTAGTTGCCACACGTTCCTCATCCAATACCATGCAGCCAGTGCTAGCACTCTAGTGCGTAGTGTTCTTGCCCCGTACATGTGTGTACCTTGGAGGTGTTGATGCAAAGCTTCAGCACTAGGATGATCCACAACTTGTGATGATCACAAGGAGCCAGAGGAGGAGGCATGTGGCTAGTATGACTTCCACTGCACCAACATGCTATATCGACTCTGCTTCCGCTATGAGTCTACACATCTAGTGGTAATCCCATGATCTATTACTAGTGGAGGTTCCTTGTTTACGTGGTAAATTTTTGAAATTATGCTAGCATAGCCTACCCGTGGAGCAACAATGATTTGTGATGATTAATTGATTTTTTTTATCAAAGGGTTGTCATAGTTTTAGTTTGGTTTTGGGGAATTCACTTTTGTGAAGCTTGCATGTTGGCAAGTCAAAAGGTCCATGTCAAATCGGACCATGATTAGGAAGTTTAAATCCTGATGTATGTGCGGTCAGAAGGTCCAAATTGAAATGGACTATCAAATCGGATAATGGTCAAGGAGTTTAAGTTTTGGTGTATGTACAGTCAAAAGCTCTGAATTGAAATGGACCATCGAATCAGACTTCGGTCAGAGAGGGTTTATTATGGAGATAGGTAAATAGGAAGGTCCAACTCGGTTATGTGAGATATGTTTGAGTGAACCACATTGAAATTTGCTAGAAGTGAGTTTATAGTTGATTCTAAGAGTGTTGAGTTGTTTGCACACATGTTGCATGTTACTTTTATGGACTAATGAGGGTCAAGTTGGAATGAACTTGTGTCTGAAAATGGTTTGCTTAGTCTACTGTTGTGCAGGTAGTTCAGCAGTCAACTATGGTCAACGATGAGGTGGACCAGGACTTGGTTGGGAGAACCAAAATACGATGTGGTCATAGAGGTCAGGTGAGATGATTGGACTCAGCCAAGGCACAAGATGGACAAGGACCATGGAAGGCACAAGTGGTCAAGGTCAAGCGGGACGTGTGGTATGCAAGAGACTTGGGCCTGTTTGCATGTGAGGACAGTTTGGTGTGATCTGGATACGTGAGAGGCTTGGCGTAAAGTTATTGGGGACACATGGAAAGTGATGAAACATGGGCAATGCTTTGAGGCAAAGGAATTGAGAAATATCGGTTGAGGGCAATGTGGCCATTTGCCCAAAACCAGAAAAGTGAGCAGTTTACAAAACTGCGGCGGAGGTGGTTTGCAAAACCATAGTGGAGGCCTAAGCGGATTATGTCAAGGAGATTTCCCGGATTTGGCTTATTGGAGCCAAGGTTGAAAATAACGCTTCCAAAAGTGTGTGTGAGTAAAAGACCAGTTCTGTAGTAGGCTAACGGGTTCCCATGGGTGAGTGTGGTTGATTGTATCCACTTTGTGACCACATTAGGATTTCATGTGAGCCTCCACTATATAAGGGGTATTAGAGAGAGATATGTACGTGTTTCACTTGAGCCTCCAAGAGTGAAACTAGGGTTTGGTTGAGAAAGATAGGTGTTGGCGTTACGATTTTGTCCTCCTAGTGGAGTGGCTGTAATACTTCACCTCCAAGTGATAATAGAACATCAAACATGCTTCTCCATGTCTTATTTGTGTTCTTGTTTGATATTCTTGCTTTCTTTGAGGAGTTCTTCGTGATTCTTGGTTCCATCTTTTTCTAGTGAGATTAGTTTTGTGATATGGCTCAATAGGATGTGTAGGAATTCATCTAGAATAATTTTTACAGTCTAAAATTCTCGAGCTTGAGTAGACTGTGATTTTTCTCTTTTGCCCAGTTCTTGAGCACTCTTTCCTAAAATGAATAAAGGTTGGAACATTGACAACAATTTTTGATATTGTTGGTTGAAATAGGTTCCTTATATCCTAGGATAGTTATGTTTCAAATTTGATGTGATTTTGAGCCACGGTTTGCATGTTGTGCGAGTTTTTGTAATGTTGCAGTTAGTAGTTTTCTTTTTGTGTCAATTTGGAATATCCAATTTGAAGTCAGATAATCCAACCTAGTATCTCAATTCTTCATTGGTTGTTTTGCCTTACCTTTTTTAGGTGTTTTGCGATGTGTGGGAGTAGGCTCTAATCTTCGTAGCTTATCATAGCTATTGGAATGAAAAAGCCATCTTGTTTGTGTTTACTGATTTTCACTACAAGAAAATTCAATCTTAATTAGCTATTGAAGTGAAAAGATTATTGAATACCTAGGGGAAAATTATCATATTCAGTTAGCCCCCCTAACTGTTGTAACCAATCCTAAAAAAGAAATTAGGGGCAAAAGATTAAGTTCAAACTTGTATATGAGTAAGGTTTGATTTGTTGCTATTTGCATGATGAACCCCTTAGGCTCTTTTTCTATAGATACAGTCTTTACACTATGGGTATAAAAATGTATGCTTTTCCAATCATTGTGGTACAACAAGTTCAAAATTTTGTATGAGTTAAAGAAGGGTCAAAATCTTGCATAAAAACTGTATGACCAAAAGACAACAGAGTGGGGAGGTGAATAGTGTCGATCCATTTTTCCTCCAAGTATTCTCCAAATCTGTACTCAAATAGCTACTGAGCTATAGAGATTAGAATTGGAAGCCAAAACCCTGAAGAAGCAGCTCGAGAAAACAAAATTCAAAGGGCAAATCCCTAGAGGTCAGACTTCTCCACCAGGCTGCTCTAACAGGGGTGCCCTTGGTAGTCTGACCACTGCCTTTAGGCTAGTCTAACCACTAGGGGGTGGCCGTCTGACTGCCCTTTGTTTCTAGAATCAGAAAATAGCCTAAAGTGATCCAACTTTTGGTGTAACTCCAAAAATATAAATTCAAATGATATAAAATTTTGCACACACCTTACTTCTCAGGAACATAAAGATTAAGGAAGATTGCACTAAAACAGGGCAAGAATTGAAAATGGTGAATATGACTTGCTCATGGCTCAAAGATGGCTGAGGTGACTCTAGGTATATTCTCACATATCACATCAAGTAAGAAGACCAAATAAATCAAGCCAAAAACACTCGGATCAATAAATCACTTGAGATGGTCAAATCTAAGCAAAATTGGGTTACTTCAAGAACTTGCCAACCAGGTGCTTAGATAAATAGGGATTGATTTCTAAAGGTTATTTCCATCTCTTACACGTCTTGGTATAGAAATATCAAGAAGGGGAGTAAGAAGATCAAAACCAACCAAATAAAAAGCAAATCAATCAACAAAAGATGAATCCATGGGAGATGAATAAATATTGATGTATTGCTACTTAAGGATAAAAGTTTTATAGCCACTCTATCTGGAGGACAAGAGAGCACACCACAGCTCTCAACTTCTCTCAAACCCTAACCCTAGAACACTTGTCTCTATGAACAAGAGAGGATAGTTAACTAGCAAGTCTCCATCTCAATCCATTAAATAGATAGAGCAACCAGCACCTATATAACCCTAATAGATACTATCCACTTAGCATATATAGGGGAACCTGTTAACCCCACACAACACAGGTTTTACTCACACTCTTCACTTATGATGTGACGATGGCCCGATCTTCCGAGAGGTACTGATAAGTCGATTGTGGAGATCTCGACGTTGATGATCCAAAGGCTCCGACCAAAACAGATCGAACCCCTCGCAATCACTACACCACTGCTCCGTTGGTTATCAACCGTGCCGAACACGATTGACCTCGCCAAGAAGGCTATCTCCTGCAAGCGAATCGAGAACACAAGCAAGAGAGTAAAAGATGCAATCTGAAATTGTGAATAATGTTTAAGTTCACAAGTTGGGGTTTCTCAAACCGAACATGCGGCGAAACTGCTAAGCAGAATAAACTCTTAAGAAAAACCCGAGGAAAACTAAAGGGTGTGGTCTCTTTAAATAGGGAGGGGAAGCCACACTTATCTAATGAAAAGGGATGTGGTACTATTCCTAGTTACTGTTCACGCACGTGGTACTGTTCACATGAACAGTTCCGGCCCAAATGGCCCAAGTTACAAGGCCCTCGGCCCACTTTGACTCGGATTGGAAAAGTGACATGTCTTCTTTCGCAGTTTCTGATCTGTTCAAATGGAGTTTGGAGGTGAGACTAGATTCATCTGAAAGTAGACTTCAAGAGCTTTCCAACGAGTACTCATGGGCCCCGAGAAGCCTTCTAGATCAAAAGTTATGGCCGTTTGAAGTTGGCTTGTCAGGCTGAATCCGAATTGATCTGGAGGCCGAATTGGATTCCAAAACCTTTAGTTCATTCTTGATATTGGCCGCTATGGTCGTACGTGTTGGTGGCGTGGTCACATCATCCTCCCCTTCTTGATGAAAAACCGTCCTCGGTTTTAACACATGTGTAGTGTCACGTATTGCATGATCTTGATTATAAATCTTGGTGTATGATAACAAACGCAACAAACTCTCATTATGTAATATCATAAATTCTTTATCAAATAAAGTAAAATCTCTTTGAAACGAGCTCACCTCATAATTTAAGTGATGCGTAGGAGCTCTTGTAATTGGAACAACAAGTATAGCAAATATGGTTGTATCCATAGGGTTCATGTTCTTATCATCCTCCCCTTCTTGCAAACAAAGCCGTCCTCGGCTTTTGATAAGCTGAAAATATGGTAACAAAGAAGCCAAGGTGTATGCATGGTATATGTATATGTCATCCATTTTAACAGTTCTTCGTTGTTGCACAATTAATATTATAATACAGCAGTGATCGTAAAAGCTCATTGTATTATTAACCCAAGAGTAATCATATATGTTAATGAGTAATTCAAAATTTCTCACACAGTAATTATTGCAACTTATTTTGCAAATGTAAGTGAAGCATTTATGCAATTCAAATCTTTGACGTTGTAAACATGTAGGGTGGCACATATGGGCAAAACCATAACTGTTGGAATCAAGCAAAGTTCATCCATATAATCATATCTCAATCGAACCATAGCAAATTCATCTAACAAGTGTGAAGAGATTTGTATGTTCGCCATAATTCATCATCTTTATTCGGATTGTCCATACTAGATGGTGCAAAAGAGATGAACACATAGGCATTGGATGAGTACTAAATTTTACTTCCTCTCACATTGAACATGATTCAGCATACAAGAATTGTTGTCCCAAATAGCAAGTTTCAATTCATCCATGTGATCGCAAGTTATGCATATTCGATCTACAAGAAATTGATTTTCCACACCATAATCTCCAATCAAATTAAACTTATATCCAGGTTGTAGGCACTAAACAAGAATTTCGAACATGCAAGTTCAGAAACTTTCTTCATAGCGTGTGACAATTTCATAGGTAAATCCAACATGATGTAACACAATGAATTAGCAGGAGAAATTCTAGGCAAAACTTCTTTATGTGTTATTAATTCGACATGTGCAAAATTATGAGAATTTAGATCCGCACATGGTTCATTTAAGTCAATACAAGGACCATCGAAAGATTGCACTACAGAGGTATATACTCACAAGGTTGCTCTATGTCTTGTTGTAGCACCAAATCAGTACCGTGAGCGATGATAGCACCATGGCCTTTACCTTTTTGGCTCTCCTCAAATGATGTAAGTGCATCCATCTCCTTATCTTCATTCTCAACCAATGGGGTCGATGATTCAATCAACTCATGCCCTCTTTGGCATGGTTCTCAACTACCTACAAGTTGTTAGTCATAGAAAATGGCACAAACACAGGTTTGTTCTCATGATCATCACCATTACCGCAAGGTTAGCTGCAAGAGCATATTCATCCTCAACATCACAAGCACTTACATAACCACCATCTTCTGTCGTAATATACGCCTGCTGACTTGGGCAATCTCTCATGATGTGGCCCATCCCTTTACAACGGTGGCACACAATGGCCATCGTACGGCCCGTGGAAGCAACCGATGAAGTGCTCTTTGTTGGTGCTTGCATACTAGTAGATTTGCTCGTCTCGGATGCGCGTGATGGTGGCGGAGGCGCTGCTGAATGCGCCCTACTCACAGAGGGGGCAGCAGCTCGAAAAATAGGAGGTGGGGCTGTCTTGGCTTGCCACGGTGTCGATCTCGATCGACGTACTCCCAAAGTTGCTCCTAGTCCTTTGTCGCCTACCCTGCAATTCCTTCTCTGCCAAACAAGCAAGCTGGACCAATCTATTGATATCATTATACTCTTTGTAATCAATTATGTCCTGAATTTCACACCTTAAGCCCCCATAAAAACGATCCATCGTATCCTCCTCATCTTCTACAACATTACAACGCAACATGCCTATTTGTAGTTCTTGATAGTATTCCTCGACAGATTTATTACCTTGGTTTAATTGCTGCAATTTCTTACGCATTTCATGGTTAAAAGCAGGAGGAACAAATCTAGCACGCATAGCTACTTTCAATCTATCCCATGTATCAGTGCTAAACCAGAATTAACTACATGAGTCCACCAAATGATAGCACGATCTTTAAATTCACTAGTAGCTTGTCCGACTCTATGCACTTCAGAACTAGATGGGCATTAAATTTTTGTTCAACTGTCATCTCCCAATCTAGATAAGTTTCAGCATCATAAACACCCGCAAAGGATGGTATGGTAAATTTAACTTTAGCAAATGGTTCATCATTAGCACGAGCATTGTAGTGCTGAAAATTATTACCTCCCATACCATGACGATTGTGATGTAAGCGGTGTTGTGGGCGTGCATCATGGGCAGCAAATGCAGCGCCGAGATCTCGGCTTTGTCTCTCATTGATGGAACTGATGGAGCGCTGCAATGTGTCTATCGAGCTTGAAGCTTCCTATCGATCGTCGTTCATCCAAGAGCATCATGAACTCTCCTTTAAAACACACTCTTGATCATCGACGACCCACCTATCATGGTTAGTAGAAAGCAGAAGACAACACAAAGGTATTATCCCTATCAACTACTAGGTGGTGGAAGGTGGAATCACACATTCTAAGCGTCTTATCACACTCTTACCGGTGTTCTTACCAATGCAGCAGTGGTACAACCGGTGGCTGGTTCGTGACACCGTGTCGGCGTGGGTACGATTGCAAGAGGGAACCTGTTACGATCAAGAGTAGGTGTAGCTTGGAAGGCACAATATGGTAGCAATGGAGAACAATCAGTTCATTTCAGAATTGCATAGAATTGAATTATAGTTCGTATCTAGCACTTAGCCTATGTTGCTGATCAACCAAGCATGGAAGACGGCTAAAAATAAGTGTATGGCAAAGTGTAGGAGTGGTAAATAGAAGATAATTCAATCCAATGCAATCTGGAATTGAAGAACACAAGGATTGACCCAAAACTGGAAACTGAAGATTTCTGTCCACTAGACAGCACGTCGGTATTTTGGCCGTAACTTTTTGTCAGTTGCCTTTTTTTCAATGATTCTTTTTTTCTATGTTTTCTGACGGCTTTTTCTACAACTTTTGTTTTGGGGCCAAGTTCTGGAAACCGACCGAAAAAGTCGCACAAAATTCACAAGTGCCGACTGTTGCAGATTCAATCTGTAATTTTAGATCAACTTCCACCGCAGATATCTCTTAACTGCCTTGCTGTAATGACGTGAAATTTTACAGATAGATGGATAAAGGATTTTTGAATCTAATGGCGGTGGTCCCACTCAAAAATAATCTCGGAATAAAAGATATGGCGTTTTTGGTGGCGGCTGCAGGAAGGAAAAATCAGCCGAAATTGGAAATTAGGGTTTGGGGTGGGAATTTTTTTGTTTGGATTTTCAATGGAACAAAGATATGACCAGCAACTAGACACAAATTTCAATTTAGCAAACCAAAACTAGCAGATTGAAAGGCACAACGGGTTTGGACAGCGGAAATTAACTCTTTTGTGGGGCAATTTTTTTTTTCTGGACTATAGGAAATAAAACCAATCCCGATGTGATGATGGCCCGATCTTCCGAGAGGTACTGATAAGTCGATTGTGGAGATCTCGACGTTGATGATCCAAAGGCTCCGACCAAAACAGATCGAACCCTCGCAATCACTACACCATCGCTCCGTTGGTTATCAACCGTGCGAACACGATTGACCTCGCCAAGAAGGCTATCTCCTGCAAGCGAATCGAGAACACAAGCAAGAGAGTAAAAGATGCAATCTGAAATTGCGAATAATGTTTAAGTTCACAAGTTGGGGTTCCTCAAACCGAACATGCGTGAAACGCTAAGCAGAATAAACTCTTAAGAAAAACCCGAGGAAAACTAAAGGGTGTGGTCTCTTTAAATAGGGAGGGGAAGCCACACTTATCTAATGAAAAGGGATGTGGTACTATTCCTAGTTACTGTTCACGCGCGTGGTACTGTTCACATGAACAGTTCCGCCCAAATGGCCCAAGTTATAAGGCCCTCGGCCCACTTTGACTCGGATTGGAAAAGTGACATGTCTTCTTTCGCAGTTTCTGATCTTCTCAAATGGAGTTTGGAGGTGAGACTAGATTCATCTGAAAGTAGACTTCAAGAGCTTTCCAACGAGTACTCATGGGCCCCGAGAAGCCTTCTAGATCAAAAGTTATGGCCGTTTGAAGTTGGCTTGTCAGGCTGAATCCGAATTGATCTGGAGGCCGAATTGGATTCCAAAACCTTTAGTTCATTCTTGATATTGGCCGCTATGGTCGTACGTGTTGGTGGCGTGGTCACATCAACTTATGCATGCCTTTTAAAGCCCATAAGCCCAAATATGATAAGTCCTTATCATTGATCCAACTTGATCTTCTCAGCTTCTCCTAACCTAAACCACTCCCAAGCACTACTCAAGCACTGTGGTTTTGATTCAATGTAGTTTTTGGTATTTTAGTAAACTTACCAAAATACTTTCTTCACCCATTCTTCATCTTTTATTGCAAGCAATCGCTATGCTTACCACATATAGGTGCACCACTGGCTTGCCATGCATCGGTAAGTCTCACCCGTTTTGATTCTATAAGACCACGACTTACTTGGATCGACCAATCCACATGATGCAACTTGTTGCTCGAATTTTCCTTCAATATTTCCTGTCTTTCTCGTGCCAAGCTTGAGCTCAACCATCTCACATAGCATCTTTGATCGTTCTGGGCCTCGGCTCCTCCATGAGCATAGTCTCGATTCTCGCTGTTGACCATGGTTAACTCCAAACGATCCTACACATCAAAAAACCAAGAAATCATTTTTCGGCACAAGTTCTTCACAATTTTACCCATGTTAGTTGTAGCATGCCTCATGCAATATATATGCACTAACCTAGGTCAAAAAATATCACTGCAAGACTCAATCTCCCTAAATTCAAAAATCAGCTAAGAGCTACACTGCCAACCGGTCTGACTGCATGGCCATGCCGATCAAACCGCTGATAGGGATTGTTAGACTGGTTTTAGCTGCTAGTTTGACCGTTGGGGAGCCCTCCGCTGGTCAGATCGGATTGACTACCAATTAGACCATATGGTTAAGTCTAGAATATTTATAATGATGAATAATATGTCATTTTAGGTGTGAGGCATGTGTGGACTCATATCAGTCAAATTGGAAAGAACTTGTATTGGGAAAAAATGTTGCTTTCATCTTTGTATGTCTAAGGTAACTCGGAGGCGATCATGATCTACGGCAAGTACCAGGGAATGGCTTGGTGCAAAGTCGTGGTCCAGAGAGTCAAGAATACTGTAGGAGACAGTTATACTCAAGTTGGGGCACATGGAGATCAAAGATAGAATATGCGTGTGGAATTGTGGAGGTGCGGTCTGGAGTGTCCAAAATTGGGTAGTGCGACAAAAGTTAAAAAATGTGTGTTACGTATGGGTTCAGGTTCCTTATTTATTGAAATTGAAAAAGAACTCATGGTTTTAGGGATAAGATCATGGTTTGGGCCCTAGACTATAAATAGATATGGGGTTAAGTGCTAACCCTAAGGCTAAATAGATGCAATTTTCATGCTAAAGTTTGAGGGGTGCAAAGAGAGCACTTGTAGCCACAAACATGATGATCTAGAAATAAAAGAAAGAGTGCTTGGAGTCACGTCGGAGGGAGCAGGCGCATCATAGGGAAAAAGGATCACACGGAGGGAAGAGGCGTTGTTCCTTGCATCATGGGCATAGGAAGCAACTTCTATGGGTGTTCCTAAGGCGCATCATGCCATCATGCCTAGGAGGCTGGTCCAAGCAGCTTCATCGTGCTTCTCAGGGAATTTAGGGACCAATTGGTCCTATTGAAAGAAGAACGACAGTATACAAGATGATGGACAGAAAAAAAGGTCAAGAAAATTTCTGAGAGAGAGCAACTTCTACCCTTGTCTTCTTGACTCACTCCCTGTGGAGAAAGCTAATTCAAGATTGAAGAAAAGCAGACAACAGAGAGCCGCGCGACTTAAGGCAAAAATTGAAAATGACGTGCTACAGTACTAGTAATGTTGCTACCGTACAAGCACTATATTTTCCCTTCTTTGCTTTTTTTTGTTTTTCATGTTCTTGCTGTATTGGCAAGCTAGACAATCAATACACAGTAGATTTGAAGAAAAAGCTTCCACTGCGGATAACAAATCATTCACCCCCACTGATTGCCATCGATGATCCTACAAGTAGTATCAGAGCATGTTGCAATGGCATCAAATCGAGATCGTTTGTGAGGTAAGCCACCATTTTTCGGTGGATCAGATTATATCTATCAGAAAACACGCATGGAGATTTTTCTACAAGCACATGGTAATGCTATTTGATAAAAACTTAAAAATTCATATGTAGTGCCTCCTGTTGTTACTACTGAAAATATTATTAATGTTGAAGCTAATGCTAAGGCTAGAAATATTTTTTGCAAGGTCTAGTAGAAACGAGTTTATCAGAATTGCTCACATTAAATCTATTAATAAAATTTGGACTGCTCTAGTTAATTGTCATGAAGGTTCTAAATCTGTTAAAAGTGTTCATCAGAACCAATTTAAAAAGGAGTACTCTAAATTTGAGATGAAACCTGAAGAATTAGTATATGCACTTTTTGATCACTTCAATAAAATTGTTAGTGATTTGTAATCTGTGGATTTTGTATACTCTGATTATGACAATGCTCGTTAAATTTTAAATGCTTTGGATATGTTTGTTTGGAATGTGTTAGTCACTACTATTAATCATTCTGTTAACATTGAAACACACTCCTTGAATTATTTTTATTCCAAGATGAAAACACATAAGATTGATGTTTTGGCCAGGATAAACAAATCTAATTCTTTGGATTTAGTGACTAACCAAGCTAACAGTTATTCTAGGTCCTCTATTGTTTCTTTGTCTGCACTGTGTTCCATTTTAAATGAATAGTTAGAGGAGATTCTAGAAGAATGGTTTGTACTTTTCTTCAATAGGGTGACGAAGGTAATTAACAACATCACATCAAGGCGGAGAGGAGGTCCAAGCAGATGCTATGAATGTGGTGAGCTAAACCACATTAAAATGAATTGCCCCAAACTGAGGAACAAAGAGGTCAAGGATGACAAGGCACCAACTCATCGCTCTCAAGTCAAGATTGACCCATGCAAGAAGCGCAATTATCACAGAGTGGTAAACAAAATACTTTCAGTACTTGATGAGATTGATTTGACTGATGATGATTTTTAAAGTGATGATGAGAACAATGGCAAGAAGGAAAAGGTGATGAACTTCACAAGGATTTGTTTTGTAGCAAACAGTGAGGAGCTCAATAATGATGATCTCTACAGTGATCCTAATGAGGTAAAACCTTCTTATATAGATTTATCTTGTGTTGTGCTTAGATTAACAAAGGAGACCATAAAGTATAAAAAGAAAATTAAACATCATGATTTTGTTGTTAAGAGCTTAAATTCTAAAATCAATAGATTTAGAGTTTCTATTCCCAATGATGAATCTTATGAGTCTTGTCAAGTTTTATATTCTGAGTTAGAGACTGTTAGAACATTAATACATCAAACTTGATTCTACTTAGTGATGTAATTGCTAAACTTGATGAAATAAGATTGACACATGACGCTTGTGGTGAAAAGTTAAAACTTGCAGATGATCAAATTGAACAACTCAAGTTTAGTTCTTCTATATGTTTAGAGTCAAGTATTTCAAATGCTCAATCTAAAGCTTGCTCTAATTGTGAATTACTAGAAGCTAGACTTAAGTCATCTCAGAAATCAATTCAACAAATACTTTATCATGAGACACTTTCTTATACTAACTGTCCTAAGTTTAATATAGAAATATACACTTTCTTATACTAACTATCCTAAGTTTAACTAGACAACTTAATGATTTTGCTAAAAAAGAAATATTGGCTCAGTCTAGTGCTTCTAAGAATCTTGTGAATGAACCTATTGACGAGGGCATCTCTACTACACATTCATCTTCCACTCCAGGTGTGCATAACAAAGCTAGTAATAAGGCTCAAAAAGGTCCTATGACAAGAGCAAGAGTTAAACTACTCCAACAATAGGTGTGTGTGTATGGAACCCTAAAACCCATGTGTGGGGCGTGGCGCCCAAGAGTGTGTGCAAGGGGGCGTGCGCACCCCCTAAATGCAGCCGCCACCCCCTCTTGGAACCATTAGACCATCTTTTTCAGAATTAATCTACTATTGTCGTGCTTGAGTTCTTCCTTTGCTGCCGAATTTCCATGCGGAATTTGGGAGTTTCTTCAATCAAGATCATTCAACCTTTCTGCTAAGAATTGGGTGCACGATAGATCTTCACTTGATGGTCGGCGAAATCGACGCAAGTGTGTTTTGGCGAATTAAAGAGTTTTCGTCCCTTGCACAAGCATAGGAGGATCACTACGATTCATCAAGACTCTCGCGAGTATCCAATCCTACATCGAGAAGATAGGACGACCCCGTATCATGTTGGTATCAGAACATGGTTTACTCAGTAGGATTTTATTCCTTTAATTTTTAGTTCATTACTTGTTGTTTAATTTTTAGTTCATTACTTGTTGTCCTATAGTCCATTATAGCCGAAAATTTGCCTCACAAAAATATCAAATCTGAACCTTTATATTAATCTGTTATTTCGTGTGAGTTTGATTAGGTTTTATTCCAATAGAAATTTTGGTTTGGTGTTGATCTTACTGTCTTTTTGTTGCTTAATCACTGTCATATAAAATCTTTGAAAATCTGCTAGTTGATCCTTTAATTAGCTCCAAAAAGAATGGATTTAGTTTACTTTTTGAAGCCTTGTCTTGCTGCCCGCACCACAGTATTGCACAACTTTGGAAAGATCATAGCCAAAAAGCAATCTGTGAGTCCTTTCCTTGTTGGGTCGGCCGAAGGGAACCTTAGCCACCCCTCTTTTCCTCACGCAAGCAAAACCCTAGGAAGGGAAGGGGAGCCGAACTTGTGGGCTGCGGTTTGGGCTTTCGTAGGAAGAGCTTTCAACTCTATGAGCCCAGCCGAAACAAGGTTAGAAATTAGAGCTTTACTTAAATCCTTTGAATACTTGAGACTAGCCATTGATATTGCTTTGTGGGCTGCTCTTGAATTATTTACTCACAACTGAACATTGTTGACGTGTGCATCACTCATTTGACTGATAAAAAAAATCAAAGTTTAGAGAGAGAGAGAGAGTATCTTTTAATTACCTTTATGCCATTGCCTTCTACAAAAAGTTTGTGACCCATATACCTCCCTAGGATCGGGAGAGGGATTTGAGGAGATTTGAGTCAGTTGCAGGGTAGCAAAAAAAAGAGAGAGGTAAATAAAGGCCGAATTGGGTGAGTGTCTCTAGTTCATAATTTCAGTTTGGGTATTTAATTTCTTGAGCATTTGTGCCCTCTATTCATATTCTTGCAATTGGCTAGCATCTCTCCTAGTACTTGGTGCAAAACGAGTTATTTAACTCTCAACTTCAGATTGCTTCTAATTAGCTCATTCCTTTGTTTGCATTGAGTCATATTGATCTTTGCATGTGGATTCATACACTTCACTTAAATCTTTGGGATCAGCACTTAGACAAAATTTCTAGCTTGGATTATTATTTAATTTTACAACATAGTGAAATTCAGATTGTGTAGGATAAACACTTCCATACCAAGCTCCACTAAATAACTAGTGTTGTGCAATTGTGACTCACTCTTAAATCTGCTTGAACATCACTTGCTATTGTAACCACTACCAAGTGTAAGTTTCTTTCGGCCTTAAATTCACTTTGGAAAGGTAAAAACTTTACTTGGGAGAGGAAAGAGTGAGATTGAGTGAACTCCCATATCATACACATATTGGTGTTGTTTCTGTCTTCTTTCGCACAATTAACCATGTCAAGTGGAGATGACAATATGGGCGAGGAGCATGATCTGAACACTCCGGTGACTCGATTCCAATTCCAAGCTTTGAGGAGAACTTTGCGCAATGAGTTCACCGCCACTACTTCCACCTTGGAAGAGCAACTCAAGGAGGAGATCAACAATTCTACACAAGATATGTGCATTGAGATGAACCAGCAAATGAATATTCTACGTACAAATATTGTGAACAATGTTGTGCACACGCTTCGGCCACAACAAGAGGAGGGAAGTGTTCATCGTGGGGGTGCAATTTCTCCATGAGACGAAGGAGCAGTCGCTGCTCAAGTCAACCAAGAAGCTCAACAAAGGCAAGACCGCATGGTGGCAAACTGAGAGACCATGTGGATGCGACCCCATGTTTGTGATGAGTAATTGACAATTTTTCTGGAAAGTTTGAGTTTGGTTTGTGCGTTTCGTGCCATGATGGCATTTGGCTCAGTTGGGTTTGGTTAGTCGGACTTGAGGCGTATTCTTCTTCCCGATCGGGCATTTGGGCCATTTTATGCTTGAGTACGATTTGTTGATGCTAATGAGGATTACTTGTTTCGAGCGGTGCTATGTAATGTATTTCTTGTCTGTGATGGCTGCAGGACGTCGAGGCGAAGTCATGGCAAGGCACGGGAGGACCGGACTAGGCGCAGGTGGTGCCGAGGTCAAAGCGGTCGAGGTGTGCCGAAGACGGCGAGGGCTCGAGGTAGCTGCGAGGCTTGGAAGGCAAGGAATGAGGAAGATTCCCGGAAGGTGCAGGAGGGGCGTTTTGGTGAATACGCAAAGCTGCACTAAAGGAAGTGGATTATGGATAAAGCATTGGAGTTGTTGAGACTTAATGGGCAAAGTAAATTGCAAACCCTTTAGTGGAAAGCTATATAAAGGAGGGGTGTCTCCTGCATGTAGCATGGCTTGTGAGAGGGGTTAGAGGCTCTTTTGCTTTGTGCTTTAGTTGTTGGTGTTGGCAGGAGAGAGGTGGTGTGTTGGTGTTCTTGTCTCCTGCGTGAGAGCTCCTCCACATGAAGCATGTAGTGTGTTTCCATCTCATGCTGTGAGTTGGGTTTTGGGAGGAGATGAGTTGATACTCCATGTAATTATTCCTCTGTACTCAATCATCCATGGGAATGAATTTCTTTGACTTGGTTTGCTCTTGTCTCCAGTTTCCTTCTTCGTGCTGCTTCTCTGTTTGATTTCTAAGTTTTTGTGATTTGGAGTTGATTCTTGCCAAGAAGGTGAAAAATGGATTGCTCTATGTTGGAATGATGCCTTAAGATCATTTGATCAAATAAACTCCCAATAGCACAGCAGGAAATTCAAAGATTCCTTTTCACCCATTTCCCCTGTTCTTGATTTTCTAGGGTTTGGGTACAGAGGAACTTGTCTTCTCTTGAATCTCCTTTAGAAGATGGCTCATGATTCATGCTGTCAAGTCCTCTTGTTGTTACTAAACCAATTGCAAAGCAGCTTGGGTAGAGGGTTCAAGACTCATGAATAATTTGGGTTTTAGCTCATACTTTGCAAAAGTTTCAGGTTTTTGTCAAGAATCTTGATTCTTCTCTCTCCAGTTGAAAACTTTGGCTTCCCGAGACCCCAGTGGTATTTAGGTTGTATTCATAACCTTTTGGCTGGTGGAGATTAGAAGAATTTCACAAAAACTCTTGGTTGCAAAACATTTCAGTATTTTCAGTTTTGCACTCGGGTTGTTTGTTGCTCTGTCTTCAGTTAACCGGTCAGACCGGGTGTTACAGGGCGGTCAGACCGGATTTGTTATGGCGCTCAGACCGCTATGTGCTGAGCGGTCAGACCAGCCACACAAGGGCGGTCAGACCGGTGGCCAGAGTGCGGTCTGACCAGCCCATGTGTGGCGGTCTGATCGGCCTCTGCAGCCTAAGTTGTCTCCTGTATTCAACTGTTGTCCTTCTTGTTTTGTTGTGTTCCATTGGTTGCTTAGCTGGTATTTTAGGCTCCTGGGTTCTTTTCTGTTTGGTTGAGGTGCTAGTGGTTTTGAACTCTTTTTCTTCATAGCTTTTAGCTATTGGAGAGAAGACTCTAGTGGGTATTTTGGGGGTTAAAATTTTTGTAAGCAACATTCATCCCCCCTCTGTTGCCGATTTCGATCCAACACAAACACCATTCGTCCACCCCCACCTAGGAGAGTTAATGGGGGTGGCTTCCATGGTCCGGGGAGGGGCCATGGACATGGAGGCCATGGTGGGGGAGCACCACACTTCGACAATGAAGACTTTCTGCCCTACAACGACGGCTAGCACCGCCGTAATCATTACGGTGATAAACGGCCAAACAAGGAGAAATTTGGTAAGTTTAAATTACAATGCCATCATTTTCAGGTACTCATGTGCCTAAAGAATACCTCACTTGGGAACTCAAGGTGGACAAGGTGTTTCGCTTGCATAATTATTCTGGAGAGAAGAAAATTCACATGGCAGGACTTAAATTCAATGATTATCCATTGATTTGGTGGAAACAAGTGCAAAATCAAAGGAGAAAGAACAATGAGCCACCCAATACTACATGGGAGGAGATAAAGTACCACATGAGGGCAAGGTTTGTTCCTAAATATTACAAATGTGATCTCTTTGATAAATTGCAGCAATTGAAGCAAGAGAGTTTCACGGTTGATGAGTACTGCAAAGAGATGGAAATGGCCATGATTAGGGCTAATGTTTATGAACAAGAAGAGTAGACCATGGCTCGCTTCCTTGCTGGTTTGCACTCTTCCATCAAGCCAATTGCCGAGTTTCAACCCTACAACAACATGATGGAGTTGGTGCATAAAGCCACTAAGATAGAGAGGCAAGTACAACAAGATATGAGGGCTTCAAAATCATCTTCCTACACTCCCTGTACAGCACTACAGGAGGTAAATCAACATGCCGTTTCAATTCGTTTAAAACAAATTCCTCTAGTGGAAGCTTTGCTCCTAGTACACGTGCTGCCCAAGTGCAAAGAATATGACCCCTTCCATTCCAAAGAGAGCTCCAACACCTTCTTCATCATCTTCTGTGAGTTCTACAGCCAAGAGTAGTTCCATTCAATGTTTTAAATGCCTTGATCATGGATATATGCAGAAGGATTGCTCGAATAACAAGGTAATGTTGATAACTGAGAATGGAGACTATGATTCTGCTAGTGATGAAGATGAAGAGTACCTTGCTGATTTCGAGACTAATGAGGATGACCATGGTGGAGAACAAGGAGAGGAGGCACATAGGGATGGGTATTGTGACCCTGAGTCCGGTCCTATCCTTGTGTATACCCCTTCGGTGTTGAGCGTGCAAGCAAAGTCTAACCATGAACAGCACTACAATCTCTTCCAAACAAGAGCTCAGGTAAGCAAATATGGTAAGTGTTCTAAGGCTATTATTGATAGTGGTAGTTGTCATAACTTGGCTATTAAAGAACTTTGCACTAAACTTGAATTGAAATACAAAAAATATCCACATCCATAACAAATTCAATGGTTGAATAATGATGACTCTATGAATGTTGGATACACTGTTGATGTTAGTTTTCAGATTGGTAATTATGGGATACTGTAGATTGTGATGTGGTTTCCATGGATGCATGTCATTTACTTTTAGCAAGACCATGGCAATATGATATATCTGTGATTTATGAGGGGAGAGCAAATCAATATAAGTTCATGTGGAATAACAAAGAAATAACATTGCCACCATTGACTCCTTCCCAAATTGTGGCTGAAAATGTGCAAAAGAAAGAAGTGCAAATAGAGAGTGAAAGAGGGCAGGAGCCAAAGAGTGTACTTTCACAAAAGGTGAGTGAGAAAGAAAAGCTAAAATTGAGTGAAAAAACCAAGAGTGATGGAGATAAAAAAAAACTAGTAATGATAGCCACAAATCTGAGATGAGGGAGATGAGAGATAATTCTACTATGTTTCACTTTGTTTTGCTGTACAAAAATGCTTTGATTACTACTAATGACTTCATATCTCTTTCTAGTGTTGTTTCTCAAGTTTTGCAGGCTCACGACAATATGTTTCCGGAGGTGGTGCCCACTGGTCTACCACCCATTCGAGGTATTGAGCATCAAATTAACTTGGTTTTAGGACCCCCTCTTCCCAATTGGCTTCCGTATCGCACTAACCTGGAGGAGACAAAGGAAATTCAATGTAATACCCCAAAAGTGATTCGAGAGTTAATCGATTAATTGGAGGGAATGACCATTTAGAAAAGAGTTTGTTGTAGGGGTGGCCCCCACCTAAGCCCAGCCGGCCTGCTTAGAGGGTTGTAAGGCCTAGAATGGGACATGTGTAATGACATGAATGCCCCTGAAAGGGATGATTGAGTGTAAGGGTACAACTGTAAGAGCACCCCCATGTGGATATATATATATATACGCGGTACAGGCTAGGGAAAAGGACCCTAAGCATTGTTCACCTAATTCTTCACTACCACATCTCTCTCTCTCTCTCTCTGTTTGGTCTGTAACCACAACAGAGTTAAATAGGGATTTTTAGAGGGAGAATTTCTGAAAATCCTGGCAACCCAGGCCTGGGCCTTGGCCCAAGAGGTGGCTGGCCAAAAAGGGGGAGGCGCCCCTCCCGCAAACCCTAGCCGCCACCCCCTAAGCCCCCTCCTCTTTCTCCCTTGAGCCGCCACCTCCCTCTCCCCCTTGTGCCTCCCTTGTCCAGTAGCACCACCACCTCCTCCTCCATTGAAGCCCCCTGCTATTGATGAAGGATATTCCCTTTGCTGCCGGTCGAGCGGAGGAAGGAGATCGATCACTGAGAGGCGTTTTGATCCGGAAGACGGAGAAGAGGAAGGGAAAAAGAGAAAAGAAAGGGAGAGAGAGATCACGTGGTGTTCATCATGTTCTTCAGCGATTCATCAAGAGTAACCCCATTTCCCCTGGTTAGATGCATATTTAATTGTTGTAGCAATGTCGGTATTGTGGTCTGCTCAGGATAGATTGTGTTAGATGGTCGTTTTGATATAGTTTCGTGTGGATTCAGTTCTGGATGTCTCCTAGAGTATTGTAGAGGACGTTGCCATCTTTCCATGAAGTACTAGAACACGTCATTGGACATCTGTAGCAGAAGTTATGATTTTATTAGTGGGACTGTTCTGCAGATTTGTGGGTTTTCTGTCAGGTTTTGGTAAATTGGGTTATGTGATTAGAAAAAGGGAGAATAAAAGAAGCTCAGTATAATGAAAGTTGTAGATAATTGTCTTATATTTCCAGAAAGGTCAAAAACTCATGATTCGTACACTCGTACTGAAAGTTATGATATTTTTAGTACTCCATCCAGAGAACCCGATGTGAAATTGATGTTTTAGGAAACTGGCTTGTGCGAGTATAATTTGGCTGATTCAGGGAGGTTAACCAACTAGGTTAGATGGAGAATTAATTATCTTTCCAGAAAGTCTAAGAACACCTCATTCGGACTCCTGTACCAATAGATATGGATTTTTGAAGTTGACTGTTCACAGAGGGGACAGATAGACCCTTAGGATTTGGGGTTGAAGTCGAGTTGGACGTTTTTGTGGGTTCATGATTGTTCTCTTTATATAACTTTGGTCCACTACCGTTATCTTAGAATGCGTTATAATTATTATTCAGGTGGTGGACTGATCCCGGGGGCAGCACCTTCTGCACATCCCTCGTCATCTCGCGGTTAAGGCAAGTATAATGAAGGATACAATGGTTATTATGGAATGTCAGTGTTTGAGTTATATTGTGAGCAATTGTGTGTTCATGATGTGATGAAGATGTTTTTGGTAATGTTCATGGGTGTTTGAAAGTTATGAAGTTCATGAGTGTATACATGGTAGTATGAAAAGGTTTTCCTTGTGCAAAGTGTTGTGGATGCACGTTTTTTTATTAAACTGAGACTTTCATGCATATGCATCATGTTGGCTTACTGAAGTCTTGGTCATGTAATGACCAAGCATTTGCTGAGGTCCCCGTCATGTTGTTGACAGGCTAAAGGTCCCCATACTTGTGGAGTATGGGCAATTGGTCCCTGTACCAGATGGTACAGGCATGGGTGTGCATCGACGGATGCACACTCTGCATTACCGGTAAAATGCAAAAGAGAAAGAGATAAAGATATTGTTGATCATACTTCATAGCATGATTTATATAAGTAATTTTTGGATATTCTTATGAAATGGTGTTCATGTATGTTCTTGTTACCCTTTGTTATATTTACCGAGTCGTTGGACTCACCCTTGTTGTTTGTTGTATTTTTAGGTACCTTTATGAGATCGGCATGCATGGGAAAAAGGAAGGATTAGTCTTGTTGCACTTTGCACGATCAACCCATAATGGCTAGAAAGGAAGAAATTAAATAGTAGAAGAATGAATTACTTTAAGTATCTTTATGATCATTGCTTGCTGAAAATTAAACTGTAATAAATGAATAAAATGTTTATGGTGTTCCTGTTCTTTATCAAGATGCTAGTCCTATGAATGTCCTAGTCACCCATAGTCAATTTTGTTTAGTCTTGGTCGAAATACCTGTTGGATATCTATTCTTATTAAATCTGCTTGTTGAAACCTCTGGCATAGATAACTATTTAGGGGAGGTTCTACCAAAATTTTGTGAGACGTATTTAGTTTTTCCTTGTTCATTACTAGTTTGGTAGCATTCCAGGTCAATGATTGACTGGGGTGTTACATTCAACAGCAAGTGTAAGCACTTTGGACAAAGGGTACGTACGTGAGAGTCTTAACCCTTGTGCCGTTCCTATCATTCTTGTTCCTAAGAAAGATAATACTTGGCAAATGTGCGTAGATTGTAGAGCTATTAACAACATAATTGTTCGCTATCATCATTCTATTCATAGGCTAGATGATATACTTGATGAGTTAAGTGGTTCTACTATCTTTTCTAAGATTGATTTGCATAGTGGCTACCATCAAATAAGAATGAAACACGGTGATGAATGGAAAACTGCTTTTAAAATAAAATTTGGCATGTATGAATGGTTAGAATTGCTTTTGGGATGTCCAATGTCCCTCGTACTTTCATGCACTTGATGAACCATGCTTTGAGACATTTCATTGGAAAATTTATGGTAGTTTACTTTGATGATATCTTGATATATAGCCGCTCTTTGGATGAACATGTTGAACACATCAAACAAGTGCTAGAAGTGCTTAGGCAGTAACGCTTGTATACCAATCTTGAGAAGTGTACTTGCACAAGTAAGGTTGTGTTTCTGGGTTATGTTGTTTCTGCTCATAGCATTGAAGTGGACGAGTCTAAAATTGAAGCTATTTGAAATTGGTCTACTCATGTGAATGTTAGTTAAATTTGTAGCTTCCATAGGCTTGCTAGTTTTTATCAACCATTGATGCCCCATTAAATGAATTAACTAAAAAGGGAGTCACTTTTGAGTAGGGAGGAAATAAGACAAAGCTTTTCTTGAATTAAAGAAATGTTTGACTGAACCACCATTGCTTGTTTTACCTAATTTCACTAAAACCTTTGAGATTGAATATAATGCTAGTGGAATAGGTATTGGTGGTGTTTTGATGCAAGAAAGAAAACACATATATTTTAGTGAGAAACTTCATGGTGCACAATTGAATTATCCTGTTTATGATAAAGAATTGTATGCTCTTGTGTGTGTGTTGAAAACTTGGCAACATTATCTTTGGCCTAATGAATTTTTCATATATTCTGATCATAAAGCTTTGAAATACTTAAAGGGCTAAGCGAAATTGAATCGTAGACACGCTAAGTGGATAGAATTCATTGAGACATTTCCATACATTATCAAATATAAGAAAGGCAAAGAGAATGTGGTAGCTGATGCATTGTCTAGAAAACATGTACTTTTGACTCAATTGAAAGTAAAGGTACCAGGGTTGAAAAGTTTGGGAGATTTGTATGCTTCCGATCATGAATTTTTAGTACCATATTCTAATTGCAAAGATGAAAAAGGGTGGGATAAGCTTCGTATTCATGATGTTTTTTCGTATGAACAAGCTATGTGTTCTAGATGGCATATTTTGTTTTTGTTATTGTGGATAGGTTTTCTAAGATGGCATATTTTATTCTCTGTCATAAGAGCGACGATGTGTCGCATGTAGCTGACTTATTTTTTAGGGAGATTGTGAGATTGCATGAAATGCCAACATCAAGTTTATGAGCTACTTTTGGAAAACTTTGTGGGCCAAGCTTGGGACAAAGTTGTTGTTTTCAATGACTTGTCACCCACAAACAGATAGACAAACAGAGATGGTGAACTACACACTTTCCATATTGCTAAGGACCATGATAAAGAAGAATTTAAAAGAGTAGGAAGATTGTTTACCGTATGTGGAGTTTGCATATTATAGGGTGGTATATTCTACAACTCAACTGTGTCCATTTGAGGTAGTGTATGGGTTCAAACCAATCACACCACTTGATTTATTACCACTCCCACTACAAAAACGAGCTAATATGGAAGTTTCTAAGCGTGCCAACTTTGTGAAAAAGCTCCATGCATCAACGAAAGAGGTAATTGAAAAAAGGTATGTGCTTATGCTTCCAAGGCTAACAAATCTAGAAAGAAAATACTTTTTGAACCAGGTGACTTAGTGTGGGTACACCTTCGCAAAGAATGCTTTCCAAAGAAGTGTAAATCCAAATTGATGCCGCATGGTGATGGACCTTTCAACGTGCTTGCCAAGATCAATAACAACACATACCAGATTGAGCTTCCAGGAGATGATTATGGAGTAAGTACTACCTTTAATGTTGTTGCTTTATCATCCTTCTTTGGACAACATCGTGCTGAGTCAAGGATGATCCTTTTCAAGAGAGGGAAGATGATGAGGGCATCTCTACAACACATTCATCTTTCACTCCAAGTGTGCATGACAAAGCTAGTAATGAGGCTACAAAAGGTCCTATGACAAGAGCAAGAGCTAAGCTACTCCAACAACATGTGTTTTTGTTTCTTAGAGAGTTTCCTATTGCTTTAAATTAGAATGGTATCTACCTTATGCAAATACGTTGTGTGTTCTCAGATTTGAAGCAATAGAATAATAAGGAGAGAAGGACCAACTGGCTAAGCATAAGAGGAGAAAGGCTCCTACGGACAAAGGAAAGGAGGCCCAGAAGACCCATGCGGCAAACCCGAGTAGAAGAAGGTCCAATCGACTGGTCCAAGAAAGTCCAATTGTCTGGTCCAAGATAACACTGGCTGAATACCATCAAGGAGGGAAGCAAACCCAAGTCATGAGGCTAGCCCATCTATAGAAATGTCCATGTTTATACTTTTATAAAGGCGTGTTTGCCATTTTGTGATTAAGGGCCAATTTGAAGCTAGCTCTTGTTATGGGCACCAAAAACCAAATAAAGACTAAGTAGAATGGGCCTTAGGCGTGGGGCCCAAGAGTGTGCATAAGGGGGGCGTGCACACCCCCTAAAAAGGCAGCCGCCACCCCTCTTGGAACCCTTAGACCATCTTTTTTAGAATTTATCTACTATTGTTCATGCTTGAGTTCTTCCTTGCTGCCGAATTTCCGTGGAGAATTAGGGAGTTTCTTTAATCAAGATTGTTCAGCCTTTCCGTCGGGAATTGGGTGCATGATAGATCTTCACTTGGTGGTCGGTGAAATCAACACGAGTGTGTTTTGGTGGATTAAAGAGTGTTTGTCCCTTGCACTGGCATTAGAGGATCACTACGATTCATCAAGACTCCCGCAAGTATCTAATCCTACGTTGAGAAAATCGAGCGACCTTGTATCACCTGTTAAATGCACAACTTGTCCCACTTGTGCTAAAACATGAATACCTTAAGGACACTTTAGAGAGATTTTTTAACAAGAAAAATCTAAATATGATCCTAGACAAGTCAAAAACAAGTGTCAAAAACACCAATCTAGGGTTTAACATTGCTAATTATACCAAATAATCGACCTAAGGTTGTTAAGGTCATTGGAAGTGGGATAATTGAAACAAAAAGTGAGTCTCATAAAACTATATTTAAATCTATTGGTTTTGTACAAAGTTCATTGGGTAATGCTATAGGTGTTAGCTTATCATCTCAAAAGAATTTTAATTGTGTTAAATTTTATTGCACCTACTGTGGAAGAGGTGGGTACTTGTATGAATTTTGCTTTAGGCGTGCTAGGAAAGAGAAGAAGGAAAGACTGAATACTGTAAGATAAAAACATGCAACCTCTTTTGTTCTTAAAGGTAATACGAAAGGTAGGTTTTTAGAGAACTTATATGATGATCGTAAATCTGCTTTGCATGCTGGATTAGGATATAATTCAAATAATTCATATTTTTTGGCATTCTAATCGTCCACGCACATGCGATTTTGGTCAAATTTTGTTGCTTTTCCTCCACCTTGTATGTCTCAGCACTAGATTCCTAGATCTTATCTCACTAAGCTATTTGATACTTCTCAGTTTGTTCATTTACGGAGTGAGTTGGGGGTATGTCATCTAATGGGATTGTTCTGAGGGGAAGTTTTTTTTGTATATCATTGTAAAGGCTTATTTTTATTTTTATTTTTGAGAACTTGAATTATTATTTAAACCAATAATCACAAAACAAGTCATAATGTGTATTTGAGCTTTCTTGATCGTGATTTTACATGTGTAGTTTAGCAAGGACATGATCACCTGTTTATCAAATTCTGTCAACTTGAACATACAATATGGCAAGGCTAAATTCTTTGGCAAAGTTTTTATTAGAGTGGTTATTTCTTGAGTTGTGTCATGTTTAAATACCTAGATAAATCTTGGTTCTGGATCAAGTTTAAGTTTGAACCATTCTAGTTCCTTTTTGAATCACTTTTAGCTTTTTTAGAAATACATGTGGCAAATTATGGTGAAATAGCTAATTATGTATGCATATTAACAATTCTTTCCCATGAGACGGTTTGTTATTGCACTAGACATGAACTTGGGGGAGTTTTGTAGAACCAAGATCATGAAACCTTTAGTTTTTTGGCTTGGCATTATCAAAAAGTAAGGTTTGAGTTGCTACAATTAATAAAATGTGATTCAAGTTGACTCAAAAAGGTCATTATAAATGTGCTGAAATTAATTTGGGATGAAACTCAGGAGGCCGTTGTAAATAGCTCCTAGTCTAGGACATGATTTACTAAAATAAGCCATAATCAAATGTCAATAAAAAAGTGTTATATGTTGAGTTATGTAAATTTATGTTAAGCTTTGTGCTTCAGTTTGGCACTTGTGGCCCACTTAGTTATTGATTCTAGTATCTAGATTTAAATCTGTATTTTTTACATGGCTATCTTTTTTAATGAGATCTCTAGGTTAACTGGCCATTTTTGTGAAGGTCTGTCATGTACATTAATTTTCTTAATCACATTATAAGCTTCTTTTGGTCTGCTTTGTATATATGCATGCTTATGATCGAGCAAACTTTATAAAAGTATGACTTTGTACACATCAATCCAATTGGTTTAAATAATCTTTTAAGTTTAAATGGTGTGTTTTTCTTTAAAATAGAAAATTGGATCAATGATACTTGGTTGTGAGTTCTCTCTTTGCCAATATTTTCTTTTGTGCCTTGATACTTACATTGCCAAAGCGGGAGAGATTTGTAAGATTTGTTGCTCAAATTATTAAATGCTTTTTGATATACTTTGTGAGAGATTTGGGAAAGATTCGTGGCGTGTGGCTTAAAATGCTTTTTCGGTTTTGGTTCTTCACTTAGACCTGTTTAAAATCATGTTATCTTGAAGTATTGTCAATGTATTCATAAAGGGTGAGATTATTATATCATATGGGGTTTAGAATATTTGTGATAATGAATAACTGACAATGTTATTCGTTGATATTATTTGAGGCGTGTGTCATGTGTTGACTCATGTCGGTCAAGTTGAAAAGAATTTGTGTCGAAAAAATATTGCTTTGGTCTTTGCATGTGCAGGGTAACTCAAAGACGATCATAGTCTACGGCGAGGATTGGGAGATGGCTTGGTGCAAAGTCATGGTCCAGAGGGTTAAGGATATTAGAGGAGATGGTTGTGCTCGAGTTGGCACGTGTGGAGATCAAACATGAAAAATACGTATTGGAGCTACGGATGTACGGTCTGGAGGCTTCGACACGTGACAATTTTGGAGTGTCCAAAATTGGATAGTGTGACAAAAATTAAAAAAATATTGTGTTGCGTAAGAGTTTCGGGTTACTTATTTATTTGAATTGTAAAAGAACTCATGGTCTTAGGATAAGATCATAGTTTAGGTCCTGAACTATAAATAGAGATGGGGTTAGGAGCTAACCCTAAGGTTGAATAGATACAATTTTCATGCTAGAGTTTGAGAGGTGACAGGATGGTACTTTGTAGCCACAAACATGATGATCTATCAATAAAAAAAAAAGTGGTGTCTAGGGGCACTCGAGTGTTTTTGTGGTTCGGAGCACTCAGATTTTTTTAGAGTGGGTGCATACATGGGAGAATGGAGGCTTTGAATGTTTTTTGTGGTTGGGAGCACTCAAATTATTTAGAGGGGGTGCATACATGGGAGAATGGAGGATTTGAGTGTTTTTGTGGTTTAGAGCACTCACATTTTTTTGAGGTGGTGCATACATAGGAGAAGAGGGATTCGAGTGTTTTTTTATGGTTCGAAGCATTCACATATTTTTTGAGAGGTGTATACAAGGGTGAAAAATCCAAATGCTCCGAGTTCAAAAAAATACTGAAGTATTATTTAGCACTTTCCATAAAAAAAATAACGTTTGTGCTCCCAGGAGAAACTGATATGTTGTTCTCGAGTTTTTGCATCTGTCAGGCGAGGCGTCCAGCGGCAGGATCGAGTCACGTGGGAGGGAGCAAGCGCATCACAGGGAAAAAGGATCGCGCAGAGGGAAGAGGGCAAGAGGCGTTGTTCTCAGGGAATTTAGGGACCAGTAGGTCTTATTGAAAGAAGAACGGCGCATATACGAGACGATGGATAGAGAGAAGGTCAAGAAAATTTCCAAGAGAGAGAGAGAGCAGCAGCATCTTTCCTTGTCTTCTTGACTCGGTCCCCGTGCGAAAAAGTTAGTTCAAGATTGAAGAACAGCAGACTAAGGTTGTGTTTGGTTTAGAGACAAGGTGAGATGGGATGGTCTTGTCCCTGGTTTTGGAATGGGATGATCCCATTTTTTGTTTGGTTAGGGGGATAGAGTCATCCCTGTTTTTTGTTTGGTTGGAAGGATAAAGTGGGATGGAATGGTCCCATCCTTTGTTTGGATGGAAGGATGAAGGTGGGACATGTGTGGCCTTTGAGTTTTTTTTAAAAAAAATTGAAGGCTATTGTTGATATGTTTGTACACATAAGCCTTTGAATTTTTTTTAAAAAAAATTTAATCAAAATAGTACTTAAAAAAACAAAGAGGTGGGATGACTCTATCCCACGTGGGATGACTCTGTCCCATGAAAAAAAGAGGATTGCCTGGTCCCGGATCTATAAGGAATATTCCTAGTGGGATGTCCTTGACTCTGCTTGTCCCAGAAGCAAACACCACCTCGAGGTGGGATATCCTACCTGGGACGTCCCTGTCCCTCGAACCAAACACTGCCTAACAGAGAGCCGCGCGACTTAAGGCAAAAAAATATTGAAACCGATGCGCTACATTACAAGTAATGTTGGTACCGTATAGGTACTGTTTACTACACACTATTCGCTACAGTAACCAGGGGAATATACTTTCCCCTTCTTTGCTATTTTTTTGGTTTTTTGTGTTCTTGCTATATTGACAATCAGAAAATAATAGATTTAAAGGAAAAAAAACTTTCGCTACATTACAAATCGTTATCGGTATCCTACAACTTGTTTAACCATATTTGGTATCTTTTGTTGTACCAATCAGCTGGATTTCCTTGAATTAAAGGTGTGTGTCACATCAATGGTGCCAGTAAGTCCTGCTATTGATGACTTGTACATTGAAATGAGGAACAGATCATTCCATGCGTTACAGGTAACTGATCGTGGCATCGTTTCATAAGTACTGATCATGCCATGCGTTGCAGGTAACTGATCGTGGCATCGTTTCATAAGTATTGATCATGCCATGCGTTACAGGTAACTGGAAGCAAATTAAGGCTCGAGTCTTTTGTTACCTATTCAGCATGGTCGCCGTGTGATGCACTTCTATTGTCCCAATCAGTTGGAATTCCATCAACGGAGATAGCTTTCCTGCCATCAATGGCTTCTGCATTGAAATGAGGGACACAGATCACTCACAATATAACATGATCCAAAGTGGCGTTCATAGGCATGCACATTCATGCGCAAATATTTAGGTACCCATAAAAAAGCCCATAGAATGGCAGAGTTCAGCTTTCTTGTTCAAGAAAGTGTGATAGCGTTGTGCCTTCTCCTCTCCTTCCAACTAGCCACAACATATCTTCATGCATCAACATCGAACGGGAGCTGCATCGCAGGCGAGAGGGCTGCGCTTCTCTCCATCAAGGCGAACTTGTCGGACCCCAACAACCACCTCTCATCATGGCAAGGTGAAGACTGCTGCAGATGGAAGGGAGTCAGGTGCAGCAACAACACTGGCCACGTTGTCAAGCTCAACCTTCGGGGAAGCACCATCTTTGCAGATAAATTGGGAGGTGAGATAAGCTACTCTTTGGTCAGTCTACAGCAACTGAGGTATCTGGACTTAAGTTGCAATAACTTCATCGGGGAACAGATACCAGAGTTTCTTGGTTCTTTGTCAAGTCTTAGGTATCTCAACCTTTCAAACTCCTTATTCTATGGAAGAATACCCCCGCAGCTTGGGAACCTCTCCAAACTTATCTACCTCGATCTAAATTCCGGGGACTCGGACATCCTTCCCTTCTCCAATGATCTTGAATGGCTGTCACACCTATCCTCACTGAAGCACCTCGACATGAGCTATGTGAACCTTAGCACTGCAGTGAACTGGGTTCATGAAGTTAACATGCTTCGAACTCTTAAAAAGCTCTACCTACAGTTCACTGGACTAAGAAATAGAGTTGTTTTCCTTGGTCAGTCTAATCTCACAGCACTCGAGATGCTTGACATCTCAGAGAATAACTTCAACACAACCATTGCTCCCAACTGGTTTTGGAACTCAACTAGCCTCACTTTTCTTAGCATAAGAGACTGTAGCTTCTATGGCCCAATTCCTGACGAGATAGGCAATATGACCTCGCTTGAACAAGTTTATTTCCGACGAAATAATCTCATGTCCACCATGATACCATCAAGTTTCCAAAATCTATGCAACCTGAAGGTACTAGATCTAGAATTGAGCAATACCTCAGGGGATATAACAGAATTGATGGAGCGGTTACCAAACTGTCCTTGGAACAAGCTGCAAGAGTTGGATTTGTCTTTCAATAATATTGGTGGAGCCCTGCCAAATTTGCCAGGACCTCTTACGAACTTGACCTACTTAGCTCTGTCTTATAATAAGCTTACAGGAACTATACCATCATGGATAGGGGCACTCACAAAATTGATTGTTTTGGAGCTTGATTCCAACAACCTAAATGGCATAGTCACTGAAGATCACTTAGAAAGCCTCACGAACCTAAAGTTGTTAGGGTTGTCCAATCCGCTTCTTCAAATGAAGGTCGGGCCGAATTGGGTTCCTCCATTCAAACTGTGGATACTTATCTTAGCGTCTTTGGACCTAGGACCGGAATTCCCACCATGGCTTAGATCACAAACAAGCATGAAGATCCTTCACATTTCCAATGCAAGCATAACTGCAATCCCAGATTGGTTTTGGGTTGCATTTTCAAGAGCAGAGTTTTTGGATTTGTCGGATAATCAGATTACTGGGACACTACCAGCTACATTGGAATTTATGGCAGTAGATATATTGGTACTGTTCAATAACAGATTTACCGGTACGGTTCCAAAACTTCCAAGAAATATTAGATACGTGGACATATCTAGAAACTCTTTATCAGGAACGCTGCCATCAGATTTCGGAGCCCCGCTGTTAAATGGGCTTATTCTTTATAACAATTCAATATCAGGCACAATTCCATCTTCATTGTGCTCATTGGAACACTTGATTGCATTAGACCTATCTGTAAACATGCTCACAGGAGAAGTTCCTACTTGTCAAGAGAATTCTATCCAACGCATACAAGCACTCTATTTGGTAAACTTAAATAGTAACAACCTCTCAGGAGAATTCCCGTCAGTTTTCAGAATTTGCCCGGATCTAGTTTTTCTTGACCTCTCCTATAATCGGTTCTCTGGAAACTTACCAGTGTGGATGGGGGAGAAGCTGCCGAACTTAGCATTGTTACGTGTACGGTCCAATATGTTTTCTGGCCACATCCCCATTGAACTTGCAATGATCCGATATCTACAGTTTTTGGACCTTGCACAGAACAACTTATCTGGAAGCATACCAGACTCATTAGTTAACTTGAGTGCAATGACCCGCACTTCTGGATACAGTACTGTTCTCAAAGAAGCCATCACAATTTTTCAGGGACCTCATTTGTATAATTCAGTGTACGACCTGATATATTTCACTCATAAAGTATCAGTTCTTACCAAAGGGCAGCAACTTGAATTTTTCCAAGGAATCGTATACATGGTGAATCTTGATTTGTCATGTAACAGTTTAACTGGAGCGATCCCTCAAGATATTGGTGCTCTCATTGGCTTAATAAGTATGAACTTTTCTTCAAACCGCTTGAGCGGGGAAATCCCTGAGAAAATTGGTCAGCTCAAACAATTGGCATCCCTTGACTTATCACACAATGAGCTTTCAGGCGAAATCCCTTCAAGCATGTCAGCTCTTACCTCTTTAAGCCACATGAACCTCTCATACAACAATCTATCTGGAAAGATACCAACAGGAAATCAACTCGATACTTTCCGAGATGGATCCATCTACATTGGAAACATTGGTTTATGTGGTCCTCCTTTAACTAACACATGCCCTGGAAATGAGTCCAGTCAACCTACGCATGAAGATCATCGAGATGGATCGGAGGATATATCCCTTTACCTGGGCATGATTATTGGGTTTGTCCTTGGCCTTTGGGTGGTCTTTTGTGTCATGCTGTTCAAAAACAAATGGAGAAATGCTTATTTCATGTTTGTTGAAGGGCTGGTGGACAAGATTTATGTGACTGTGGTAGTAAGATGGGCCATTCTGAAGAGTAAGTTAGGTAAAAAATAATTATGTGTCATATATTTTATACGTTACAATGTGTTTGCTTCAGACTTGTGTACGAGTGGCTATCTATAGCTAAGTGTTGTTACAAAATTTGTGTGAATGGCTATATGTATTGTAATGTTCCACATATATAGATTTGGTTTCTCATCTTAGAAACATGCTTTGTTTTTTTACATGTATATAAATTCGTCGATTTTTCTGTAAATTTCTGTCACGGCCCCGAATAAGGAGCAGGACAAGCAATGGCGGGAAAAGAAAGCAGATCAAGAGTGCAAGGGGTAGGGTCTTATCCCAATACCTCCCATGTCTACCCAAATTGCTTCCAATCTAACCCAAATTTTACTCCCAAGCCCTCCTCTAATTATTGCAGGGACGTGACAATTTTAATCAAGATTAGAAAACAAAACCATAAATGGATATCCTAAACAAACTCTTTCTTCCTGTACAATCCACATTCCAAGCGTAATTTGTCCTGTAAAAGTGATGCAGTTTTAGCAATAGCTAGTTTGCTGTAATTTATGGCCAATTGCATAGCAAGTCTGTGAGCACAAGATAGTTGGAAAAAGTTGAAACAACCTCTAAAGGACCCATATGTCCATATCACCAAATTCAGCAAGACAAATATATAATAGAAAATATAACACCGGCAACATTAGTACATTCTATTGCAAAGTAGCAACATCAAAGAGAGCACCACAAAGTAACGTACTAGTACCATGTAACTTCGAATTTTGTGTCGATGCAACCTGAAGAAAAGGATCTGACATGTAGGCAAGAACTGGCTGCCAGCCAGCCTCTACCAGAGCAAGATGAGCTCGTGCCTGATAAGAATATCCTGGATAAGGCCCGAACAGCAAGCTTACTAGATTCATTACCTCTTTAGTTGCTGCTGAATTTTGTCAGCACAGCATGTGGTTCATAAGACACTTTCATTTGAAGTTGGTGAAGGGTTTGTTTGGCACACCATCTCCAAGAAACTTCAAGGAACTCATTTAGAGCATGCTAACCAAGTCGAAAGTCTCCTAAAAGCAAAGAACCCCAAGTCCAAAGACTGTTCTCAGTTCTAAGGGCATGGTTGATCTGGCTTAAGATTCTCATAGAATATTGTGGTAGAGAAACCAAATAAAAAAAAAGCCAACTTTTTGTAGGAGACAGAGAAACTGCTTAGTACCTTCTACAATAGGTAGGCTTTAGCATCTCGAGAAGCTGGTCATTTCGTTCGGTCTCAGCTTCTAGCTTGAAGAATACGAAGATGATGTTAGACTTCAAGTATGCCATAAATATATGTGTCAAAATTTTAAAACTTGACGACTGAACTACACCAAAGTATTCTAGAGTGGTCATCTGAAAATTATGAATCTGGATATGGAATCAAACCAATTTTTCCCAACATACGTTAGACTGATGTACAGGACCGGTCCTGACTTTTCGAGGGCTGACAGAAGCGAAGGACCTTTATTCGAAATTTCAATCAAACACAAAATATTTTTGTTAATTTCCAAAGGCAATATACAGTACATACATACAAAAATTCATAACTTTTTGTTGTGCAAAGTACAATATAAGTGTATAATTGTTTGAAATGGCCTCCTAGCGCCCTCTTCCTGCTAACTCGGCTGTTTTTTGTTAACGTAGACTCTATAGCATGCCTCCTCCGCTATGGACTAGACGTAGTGTTGTTAATTGGACCACATCCCTCCAATCAGTTTGGCCCTCTTCTGTTGTCTTCCCTCGTCTTGATTCGACTCGTCTCAAGGAGGGAAATGAAACATGAACTCTACCCTCCCATAACAATTCGAGCTATGCAAATTAACCCCATAGATCATGCTAGAATGCCACCAACTAACACATAGAGTCCACATCAACAAAAAGAAAATCGAGTCAATGGGAAAAGGGTGCCACAGGGTATTTCAAATAACCAAACACATGTAGGGGAGCATGTGCCACAAATGTATTTTTAGAAAGGGTAAATGAAACTTCAACCGACCTTTAGGGGGTATTTGCAATTTCCCTAAAACAAAACTACTCGTTTCCTACAATCAAATAGACTACTTATCATATCAAGAAATATCTATGTTTCATTCTAGATAGCGTAGTTGTTGTGTCAAAGTGTTATTTATTACTGTATTAGGGAGGGAAAAAAGAGAAGCCGCGAGCCTGCGACTCACCTGCAGTAGCATGAAAAGTGCGAAAATTCCTGTTGCGGAGGATGGAGTGATGACAAGCTGATTGGGCCTTTTTCTCAAGTTATTAGTTGCTTGCCTTAGGTATTTACAACAACATGAACTTCGATTCCCTTTTATTAGGCTAAGATATATATAGATAAAAATACATAGGCTGAAGTCCCGTCTTGTGGGTGCCCTGGGCTGGTGCCCCTGCTACCCTGCCCCAGGGACGGCCCTGCTGATGTACTCCTTCTGTTCTTTTTTACTTAACTTCCTAGAATTTGTGCTGTCAAATTTTTTAAAGTTTAACCGTCAATAGATTTAAAACTATTCAGATTGGCTATACAAAAATTATACCATTAGATTTGTCATTAAAAATACTTTTATAATATTAACATTTTTAATTTTTTCTTAGTATATCTTATTGCAAAATTATAAAAAGTAGCGCTCAAAATTATATCTTAAAACCATAAAAAAATAAAAAATGTTAAGTAAAAAAGAAAGGAAGAAGTATGAAACAACATTTTTCTTGTGGAGTTGGCCCCTCATTTTGAAGTCTTGTCCAAGACTGTTGGCTTATGCCAAGCTGGAATTAATTGTGGTACATAATTTCTAGTTAATGAAAGTAATCGGTCATCAGGAACACTAATGATGAACGTCCCGTCCAAATGTAGCCCCAAATGTAGCCTAATTTGAGGCCACATAGGGCCCATTTTTATCCAGCCCAAATACCAAAAGTACTGGGAAAAATTATGAATTGATTCAACTAAGGGGTTTTTTTAGCCGGATATTCTTTATCCATAGCGAGTTTTATCAAACTGCTTCACTTGGATGACAATGGTGACTACAACACTGGAGACCAAGGTGTAGACGTAAAATTTTTGCTTTTTAGCCCAAAATTTGAAAGTTTTTTACATATGGACCTCTGGGAAAAAGTTTTGCAAAAATGGACACTTTGCACGGCACCAAAGCATATGGCGCCCAGGGTACATAGCACGCCGCCATATGGTTTGGCGCCGTGAGTGGACACGTAGGATCCACGGTGGCACAACACAGCGCCAAAGCACATGGCGCCGTGGCATGCATAAACGGCGCTAACGTCTGTGGCGCCGTTCCCTGCGACTTAAGCCCGAGCGCAGCCCCTGGCCCCCCACCACCCCCTCACTCCACTCCTATGTTCGAACAGACCGAGCAGAGAGTAGCCGCCGCCGCCCGTCTCTCCCCTCCCCAAATCCATCTCAATCCATCGATTTTTCTCGCGATTTTGCTTCCAAACCGAGCAAGCAAGGTGAGCTCCCTTCCCTCTCTTGATTTTTTGCAATACATATGGATTATTTGAGATACATTTCGTGGGGGCAAGATTTGAAACTCTAGATGAAATTAGTTGGATTTGGCTCGGTTTTAGGATGGATTTGCAATAGATATGCGTAATATAAGAGTAGTAATGTGTATAGATTCATTTTTAGGGTTTGATTATTGTACGTAATGACTGAGGTATATTTGTTTGTTATGCTATAGATGAATAAGCTTGTGACTTTGCACCATGGTGGCACTATGAAGAGCAATGCCAATGGGGGTGTTGATTTGGAAGGCATGGAAGACACCACGTTGCTTTTTAGTTCATGCCCGTCGTATGGTGAGGTCATTTGTCGATTGAAAGAGAGGTTGGGATGGACAGATGAGCATGGTGATGTCGTTATGCAAGGATTGATTGATGTTGGGTCGTCAAAGGGGCCGCGTGTAAAGAGATTGGTTTCGATTGGCAGCGACGGTGAATGGGATAACTATGTGGCCATCGTTTTGGACTCAAAGGTCAGAGCACCTGACTTGTTTGTGCAGAGGGTGGTGAGAGATCAATCACCTCCTAGGGCTGCATTGGATCGCAATGACTCACCATTGGTTGGGTCACCGAATCATGAAGAGGTCAAGGTGCAAGTTGTATCCTCGGCTCAAGTATGTGAGGTTCCATTAACTCAGGTAGAAGCTGACTCTGAGGATGTCGATGACCGCTCTGTTGGTCGATTCGACGAGGAGACAGTGTTTGAGGAACCCATGGTTTGTGTAGCATCTAACAGGGTGGATGTACAGCTTGCGGGAGACGAGGCTGCTTATGAGGATGCGAGGGCTGTGGACTCAGATGATGACAGACCAGTCACAGGTTTGACGTTTAGCGAAATTGGGCTGTTGAGAAGAATGTTTCCTGGCCGTGATCCACTAGTGTCCGATTATAATGACCTAAGCAACGCACATAGGGCTGTCGCAGATGGAGGGCAAATGTAGAGGGACGTACCTAGGCCTGGGGCTAGTATCATAATTCAGAAGAGTCATGTGTTTGAGGATATGTCGGCATTGAAGATGTGGTTGAAAGAGTACTCGATCGTGCACAACCATCCATACCGGGTTAAGAACTCATACGCCAAACGTCGGTACACCATCAAATGTGAGAGCACAGGATGTGCATGGAAAGTCTGTGCCAGGAAGGTGAAGGGTACGGAGAGGTTTAAGATTACAACTATGGATGGATCGCACAACTGTGGGTCTTCTGAGCCCAGCCAGAAACATCGTCAGTTGACTTCTCAGTTCATTGCAACCCGCCTGTACCCCATGATAAAGCACATACCGACGATGCGCGTGGCAGCAATGATAGAGGCTGTTAAACTAAAGTGGCACTACACAATCAAGTATGGGAAAGCATGGAGGGCGCAACAACGTGCTTTGAAGTTGATTTATGGTGATTGGTGATGCGGATCCACTAGCAAGCTAGCTGAACCCCGTTGCTTTGGCCCTGATCTTTCACGATACGCCTTGTTGGATGCCCTCTCCAAGATAAACCTTCTCCCACGCACACCGCAGCACGTGAACAAAGGGTAGAGAAACCAAAGTTTCAGCGAGTAGAATCCAACACCACAATTGGATTCAACACACCAAGAGCAATTCCTCGATGGAAATCTCAAGAACACGCCAACAATGGCCACCAAACCATGGTGATTTTCTCATTTCTATTTCTCAAATCAAAGTCTAAGTTACAATGGGGCTAAGGCCCTGGCCTTATATTGGTGCACAATGCACGGCCTTGATTACAACTCACGCACTACTTGGCCTAAGGCCGAAACAAACTCCAATACGAACTAAAAAGGAAATACCTAAACTGCTACCTCTGGATTCTCTCTTAATTTGCGATCTGACTATGAGGATTTCGTGGCTGACACCTTGTCCATTATGTGGGGCTTCAAAATATCTTTCCAACGAGTCCAAGAACGCCCAAATCGGACTCCGTTTGTGAAAGTTGTGGACGTTTTAGTATCGGTCTTGCCAGCTGTCCCAATCCGAGTCCGAATCGGTTTCAAATCTTTATATGTTTTGTTTTCTGGTTCAAGGGGCTTCCAAATCAGTTTGGAACCTGAAAAGGAATCCTTCTCAATCTTTAGAAAGTCATGGTGTGGTCGGATTTTACCCTTACTTGCATTGCAATACTCGAACTCTTTATGTTTTGCAAGTCTCGCGCGTCTCTCTGGACAGCTCGTGCAGCATCCAATGAAATTGCCATAACTTTGTGTAGGAAGCTCCAAATCAAGTGCCGTTTGATTCGTTGGAAAATAGACTTCATTAGCTTTCCAAATATGTCTTTTGTGCACGTTAGAAACCTCAGAATTGGTATTCAAAGCTTCTTGAACATTGTGCATAGAACTGCAAGCACTAACCAAAGTTGTAGTGCTACTTGGTGCCACATCAATTGGGAGGAGGTGTATGAGCGTTTGCCGGCCATGTTGAACGCAATGAAAGCGGCCAATGCAGGAATGCAGTATGAGTACGTGCCTAAGCCCGATGTATGGGTTAATGGAAGACAGATTTTCTTTCGAGCATTCTGGTGCTTTGGTCAGTGTGTCGAGGCTTTCAAACATTGTAGGCCTGTTGTCAATTGATGGGATGTGCACAAATGGTCAAGGGCTCACGACCCATTGGGAAGGAGGTATGGGTTCATGACTAGCAACATGGCAGAATGCTTCAACGGGCTGCTTAAGGAGGCACGTGGATTGCCAGTTATCGCAATTGCAGCGTTCACTTTCTACAAGTGTGTTGCATGGTTTGTTAACCGGCACCGGGAAGCCTCAGACATGTTAAAGGCGCATGCACGTTGGCCACCTCATCCTCATGGCTTCCTTACCAAAGCGAATATGCAAGCCAATGAATAGGAGTACCACTGT